>VMRM01000003.1:8012500-9212500 GCA_010277075.1 Poeciliopsis retropinna
ACATCATCACTCATTATTATGTTAATATATATCATTAAGGCTTCATAGTGAAATTAATACAATTACACTACTTAGTGGGTCACAGCCAAGAAAATCATGTGGGAGTGAAGATGGTTTCCAACATTAAGCCATATAACATTTTCTGGGCAATTTTGTTAAAGAAAAAAATACCTTAATTGAATTTACAAACACTGAAGTGAATTTCAAAACTATTCATACCTCTTGAACTTTTCTGTATTTTACTCATTTTCCTCCATGAACTTTTAGTGGTCTTTAAAGTGTTATACTAACATAAATAAGATTTAAAAATGTGAAGTTAAAAATTTGAAAACTGTGGTGTTTATTTGTATTTGGCCACTTTGAGACAGTGCTTTGCAGATTGACCTTTCAATGAAATTACAGCTGCTACCAGCTTTGTTCACCTGCAAAAGTTTTTTTCTTTTTACAAATTCTTTGTAAAATACTACAGATTTGCAGATTGGAAGGATAGCATCAATGTAGAGTGCATCATTTTCAAGTCATGTCACAGACCCTAAGGTCATTTTAGTTTTGGCCTTTGACTAGGCCATTCTAACACATAAATACGTTCTATAGTCTCTTACTGTTTTGCAGTCTTTCCTGAGTTTTCTCACAGCATTTCCTCGTATTTTGCTACATCTGTCTTATAATCACTCCTGACAACCTCTTCTGTTCTTTCTAAAGAATGAACATCATGATGTTCCCTCCACCATGAAACATATCAAGAGTCGTGTGTTCTGGTCATTGGCTTGGTCACTTGCATTTAGGTGAAATGCAAGTTGCATTTTAATCTCATATGAAAAGAAAATGTTGTGGCACACGTTAAGGATGATTTATTGTAGCTTTCTTCTTTTTTGCTCTTCCATGTGGGAAGACTTGGGACGTCCACTTCAGATTGTCCCATTTGGCTGTAGAGCTCTGCAGCCCAGTGTGACTGAAGGTGTCTCGGCTACTCTCCTCACACAGCCTGTCAGTTTAAGTGGATGGCCATGTCTTGGTGAGTTTGTAATTTCCCCATACATTTTTAAATGATGGATTGAACAGTTTTCTGTAATATATCAAGGTTTAGGAAAATATTGTATAATTTAACCCTGCTTAAACTTATCGACATCATGATGCATCATGATCCTGTTTGTTCATTAATTATCTCAATAGGAGCCCAGTGGCCTTCACAGAACATCGGGATCCCTAAATAGATTAATGTTCACTTGTGTAATTTTTAAAATTACACAGGTGAACCCCATTTTAAAATTAGGTGAATTCTGAAAGTTGTGCGTTGTACAGTGTGAAATATGTTTAAATGCATCATGCCGCAATTTTCCAATTTGTGTTTTGGACTAGAAAAAAAACAAGTGGTGTAAAGTGCTGTGCATATATCTCATATTTTCAACCTTTCTGGTTGTCTTCCACTTACTGATTAGCGCTCACAAGCAAGCACCGACCTGGAATGGCTTAAAATGAAAGATAAATGGTCCGTGATGGGGACAGTGGTGCCATTTTTCTAATGTGGCAAACAGATGGATGGGCTCACTTGAGAAAATTGTTGAATTAACGATATATTGCCAACTTTTTTTTTAGGTTGTCACTGTTTGCCCCCTTCGTTCTGATCAGAACTGGGACTTGGGAGAATAAAACGGAGGCTGTGTCACCCCGGATCAGACACAAACCTCAGCAGGGACGCGACATAAATCAACTTCAGGACCACGGACAGCTCCAGTCCGCCACAGCATACTAAACGTCCGCTCCAACACACCGGGAAGTGGGTTAATTAGCACCACACTGAGGCCGCAGCGCCTATAGAAGAACTCCAATCTGATAGCTCTCACAGATTAATTTTAGTCGTTTCAGGGCAGATTTAGTCCATTTCCTTCCGGCTCAGCAAAATTACCAGGTGAACCTTAGACAGCACCACTGTGACCTTTATGTGTATGAAAAACTCACTAAGTTTCTCTGCAGTACTTTTAATTCGTCCATGGCTATTCATAATTAGCCTAGTGATAAACATCTTGGATATATTTCAAGCACGCGGTCCTGAAATGTACCTGTCAAAAAAAGTGTCCGTCACTGAATGATGCACAGGCTTAAAGCTGTAATTCTAACACAACACTTCCCTTGGCTCTAACGGCACATTAATTATCCCTCTAAAAGGCGCTAATGAAAAAAAGAAAAAAAGGCACCAGAAAGGCAACAGTTTCCCTCCCTGACCAGTCAGCATGCTACACACTCTGGAGGTGATTTTGATCAACGCAATCTAAAATGAAATCATGTGCCTGGTTACAGCGCTGATCCCAGCCGCTATAATGTGTACTGTCATGCTCATTATGAAAATGCCAGCCCCCATTCGTTCACTCTGTGGCCACATCGCCGCTGCATGATGGTTTGAACAGGACTGCCTTTGGAGTGCCACTTAATGACTCACGGTTCATGCATAGGTGTGATCAGAGAGGATTAGACGTTATGCTCAACGCCTTTTCTCTCTTCAAACTAATGTGACAGCTCAAACAGATAAGGACTTAAATGTTGACATCTTCTCGGGAGATGGCGGGGGCGAAATTCTTCAGGAGGGAAATTCATGTAATTTCATTGCTCAAATTTCAGAAGCAAATGCTGCATTAAAAGAGGCAGATTAAACTTAAAGTCAATGTCATTTTCCTCGCAGGTCAGCGTTTCAGCTAACGCGAGGAATGGAAATGACTTTTCACAAAGCGCTTATTATTATTCAAGCCACGTCGCCTACCTCTGTCCACCCTCCTTTGGCAGCTATTACAGAGAGCTACTTGTGTTTTAAACATGTGACAAAGTGAGAGAGGGGCGCAGGGGGAGAGCTGAGGCGCTCATGCCTGCTCTGTGCCGAGCGCCTGATGACAGTTCCTACAGGATCCGGATCCTGCGCTCCTCCACACGGCGATGCGGAGTAGGCGAATCAAGTAGCACAATACGCGGGGAGCAGACCGAATCCGCAACGGGATATTTCACAGTCTTCTTCTTGTTTGAGTGTCTTTCCACGTCCTTGCATTTCATCACATCTGTCCGACGCTGGACCCCACCGATTCCTGACCGCAAAAACTACACTTAGGGGTCCCTCTAATCTAATCGTCAGATCCTTTGCGCGCCTGGTGGCTCGCTCTTCCTCCCTTCTCTCCTCCTCTTTCTCCTCCTGCTACTCGTGTCTTCTCTTGACTCCATCTCCTGCTGGACGATTTCATTTTGTAAAGTCATTATCCCCAGAAAGGTCAAAGCCTCCGCTTCCTGGAACCTCGTTTTGCTCTGGGATAAGCTTGAGAGTCGCCGTGCTTCCTGAAAGTTTGTCATTGCTATAGAACCGCAAAGGCTGCTTCGGCTGTTCCGTGTTGCTGCCTTTCTTTGCCAATCACTTTTGCCTGTTTTCGGACCCCTGCAAGTGCATTGTTTTTTTTATTATTTTTTTTTTTTTTTTTCATTCTTCTCTGTGGAGTGGCTGTTGAACACCAGCAAACTGTGAAATGAGTTCCGTTGCCATTCTTATTACTGAAGACGCTGAGATTCTGCAAGAGAATGGGACATACTGAGTTGAACTTTAAGTGTTCCAAACCTTGGTAAGTAACTGGTAATTATGCTTCTATTTGTTGAATTTAACTGTGTAAACAGCTTTTTTTATTTGGATAATTGCTATTTAGTTTTCTGGAGTTTGGTCTTATGCATGAGATACTGTGTTCCTGATCACAAAATAAGCAGGGACTCTAGAATGCTGTCCACATTTGCTCCACTACAGCCTTACACATGTGCACAAAGTTCTGTATTTTCTGAGGTTCTTCGAAAATGCATACCACTTGCCTGATCTGTATGAGCATACTCTTTTTCTTTTCCCCTTCCTACCTATTCCCGCCCTCACCCCACCCCTCATCAACACTGCCAGCCTTTTTCTGCCTTTCCAAGAAACATCTCTAATCTATATTACTTAGGGTGTATTGGTATTCTTCACCTGAGGAGAATCAGATCTCCAACACTGATGTGTGGACATAAATGGGGTTGCACAGCATCAGCAGTGAAGAGGATCCAGCCTACTGTTGTTCCAAAAAAAAAAAAAAAAAAAAAAAAGCTCCAATTGATTTGATAATTATACATTTCACCCTTAAGCGTCCCCCTCAAAGGCGGATTCTGAGTCAGAGTAACCTCATGAGATCATCAGTGGAGGCTGTGATAGCGAGCCAAAAGCCCTCAAAGAAAGCAAATAGGATTAATCATTCTGGCAAAATTGTAGTTTGGCTTGGGTGTTGTTGGTAGTATTTTAAACTTGACTTCACATAAAATCCGTATTTTGGAGACACTTTATGACACTGGGGAAAAGTGGGTTGTTGTTTTTGTAGAGCTTTGTAACATAAAAAAAAACAGGGGCGTGCAGCAGCTCTTTCTGCCACTGGCTGAGTTTGCGCCGAAGTGCCAAAGCTGGTTCTCTGTTCTCAAGTCTCAAGTGTCCCTTATCTATCCCCGGAGACCAGTGAACCTTACCACATCCAGGCCTGAAAGGCAAACTGTCTCCTTCAGTGCCGAGGCAGATTTCTCTCCTATGTGTCAGTCAGCAAGACCACAGTCAGCACACATCCTGAGTATCAAATAACTAATTCCTAAGATATGAGTTTGGGTTGAATGTGTTTGTGTCCTATCTTTTGTCCTATCTTTTATTTGTTTACCAGGGCGACAAATACATGTATACTGTACACAGGAGAGGAGAACAACTGAGTTAGCAAACTGCTTTTACATGAAACGTGTGCCTCAGTTAGAGCACATGTATACTTGAGAATAATGCCTGAGGCAGGAATTACATCTTTTAGAGGGCTCCTTGTTCTAACAGCTTAGTGTTGGAAGGCTGATAGGGCCGAATGCAGCATCATTTGTATGTTTGATGGCTGGCAAAAGAAGGAAGAAATGGGAGGAAACAAAAAGGAGCTTTGCCAGCCTCCTCCCACAGACTACGCAAGTAATTGCAAATAATGCTCTGCAAGAGGCTTCTCCAGCTTATTTTTGGATAGACAGGCCAATAGGTTTTTTTTTTCTCTTCAGTGCGGTGAATAACAGCCCCTGATGAATGCTTCGAATTAAAGTTAACCATGACTGATGTCTAATTGTAGGTGGGAGTATGAAGATTGAGGTAAAATCTGAGCTTAAAATAGATGTTAAAGGGGAGAATATTGGAGTCATAAAAGCTTTGGGGTTCGGGGTCTATTTCAGGGTCAAGTTTTGTAAGGATATGCTGAATGTCCACGGCCCATTATTTTATGATAATGAGCAAGCCAACGAGTTTTAGTTCAATGTAAAATTGAAAAGAGTGGCTGCAGGGAGAGAGATGAAGATATGAGTGTAAAGGAAGGAAAGGAGAACATCATAAAGAGGTGAAAGAAAAAATCTCATTGAGGTACTTGAGATAGACTGGGCATTAAAATAGATTAGTTCGCATTAAGAAAAGCTGTAGTACTAAACTAAAATATCTCTCTGACTAAGACAACTGGTAATTGCTTGTACAGGCATATTTTGGAGATTGGTAGATGGAAAAACAACTGTGTTTTTACAGCAAATTACCAGTTTTATTTAGTGAAATATGCTTTGGTAGACTTCATTTAAAATGAAATTCTAAAAATTATACAAACATTAACAGGATGGCTATTTGATTATTTATATCTGGTGGTTTCTGGTGACCACTGGACTGTAGCAGGGAATAACACCAGCAAAACAGAAAAGCAAGCAACGAGCAGAAAGAAAGGAATGGATCCCTGTAATTTAAGATGAACCTTTGTCCCTGTTCACACAAGGCCACCACTAGAAGAGATCTATTTGGGATTCACTGTGATTTATAGAAGTGTCACTTTCTGTATATGTTCTCTGCTGCTCAGTTATATGCAACTATAGAAAAAAAGCATGCAAGTGAAAAGTTTACACTTTGAGTTGCAATTATTAAAGCGACCTTTTCCCCTTTTAGCTTTTGACTGAAGCTTTTATGCACTATATCTCTAAGATTTACAATACACATGTAGAGGTAAACACTGAGTTTTAACTTGCGAAAACCAAATAAATAAAAATATGGAGGATTCTCCATTATATCACACAAAGGCATTTTTTATTTCATTTTTTTTGTTTTTTACAATAAAATTGAGTTGCTATTTTATTTGTTAGATTTCCGATTTTTCCAGTCGGGTCTCCATTTCATGTGGAAAAAGCTTTTTTATTTATTATTTGAACCATGTTTCTCTGTTGGCCTGGGAGTTGTCAGCTGTCAAGTTTCTAGCTCTTAAAAGGAAATTCTGACATTTTTGAGATCAGATTAGATTTTTTTTTCAAAAGCACAGGGTGTTATGCTCCTTAAACACAATGACACAGTGTGCAACAGCAGAGTTGCACTGTGAATTGACAAAAATGACGCTCGCTTTTGGTTTTTATGCTATCTGAATCCATCTCTTATGCAGAACTGAGAGTAGATATGGCAGCCACATGAACGAACAGCACATGACATTAACATTTACTTTTACTTCACCCTGATATTGGTACCACAGTTACACTCAAGAACAAATACTTTAATGTGCTTTGTCAGTTGCCAATTAGTTAATCTCCAAATAATTATTTTCATCTGTGTAAAGCAATTGTATCCTTATCAGGAAAGAAAGCCTTATTATTGCAGCTCATGTCATAATTCCATTCTCTCTGTTCTACAGTGTGGCAGCAAGACTGACTGCTTGCACATTTTAATGTGGGTCTCTGTGTCTTCAAATACTGCTCTGGGTGGTTAGTGTGGGAGAGCAGTGGGTCTGACTGTGTACTTTGGTGAAATTTTCTCTGACACGAGAAGGGATGAGATGTAATCATTATGAGATGAAAGTGTTAAATGCGTTTGGACAGGCTTATTGATGTTATTGTTACTGTTAAAGCTTATTAGAGTTGTGAGTGAGAATTAGAGTTGTGCAGAATTACACTGATTGGGCCTTGTATTAATTACAGGTGGTAAATAGTTTATTAACCAAAATAGTGAATTAATCAATCACATGACAGCAGTGAATTGCAGCCACATAGATGTGGTGAAAATGAAATGGGCGATAAATCAGAATGCAAAAAATGCATTGAAGTAATTTAAAATGTATTGTGGTATTTGTTGGTACCTGACAGGCGAGGCAGAGGATTTCTAAAATTGCTATTCCTCTGTTTTTGTATGCTCATCCATCTCCTCATGTTTACAGAGAATAGTTCAAAAAACATAAAATGTCCGTTGAGCAGCAGTGGCCTGAATGAAAATGCATTGTTGATGTCAGAGGTCAAATAAAAATTTGTGCAGACCCATTCAATACATTAAATTTGTCAAAAACACCAATTTTTGCCAAGAGCTTTATGACAAATTCAAGCACATTATGTAGATTGATTACACACAGGTGGATGCTTGAAAGCCTTTATTTATGTTAATAATGATGATTTTCTATGCACAGCTAGTTAGAATGTTACAAGTCTTTGGTGCTTTCATCAGGAAACTGGCCAGATTTTACAAAGCTTCACCAAAATGAAAACTTTGTTGCTGTCTTATGGGAGTAGTGTAAATGGTGTGAGGAAATTTTTTGGCATACATCAGGCTGTCTCTTGCTAACTGAATATAGTCAATAGAGATCTGCAATGATTTAGGTTTTGAAAACAATTCTTCTTGAAATGTTGTCAGTAAAAAAATTCAAAAAGCCTCTTAAGAAAAAAAATAATATTGCTTGCATGTTATAACATTGTAATTATAACGAGTTCCCACACACAGAAAATACTCTATCATATACAATTTGGTCATGACATAAGCCAACCTCCAACAGATTGTTTTGAATTTGTCAAAAATTGGAACATAGCTCTTACATCTAATGTATATAGCCTATGTACAACCCTGCTAGAGATTCTGTTGCAACATTTGAATCACAAAAATGACCCAGTAATAATGTAATTCATTCTCCCACTACACAATGTAGATTTATTTACTTGTGGTGACATGGAATAGTTGTAGCTGGAAAGAAAATTTATATGAATCCCCTCATCGTGATCAAGACTTACAACATCCTCATTTTTAACATAACGTACTTGGGACAAATTAAAATACAAAACTTAAAACTGTTTACAACAAAGATTAATTTGCTATATGTGATCATAAAGAAGGAGAATAAAAGCAAATACTCCAAAGACATAGCAGGTCTTTATGTTTGCAAAATTTCCTTCTTTTTGTCTCGTTTAGACCTCTGTGGCACTTGCTTTGCTAAACACTAGCATAAATAATAATTACGTAAAGGTGATATACCAAGCACCTTTTCAGACAGATCTTATAACCTGCTTCACAGAAAGGGTAATCCAACAAAATACACAATAATGCACAATACAGAGAACAGAACACAATCACAATCATACATAACAAAACAGGAAACAGTGTTTCATGAGCTTTAAAGATCACTGTACATCATTCTTACAGAACTGGCCTTCATCTGTTCTGTTGCTAATTGATTCTACAAAAACTCAAGATGTCAAAAAAATCAATTAGGAGGCACAGACATTCCCGCACAACTGCTTGTGCTAAGGTCCCATCCTCCCACAGCTACATCGCTCACATTACACTTCAAACTTTCATTTGACCTTCCACTGATCCACATATCTCTGATTCCTATCTTCTTTCTTCGAGCATTAGTGTATAATGATTATAAATACATGTTTGCAGCTTTGTAAATGTGTGTTTATCAGCCTGCATGTGAGCACTTCTAATTATGACATTTCTTGCCTTTGAAGTCTTCCTCCCAGGACACCACAGCATCTCATCCTTTGTATTTTTTGTATGACAGCCGGATGACTGCAACTGGCAATCGTATTAGAATTTCACAAAGGCTGTGTTTTACCCCTGGTGCTGGTATGAGAGGTATTGTTGACAGTTGTAGAAGAGGAGATAACTGGGTTAATTAGGGCCAAAAACCTCATTAGTCAGCACGGAAGGGAAGTTTTAAAGTTTATCAGTTCCTGTTTCCTTATTTTGAGGATGGTTTAAGGGCTGGCTTGCAGACAAGTTACAAAGCGGATCCTGTTGGAAAAAAAACATTGAGATGAAATATTTTAATCAAATCCCTTCCTGCAAAGCGCTCGCCTCACAGCCATCTCATTCTCCATCATTGTTTTCCTTTTAATGTGTTCCAACTGCGAGATATCACAAATAGTGCCTCATTTCAATTTGCACATATTCATGCGAACAAAGGCGATCTGCGGTGGGGAGTGTTCCAGTCATGGATATGGACACAGAGAAACCACGCAGCCAGGTAGATTCACACACAAACAAGGCTCTGGTAGGTGACCATCGTTGCGCTGGCATCCTCCAGCAAGTGAGCAGATGTTCAGGGGCTGAATGCTCTTTTTTGTTCCGGTCTCCAAAGAAAACGGCTGGTGAAATTTTCAAAAAACAGATTGAGCTTGGGAGTTCCCTCATCTCATCAAGCTTACTGTAACGTCCTGAAGACAGACTGAGAGTCAGGGTCTGACACTCCAGTCAGTAGCCAAGCCTTTATCTCTAGAGGAAACATGTAATTTTGGCTACTTGCTTAAAAATTTGGCCAACACAAACAAATCTGTTGGTTATAAGCATTGCAGGTTGTTTAAAAAAACACCCAGTAGGTGAAACTTTTAGGATATTCCTTCTGTCAAACTGACAACATTGTTAAGTGAGTTCAGAATCAATTAAAGGTTTTCGGGATAAGCCCTAAATGTCAGATATTATTCACTCAGAAAAGTTGAATTGTATTAAATGAAAATGCTTTTTTTATCACAAGATGCTGGAAAAACAATTCAAATACAACCTTTGAACTGAACCTGGAACATGTTTTATTGCATTCGTCTTGATCATTTGGAAGGAAAATGTTACATCAACCAAGAAACAGATTTTTACACAGATGTTTCAGATTGCCGGAGGACATGCCAACCTGATACAATGCACGTCAAACCCATGTGTAACTACCAGCACAGCTTGTAATGAAAAGTGCCTTTGGCTCAACATCTTATCATTTTATTGACTTTCTTTTAAAACATTTTGCCTCGAGGAAAAACATTTTCTTTAGATCATTCATGGACACATTTTATTATTTCTGTTCTTCACTTTAAAGAATATGCTATACATATTTTATATATTATAAAAAATACAATATGTTTTATTCTGATTCTTTTTTAGCTCTGTATTAGCACTTCTAGGAGGTACCTGTATCATTTCAAACACAAAGAAAACCACATGGTTGATGACAGTAACATGTAACAGTACATACATAACAATCAAGTTTCAGTTAATAAATAATAATGTTACACACACACACACATATATATATATATATATACATAAGCAGCAGACCTTTATTCAAATTCTGACATTTACTTAATTATGTGTTCTATAATGTAAAAAGACTGGAAAGAAACTGACAGAAGATTTGACTGAATTTTTTCCTTTAAATAAACACTTTGGAGTTAATTTGATATTTTTACAACCTAGTGTCCCAGTGCAGCATGTGCAGCTGTTGGGAAAATCCCCCCTCCTCAATCAATATTCCTCTGACTGGCATTTTATACATTCACAAAGTCCGGGCTGACTGAATGCTCCAGACTGCCATTTGGACTTGAGCTGACTTTTCTCCAGTATTTTTGATGTTTACTTTCGACTTGATGTTGTTTCAGGTGAGTAATTCATTTAAGTGCAGAGCGAGCCTAATAAGCTGCTCTGCCTTAGCAGAGTGCTATTATTTGACTCCATTTTCAGAATACACGAGTAGCGGATTGAACATTTTTCAGGTTTACTGTTTCTGATAAAACACTGTGAGCTGTGGCAAATGCTCAGACTCTGGTGGTTGATTACACTGTTTTTGAGTTGGGCAAACATGATTATTGATATGTGCGAAATGATTTTAATGGTTGCAATGTGATAATCAGGTTGCCTTTGAGGAAGGTTAAGCGGTATTTAATCTGACAGCAATTAGCCATCAATATACTGCTGTTGTCCATAAATGTAAAATTCAACCATTATTTTAAAAAATGCCTGTTTTTGTAGCAATTGTATTGTCCTGTATGTCATTAACAAAACAACAACAGCAAAACAGTTTTTTTTGTTGGGCCATTGATCTGCTGGGCCTTTAGGTCGAATGAAGACAAAACATTGCAATTAATACAAGGAAGTGGGGATTTTTTTAAAGTAAATATTTATTTCAATTAATACATACTCATCAGTGAACACTGAATGAATCATCTTGTTTTGGTGGGTGGTGGGTGTAAGGAGTTGTAGAACTAGATACATTTTTGGCAGTCACATAAATTTCCTTTTGTGTCACACCACCTCTTTGGTTTCATGTCGGAACACGAAAGACCTCCAGATAGATATTTCTTCCCTGTCGAAATATATAAGACCTTGACACAGGTGTTGTTTGAAGGATAACTTACACAGGACAAACCATCAGTTCATCAGATAACAAGCCTGAGCATGGTGTGCATGGGGACAGATGCCCAATTTAGAAAGATAATTGCTGGACATTTTTATAACTTAAATCTTGATGTTAGATTGAAAGCATGATATACAACGATAGATGCACATTTCTGAAAAAAATAAAGAGCACAAGAAACCAACACTTACTTAAGCGCATCTTCAGGTTTAATGTGGAAAAAGGATGACTGTTTAGACTTGAAGTCCTCATCAGTATTTGTGTATGGTGGACCATACTAAAAACTATGTATACATAAGTTACACAGTTAGTGTAGCTTTTTATGTCAATTGATAAAAGTTTTCAGAAAACATTGATTGCATCAATTCAAGTTTTGCAGTAAACCCTCATACTGAGCAGATCTGTTATTATAGATTGAAGGAACAACTTTTAAGTTAGATTTCTCTCGAGGAGAAACACAACTCGCCTATAAGAATTGAGCCAGTAGTAAAAATATGGTGTGAAAAGGAGTACCTCCTATTATTAATAATTTGAATGACATTTTTGAATACTGCTTGTAGGAATAATTGTGGTAATGTTTTCACAACTGTCAAACAAAACAAAGCAGCATAGCCCTTGTAGGGTTTGGAAATTAAAACCCAGCTGCTTTTGCTGCAGTTCATCCTATTTTGCTTCATACTCAAAATAGAACTGGCATCTGCATACTTAGGGAATGCAAATCTTTATTATATTTGTGTCTGGGAAATCTCTTTCTCATCATTTGCACTGTTGTCATAACTCCATTGAGAGGGCCTTACACCATCAAAAAATGTCTTTCATTTTTATTCAGCATATCTGAACAGCCTTGGGCTATTGCTGGCACACATTGTGCAAAATTATATTTGAGTGGCTTTACAGGAGCCCCAGTGCTTGTGCTTTGCATCAAATGAAATTTCCATCCTGTTCTATACTCCAATCTTTTGATATGTTTTTTTTAGATTAAGGGTTTTCTTGCCTAAAGAAAGATAGATGGAAAGCAGTGTTTGCATAAGATTAGAAATATGACATAATTCTTTTTTTTTCAAAATCCAAACATCTGATAGTACAGAGTCTGCTGATAAAGGCTTAGTAGATAACTTTATTTGACTAATAATATAATACTGTACCTACCTACACCAGCCTGAATGTTCGCTGGGAAAACTGTCACAGTAACCGTGTAAAATATGGCGAATGTGAATCAAAACTGGGTTTCAGAGGTATTTGAGATTGCAGAGGAGGAATGTGGGCTGTTTGAGGGAAGAAGAAATAACCAGAAAAAAACAAAGACTATGAAAAGTCGGAAGAAGGTGTTGATGAGAATAGACATGGCAGAATTTTCCTGCATCAGCTTTTGGATAGCTGCCTGGGGGCTGATCGGATTAAAGAGTGTTTTAATGTGACCTTTGTGCTGTGTTTTGATATTAACATGCTACACATTTCCTTTTGTGCAAGGTCACATTTTCTACACAATAGGCACAACGTAGACTAAAGAAGTTTCTACCTGTGATACAGAATATTGAATATATGCAGCTACACTGTCTTGATTGATTCATTATCGTACATTTTGATAGAGCAACCTAGTCTTAAAACAAATACTGTAAGGCTGTTGCCTATAACCTCGTCACATTTTGACAATACACACAGAGGGTGACTCTTTACTGCTAAAGAAACACATGCTGAAAAAGAGGCAGATACTTGAGCTCAAACAGAGAGCATGGCAGAAGACAACAGAAATGCTGGGAAGACAGATCTCCCTCTGTCTCAGTGCGAATAAACTATTCAGTACAGCTAGTATGAGAACAGAAGCTGTTAAAGTAGTCACTCACTCTTTTACTGCTCCCACAAAAAATGCAGCTAAGGAGACGTTGCAGAGAATGTGGTTGTTTTCTATGGTGAACATTTTTCTTTTCATTGTTCTTTTAAAATTCTATCCTGTGCTTAATTGTCTAGACTGTGTTTAATATTATATTTATAAGTAAGGTAAAATTCAAAATTTCAAAATCACAAAAATAAGTATGCAGACTTGTTTCCAAATGTGTCCAAAGGTATTTTCTCATTGACTGTAAGCTATTTCCAGTTTGATTTTACATATGTAATCAAGATAAGTGGGGGGCAATAAGCCAAGTAAAAATTAAATTATAGTGAGTTATCTTTTGATCCACTTCATAAGACTGATGTACAACACCATGGACAGGCAAGATTTTCTTAGTGCTCAGAAAACACTGACTTACTCTGAATAAAATAATCTAATTTTCTACATAATCTAGCCAATGAACTATGCCACGAAACAAAGTAAGGGATGTCATGGATTATTTTCTAATAATATGTTTTGTGGATGCAATAAAATAAAGAATTTGTTGATATATCTAGGACTATTCTTAATTGCAACCAATGCTGTGAAAATCTGAAAAGCTTTTTGTATAAATGTTAAAATTTGTGTTAGATTAATATAACAGAAAGTTCAGTATAGTACTCTCATAAGGGGTACAATACCAATAGATCCATTGACTAACATGTTAGAGTTTTGAAGGTTAGCATAAAGGGTTTAAACCAGTTATTTACTGTGACAGTGTTTCAGGTCAGTTAGGATTTTATTATTATTATTATTATTATTATTATTATTATTATTATTATTGAAAATGTCAAATAATTGATTGTAAATATTTTTTAGAGATTTGGGATTTTGGAGTCACTAGAGAGGACTGGTTAATTCTACAGTCAGGATTGCAAGCTGCCTTTCTTTCACGTCTGCCTGCAATTTTTTTGTGCAGCTGAGAACAGGGCTTTTTGAAGATCACAACAAAACACTCACTTGTTTTCATACAGCCACTTAACAAATTTGCTTGTATTCTTAAGGCACACAAGCGGAGACTTGAGATGTAGCTTAAAGAATTCCATGCGGTATTATTTTTCTGACACAGTGTATCTTGTGAAATGTAGCAGTCCTTTTCTGCAGCAAAACAATTCCAAAACCTTTTGCTGTCACCCTCACTGTTGGCACGGTGTTCTCGGACACCAGGAATCATTTTTGTAGCTCTTACTGATGTAATGTGAGAAAAATAAAAGGTTTATTTTCTTTTAATTTTCAAAAGTGAGAAGAAAAACTTTATAAAATGTAATGGCTGTCCTTTTTTTTTTTTTTTTTTTTTTTTTAATATTTGGCTATGTGAACGGTAATGATGCATCCCCTTACAAATAGAGTTGATTTAAAAGCTGAGTGTACCACAATATAAAAGATGATGGCATATTTTAGGTTTCCATAGAATTACCAGCTTGTTTCGTTCTGCAGTAAAGCTGATGTTGCTTCTTATCTGTGATGTACAAAGGGTAAATAAAAAAGCAAGGTGTTACATGCTGCTTTTGTTGCTATGAAATCTAGACATCAAAATATTCAGTGCTGAGTACACCAACAACAAAACAACAAAATGGTTACAAAGAAAACAGGTCCATAAAAGGCAAGGGTTGAAGCAAGGACAGCCATAGCCAATAAATTTTAATACTATTGCAGAGTTCATGTATTTCAGTGAGAATTCACTATTCACAGAGGCTAGCTTTCAAGCCTTTATTTCTATTAATTATGCCATGTTTTTACCTATATCTAGTAAAAACATGACATAACATTTAATATTTCCTTAAATCAGACCAATGAAAAACAAAAGTCTTAATACAGACTCATAGACTCAATTAAAAGCATGCTTACTACATCT
Source organism: Poeciliopsis retropinna (assembly GCA_010277075.1). Lineage (NCBI taxonomy): Eukaryota > Metazoa > Chordata > Actinopteri > Cyprinodontiformes > Poeciliidae > Poeciliopsis > Poeciliopsis retropinna. Next base: position 8,027,673 of record VMRM01000003.1, read on the forward strand.
TAAAGGGACAGTATAATGTAAAATTGACTTTTTTGAGCTTTACATCATGTTATGATGTTATTCTTTCATTCAAAACACACCTGGATTGTTGCTTTGATACTTTCATGCATGTTTGAGAAATACTTAAATCTTCACTGGTAACCACTCTAGGTAAAGAAACGAGTGGGGTAACCGTGCGCTGCCTTTTCAACAAATCTCCTCCCTGGAGCTGCAGTCTCCTTACTGAGCTTTCGCATTACATAACACCCTTTCCCCATAACTCCGCCACTCCGCTCCTTGAGGACAAGCAGTAGCAGCAATTAGCTAAAGCTGGAGACTTGGAAAGAACACAAGCTTCTTAAAGAGACAGAGACCCAATATATGCAGTATTCTTATAACAACTGAAGGTAACGTGGTAACTTGGCTGTGCTACATTATGGTGCTATGTGTCTGGAAAATACATACCAACAAACCCCCAACTAAACAAAATGAAGGGATCATCACATCACAATTAGATTGTCAGAGTTTAGAAAAGTGTTGCTGTTATTTTGAAAGCAACTGTAGGGCATAATAAAAACACTATGTTGGAAAAAAAGTGGATGGCCAACAAATTTCAAATGTAGTACAGAATACCTTAAAAGTTTAGGGTATTACCTCCATCTTTAGATTTGTTACTTAGTTTTTGAAATTCTGCCCAAAATTGTACACTCATTCTAAATCCTTTCTAAAACTGCATTATAGGAATATTGTTTTTGTATATATATATTTATCTAAAGCTAAAGATAGCAGTCATTTAAACATTCCAGATAAAAAAAGGATAAATTAAAAGGTTTAGGATTAGTTCTCATTTTTATATTTTGGTGTGCAAGTGAAACAGGTACTTTCCATAGAAATGCTCATACAGACTGATTCTAGTAAATAACATAAGATTGATATTGATTTTCAAATTGCTAGGTGATGTAATCTAATTAAAACCACTAAATCAAAGTTCTCCATCATACTAACAGTTCAATAATTAACCCATGTGCTGCTCTCTGACATTTAATTTTTCTGTCAGCTAAATTCAGTTTAGTCTATAGAGTGTGGATTCAGAGCAAATACAGTTTGAAGGCACTTTACAAAATAAACAAATCAAGTTCATGGACTGAAATGTATAGCTCTTCCGCACAATTAATTTTGAGCAATTCAGGTGCAGTTAGACACATTCCAGTTTCAACTTAGCGTAACATGGCAAATCGTAAAAAAAATCAAACTATAAATAAAAAATCTAAGTAAATCTATCAAGCCATTAACTTAATCTCTGACACAAAAAGATCATGTGGTGACAGTGAAGAGAAAATATTCCCTTCTAAACTTGGTGAACCTAGTTTTGTGTAAGCAGCTATTTGCTTCAACTGACTGAGAGTTTGAGAAGACTGAGCACACACACCAAACACACAGACGCAGTGGTCCAGCAGCACTTTATAGAAAAAATAAAGATGTAGTGGCTTTGTTTAGGAGAGAAACACAGCTAAGCAGATATCTTCTGAGTCATTAGTGAAATGAATAGGCATGAAGTTAGTAGCACCATTTGTTCCTTTAATTATTTTGTCTATAAGAGAGATAAAATGGAAGCATATTCTAAACATATGCAACTGAGAACAATAACAATCTTTGTTTTGCACACAAACAGTGAAATAAATCAGGCTATGCATTAAGGAGATTCTTTCTTCTCACAGCTTCCTGCCTACACTCTCAAAAGTATTAAACAAAACATTCCTATAACTAAAAGGATGAAGTATAATCTGTTTCTTGGCATTAACATTCAAAAACCATCATCAATGCATAAAGATGCAAGTGAACAGCAATGTATGACATGATCCACTAGTTTTCTTTTGTTTTAACAAGTAGAGAAGTGTCTGTCATTTCATTGTTGCAGATATTTTAATTTAATGACTACTACAGTTTTAATATAGTTGTAATTTTTATATGCAGAGTGAGAGCTGACAGTCAGATTTTCAGCTAAACATATTTAAATAAACCAAGTGTTAAATTCTACTTCACTCATGACTAAGTTAAGCTTAAAGTCAGTGTTGCTAGCAAACATAGGAAAAGGCTGTTTTACTATTTTTAACAGATGTGCAAAGTGGTGGAATATTTAAGCAGAATATGGAATAAATGGCAGTTAAAATTAGTAGAAGTTTTTAAAATGAATATGCTGTTATGGGAAGTTGTATGACTTTTTCTGTTCTTCTCTTTGTGTAACAACAGTGAGGGTCCAACTAGCTGATATTAGCTGATTAATAAGCCCATCTATTGGGCTCAGTTACCTAACATGCAGTCTTCTGCTTAACAGACCTGCTGCTTTTGTTCCTTAGTTTAGCAACTGTGCTTTTAAAAAAGAATCAGGTAGTGTTGGGCGGAGCTCTTTTAGTGTTCACACCATGTCTTTCCAAAGAACACACCGTCTTTCTTGGAAACGAGGGATGTGTAGAATTATGTCCAAACAGGTAAGGGAAAGTTGGTTATTTCAAATCATGGAAAATTTATCTCACTTTAAAACTTTCCAGGCTTCAGGGTGAGCGATGGCAGCTTACCAAAGCGAACTGATGCTATACAAACACTACACTTGAGCAGTAATGCTTTTTAAATAGCAATTTTCTTTGAGATTGGCAAATGATTAATGCTCCCTTGTGGGTACGCTTGTTTCTAAACATAGGAGCAGGATCCTATAAAACAGGCATCAGAAGAAATGTAAAACAAACAAACAAAATAAATAAATAAATAAATAACTTGGCTTTAAATGAGGCAGCGCAATTTCCTAATAATAAATGGTAAGTGATGCACTATTGGTAGCCATGAAGTTGGATTATGAGATTTTTGCTGTGACCTTTAGCATTTTAGGCGCTGTCATCTGTGTCAGGTGTGAGGAGCTTTAGTGAAACTCCATCCAGCAGGCTGATTATCTTATGGGCATGCAAAATGTGCTTTCTTGATAAAAAATAAAAAATAAAATTTGAACATTACAAACAAATGATTTTCTTAATAGTAATTCAGTTTGTGATGATGTATAACGAGAGGTCAACTCACACTTTTCATCCTGTGCATGGAATGAGATGCCTTCAAAATGTTTTTCTACAGCTTTTCATTTGTTGTATTGTGTCTTTTCTGGTGACCATGTTGCTTTTGTTGGTAACTGTGTGTTTATATTTTTTCTAGGCGTTTGGGGGGCATTGAGGTGATGCAGGTCCCTCGGTTATCCCAGTGGACGAGCCAGCTAATGACGGGTGCATTTGTCTGCTGAACGTCCCCCATCACCACCAGCCTCCATCCCTCCTCCCTTCCTCCCGCTCTCTATCGCTGATGGCTCTATGGGGCATCATCAGCCTCAGCCTTCATTGCTGGGTGTGTTTACGACCCTGCGCGACAGCAACAGCTGCTCCAGCCAGCCTCCCTAATGACAAACCCGGGGGACCTCTCGACTGGCTCCTTTCAGATAAGGGGCCCTTCCACCACTCCCCAGAGTACATCGACTTTGTGGAGAAGAACCGGCAGGGCTTCTCTACCAGATACAAAATATACAGGTGAGCTGTGCTCATGTGATGAAATGCCTCTTTAAATATATCTACACCTTCACATATTTCACCACACGTTTTTTTCAGACATTAAGCAACTCTCTCTTTAGTTTCACAAAATAAATTTTGAAGTTACCTTTAAAAATGATCTTATTCCTGTAAGATCGTTTCAGCATCAGTATATCAGTAAGCATTGGTATTCATACAAGTTTTTCTTAATCACAATCTTTGCAGGAAATATGAAATCAGAGCAACTTATTCATCTCTGAAACCCTCCAGCTATTTTATTTGATTAATAGAAATGTGGAAATGACAGGTAGGAGACTTTCTTTTAAAACAGTTATGTTTTGAATTAATGAAGTTATCACAAAAACATTACAGGCACCAAAGACAAAGACTCTAAATTAAAATATTTCTGAAGGTGGCATAATGTAGTAATATGGAGTGAGAGCCATTCTACATTATTCCACTGGGGTGCATTTACGACAGGTCTGCTTTAGTTCACTTGAATGAAATGCTAGTTCATTTGCCTAGAAAGTCTACTTTGTTTGGAGAGCTTTGAATGAACAATTGAATTCTGATGTAGACCAAAACAGCAAACCCTGGTCCACTTAAAAACCTGGGTTTCGCTTCGGCTAAATGAACTCTGCTGTGGCTTGAATGCATATGCAAATGCCAAGTGGACTCATGACTGCTCCAAAAGCAGAAAGTGAACTATGGCACAGGGCATTATGGGTCAGTACAACCAAACACTGAGTAATCTTACTGATACATATTTTGAAAAGTGTAACAGAGGAAAATGCCCTTTGATGGACCCCAATCTTTCCATTGTGTACTCTTCATTTTGTCTAGTGACCTATTTCTCTCACAACGCTGTACGGCATAATGACACAGTAGCAAATGAGTGTTTGTTGCAAGACTATTTAGATTTTTTGTGAATGCCTTGCTGAAGTATTCATACCCTTTGACTTTTATTATAAAACAAAATTAATCTAAAAATCCAAAAACTGTGGCTTACATGCAAATGCAGATCCTTTAGTCCAGTACTCTTACTAAATTCAAAACAAGCATTTGCCAGATTTTTGGAAGTATCAGAAGTTGCAAATATTACATCTTGTCAATTTGTATAAGTTGGTAGTCTAAATACAGCTGTTCTGTGAAGGGCTTAGAAGTTTACTAGAGTCAGGGTTAGGTTAACAAACAAAATCTGGAGCACTGGGATAGCACATGGTGTAGAAGTTGTGAGGCAGCCCCAAATACAGAGGCTGTTATTTCTTGATGCAGCTGCTCAGGGTTTGATTCCAGAAACTGAAATTTTTGCCTCCCCCATTATCTCGCTCTTCATTTTCTTTAAAACATAGAATTTATATTAAATTTTATAAATCTTGTGAATATTTTGAGTAAAATTTTGAGCTCATAGAAGCTCTTTAAATACATTCAATGTGTTTGAACTTATTTATTTGATCTGCCACAAATAAAGGCCACTAGTGACTCTAAAATATATATATATATATATATATATATATATATATATATATATATATTTTTTTTTTTTTTTTTTTTTTTTTAAAGCATTGGACTTCTCATGGAAAGCCCTTTTTTATTACATTATCAAACAATGGAAAGAAAAGGCCACAACTGCAAACATACCAGGACTTGGTGATGCTCCCAAAGCGACAGACCAGGCAAGGCAAACATTAATCAGAAAAACATCTAAGAGGGCCAAAGCAACTCTATAGACCTTCTGCAGCTAGGGTGGAGAAATCTGTTAACATTGTTGTCTGTTGATAATTATTAGTTTTGCAATTCACAAATATGGTCTTTATGGAGCAACAACCAGAAGAAAGCTATTGTTGAAAGAAAGAATAAGTCACATATTGTCACTCTAGTAGCATGATTGCCTAAGTCCCATGCTGCTTGCATCAAAACATATAGAAAGCAAATATCATGTAGGAAAGTATCCTGGTTAAATGATATCAGTATATAACTTTTTAGCATCATTGCAAAATGCAGTGTGTATCAGAAAGCTAATACTGATTCCATACTTGTCACCCTGTTACCACAATGGGCTGTGATGGGGTTAACACCATGCCACAGGGAAACTCTCCTCTTTTCATAAGCAGGGACAGATAAATTACACAGTGTTAATGGGAAGAAAGGTTGGCCAAAATAAAGAGCAGACCTGAGAGAAGTTATTTGATAACAGAAAAGAAAGGTAGGACCTGAGATGAAAATGCAAATTAGTTGGTAAGTAACCATGTGTTCACAGCACCCTTAAACTATATGCTTATCAGTTTGTTTTAAGATTTTCTAAAAATTAAGCTAAGTAAAAATAACAATTTAGAAACAAACAGAGGGAATCCAAAACCAATGGGTATAAAACATTGTAAAAGTAATTTAATTTGTTAATTTATATTAATTTCTGTGTGTTGTCATGGAGAATTACTTTAAAAAGAGTATCAATGAGATGAAGTTTAAGGTTTATCAAAACCTTGCAAGGTGAGAGTAATTATACAGTCAATGGAGTCTATCAAGTCTGCTCTAGCTACCAGTTGATTCTGGCTGTTTTTTTTTAGGTTGTAGTCAGATTTTGAGACGGGAGGTTGCCTCTTTTTGTGGGTATTTTCCGACAAAGGGACAAGAGGCTTGATTGAACTAAAGGCATGCTGGATTGTTATGCACCATGTGATTTATGGAGCTCAACACATCTCCATAAAGCTCAACTCTTTGCCTTGAGGGTTGTCTCTATTTGATGGTAAAGAGGATAAGTTCAGGAAGGTTACACAAAGATTGGTTTCAAGCATGAAAGATCAATTCCCTGCTGTTTTATGACACAGATGAGAAAGCATTTGACCAATCTTAAAAGACAACAGTATTCAACTAATCTATAAGAAATTAGGAATGAGGAGCACATTGTAATATTTTCTATTGCAGTGTGGATGTAAATAAATCTCTGATATGTATGTGATAAGAGAGTGTATTTGCATCTTGATGGATGGAGATACAGAAACAGGGAGGTATTATGTAAAAAAATATATATATTTTTAGCCTTACATGATGCTGTAATGTTACTCCTTCATCAAAAACATACCCAAAATGTTGCTTTAATTCTTTCATTAATTTTAGAGAAATCCTTGAATCTCTTGTGGCAATCACACAAGAGTGCTTAAACACTTAAACAACGCATTCTATCAGTGCCACTGGGCCCAGTGGCCTCAATGGCAAGTGAAGTGTCTTGCCCAAGGACAAAACAACTGAGACAGACAGAGTGGGCGTTCCAACTGGCAACCCACTGGTTGCATGACAAACCCCTTCAAAAACCTTGTCAAATCCCACCAAAGACTAGAAAATTGATGGTCACACTTTATATCAAATCTCACTAAGTGCAAAGTGGGTAAAGACAAGCCACAAAACTTTTATTTATTGAACTGTATTTAAATCATTAGCTTTTCATATTTTTAATTAAACTGAAGTCATGTTTTTCATCGTTACCACTATGCACTACTCCTGAGTATGCCACATTATAATACTTTGAAATACATTTCATTTTATGATTGCAACATGGCAAAATGAGAAAAGGTTCATGACAAATGATTACTTTTGGAAGTCATTGTGCAGTGTGTGTTCTCAATATTCAGTGATTTCTTTTCCCGAAAGATTTAGGCTGGCCATTACCTTCCTCCAGAGTTTCCTTCAGTTCTTATTCTTCACTGCTCTGTCTGGGTTTTCTCCCATTCAAGTGAATTTCTCATAATTTCAACCAGCCCAATCAGCGAATAGAAGAAGAAGTTGTGAATGATGTCTATTTCCTATAGTATTTTGAAATTGTATTCTTTCTGTAGCTTTAGCAACAGCTTTGGCAGAGGTGGAAATGAACAAAGCCATTCACTCTGGGTTGGCTGAGTTTGTGAATATTGAGTTTCCGTCAACAGCAATCTCGTTTAGCTCAGGACCGCTCTTTTTGCAGTGGAAGAGGATTGTTTACAGTGCAGGTGTTTTCAAGTGAGCATTATGGCGTTAAACTAGGCAAGAGCCACACTTACAGAAATAGATAAGGGTCCAGACCAGATGTACGAAACAAGGCACAGAACATAGAACTGTTTTTGTTTTAAATATTTTTTTAAACCAGGCTACTAAAACTTAGGTAGCAGAGAAAATATTTCATTTCTTAATTGCAACAAAGCTTCCAAATGGGTAGGTAGGTATTCAATTAAATTGATAGAGATGAAATGGAAAAGAGTATATTTTATTTAGTCTAACTGAATTAGATGCAAATTTTCCAAATGTGAGTCCAAGGACAAAGATTAAAATATAGTTAGGTACATGTTTTGTTTTGCTGTGTGAATTTCAGTACATACACTTTGCACTACACTACGCTGATGTACACTTAGTTCTCCCCTATGTATTTTGAAATATTTTAATTACTCATATATTTGCTTTTAGGGACTTCCCTTATTAAACTAAAACCAAAAGAGGGAAAAGAAAATGCAGCTGATATTGTACAGTGGTCAGAGTACTTATGAACAACCCTTTTATGGATGGGTTGATGGCAGGCTTGATTATTTGGCTTGGGTTGTCATGCTGAAAAGATTCCCACGGCGTCAAACAATCTGCCGTGGGCAGACAGAATCACAATGTGCTACATGCTTGCATGAAGTTATCAGATGACTCTATATCACATTCCTCTGGCTTCCAGAGACTCAGGGATTCACCTGATCATGTGGTCAAATGAGATATGTTGATTAGTGGTGTAAAAGAAAAAAAAGATTTGTCATGGCAGCAACACAGTCTTCGGTGTTGGAACACAAGGGTATTAGTACAGATTGTGTCATGAATCACATCCATCGCCACTAAAAAGGATGTTGTCCGGGCTCCTGGAAATGGATAGACAGGGTTCTTGACATCTATGGATTGCTGTAGGGATGCTTTATAGCTTATGTGATCAGTTGCTGTGTTTAAGCTTTTTAATATTTCCTTCTCTGGCAAATGGCAGTGGTCCATTGGAGCTAAGCTGCATGGGCGGCAAGATTAATAGTCTTATCATGTGGCCAAGTGATTAGTGAGCTCTTAGTACTTATTACTCTGCATTATCACAGAATCCCCTGAGAGGTTTCTGTCAGCTGCAAGGTTGTGTTTGAAGCCCTCTAGATTACCACAATGCGGCACTGATTAATAGTGTTGATATTAAAAGGAAAAACTAACCTAAAAAGTAAATAGCTTGTAAATCTCCCCAAATTGAATTCACTTGGATTCAGTCCCATTCGATCTCGTAAACCGAACCAGACAGCTGTGGGATTGTTTCTGTTTTGGCAAACAATAGCTTTCTTTTAGTGCCTATGTGGGTGAACTGGTGATGATTTTTGTGTTGGCTTTCAAATAAAATAATCAGTAATATTTTTTTTTATTTAAAAAAACCCCAAAAAACTAGTTCACTGAAATTTTTTTCTCAAGGGATAGTGCTGTTCTTAACTAGTAATGCTGGTCTTTATCCACAGTTAAATTATGTACTTAAGTAAAAGAATGCATTGTGACTTAAACTTGGGTTTGTAAAATATTGTTTCTTAGTTAATAATCAATCAATATAAAGTTAATTAGCACAATCTGAACTCCTAAGCATCAAACATCTATCCATAGTCTAAAAAGCTGCATTTTTTTCTGACCTGCAATGTAACAGATATCACCCAGTCCAACCTTCTGATTAAATGAGTGAGTTGCTACATATCATGTTTATTGACTAATTCAGTAGATTTACTCAATAAGTGTTTTACCTTGTCTTTAGTTTGACTCAAGAGTGCAAGCATGGCTCCTTTTTAGGAGTGAAATTTGCCATGGGAGCTTATACTGCAGTAAGGTCTTTTGTGATATGTAACACCTGGCATTCCCTACAACCAAGGCCGTTAAAATCACTACCTATAGTGATTACCATCTCTCTCTGAGTTTGAGGGAAATGCAGACAGCACACTTTTACAATTCTTGGCTGACTAGTCAATCTCGTTGTGTTTCTTGTATTTTGGTTTAGATAAAAATATTATGTTTTACCATCAACATATGCAATCTTTGAGACAGGGTTTCTCAAAGATTTTCTGTTTTCTGCAAACTAAACCATAAAGTATAATAAACTATGTTTATTATTTGACTAGTTTGGGCTCTCCATAAGATTATTCATCAATATGTTTAATTTCAGAGTTCTAGGTAGCTGCTTACTGGAATCTTTCTCCACCATGTCACAAAATGCTTTCTAAACCACACACAAAATATTGCCACAATAATCTCAGCCCCTCAATACAGCTTTTCAAATTTTGTCACATAATATTACATAATAACCAGGAACTCTAAATGTGCATGCCCATTGAGAAAAAAGACTTGATTTAAGCGATTGTCCTATTTGCACATAGACTCAACATAAAAAAATGCTACATGTATTCTGCTCTTCATTTTATAAATCAAATGTATAAGAATATTTTCACAGATGCCATTGGAATGTTTAAACATATTTAAATTTTGAAATTTATATTTCATATTTGACTCAACAAACACTCTTGAATGAATCATTTCTTAGATATTCAGAAAGTACTGGAGAGGTACTGGTTGTCAAGGAAGATGTCATGGCATACATCAGTTGCAATGCGTTTCCACAAAAAAATAATTATTTTTGGCTTGCAGAACATGAACCTTGATGTACTCCTCAGGTTTTAACAAGTTGTTGTGTCGTTTTTCAGATGCGTTACCTGTACATCAATAAATAATGAGCTGTAACAGCAGGATTCCAATGATTCACCAGACACAATTTATTTAACAAACCAGGGCACATATGGTACGCCCTCCCTCTGAGGTTGATGAGATCAAAATAAAAGTAACTTTCTGTTTGATACAGGAGGCACTTCAAGTACAGGGAACAACAGCAGATTTTGTAAGCCACAGGGGAGTCTGCAGAAGCTCTGAACAGAGTTTAGGTGAGCGTTATAAGGCACACTCTCCCTACGGTGCTTCTTAAACTACCAGTGCTACATTTTTGCTCATGTTTGTCACCTCATTTCTTTTCCTAAATTCTTCCTTAAGGCTTTCAGTTGTTACTTGTGGCAACATGTGCTCCTAAGGGTTCTTTAAAAACAAATTTGACAACCTTAAGAGCAAGTTTCACCCCCTTTTTATCATTTTGTAGAACTGGATAAACTTAATCAATTTTGTGTATCATAGACTACCTATTTAAATTGGTTTATTGCTATAGGCTATGAAAGATCAATATTTCTCTTGAAGATTACGAAGGACAATGATGACATTATTATATATAGAATAATTCAATAATATATTCTATAATATATAGAATATATGAGTTTGAATAATTATCATTGCTTTCTTTTATTTTAAAGAAATAAAAGAAAGGCAGGGAGTTTTAGACTCCCCACAGGTTTATGGTTAAGGGTGATAGGCAACGGTCCAGGACCACACACAGCTCCTACAGACTGAACAATATTTCAAACAAAAATAATGAAATGGACTGAATTTAGTATAGACATTCTTGTCCCTAGGCAAATAAAACCTTGTCCTTACTTTGGGGATTCATTAACTTTCCCCCGAGAGGTACCAAGCACTTGGCATTTTGAATGAAACCTCTCCACACCTTGAGATTGCATTTTTTAAAAATCTCTTGGACCTTCTTTGGTGTGAATGTTAAGAATGTTCAGAAAATACTCCTTTTAAAAAAGATCACCCTAAGACACCACAATGCCATCAGTCTTGGAAATTGCTGTTTTCTGCAAACTAAACCATAAAGTATAAAAATTGTGCATTACATATTTTGGTCATAGTTTCACTGAGCTTACACGTTTACGATTTGTACAGCCTTCAATATTCATCAACTGTTTATACCACAACAAACTTTCAAATATCCCTTTTGTTTTTGAATTGCTTCATCAGTACAGAGAGTGCTCTCAAATCAAAGTAATCCAAACTATGAAGCTATAATTTAGACTGTGAATGTGAGATACTCTGGTTAGTTTGACATTCCGATAAAAATATTTACCATATTTTATATCCAACGTCTGACTAAATAGAATTGCAAACTTGATAAAACAATTTACTCTGGAAAATCAGCTAACATTTTTTAAAAACAAGTCTTTGTAAAAAGACATAATTTCTGAAATTAACACTTTTGGCAATGCATTTTGCTCTTTCTCTCTCTCTCTCTCTTACTCTTTTTCTCTGTCTCTCTCTCTCCCACCCTTTGCATATTCTTGTAGTCATATTCTCTAGACAAGGACCCTTAAGCATCATGTAGCACAGAGCTCTTGGGTAAAACAAATAGAGGAGGCAGAATCTGTCCCTACAGAAATTAGGCTGATGTACTAATTTCACAGAGAAAGGGATACCATTCTCTGTTACATAAGAATGGTATCCCTTTCCTGGAATCAGTTTTATAATCAGTAAATCTTGTTATATATATATATATATATATATATATATATATATATATATATATATATATATATATATATATATAGATTTTTGTTTTGGGAAGGTCTATCATTTTGTGCAGATCAAAGAGCAGTAGTGATTGGAAGTGACAATATTATTTTCTCTACTGGTCTTCCTCATGCATATCTCTGTTAAATTTTAATAAATGCTCAATGACAGGAGAAGATGTATTACCAGAATCAGTCCTACGAGCCACCTCAGCAGTGATAGAGTAATAAATTCGCACCACGTTATGCAGGTAATCAATTCTCTGCTTTTCTTACTGATTGAATATGAAAGAAGTTTAACTACTGCGTTGAACTAAATGAAGGGGCGTTCGTGTTTTTGAGGATGCATGAGCATATTTGAGTTTGTGTGCTTTGTAAATTCACTGGAAAGCATCCCCGTGGCTTGGACTACAAACACAATGTGGGCCTTCCGCCTGAGCCACCTGTTCACAGCAACTGTTGCCAAGGGAAAGCTGCCATGTTCACCAGGGTGAAGGTAGGAGGGATGACATAGGTTTGGCCCTTTTCTAAGCATATTGTATTAGGATAATCTCTTTGATTACTTCATTGGGATACAATATGATTGCATACAATGTTTCAGACTAGAATAAACTATATGGGTAGTTTTCAAGTCTAAAAATAGAATAAAATAAAACACTGATATTAGCTGTTATTATGTACTGTTTAAATGCAAACCCACCATTCTAAAAACATGTAATAAAGATTTGAGCCTTAATACTGTTTTAAACATATTTCTACCAAATAGCATCAACCCTCCTCTCTATCCCACACTATGTAACTGCTACTAAACCCCCTTTTACACTGCAGTGCCAGGCCCAGCCTGGCTTCCAACCCAGGTCCGCCAATGTTTCTCGTGGTACTGTTGGAACTAAATCTCCAGTGAGGGGGGTCACTGCCTTGCGTGCTCCAATGACCACGTGTACTGCTGTTACCTTCACCTGCCTTGCTCTCTCTCTCTCTTCCCTGAGCCCATGGTATTTGTTGACTTTCTTGTATTCCATTTTCCTGCTGCTTCCATTGTTTAGGACAGCCAGTTCAATAACTGTTACTATCCTCAGCTGTTTATCAATGTTCAGAATGCTATTTTCCACTCTGTTGGAAAGTGATCTCCCCTTTGACCTCTAGGTCTCCAGTTCTTATATGTTTTATCATAAAACATTAAACTTTTATGTATACACTTTCTCTTTCCCAAAAAAATAACATCCATGGCGTACTGTGGTGGTGTAGGGGATAGCGCGACCCACATTCAGAGGTCTTGAGTCCTCGACGTGGCCGTTGCGGGTTCAATTCCCGGACTTGACATTTGCCGCATGTCTTCGCCCCTGCCCTGTCAGCCTACTTTCATATAAGGGACACTAGAGCCCACAAAAAGACCCCCGGGAGGGGAAACAAAAAACATTCATACAACCTTTTCGTTTGCATGCAAGTTCACACAAATTGCATAGAATTTGTGCTTTCATCTTATTCTTGATTACACTTTACTTTTTGAGAAAAGTGGAGGCTCTTGTTTCCTAAAAATAAAGACAAAAAATCATCAATTCTAAGAACTCCTCAGTGAGATAGTGCTTCGAGAATTAAACTTGTGAAACTGATGTGCCACTGCAAACAGGAGCAATAAAATTGATAACAATAATGACTTAGGTGGTTGTAGGAGGGATTGCAGACCCTAAAATCAACTCTGTGGTGAAACCCATTTCATTTCATCCTCTTCCTGCAGGATGAACCATTTGGCCTATCGGGGTTTTAAGATAAGACAGGGCTAGCTTATCACAGTCACCGATAACGGAAGAAACGAACGACGGCAGGGATTTGCGAATACGCTTTCTGTACCTGTATCACCCCCTACTGCCCCCCCCCTCTCCCTATGTATTCCTCTTTTTTTTTTTTTGCACAGAACATGCTGCACCTTTAAACTTCTGCTTCCATGCTGCAAAGTGGAACTCAGGAGACACCGTGTCCCATTTGAAGAGGTCATTTATTTGTATAGCATAAAATGAGGTGGAGATTTATAGCTACACTAGATATGTCTGAGCAAGAAATTAGTCAGTGGCTTTGTCTGAATACTACAGTGTCAGCAAAAAGGTCAACGAGCACCACTTCTTCATTTAACATCATTATGTTTACTTCCCACACTGCTTATAGCTCCCATTTAACAATGCGTGCAACCGTTTCCTACTCTCTTAATATGTAATAATAAATTAAAACTAAATGCGAAGCAAATCTGTGCTACCTGCTCTTTAGGTTTTCTGTGCTGTAGTTTGAATTCCTAGTGATTTACACCTTGTATCATTTAAACATCTGTGTGTTCGAGCTTTCCTCATTACTCCTGGTTTAATGTGATATATACCCTTTCAAAAGGCCACACTCCTTCCATCCATCATCTGCAGCCAAGGTTGCCCAACCCTTTCTGATTACAGCAGTCAAGCTTTTACGGTGACAAGAGAGAAGTGCAACATTTGACTGATTGGACAAAGCAGTTCATATAAATTTACTAAAGGTTTATTTCCGGTCGCACAGTGAAGTATGACCAAAAACAATCAATCACTCAAGACAGCATTTGATTTTCAGGAGGCGTCCAGGTGTAGCCCTTCAAAAATGAATTTCTTTAATAAATAAAAAAAATGTTGTCTAATATGACTAATGGTTCTCAAAGAAACATTTTCCCTTTCATCTCATATTCATCTGAATATCTGGAATGTAGCTGCTTAGTGCCAGGCTGCCAGGAAGATCTAATATCACACTTTACATCTATAAGATACAATTTGTCAGCTTTTTTAACTATCCTTGTGACTTCCACCAGTGACTACTTTCTTGGAATTCAAAACTTTGTACAAATTTATGAAGTGCATTTATAAAAAGAGAAAATTAATATCCAGAGTGGGACCTCAAATTGTTGGTCTTCTGTGGCTAAAGTTTTAAATTTGAAAGCATAAATTCTAATTAGCTACAGTTAAAGTTGGTGAACTAAGTTATTTGTTAGTTTGGTTGTAAAATCCTTGCATTTTATCCTCAATTCTAATCCCACATGCTATTATTTATTATGCAAAAACATTTAACTAAAATTAAAAATGATGAAAGAAACATTTCAATAGCATTACTGAAGTGACGAGCTGACTTGGCATATAATTTGTATAAGGTGTAAATTTGTAGAAACAGACAATAGAGACAGAGTGAGAGCTGCATGGTTCAATGAACTTCTAAAATAAGCTCCTGAACTGTTCCCTCATGCGAAGTGCTTGAAGTAAAAATGACCAACATGGATATTCATTTACAGCAGATATGTCTCTGACCTTGACTGGTTTTGTGCTAACATTGATAATACTGAAGCTAAAGTTAAATGGAAAACGGACAAATACCCCCTGTCATATTCAACTGAGCCGTTTCCGGGGTAACAGCTGTAATTGAAAAGGACTTTGCAAACAATACCAGACCACTTCTAAGATTGTAGCTCACATTTTCCTTGGAGAATAAGTTTGCTCATCTGTCATGGAAAAATACAGCTTCATAATTTTTTATATTGGTTCCAAATATGAAAAATAAAGGCCATGTTTTTCCATGAAAACATAAAAATGTGCATTATTGATGTGGTAGTAGATTAAATTCTATTTAAAGACCAATATTTTTATCAGTGCGTATACAACAATAATTCTCTTTTTAACATTAGAAAGATGCTTTAAAAATATAGTAAAAGTTATGGCAAAGGCAGTTGAACATGTTGGAAATTCTGGAGCAGTGCATTTATGTTTGAAAGATTATTTTTATTAGAACAACTTTGACTTTTCTTATCCAGTTTCACATTAAATGGAGCTGTATTCAAAGGAAAGCTTCTTGCATGCTTGGAGCATGTAGGACAGATTTTATTGGTTTCAGGGGAAAACTCTTTGTGGAAGCAGTTAAGCAACCTTATACGGAGGCCCAGAGGCAGTTCATGTATTAACGGTCCCCTGGGCTTACCCATATTTCTGTATCTGATTCTTTCTCTCTTTTTTTTCTTATCTTTATAAATTGAATTAAGCTTTCCAAAAAATCAGTAACCAGTTCAAAATATTGAATCTAGGTTTGAGTTTGAGGTTGTTTGAGTTTGTTTTGTCATTTGTGCTCCTTACTTATTTCTATTAGTTTTGCCTTGTTTCTATTTTTACTTCAGTTCCTCCTTAGTGATTCTATTTATGTTCATTTATTGTGTCTAATCCTTTCTTAGTTACCTGTTATTATGTTTCTTAGTTATTTTGTGGAATTAATTTCCTAGTCCTCAGTGTCCTCTCCCTAGCCCACTGTGTCACTTCCCCTCTCTCTCTCTCTCTCTTTCTTTCTCTCTCTCTCTTTTCTTCAGGCTTCTTCTCAGCCTGATTTCTGCTCTCTCGCCACACCTGCAACCCATTGGCTCATCAGCCTGGGTCTTTTGTTCATCATTCAACCTCCCAGTACTTAACCAACTCATTCTTAGTTACACTTTTCTGGTTCCTCCTGTTTAATCCTGAAAAGTCTTCTTACTTGACATGACTTACTGGTCATGTTATTTTTGTTTTGATCTGGCTCCCTGTGTTTTCTATGTCTTTTTGTTGAAAGTTTTTCTTATTTCATTCTTTATTTAATCTTTGAAATCAACTTGATTAATTATAAAACAAACCACTAAGGTAGATAATTTTTGCCCATTGTCATTACTAATTAAAATAAATAATTCAACAAACTTGGAATATTTTGTTTTTACTACATACCAGGAGTTCGGTTGTTCAGCCTGTTGCATTTGAGTCCAACCCCAACACATATCATGACACTTCAACTTTAGTTTCGTTATGCCTTTTTGAACTGATCTTAATAGGATTTATGATTGGTCAGTCTAATTGTTTATTTTTGAGAGAACATGTAAGTTAGGCCTTTGCAAGGTATTGTTATTATCATACAGTGCTAAACAAATGGGTATAAATTTGCTATTGATGGAAAAATGCTAAATTTATGGTTCAAAGTTGAACTCACTCTTTGTAGTTTTTCAATTGTTTTGATTTTAATAGGATTTGTATTGGAGCAGTCTAATTATTTTTATTTGAGCTAGAGAGAATAGATCATTTAGGCCTTTGTAATGTATGTAAAGAGCATGGGAGTCAGTTTAAAATAATGTAATATTTCTATTTACAATTTTAGGGCAGATAATGTTTGTTTGTCTTAACTGACGGATTAATAAATTAGGCAACTAAAATAATTATTTTAAGTAATTAATTGAACTGATAGTTTTTCTAAAAAATTGTGAATGATAAGTTCTGTTTCTCTAAATAATCTCAGGTTTAATTACCTTTTAAGATCAGTTTGTTTACATCTTGTTTTCTTAGCTCCTGTTTTTGGTCAGTCATTTTATCTGCTACTTTAAACTTTAAATCAATAGGCACATAACCAAAGTAAACAACCTTGTGTAGAAAAACAGCTTGTGGGTTCCTCCCTGGAGAATATTAAAAACTAATCACTATGCTTTTTATTTTTTAGCAGTTCATATGAAAATACATTTGATTTCAGCAACTCTCATGTAAATCTTCAGATTTTTTTTTTTTTTTTTTTACTTTATTTTTTGTTCTTGTGTGACTATTGTTAACAGGGAGTTTGGGCGATGGAAGGTGAACAACCTTGCAGTGGAGAGAAGAGATTTCCTGGAGTCACAGTTACCTTTAACCCCAGAGTTCATCAGAAACATTCGACTTCTGGGCCGCAGACCTACAACCCAAATGATCACTGATAATCTGATCAAGAAGTACGGAACTCACTTCTTATTAACAGCAACACTTGGAGGTAAAAGAAACTATTACTTCTTTTCTCTGAATGATTATTTTTGTTAGTAACATTAAGAATGAATCAGACAAGAATGCAGTTCTAGCATTGCAGCATTTTTGTTGAATGCTGCAATGATGTCAGCTTTGGTATGTCCACATGTTCATAAATAATTTTTTTTGTTTGTTTGACATTAAGACACTTCCAACACTTACCAGAGCTAGTGGTACTCCAATTTTTTCAACAGCATCTGGTGTGGGAATCTATTGCAGTAAATCTACTTCCAACATAGTGAATTTTTAATGGAATGCAAAGTGCGAACGCTTAATAAATAATAGCTAGCACTTTTAATATTCTGAAAACTCCCCTGCTATGTTGATAGTGCATACTAAGATACTATAAAGACAAGGCAATATTATGCAGTCATATATTCTGCGTGGATTCACCAGTTGAATTGAACTTTATTCCTTTTAAATTAACAAGGAATAAATAAATAAACAACATTCACTTCAAAAGTGCTTTTGTAGAAAGACGCTTTGAAGTCAGTTGTGCAACATTTTCTTGAAGAACCCTACAGAAGTGTGCTTTTTTATAGCAAGGCTATGAACTTTATGAGGTTCCTGGTATGAGACAAGACCGTTATTGACTCTAACAGCACTACAGCCATTATTGTGTGATTTATGAATGTGAGTATGATAATGTCAGAAAGAGATTCGATAAACTGTCACAGAAATGGAAGCTATGTAAATACCTCTTTCTTTGGCATTTCCTTTTTTTTTTATTTATATGTCTACGTTTCACTGAACATCCAACAGTAATGCAAAGTGAAATGACAATAGATGCTGTTGTATGTAATGTATGCTATATATGCACATCAGGTGCAGCTACAAAGTTAATCAGGATATTTGTTTTTCTTTTTTTATGCCATTGGCTTAAGACAGAGAAATGAAGCCACGAGAATGCACCTTCTTTCATTTTCTTTTAATTATTATTTAAATTGTTCACACTACAAGCATCTAGCTTATAAAATACAGTATGCCCAGGGGGAAATCTTACTGAATTAATTATTTTTCTAGATGATGATATTGGCTTCACTAACTTGTGCAACTTGACATAATAAAATCTTCCAGGTGTTCTGTATGGACAGCAGATGGTGATTCACAGTACTGGAGTTTACTCAGAGTAACCAAAAATCATCCCAATATAATTTAATATATTGGTTTAATATATTAAACCACCCCTGTACTCGTTGCACCCCTGTACTCGTGTACCCCCATCCATCTCAATCGTGTTTTTCAGCAAGACATTTTCTCTCCTTGCTTGCTGGTGGTGGTCAGAGGGAATGACTGACTGTAGACGTAGCTTTCTGTTGTCCTCTGACTTGATAAAGCACCATACAAATGTAGACCATTTACTATTTATTCGTAAATACTTGTGCAGGTCATGATCATCCAAAGCTTGATTTTTTTTCTTCACAGACTGTTGAATGCTCATGCACTAATGGCTCACTGACTTTCCTAAAAAAGGAATAAAAGGAAAACTTTTTAAGATGCCAGAGAGGTCGAGGCTTCTCTCAAAGAGATTTGCTTTTACAAAGCAACACTTGTCAATTACTTTGAAAAGGTTGCTGTTGTGAGTGGCTGTACATAATGCAACCGTCTCAGGCATCCTGAGCTGATGTTGCCCCACACTCTGGCTCTCAGCCAGTGTGTTAGTGTCGTAGACAGAGGAGAATGAGGAGTTTGCTTTGGATCTTCGCCCGAGAAACGTCTCTGCAGTTCCGTATGGATTGCCTCTGTGTTCAGAAACATATGGACTTAATGAAATTAATAAATAGATTGTGATATTAGAAGTGTGCCCTTCAGCAGTTGAGCAAGAAAGGCAGTTGGCAGAAAAATGACTCAGAAGCATTAACACTGCATTATAATGAGAAAGATGATGTGCAGTGTCTGAAGAACTCTTAAAGCATAGACCGTCTGCTGCACCCCAGCCCTTAAACTTATGAAGAGGCGATTGCTATGATCAGTGGCTTTAGATGCTGGGTGGCATGGCCTATTCTAGCTATGATCAAGAATCCTTGTGCTTCGGAGGTGCTTATGAAGGCTGTGCTGGTGTTTCGTGAAGCTTATAATTATCTGTATTTTTGAGTGGCTCTCCTGGAGCAAAACTAATTTTGTTTTAAGGTTAAGCCACTGTTAATCTATAGATTAATTTCTGAAAATTGCCCATGAATGTATTTGTGGTGCAAATGTTTCTTGCTTGAAAATTTGTTAAATGACAAAGTATAAATCTTGGAAACCAAAGTATAAATCATGCTTTCTTCAGAGAAGAGAAGAGGATTGAAGAACCTAATAAAAAAATGTAGATTACAAAAACAACCTTCTTTTATATATATTTTTTTTCATCATCTTGATAATGTGACCATCAGTCATGGTTTCTCTCTAATGTTTGTAAAATAGTATTTGTTGACAAAACACTTATTAGACATTTAAATTGAATAAAACATTTGAGAAAACCCCAATTTGTAAAATGAACACAATGGGTATGTGGCCTAAAATACCAGTTTTCAAGAAGTGTGCAGGGAAATAGACAGATTAACTGTTTCACACGGCTTTCTGGGGGTGTACTTGATACAATTCCAAAAAGATGCCAACAACATTTAATAGGAATCCAAGGTTGTTGTTATTATCAGGTACATCCTTTTACTGTGAAATGTCAATTGTTCATGACAACCTGTTCATGTACATTGAAGCCTCATAGTCATAGTGATGATCACATTGTAATAACTCATACAATACAAATATCTTTAAATATATAAAGCATCATTGTGAATGTTGATGTTGTGGCCAGGAAGAATATCCAGTAGAATTCAGTTTTGCAGCAAATATACTTGTATTTATATGTAAAATTATGATGATATTCTGTATATTCTTGAAGAAACCATCATATGTTAGCAAGCTCTTCCATCCACCTCATGTACTCTTTAAGTCTGAGTCTGGTCGTATGGCTGGAAAACCAGGCTAAGAGGTGCTGATTTTGGGAACATGATCAGTGGGAAAGATGGATTGAACTTCCTTCTTTTTTCTCTGTACTTTGGTTCTGCTCTGCATCTGTGAAGCCTCCTTGTCAATTCCTCTGGGATTTGGGGTTGTAGTTTAGGTACTAGTTAAGCTTTTGAAACACTAATCAGCTGCTCCCAGTTGTAATCTAAAACACTTGTTGCAGTGGTTATGAATCTTAACAATAGCCCCGATAGTAAAAAAGTGGCAAAAATCCTTCCAACTGCACAGTATCAAAGACCGAAGGGAATAATTGTCTGAAAAAGCAATCAATGATCCAAAATAAATAAATAAATAAAAAATGATGAACAAAAGTCTGCAAAATGAACAAATCAGAACAAACATAACAGCTACTCCTACATGCTGCCACAATGAACAGTGCAATTCTATAAATATTAGCAGTAGACTTTCAATCAGAAGTCACTTGACCAGCATGTACATAATAACACTGAAGTTTTCTGGGAGTATTCATATTACTTCTGGTGCCAGAAATAGACAATGTAGAGCTACACTCCTATTCAAACAATTGGAAAGCATCACACTGTCACTTTTAGATAAACAGTTCATTTTAATGTGCTCTGGGTGTTAAAGCCAGGGAAAAAGTCTGAAATAACTCAGACCACTCTTAATTTTTAAACATGCCACTGCAGAATATTGTTGAGAAAGCTCAGAGAAAGGTTATTCTTGCAAGGCTTTGATGCACTTCTGATTCATTTAAAGAAAAAAAAAAAAACAATGAGAGAAATCCTGTTCCTTTTCCATGCAGGGGAAGAGGCCCTCACAATATTTGTGGACAAAAGGAAGCTGAGTAAGAAAGCAGAGGTGAGCGATTTCTCTGGTAACTCCTCTACTGTGACTCTGGAAGCTCTGCACCAGCTCGCCGCTTCTTACTTCATTGACAGGGAGAGCACTCTGCGCAAACTGCACCACATCCAGATTGCCTCCACTGCCATAAAGGTAATGACTTTTTATTAAGATTTTTTTAAAGATTTTACGGCAGGAAATGTACATCCTATCACACTTTGTACATACTATCACGTGCATGGTCCTGAGGCAATTAGTCCATTTCTTTTCTGACTAAGGTCAATAAAGGGCACTAAAAAAAGAAAAATACAGAAAACCAGCTGCTGGCTAGGAGAACCATCAACAATTATTAGCTCATCTATACAAATACCATAAGGAATACATTCTAACATTTTGATACCAAATCCTACACTCAGTAATTTCACCAAGTTTTTTGGGAAAACACAAATACTGCAGCCAAGCCGTGTAACAAGCTAAACTCCTCTACTGTGACAGTCAAATCCCCAGCATGTTGTAATTGTGGTTGTCAGCATGTTAGAAAAGGTTTATCATAATCTAAGACCAAAGTGTGTAGATTTATTAATAATTGGTTTTATTTTTTTCTCACTTATTCTCTTTTAGCTATCAAACATAGTACATTTTTACATAGAAATATTGAAATGTGTGCATATTTTTAACACTGTATTATTGTTTAAACTGGGCTCATTTCAAACAGTTTGAACACATTTTAAGCAATCAATGCTCAAGCTCACACATTTGAATTTCAGATTCAAATTTAACTTCAGAAAGATGGCTGATTGTGCACAGTTGCCATAGTTAATCTCCTTAGTAAAACGCCATTGCAACATCAATGTGAGCGAAAAAGAGAAATTTTCTTTTTATTCGCCTGCTTGTGATGAAATATGATCATGAGCTGCTTTGAGCACATTGAGTCTGCAGGAAGCACCATGATGGGCACATATGGTGAGGGGGAAGATAAATGAGTCCTGTGAAACACGGCTGGGGACAAGTCACAAGCTCCAGTTGTCACCTTCAGGTAGCATGGGGTTAATAGGGTGACAGAGGGAAGGGCGTCCCTCTTCTCTGCCATTTTCTGTTCTCCGGGCACAGCGGGAGCTGGCTGTGGTAGCTCCTTTTCAACAGAATATGAGTCAGATTCTCTGCACTTATGTCAAAGCTCTGTCGCTGTTGCAATAATTTGTTCAGAGAACGATGAGTTTTTGCTGTAGAAGTGGGTACACCAGAGGAGTTGATGGCAAATGCTTTTGTCTGTTTTATTTCTGGGAATCAAGGATTCCTTCTGTAGTTACATAGGGAAGAGAGTTTGTGCTAGTCTAAAGGCAGTCATCTTGTGTGACTGACAGGTGGAAAGTGGAAAAAGCGCAGATTCACCTTTATAATCAGTGGAAAGTGAGTCAAAGGGGTGACAGATTCTTCCACACTTGTGCATCCTTTCCAAAACGCGTTGACCCACAAGATAGCAGAACAGATTGGAACTCTCTGCATAAATCTAAAATCTAGCAAGCTGAGGAATGAATGAGAAAAGACCGATGAGGCATTACCCGCATGCTTCAGCCATAAAAATTGCAAATTGAAGCTCATTTTTGAGGAGTATAAATGCATCATGATGCCTTTGAAATGTGGAATTTCTTCAGGATGTGTTGATACTGGTGAATTTTTCTGATTGGATCTGTTTGTTTGTACTAAGAGTAATGACTTTAGAGATATCCAAGAGCAAAGGGATGCATTTTTGTTGCACCTTGCAATTTTTGTGAATCAAATCAATATAGATACCTCTGCCTTACTCAAATGTTGTTTGCCAGTCAGTCTACACAAAGTGATAAACAAGGCTTCAGTCTTGACCAAGAGAACAGCAGGGACCTTTAATTTTATCCTGCCACCTGATGGCTTGCCTCTGGATTTATTGCACTCGTGTAATGACAAACACATTTCTGTGTACCCAGTCTCTCTCTATTGATCTTTGTCTGTTCCATGACCAAGTGGATTGGCTGTAGTGGGAAAATACGAAAGTATGTTCATAAAGAACTTCATACTTATTGGGAGTTGACTGTGTTAATGACTTCACATTTCTGCTCTTAGTAATACGATTCCAATAATAAAAAAGCAGTGTCTTTTTAGCAAATAGTGTGTGCTGCATAGATGTACTGTCCAGACACCAAACTGCACATTTCAGAACCTAACAAATTTGAAATTTGTAGGAAGACCAAATCATGTAAAATTATCTAAAATTATAAACCGAAACTATAAGTCTGCTTTATTCTTGTGGGATGATATAATTTAGACAGATGAAATAATTTACTCTCTATTCAGTTGTGTTTTTCTGTTACCACATGAAAATCTACTTATGCTTAAATTTACAAAGCTATGTATTTTTCCATTTATAGCACATTTTGTATGTCCTGCTTTAAGTGTTCAGCCTGAATTTATTCTCAAACCCCCATGGAAATTCAACAGTTTTCTGTCCATATGGTTGATTTATCAGTATCACTAGAGATCACATTTATTTAACATTGAAACATGTTGGGTCAAATGGATTAAGGTATCAAAAAAACAAAAGTAAACAAAAACAAAAAACAACCACAAGTGTTTTACCCCTGTATATGGAATGTATTAATGTGAACAGACCATACACTTATGCTCTATAGTTTGATGAGCTAACATATTGTTTCAGGTTTAACATGAAAAAGGTAAAAAAGAAATACAGTTTTGTCACACTTATTAAATTTGCATAACTGTTATCACACTTTTTATAGTTTTACTAAAAGTCTTATTTCCAAATTAGGTAACATCCTAAAAATGGCATGTGAATGAACATATGATATATAAACATTCTTAAATAATATAGATAATATGTCAGTATTTAACACTGTGGATAATAGTTGAACATGGTGATGGCTTCTGCTGTCTTATTTGAAACCGCCTGATGTTTTAATACTTTTTTTTTCTCTATTTTTTAATCTAAATTTCTCAATTGAGATATCCTAGTAAAACACATTATCTTTACCTAATAAGGAAAGTTGTCTACCACAGTCTACCACAATATTCCTCCATCCACAGTACTTCCAAATTTTATCATATGCCTACATACAGGTGGCTAATAATGTCCTATTAAGCTTTTTGTAATATACTAGAATGTATCAGCAGTGAAAGGCAGCTGCTAAGCAAAGCGGAAATTGAATGTCCTGCTCATCGTTCAATGTTTTTCCACATGGCATGTCATATGGCTTATCAAAAAATTCCTTTTAAGAATTAAATATGCATGTAGTTTAGAATCTAGCATTGTGTCTCATTTTCTTGCATTCATATAAGCATTAAAACCCCACATAATTCAGGAAAAGATTGTTTTGAAGAAAGGATGTTTATTCATTCTATTTCTCTTTTTGTTCCTATGTTTTATGCTGTTTTATAAGGCAGGATACTGAGTTTGTACATAAATGCAACAGCAGTTTTTTAATCAATACTTTATGATGATCTTACTGATCAACTTACCTCAATTGTCTCGCCTCATCTATCTGTCACTGTACAACAACTGTTTCATTACAAGCCTGAGTTGGACAAATTGCTAAGCAAAATACAAAGTCAAAAAACCACAAAGAGTGAAAAACGAGATCTACTGAGATGCACGTCACTGTCACCATAAGAGAATAGGAAAAGGTAAAATAGGCTCTTGGAGGTGAAGTGAAGAAAGGGGCTTTGTGGCAAGAGACATTTGGAATGTTCTTAATTAGGGGCTTAGACATAAAAATAAATAAATAAATAGTGTGGAACCATTCTTGCCTTAAAATTAGAACAGCAAAGTGCTCCTTCAGCTCCTTTCAGCAGAAAGGAGCTTACTTATTTTACATTCAAATGTACAATTGATTATGTTAAAATGGCTTTATTTTAAGAGAACAGGAATACCAATTTACATTACCCATTTACATTACCCTAGAAACATTTTTCTTTTCTCATCTAGTAAGAGTACTCTTTAGGTTAGCGATGCACTTTGCTAAAATGAATAAAGTGGAGTAGTTATAAATTACATTTTGTTGTTGCCCAGGTGACAGAGACGCGAACAGGCCCTCTCGGGTGTAGTAACTATGACAACCTTGACTCCGTCAGTTCTGTCCTCGTTCAGAGTCCTGAAAATAAAGTCCAGCTGCAAGGTTTGTAAAATTTTTACCTGTTTTTTTTTTTTTTTCGTATGTTTCCAAATATATGTGTTTGGCACACAGATTTCTAGGTTTGTAGATTTTATTAAGTAAGTTATCAGCTCAGCCAACACTTTATGGCCCCCACACTTTCACTGTCACTCCCTTCATGCACATCTTCATGACGGTACTAAAACCAGCTTGATTTTACAGGCTTGCAAGTGATCCTACCAGACTATCTGAGAGAAAGTTTTGTGCAGGCTGCTCTCAGCTACATAGCCTGCAATGGAGAGGGTGAGTTTGTCTGCAAGGACAATGATTGCTGGTGCAACTGTGATCCCAAGTTTCCAGAGTGCAACTGCCCCTACATGGACATCCAAGCCATGGAGGAGAGCCTGGAGAGAATAACAGAGACATGGGGGTTGCTTTATAAAGAATTTGAAGAATCAGGTGAGAAAGTCCTCATAAAAAATAAGGAATTATTGCTTCCTCTCAACTTGTTTGCCTCATCATACTTGTAGAAAATACGACTTTTGCATATAAATCATTTATATGAGAGAGGGTGGGCATGAATTCAGGTATTTTATCCGCACCATTAAACCTGATTGAGAATCCTATTCGTATATCTCTCCCTACTCTGATTTAGGGTTGAACAATAACAGCTGAGTAAGAGTATTGAATTCTGGCATGCTATCTGCATATAGAAAATTAAAAACATGACATGAATAGAATAGAATAAGATAAAAAATTAAAAAAAACAGAAACAACTTTCAGCTTGGGCAGTTTACAGTAAGTCTGCAGAAGATTAATCAGCTCTAAAACCCATTTATTGCTAGTCCAGCTTTTCCAATCACCGGGGAAACAGAGGTTGAATAGAAGCTCTTAGCACAATGTTTTGTTATTATAGCTGTGCTCGGTCACCCTGCCCTGACCATTATTACTCAGGTGAAATCAAAATTGATGTCTTTTTATCCAGATTTGCATTATTCTGAAATATTACTCACTGCAATTACCTTCAAACTTTATGTTTTAATTGCTGGCTGTAAAGTGAGGGCAGAAGTGTGTCCAGAATGCAGACACCTAAAAATGTCATAAAAATGTCCTTCAATAAGAGATATCACAGTGCAGTGCTTTATCGACTAAAGATGCAAATAAGTCCTAGCACTAAAGCAGAGAGAGTATAGGGCTAAGGAATTTTATCAAGTGCCAAAAATATAACATGGCACCTTTGGTAATAAATTAGTAATGTAATGTTGCCTGAGATGTACCAGCTCTTCTGGATGTACAAGTATATCTCCAATTATGTTTTTCTAAATCAGAATAGAATAGAATAAAACAGAAACTACATTTGCTATGTCACATTAAGTACTTTAACACGACCGACACAATATAGCTAATTTACTGTCATGGCATTTAAAATTTCAACACTTTTGTTTGGTCATATAAAGATGTTGATGTTATAGCAGCTGGTCAGCAATGCAAGCATGTTAGTCCCATAGCTCTCTGTAAATTTTTAAAAAATATATAGTAAATTGTATGGCAAATAGTTTACAAAGTCACTAGATACTGCCTGTCAGGAGAAACTGGCGATTACGCCTAGTTTTGGGCTTATAGACAAACATTGGATTTTAAGGTCTAAATTCAGATTTCATATTCTTTGTTAAAATAGAAAGGGTTTGAACATTGTCTTTGGAGCAGAATGAAAAATGGGGTCTCTACTGGTAAAACATAAAGGGTGCATCCAGTATATTTTTTAGCATACTTGGCTGCATGCCGATCTGTTATTCAAGAAGTGATTCTTGTCATTTATAGAGGTGTGTGCTACATGAACAAGCAACAAAAAAGCTACTGCTGAATTTATGTGACGGAAACAAGCCGTAAACATGAATGCAGTCTTGTTGGCAAGCTTCACATGCTGTACACTCATGACAGAGAAATCTAAGAGCGAGCTGTGTGGTGTGTTTCAATGCTTTTCATCTGTTCAGATGTAAATTCTTTCAGCTCACACTACAAACTTCTCTCTTGTCCTACTTTTCCAACCCTGATAAACTAAACTTTGGCTTCTGAAAAATACAAGTTTCCAAAAGACTTGTGTGTGCAAGACTCATACAAAACATGGACGGGATGACTTCCAAGTGAATATGATTTCCTGAATTCTTGTAACTGTTTGTACTGGTACAGAAAAATGTCAGGTAAATTCCTATCGCATTCATGTGTTTACTAAAATTCAGCATTACTTTTTTTTTTTTTTTTCTGTAAATATGAACTTCAAATTCCGCTTCTCACACCTAACTACTTTTGAAATTGCCAACCTAAATATGTTCATGAGTGCTGTACTACAGGTACAAGTACAATTCAATGTTGAAATTGGACAGAGTTATGCAAATAGTGCTAAACCGCACTTATCACACTCCTCATTAAATATGTTTTCTAAAAATATAAGGAATTGGCTTCTTTCTGTTTTGAAATATATTTTCTAAACTGAATTGTGGTGTTTTTGTCTGTCTATAGTTTTAACACTATTTTGTCCTTTACATATAAGTCCATGTCTTGCTGTGCCGGATGCCATGTTTCAGAACATAAACACTGTGATGATGTTGACCCTGATTATTGTTGTTACAGATGAATTTAAAGCCTTCTACACCAGACTTCCCCAGAGCTACTTCCTGAATGTGTCATCTATTCAACACTTGTGGTCCTTGGACAGCCTGTTCCAGTGGCGGTATGAGCAGCTTGAGAACAGCATGCGGGTCCTCTACAAACGAGCCCAAAGAGTTATTTTCAAGCTCTTCAGTCTCAGTAAAAGATGTCACAGACAACCTCAAATTCGGATACCAAGAGAGCGGTGAGGACACATTTATATTCTTTGTTTATGTGTTAAATGTTTGCTTAGGTCAGGGCTTTTTAAAGAGTAACTAAAAAAAAGTAACTGTGAACATTTAGCCAACTTCACCAAGTCTTTGCCAGCAAAAAAATGGATAGTTTTTTTCTACCATTTAAACATATGGTGAGCAAGGAAGCAGAATCTGGGCCAAACAAAATAAAAAAGAAAGAAATACAACCACATTTATTTAAATTTTAGATTTTCATGGACTGGATTTGAAGATGTTCCTCTGCCACAGCGTTGTCTACTAAGTCCCGGGAGGTTTTTGACTGGAGGGTAAATGAACTGCAGTCACAGCAAAAAGTAGTTCATACTTTTGTCACTGTAATGTCAAGGTAACACAAGCATTATTTTGCATCGCAATACCCACAGCTTAAGCAGGTAAATCCCACAACATCTGTGAAATATGTGAATGGGATAATAAGTATAACAACAGCAAAAAGTTTACAGAATGAAAACCCCTGCTTTAAGTTACTCTACTTCGTGCATCCCAAATTTACAATTATGATTTTATATGCTTTCATCACGTAATTCTTATTCACTTAAAACTTTATACAGTGATGATTTTCTGTCTTTTTCTCACATCTTTTTATAAGGTAAGCACCAACTTCCCTAAGAAGTTGGATGGTTTGGTAATTTTTTCATCATTAGTATTTTGTCATTCGTATGAAGTTACATTTTTAAAGTATTTCATAATTATTTTTTTTGTCATTGGCCTCACAGTTTAGTAGACGTGTTTTATGTTAAGAAATAACACCCAACTCTTTATCAGGGGCTTCATTTTTTTTCACATAAGCAGCAATGGTTTATTTAAGGCATTTTTATATTCACTAAAATAATCAAATAAAGCAATGAAAAGTTTTCAGAAAAATAAAGAAAACACCAGTGTTAAAGTTATATGTCTAGGCCGCTCCAACCACCTTTATAGCGATGTGGTGTATTATAGCAATGCTTGGCTCCTTCAGTGTTTACTGTCAAGGAAAGACAGTCATTATTTCTGTACCAGAAAACAGTCACTTGTCAGTAAAACCTAGACATGCCAATGCGAGGGCGCTGAAGGGGTGTTTGCAAAAGGTGATGCTTCTAGCCATCACTGTCAGTCATGCTACATCAGTTCAGCTCAGCTACCACAGTAATGGCAGTAGCGATGGTGGCAACAGCACATAGATCAACTGCCAGATTAATCTATAGAGGGTTCTTGACATACAGTTTCGGTCTCTTTTCTCTCTCAGCATTCCTGCTTTTGAACTGCTCTGGTTTCTCTTCCACAATATCAAACTCACATTAATCGCTTATCTATGCAGCTGATATTGCCTTCCACAGCAGGAAGTTTTGAACCCAGCTTCTAAACCTTGCTTATCTCAGTTTTTACAACCACATCATCTTTAAATTGTCTCTTAGGTTTTCTTTCTCTATGTGGTGATATTAACTCTCTATGGAAAGCCATTTTGAGCTGAATATTTGCACCTTTGAGAGAGAGGAGGAAGGTCTCTCATTGACATCCTGTTTTCTACACCTGAGATGAACAAATGATTTGTGATTGATTTTTGCCTCCCTTGTCTTATGTTAGAGGCACAGCTCAAAGTTTTTTTGCTCAAACTTTGACTATTTGCATTAATGATTGAAACGATGGACTCAGATCTTGTTTTCTATTTTTTTCTGTAAGCTTCTCAGAAAGCACTTTCTACATATGCGTCTTCCAGACTGTTTGAAGGCTTTCATGAAGGGATCCTGTTATCATTCAAATACTTGTTGAATGCTGTTAAGAATTCACTCTAAAATAATTTTATAGATTTTTAATAATCCTTTCAAGGCTAAATTTCCTATAAATGTTGTCTTTAGATCTACGGTCATGTCTCATGTAATTTAATCTTGCATGAAGAGCAAACTGGATTTAAAGTTATAACATATTTTACTCTGATTCCATGTAAATTTACTTTATGATTGATTTTGCTTGCTTATCTTGCATGAGTTGAAAAACTGGTAGATTTGGCATGCTTATCAATACCTTTCGCAACTTCCGAAAGGTATTCATAAGCATTTAACTATTTTACTTTTAGTCATATTACAACCAAACATTTTAGTGATTTTATTGAAATTATATTTATTAGACCCACATTGAGTGACGTGTAAATTCAAAATGAACCATTTCTACAAGTAAAAATCTGAAAAGCGTCACTTTTCAGAGCAGTGGGATGGTTTATTAATAACCATCCCATTGCAGTTTTGGATATTAAGTTTAGGGTCACAAACCTTGTGGAATACCAAACTGTAGTCATGTCTTAAGTCTTTTGTGGCCGTAAGTAGGTTTTAAGGCAGCAAAACGTAATTAATACAAAGATCTATTTGTATTAAGCTTCACTCATCTTCTTCTCAACTCTGACCAGTTTTCCTGTTTCCACTAATGAAAAGCATCCCTACATTGTGATTCTGCCACCCACTGTGGTAGTATCATATTGGTGGACATAGTGTTTCAATGGTGGCATGCCATTTTCTACAACACATTAAATTTTGTATGAAGGGAAAAAAACTTTTTAAAATCATTTTTTAACATCACATCTTGTTTCCTGTATTTGACTTGCAAGTTGTACACATGAGTTCTTGGAGTTTTCCATTTCCATTTTCACTGATACTTCATAAAGGTCTGATTAGTGAATTGCACCACCAATAGTTGTTATGTGTATCAACTCTTACTGTTTACGTGGATATCTGATGCTCTTCTAGAGTTGCCGTGGGCCTTTTTGCTGCTTCTTTGTAAAATTCTTTGTTTGGATCACAATTCAATTTAGGTAGGTTGTATAAAATGTTGAAAACCATTAAATAGTTTCATTCAACTTCATAACTATGCATTTTTGTGTGCCTGTTTTATAAATTCCCTATGATAAACTTTAAAGTTCACAGATAACATGACAAAATATGAAAGAGTATTTGAAACAGAAAATATAATTTAGAACAGGTGATCTGGAAGAAACAGCACAATGCCACCATGTGTGTCATTTCTGCAGCTATAACAGTGAAGATATTGGTAGTATTTAAATATGAATTTGACCACTAATAGGGGGATATTAACTAAGTCATTATTTAGTCATTAAGTAATGACTAAAAAATAACATTTTCTATGTAGCAATATTTCTGTGACTTAGACACATTATTTAGTGGTTGCATAAAAACTTTGTCTAAAAAAAGTCAATAAACTGTTTAATTGTAATGACCACACAAATTCTCATGTTCACTTGAGGAAGTATAATGACCCTTAGCAGTCTAGCCTTCAGGCAGGGAAACTAACAGTGTGCAATCTGCACACTGGTTTAATTCCTAAGTGGCAAATTAACTTTCCCTGAAATTTCTTATTTGGTAGCCTGTTGTCATAATTCTCAGTCACAGTATGAATAGGCTGGTTCAAAGAAATTCTATTTTTACTTCAAATCTGTTTGATACAGTGATGTCCTAAGTGTGGATGAAGAAGGGTCTCATCCCCATGGTAACTAAACACACTGATTAGAAAAGAATTTAATGGAATGAAAAGCAAGATCTTCACTTATTACAGAAAGTACTTTCAAACATCTCCTTCATAATATGTTTCTAATTGTAATTTCAATTATGTTTACATTTTTTACTTTGTTTTTTTATAAAGCATGGGGAACAGGGAAATTCATCTCAAGAGAGAAATGCTGTCCGTCATTTTTTTCTCAGAGATCAACATTTAAAGCAGCAAACTGAGATACAAAAGTAGACATAAATGATAGTCAGATGAAAAGAAAACATGTATAAGCAGGCAAGAAACTCCTGAGCTCAGACAGAAACCCTATCTGAAATCATATTCATCATCTAACAAAGGAGTGGAAAGAAAAATGGAAAACAAGGACACAAGCAAAATGGGCATAAATGCAGACGTAGACTCCAGCAAGAGAAAACTGACAAGCTGACAATTGAAAAAGAGGAAGATGTGACTATAATTGCATGGAGAACTAACTGGAAAACAAGATGCAAGTGAAACAGGAGACAGAGAAAATGCAGTTATTTAAGATTAAACGTGTCTCACCAGGAGAGCGGAGTCTAACACGCAGCAGCAGCAGTGGGCAGAGACGGAGAGCTGCAGTAAAGATCTGAAGTCTCCAGCAGTCTTCATTTTGTATAAGAAGTGATAATTCTCTCAAACCTATACATGAGCTTCTGCACAGATATATGATTTATACATTTAAGGTGATAGGATATTTTGAAGTGATGTTCTGAGATGTTATGACCAGTAAGAGCTTCCTCACATTGATAAGATACAAAGCTGTATAAGCATCCACTCACAAAGGATCTTTGTTATATATTATTACTGTTTTCTCAGCCAAGCACTTTTTATATAAAGCTAAAGTTACTTTGGTTGACAGTGTTGGCTCATGTCAGTCTGACTCAGTAGATGTGACTTCTCAGTCCACTCTTGCGTAGAGTAGAAGAAACTTTTGGATTTTACGACAGGCTGTCAATTGTGCGAAAGCAGCAGAGATAGTATGTGTCCACAGTCAGTTGTGACGACCTTGTCAGGTGACAATTTGCCGAGTTGTTGCAGGAGTAGATCCACTGGCTACATCGGCCAATGGATCTCCAGGATCAGGTAGATAATTACAAACTTAGTTTAAGAAACTAGATGATACATATCCATTGCTGTCACATTACATTCCAGAGATATATGCCTTTCCAGATGGCTTTAAATTGCAAAAGAAGAAAAAAAACATACACAGGAACTAATAACTTAAAATAAAGTTGGGTATGTTTTCTTCTTCACACACTAATGGCAATGTAATCTGTGTACTGCAGGGTAAGGGAACTATTAAATAAAACAACTTAAACAATTTGCACTTTTAAATTATATATTAAATTAAATATATATATATATATATATATATATATATATATATATATATATATATATATATATATATATATATATATATATATATATATTATATATATATATATATGTCACAAGGAAAACAGATCCAGGCAATAAACAGCTATGCCTTGCCAGTAATCAGATACCCTGCAGGAATAATTAGCTGGCCAAAGGAGGAGATACAGGCCACAGATGTTAAGACACGAAAATTACTAACAATGCATGGAGGGTTCCACCCCAAATCCAGCACCCTGAGACTGTACACGAACCGAAGGAAGGAGGCAGAGGACTAGTGAATGTGAGAACCACTGTCCAGGACAAAACATCCAAGATCCATAGATACATCAGGGACAAAGCCTCATCAGACAATGTGCTCAGTGAATGTCTCAGACAATGGGGAACAGAAGTTGAGGTGCTGGAGATACCATCATGGGAGGACAAACCCCTACATGGGATGTACCACCGGCAAATAACTGAAGTGGCTGATATCAGAAAGTCCTACCAATGGCTGGAAAAAGCTGGACTCAAGGACAGCACAGAGGCCCTCATCCTGGCCGCCCAGGAACAGGCCATAAACACCAGAGCAATAGAGGCCCAGATCTACCACACCAGACAAGACCCAAGGTGTAGGTTGTGCAAGGAGGCCCCTGAGACAGTCCAGCACATAACAACAGGGTGCAAGATACTGGCAGGGAAAGAGTACATGGAACGACATAACCAAGTGGCAGGCATAGTGTACAGAAACATCTGTGCAGAATATGGACTGGAAGCCCCGAGATCAAAGTGGGAAACACCCCCAAAGGTAGTGAAGAATGGCCGAGCTAAGATCCTGTGGGACTTCCAGATCCAGACAGACAAAATGGTAAGGTCCAACCAACCGGACATTGTCATAGTGGATAAACAACAGAGGAAAGCCGTTGTGGTGGATGTAGCAATACCGAGTGACTGCAACATCAGGAAAAAGGAGCACGAGAAACTGGAGAAATACCAGGGCTTCAGGGAGGAACTGGAGAGGGCCTGGAAGGTGAAGACCACAGTGGTGCCTGTGGTCATCGGGGCCCTCGGGGCAGTCACCCCCAAACTGGAGCAGTAGCTACAACAGATCCCAGGAACAACATCAGACATCTCAGTCCAGAAATGTGCAGTTCTAGGCACAGCAAAGATACTGCGCAGAACCCTCAAGCTCCCAGGCCTCTGGTAGAGGACCGAGCTCAGAGGATAAGAACCACCTGCGGTGGGTGAGAAGGGAAATTTATATATATATATATATATTTATTTATTTATTTATTTTATTTTCAAATTTCCATTTTAAACTTTTGCTTCCTTAAAAAAAAAAGAAGTATTTTTATAGTTCTTATGGAGAGGATTCTTATCTTTTTGGATGTTCACAGCCTTTTTTAAATTAAATTCAGTAATAGCCCTTAGAGGCAACAGTTTCTTAAAAGTTTTTTTCAGGCATACAAGATCACAACCGAAAACTAACAGAGCCATTGCTGCCTTGTCTTTTCTCTGTTAGAGCTGTTGGCTTACCCATAGGTCCTTGTGAAGTAGAGAAAATGGGCTTTCTGTTAATTTCCCAGAAGCTACATTTTAATTTACTATTAAAATCTGCAAATTTCTGAACTTTAGTTAATGTCTCAATGAAATTTAATAAATTCTCCAAAAGTAATCCAACAAACACTTTAAATTTAGCATAAAGTTTTCCTCAATACAATGCTTTTTTTTTTTCAAACAAAAGTACAGCTTTTACATGCTGACCATTTCTCTTTTGTAAGCAAAGATGATAAGAGGCATAAAGGGATCATGGTGGAAAAATTGCAGTACAATGGAATAAAACTCCAATTTACATTGGGGAATTGTGTGCATGTCTGAAACTAAGTCACCCTCGGGCTACAGTGCACTTCTAATATTTATGACATAAATTGATCAAAGATAACATTCTCTGCTCTTCTGTATGTCTTTTTCTTTAATAATCATCAAGCATGGCAGGAGTTCAAATTCATAAACATTTATGAGAATCTCAGACAGAGAGGAGAATGTAGACTGATATTCCTGGTAAACAGCAGATCATGATAAAACAGTGTTAAACGTTGGACACCTTGTTCTAGATACATTTCTTTTGATCTGCAAATGATCTTAACCAGGATTAGTTAAATTCTCTCTGGCTTGTATATTTAAAACTTATAATGAGCTAGCTGTCTGATGGCTCATTATATGACAGGCATCTTATAAAGCTTTTCCCCAGTTAACTAGCTAATGGTGAAAGTGTATTTTGATCTCTTTATATGACTTATTGTCATTCCTGCAGGCCTCATTCCTACTGGCTAGGCCATATCCAGTCCCTCCTGTACTGCTCAGAGAACAACCAACTTGGAACATTCTCCGAGGAGCTTCACAGCTGCAGCTGCCGATATGAACACAGCCCCTGTCAGTCGCCCCCACCCTGCTCTGTTGGCGAAGGCTCAGCCTGTGCAGTGTGTGCACCAGACAACCACACCCGATGTGGAAGCTGTAACCCAGGATTTGCCTTGATGCAGGGAGCTTGCAGACCTATGGTGGCAGACTCTACAGAGAACTACCTGGGCTTTGAGACGGACCTCCAAGATTTGGAGTTAGGCTACCTACTGCAGAGAGCAGACCGCAGGCTTGAGGTATCCCTTTGTTCGCTTTTGTTTAATGATGTCAGGTTCACTGCTAGTTGAGCTGTGCCTAGAAAAAAGACACATGGACTCCTGGGAATGTGTTGTATAGTGGCCAGCTTCTGGCAAAGGGAAGCTTTATAGTTTCTCTACATTTCTGTTAAACAATTTGACACACTGTGTTTTAATGGAACCTATTTGTTGTTTTTGTCAAACTTAGCTACGTAATGTTTGTGTGTTTAATTTATTTGTTTGACCTTACCAGATATTGAATACATAAATATTGTTGCACTTTAAGTATGACTGTCTGTGCAGATCTTCTATGGGGAGGCCACAGCACATTAAAAACAGTGATGGTACATTTTACAGTTAGCATTTTTAGATTAATTAACTCAATTTCTCTAAAAAAAATAAAACATCTTCAAATACATGAAACTTCACATAAAGAATAACACGACATTCTGAAATGTTTCTTAATTTATTAAATAAAACTTACTAGTAAAGCAAATTACACTATTTGAAAAGAGCGTTCATAAGAAAGTATCAGGATTCAACTTCTTGAAGACATGCTTACTGTTGAAAAGAAATCAAGACAGTGAAAAGCAACCCGGTGATAGTTGAATTTAATTTGAGAATCTTGTGCAAAGGTTCCAGTGCCAATAGTCTAACATGTTTTGACAGTTTTGTGGTTTGTAGCATTTAACTGTATTCGTAAGAAAGACGTTTGCAGAGGTCTTAGAGCAGCAAATGCTGGTGTTCAATTATTCATTAAGAGATTTTACCAGTGGATAAAAATCAAGACAGCAACTAATATTGCCAGACGTGGATGTGTCCTGCAAGCTTACTCCAAAGTCTGACCATACAACAACAAAACAAAAGGCTATTAGCTATTTCCCCACTCATGTGGCCAGTTAGATTTTTTATTAACATAAACAAATTTAAATCAAGAAACAAAACAAAACAACACAAAGATCTACCTGATTCTTACAGTAGTAAAAGCAGCATCTTTCACTAATCCCAATGTTGGTGCAGATACATATCTTCTGTCCCTGAACCTGTCTTCTGTGTCTGCCGATGACAGAGATCTCACAGGTTCGAGTCTCAGTGTCTGAAAACATTTGCTGCATGTCTTCTCTCTTTTTTAAAAGTATTTGTGTACTGGAAGCAAAAGGCTTGGACCCCATTTCTTCAAATCATTCATGTTCACAACAGTCTTAATAGAAAGGAGGTGCAAATCCTAACTTCAAAGATATATATTACATTTTCAAACCTTTTTTTACAACAAAAAATAAAACCCTGACCCTAACCCTAACCCTTTTTAAGGGGTTAAATGCCTTGTCTAGAGGCACATCCACAGGAAGAACCTGAGCTCAATGTGAGGATTGTAAGACAATTACTCCCTTTGAGCTACAATCGACCCAATGACCAGCACAGCCCCATGGATCGCTAACAGGTTTTTAAGAGTGTGCTCTCTCATGCTTCTTTCATTAAATATCTGTTAATGTTAGAAAATTCTTGTGACACAGAAGAAATCTGTATAAGTTTCACATTATTACTGTTGTACAATGATCATACATTTAAGGCTAAACCTCTGAGTTTTATCACCAACATTTCTCTTCTTTTCTCTCCCGATATCACACCAAAAGCATTAAAACACCAAAGTTTATGTTAAGAAATAAAGGTTAGGGTACTTTTGCTTCTTTAGGACTTCAAGATATTGTGTTGTAAATTAATGATTTACATCTGTTTACGTGAAATATTTAAACAAAAAAAATCAAAATAAAAAGTTTAGGGTTAGGGTTAACTAACATGAGAAGATCTAAATAAACACTCCTATAATCTATAACAAAAATGATGAAAGAATAAAAAATGGAATGCTTTAGTTCCTAAGAAATTCTCCGGATGACATTAAAATGTATGGTTCAAACGGGAAGTTATTAAAAAATAAATGCTTTCGTATAAAAAAAATGTATTTTGTTACCATTCATAAAAACAAATTCTAAGAGACTTGTTAGATGTAGTGAAGAAAAATAATAAACAATGCTTTGAATTGGTTCATTTGTTTCCCTGACAAACAGAATCTGATTCTTATTGTTAAGAAAATTTAAGGTCTTAAACTTCTATGACAAAGAGGTGTGAAGTGTGTCTGCTGCTCTTTTTTGCCAGGCTGGCTTTCCTCTTCCTTTTCAGAAACTAAATCTAATAACATCAGCAGTAATGGCAAGGCTTGCTGTTCATTTAATATTGTACATATCCCATATATACATATACATCTAGGATTTTATGGAATCT
Organism: Poeciliopsis retropinna; assembly: GCA_010277075.1. NCBI lineage: Eukaryota > Metazoa > Chordata > Actinopteri > Cyprinodontiformes > Poeciliidae > Poeciliopsis > Poeciliopsis retropinna. The sequence continues at coordinate 8,066,157 of VMRM01000003.1, forward strand.
TATAGTGTTACATAGACTCGAATGAGAATTTTGAAAATTATGGAGTTTGCACAGTATGAACTATACAACTCTGTACAATACAATGTCTTCATCTTCTTTCATTGACTTTTGTAAGGATAATATCATATATATAAAGCTTTCTAAAAGTTGCACATATTCAATACCCATAATGTTTTTTAAATAAATTAATTCAATTTTTTGTGTCTTTTCGGTCACACAGGTTCATGCTATTTTCATCAGCAATGACATGAGACTGAACAGCTGGTTTGACCCATCGTGGAGGAAGAGGATGCTGTTGACGCTAAAGAGCAACAAATATAAAACCAACATGGTTCATATGCTGCTTGGAATATCCCTTCAAGTTTGCCTTACAAAGAACAGTACCCTGGAGCCCGCTCTCACTCTTTATATCAACCCTTTTGGTGGGAGCCACTCAGAGAGCTGGTACATTCCCGTCAATGAGAATGGTTTTCCAGATTGGAAGGCCACCAAGTTGGACCTACCTTTCGAGTGTTACAACTGGACTTTAACATTGGGCAACAAGTGGAAGACATTCTTTGAAACTATCCACATCTACCTTCGGAGCCGGATAAAGACTCAGGATGGAGCAAATGACAGTGTTTATTATGAGCCTGCTGAAATTACTGATCCTGCTCAGAGCCTGGGTTACATGAAGATAAACAGTATCCAAGTGTTTGGCTACAGTATGCACTTTGACCCAGAGGCAATTCGTGACTTGATCCTCCAACTGGACTACCCATACACACAGGGCTCCCAGGACACGGCCATCCTTCAACTCTTGGAAATACGAGATCGCGTGAATCGCCTTTCCCCTGCAGGCCAACAAAAGATGGACCTGTTCGCCTGTCTCCTCCGCCACAGGCTCAAACTCACTCCCAGTGAGGTGGTTCGCATTTTTGCCTCCTTGCAGGCCTTCAGTGCACGTTTACCTAATTCAGTGGAATATGAGACCACCAAGCTGTGCAGTTAACAGCTGGTTGAAAACTCAATTGTAAATTGTGTACAAGGAAAACTTTTTGAGTCCTTGATACAGATGCATACACATGTGCTTTGTCTCTATTAATTATCAAACTTTATGGTTAATCATGAGGCAACCAGCCATGGACAGCTGAAGAATGTACTGGACAATGCCCATTTCAGTGCCATGTGAAAAAATGGGCTGGATTTTTGAGGAAATGCACAACTGTTTCTCAAAATAATATTCTGCTGTCGAAACTCAGAAACCACTGCATACAGCTGAACCATCCTGTTTCAATATGATTCTGCTCATTTATACTGCAAGTACCAATGCTAAATGAATAGACATTTTATGGTTAAAATGGTACTCTCTGTTTGTTTGTATTTTTATATGTTTCTTCGCTTTAGTGACTGTGCACTTTCCATGACTTGAAGATTACAGTGGTGTAAAACAAGATTTTGTAGATAAATTGATATTAAAGACATCATGTTATAACACAGTTGATCCACTGAAAAGTTGAGAATTTTTTGAAAGCCACAAAACAAATATCAAAGTGAACATTATACATAAATGCCTCTAAAACAGAAAAAAAAAAAACACACCCTGAACAAGAAGATAAATTTACTAACCTCTTTATCAGGTACACATTGCTAGTACTATTTTCCTGTATGGCAAGCTGTTGAAAATATTTCTTAGATTTGGGTTCATATCAACATAGTAGTGCAGCACAGTTACTGTGTCATTTGGACATCCAGGATGCAAATCTTCCATTCCATTACATCCCAGAAGTGTTCTGTTGGATTGGAATTTAGTATCTTTTTAGAGTTCTGAAGAATAATGAATACACAGAAAAAAAAAAAAAAAACTGTTTTGATTTCTTAGTTGAGCTTTTCCATTTGGTGTGTTATCCTTCTGATAGTAGCCAAAAGAAGACGGGTGCAGTATGAGCTTAACATGGTCAGTACCAATGCCCAGCTAAGCTGTAATATCTTAACCAGGGATCCCCAACCGCCAGACCCCAGATGGTACCATGCTTGTATTGATACCTGACTCCAGAGTAATGAATGTGTAATGATTTTTGTGTCCCATCTTCCATCTCATTCTGCCACAATGGTACACTATAATATTTGGGAGGAAAAATATGATCCATGGAAAGCAAAAAATGAACAATCCTCTCCTATGAATGATACTCATTATCACCTCTTAGCCAAAATCAGACTCAACCATCTGAATGTTTCAGCTTACATTGAGACTCATTGGACCAGGCAAGATCCAGTTGTTTTATTAAACTGATTATGATTTAGATGATCGACTGAATTGTTGCCTTGGTACCTTTTTTTTGGCAGCCATAGTAGCACCCTGTGAAGTCTTCTGTTGTAGTCTGCTTCATGGTTCGATGTGTTGCACAACTGAAGATGATGCTCAATAAATCTCAGTTGTCAAAAATGCTTTTTTAAAATTTTTGGGCCTTTCTCTCTTAACACAAGAGATGGTTGTGTGTCCAAATCAAGCTATGCATAGTCAGTATTCATCAGTGTTCTTTGTCCCACACTCTGATTCAAGATTACAATTTAGAGATAGATATCCCTTTTTAGGAAATGTTCTTTTTCAGATTTGTCAAATATAACTCAACAGATTTCATCATCATAAAGGCTTGAAGATGCCTTTATGTGCTCATAAATATGAGCTGCTTAAACAGCACTAACTTGAACAAGCCCATATTCATTTTATTTTTAATTAATTTTATTTAAGTTATTTAATTTAATTTATGTTTCCTGGTGGAAAAAAACCCCAAAACAAACAAAAAAACTACAATCCTTACAACCTTGTAGGGGTTAATAATGCAGTGGGTTTTACATTGTCTATTCTGAAGGAAGGGACAGTAAAAAAAATATTTTCTCTATTCTTGCTTTCCAGTCGAGCATTCAGTGGAATGGGCTGTATGTTATGAATAAGGGCTGACTCAGTTTTCCATTTTTCTTATCTTCTCTGTTATTGAGGAAGTACACAGAATTTGCAATAATGCAGTGTTTTCTTTCTGCTTTGTACACATTGCAGCAACATAAAGCTGTTGTGAACATTTTTAACTCCCTTATGCAAACACATATGGTTGGGTAGTGAGCTGTGAGCTCTGTCAAGCAGCCACGAGTGCACAGCACTGAGCTGTGGTTAAACAGATCCAGTATAGACACTGACAGAGGACAGTAGCTGCTGCTATTGTACTGCTGACATGCAACTTCAGCAATGTGTCCACTTTTAGAACAAATACAAATTAGCTCAGACAGCATGCTGCATTTCTGTTCCACTCAAATGCAAAAACAAACCATTACTAAACCATGCTTGCACAAAATGGCTTTATATGCCTGTGTCACCTTGTCAAAGCATTCTGAGAAGAAGGAGCAAAATAAAGTGCTCTATTTTTAATCAGTGTCATTATCCTGCACTCAATGTTGTTTGTTTGTGTAATTAAATTCATTCATGGCCACAAAATTTCCATAACTCGGATGTTTTCTTAAAAGCATATTTAAAATAAGTGCAACCCCTTTTAACAATGTAAATATGAAGTGGAGTTATTTCCTATATCAGCTGTATTTTGCAGAACTCTGCAGGTTCTTTGTACACTTTTCGCATCATCAATTTTGCAACTTGTCAAGTTCCAAGCTGTTTGGTCCAAGCCTTTGGAACTTTGGCACAATCATCTCATATGTTTCTCATATGCGAGAGGGATGATGTTAACATGAAATCCCGTATGATATTTTATTTGCCCTTAAATACTGTTGACTCGCCTTGGTTGTTTTATGTTGTGGCAGTGGGGGCTGCTGTTGATAGCTGCTGAATATAACTACTAACGTAACTTGTAATGCAACTTAGTTATTTAGTTACTAAATAAAGTAGTCATTAAAGCAACTAACTTAATTTTTCAAGGAGAAATGAGTGATCAGAAATCTTTTTCAAAGTAACTACGTGATCACTGCTTGTCATATTAATTGTTGAGCTTTTTAAAGCATTTGATAATGCTCTTGTTTGCTGTGATTTTGTTGGGGGTTTTGGCAGTTTAAAACACAATAGGGTATAATTGGAAACTGTTTACAAACATGAGGTGCATGAAGTGTGACGTGCTGGACTGAAACTTATTACAGAGACCACATTTCGAAACAATTAAGCAAGCTATACAGCTGCATATATCAGCTGTTTATCTTGCTGTTTTATACAGCAAGAAGAAATTTACAAATATTTTAAATTTAAGACTTGTCCTAAAATAATAAGACTTGTCCTAAAATTAGGACAAGTCTTAATTTTATAAATTTACTTTCAAGACCATTTAAACTGCAGCATAATTCACTCCTTACAAGTGACAATGAAGTCTTTAAAGCAAATCTATTTTTATTTCTGTCAGTCAATTATAAATAGCATAACAGAAAGACTGCAATAGTGTTCTTTTAGCTTTATCCTTACTAATATGAAATAATAACTAATTTCAGAGTTTCACATAGTAATCACTAACTTACATGGAGGATAAACTATTTGACATATTGTTGCAGCAAGACTTTATTAATTTTGAATGCCGAAAAGTCAGGTTTAAAATGAAATTTTACAGCCCCATGTTTAGTTATGTAGGTTTGCTTTTGAATGTTCAGTTTTCTCTTTGAGTTCAGTCTTATTTCCATTGTTTCCAGTTTAAAAGTAATTTAATAAAGCTAAAGAGATACAAAAACCTAGAGGGCTTTTCAGTCACTGATCAAATGCTTTGCTTCTGCACTGCAGGTCAAAGACTCTATCAGCTTTATTAATGTCAGGTGCAACATGCCATCTCTAATCAGGAACCTTGTATGAGCTTCAGTGACACTATGGACCAAAGGGAAGTCAAGCGCCTGTGAAGGTTAACAGTCATCACCTCAATTTGTCTACTCCTCTCATCAACTCGAACTCATGTCAAAAGCTACATTGGACGGGGGCTGTTTATGGATGAGTAGTGTTTGATGAAATGTAAGTGGTGGAATGCATTACAAAATGTCAGGATGTCTATTCCCTGAAAGAAGCAGTGTCAATTACACAGAGGAAATGAGTCCTGCACCGTAGCATAGGAAGAGCAGGCATGGAATATTTAAGAACACATGCTCTGGTTGTGTTTGTGAATCCTTTGTGATTTTGTGTCAACCTGGGGGCTATTAAGTGTACAAACGTGTTTTTGGTTGGTTTGAAAAGAACTGTGGAGGAAAGATTATTTGAGACATAAAATCAGTTTGAATATCCCCCATCTTTATAAAAAAGGCTTTAAAAACTCCACAGTCTGAGCAATTTGGCAGTTAAATTTTTTTTTTTTTTTTTTAAGAAAAAAGGATGTTCGGGACTTAAATATATCTATGTATTTATTCATGCTTCTAAAGAGTGTGTGCGCCTCCTCCAGCAAAGTAAAAAATCCCTAGGTAGTTCTCCCATAATTACAATGTTTAACAGCACTCTACTCATAGCGCAATTACCAGACTGGTCCCTTAAAACCCTTCCTGTCGAGGCAGCTTGCTATAATTTATTGCTGCTTGTAAGCTGCTTTTTTCCCAGCAGTTCCCCTAGTCTTTCTTGTGACAGTATGATTCTTTAGGAAAATATTGATTAGAAAATTTCTGACATTTTGTTTTTCGTCAGTTTACGAAATCCAGCTAATAGTATTCTCCTCAATCTATATTATGATCAAGACCTTTCCGTCTCTATAACTTTCTGTTTGACTGAACCTGGAAGAAACTTTTACATATATATTTAATTTGTGCATTTGATATAACAAATTCCCAGAGAACAAGGTGCCTTACAAGAGTTTTTATACTTTCACATTCTCTTTGAAAGGAAACTGAAACAGAATATGTCTTATTAGTAACTTATTAGTAACTGCAACTTATCTAGTCTGCTGGCCCTCAGACGGTTGTCGCTCTTCCCTCAGAGAGACAACCATATGACAGAGACCTGAAATACCATTGCACCATTCATTAATAACAATGACTTGCAAAGCAAAGTACTTCATCTATGAATCAAGAAAACAGCTCTGTTAGTAAGTTTTAGCTGCTGTGTTGGAGCAAAGCAAACTCTCCAGAAACAATAGAATTGTAAAGCTCAAGTTGGAACACAAAACTATTGTGAATCATTCTATACCAAAAGTGTGGAATTTAAAATCGGAATTGTCATTGCAGAAAAATGGCATGTGTACTGCCATTTAATAATTAAATTACCCTAGTGATAGTTTAGCTTTAGCTTTAAAACAATGTTAAGATCATTCTCCAAAGCAGGGAAATTTCTCATTGTTGAAATGTATTAATTATTTTTAAAGGTCAAAGAATGTGTTTTCTTTGTAAAGAATGGAATTATGAAAAATAAAAATTTAACTTGGAAAATAACAAAAAATAATATGGGAAACAAAAACAAAAAACAACAACAACAACAACAAAAAACATATGAACTAGCTTCATAGGTTCCAGGTTTAGGCATATTATTGAAAGGAGAAACATTTTCCACAATAATTTATTACCTATCTTTAAGATTAAACTCAGTGTTTTGCATCACTTTAAGTTCAGTTTACTTATTCATGTGTGTAAAGTAACAAGATATGAAAAGTGATTAAATTGGCAGAGTAATTTAATCACAAAATCCAAAATTCCCATAACGTTAATGAATTGGACTGTCAGAAATTACAGGAGCTTCGAGACACAAATAAACAGTTGTACACATAAAATGAACTTGCTAATTTCTGGACCTTCTCCCAAAATTAGATTCCGATGTCTCAGCACATAGTTTTCAGCATTCACCATCATCTCATACAAGCTCACTTAGTAAGAGTAAAGTATAGGGAAATGTTCAAACTTAGCAAGTAAATGAAGGCTCCCACAGACTCCGACATAATATCTGTGGACAGTTGAAACTTCATACTCGAGCGTACTGGGAAAGAAATACAGCAGTTGTGCGTAAACATCATATTTAATTCCTAAAATATGACACCCTGAAGGAAGAGTGAAAAAACTCCAAAAATGACTCTTAAAACTACATTTTTATCAAACTCTGTGGCTCACATAGTAAATGAAAGTGTTTTATCATATTCACTGATAAAATCAGGCACATCTGAGCATTTTAGTTTCTCTGCATTGAAATGCATTGATAGGGCCAGGATTTAAATTTTCAGTAACAAATGCTGCAGAGGGGGATTTTTTGTAACAAAAGATTAAGACATAGAAAAGCACCTCATGTCCACTGCAAAGTATAAATATAGAGAATCTGTGACACTGTAGGCCAGTTTCTCCTCCAAGCACCCAGTGGCTCTTGTTAAGATTTCAGGGCATCATTGACTCTCTGAAAATCCAGTCTTTGTCAATGAAAATCTCAGTGGCCCCTACCAAAAAACTGAAAATGGGTCATCATTTAACCATTTAATAAGACAATGATCTAAAAAATTTGGGTAAGTCAACGCATAAATGGTTATTTGAACCCAAAATCAAACTTCCACCATCTCTGTCGGTAGACCTAAATCCTTAAGAGAACTTATGTGGACAACAGATAAGAAAAATTCATAAGAGAAGACCAGGGATGCTGCAGGATCAAGAGAGATTGTACAAAGAAAACTGTTCAAATCTCTCTCTCTCTGTATGGTCTATAAGTTTCCAGTTTTACCATTTGTGATACTGATAAAATAAATTGGCACGTTTGTGAATAATGACAAAGTCCCCTGCTCTGAGAAACATCCATTTCACAGATATGTGCTTGTCCTGATCAATACCTCCTGCAGTAGTTTTGCAGAGAGTCTAAATCTCAATGTCAGAATGGATGTGCTTTTACTTAAAGTGTAGTGCTTCGGCTTTTGTACAGACCAAACTTTTCCTCTCTGGAGACCCGACAGGGGAATGAAACACAGAACAGGAGGAGAAGGCAAAAGGTAACTGTCGCCCGCCAATAAATCAATACGCTGCTTTATTACTTCAGAGAACAAAAGGCTCTGCACCAAGATCGATTACTGAGCTGAGGAGCCTCCAATATGAAAAAAATATAAATAAATAAAACTCTGCTGGCATTTGGCTGCTCCATCCCCACGACCAGATCAGCATCAATTTATTACTGATGTGATGGTTTCCGCCTGATGTGTTTTTGTATAAGCACAAATCAATCCTGAGTTTATTAGCTGCTATGATGCATTGTAAAATGACATTACTTGTGGTGCTAGATGAATGCCATTCATTAGAAGGGCGGACTGGATCGACTGATGTGCTGAGAATAACAGACAGAGAGTAAAAGAGGTATTAAAAGCAGAGCATTCGGGGTTTTGGATGAACAAAGCAGTGACTGGACATTATAATCTTCTCTGTGAACTTTCACATTTAATAGTACGTGTAATAGAATCAATAGTATACTTTCCACATGCAAGAAAAACAACTACCTGCCAAAGTGAATGAAAATGAAAATCTGCTAAACAGAATAATATTTAACTCTATATTTATAGATATAACTTTTTTTTAAAACAGATCAAGTTAAATGTCTGCATTTAATCAATTACCCAGTTTTAAAAAGTTGGACAATTCCATTTAGTAAGTACCATAATTCAAAAGAAAATCAGTTTAAAGCATAAAAATGCAGTTTTACTGTTAACTGTTAGTTTTCTTTTGATTTATTTTGCCACTTGTTTAGTTTTTTTTTTTTTTTTTTTTTACTGAGATCCAAAACAGCTGGTTAAGTGCAACAACCACTAGATTTAGAGATATGTGAAAGAGAAGCTCTGTATTTAAAAAAAAAAAAAAAGGTAGCCCTGCGGGATTTATTTTGCTTTCACTGGTATCTGTAATGTATGAGTCAGTTTTCAATTTGGGAAAAAATCAAGTTCTTAGGGCTCCTTTTAGTGCCTGAGTGAAGACAATCAGCCAGGAACAGGAGGAACCTCCAGTGCCAATCACAGCCCCTTGAGCTGTTGCTGTGGTTACCTCTCAGTGCACAGATGACAACCATCCCCTGCAAGGAGGACCTTTGGAAACTGACAACAAGCAATGTTTCTAGATGTTTTATTGTTAAATATCTGTCATAAACAATGTATTATAGGCCTATGTCATGTGTGATAGAATTGTGTATTTTACAACCAGTTTGCAGGTATTGCTGAGCTTACTTGCAAATATTATTTTTTTGATTAAACAATCAAACATTCCTTTCAAAAGTAAAAATGTCACCATCTTCAGCCAGTTTTGTTTTTCATTCTACATTATATTGCATCTTAAAAAAAACCCCAAAACAACAATAAAAACAAATTCCTTTGGAAAGTGCAAGAATATGGTGTCCTTGTAAATTATCTCACACAGAGAGGAGAAAACAGCATGAAACAATCAGCATAGAGGATGGCAGAATGAGTCGGACACTGGCTACTTTCATTATGGAAATATTCTTTCAAAGGTCCTCACACAACATGGTGGTAATAAGACTGCTCAGACATCCCTGCAGAACACAAATGTTCCACGCTTCAATGAAAGTGCAGCTCATAAACCACCAAAAGCACACTGTGAGCTCACTTTAGAGTGATACTCCACTCACATTCAAGGACCACTGATTTATGTGAGGTAACAGTTGCTGAATATATACTGTATTACTTCAGCTGTGCCGCCGCCTTAAATAGTGCAGAAAAGAAAATAACTGACACGTAAAAATGTTTTCACTAAACTAGTGCTAAACTTGTGTTAGTGATTGTTTCAGCTCCAGTTTTTGTGCTTCCACCATAACATGTATGTGATACAGGTTCTGTGCTAGTACCAAGTAGGAGCTTCACCAGGAGAAATGATTGCTTGACGAGGACCAAGAGGCTGGCCTATGGAAATCAAAAATTTAGCTAATGTTTTAAGCACCATATTTAACACTCAGGACTTGCGTTGTGTTTTTTTCCAGACAGAAAATATAAAAGAAACACAAAACTTTAAGAAAATTCATGTCTTAACAGAGGAATAACAAAACAATTGTTTTTTTTGGTTTCTCTATCTTTTTCATATAATCCATCATGTAAATTCACAAAGTTTAATTACATCACTATGTCTCACTTACAGGAAATATTGTTTTAAATTAAAGTAATAAATACTATTTTGAATCAGTCAGATGTCATGAGGTTGTGTTGATAATTCTTTCTGTAATTTTTCTTGTTTACTGTTTCCACCACAGTTCCTGACTGAGATTTTCAAAAATTCATGAACACTACCTAATGTATAAAACTGAGTTAATAATATGTTGCTAATATGTGATTTTTCACCAAAACATACAACAGAATGAAGATTTACTGGTTGAAACCTAATGATGTGTCAGAGTTGGCTATTGGTTTTGTAAAATAAATAAATAAATAAATTACATACAAAGTGGGTATAGCACCAGCTCACTTAAATCTTTTCCACAGTCAACATAAGTGTCTTAGGTTTGGCTTGTGTACTCCTTGGGGGGCCTTGCTGCACCCGCTCAGGTTGGTTAATATGTTATATTTCTAAAACATCTTGTGCATATTAGTCATAGCTAGTTGTCAAATTGTTTAAAACAAACAATGCTGTTCAAACTGTGTGACATTGTCCCGCATTTACAAATAGTCGTTTTACATATAAACAATATTGTCCATTAACATATAAGCAATGCTACGCTATATACAATCTCATCTCTTATCCAAATTTTGTACATTCTTTACCCATATATAAGGATGTAAAAAGTGCAGACATTTTAAACATAAATACTTTCATACATAAACATGTAGATGGAATTGTTGTTTTCAGCATGTTATCCTAGGATATTAAAATTTGATTGTGAAGATTTAAAAAATGGATTAAAAACTGTTTACCTTTATTAATGATGGTCAATTCTTGGTCTTCAAAATACCCTTCAGGTTGGCAGCCACACATTTACAGATTAGTTGAAAGACAAATGACAGTACACGCAGGAATCTTATCAGCCATAATAGGATAATTGGATGTGAAACTGTCATTTTACCTGGTGAGTGACTGGAAGGCGAAGGAGTGCGGATGTGGGGGGTAATAGTGAAAAGAAAACAACCAGCAAAAAAAAAGCAACCTAATCAGCTGTCCCCATCGAGAGCCATTTTATGCTGCAACATCAATTACTAAAGAATTGCTTTAGGGAGACTGTGGCCAGGCTTTCCATTGCTTTCCTTATTAGTCTCTCCTTTGCTGTGACATGTACTCATCAGAGGATTCAGGCACAGCCACGAGACAAGGTCATTTATGAATTATTGGGATTGTGTCAGATTTTAGCAAATATACAGCTTCACAGTCAATGTCTGGATCTGTTGACAATAGAGTAGATTGTAAAATCAGCATTATTTGTTCTCTGGACAAAAGAGGCCTAAGGCATATCACAGTAGTAACTCCAAAAGGATTATTCTAAAATATTTTCACCTTGAGGGTTTTTAAAATCGCTGATCGGAAAGGTTGCCTCTATATATAATTAAATATCTCCAAATAAACAAGTTTTGTCAAGGTTTAGATCTCTATTTCATTCTTTTAGATTATATATCTATATAGATATATATATCTATATATATCTATATAGATATAATATCTATATATATCTATATAGATATATATACTATATATATCTATATAGATATATATATCTATATATATCTATATAGATATATATATCTATATATCTATATAGATATATATTCTATATATATCTATATAGATATATTATCTATATATCTATATAGATATATATATCTATATATCTATATAGATATATATAGATATATATATCTATATAGATATATATATATATATATATATATATATATATATATATTTATATAATTCCTAAAGAACCACTGCTCATTGATTGTTTTAAGAACATTATTTTTTCTTAAAACAATGTTTTAAGAAAAAAATAAATTATTATTGCTCATTGCTAAACACTGAAAAGTCTTTCAAGAGATCATATCTAACAACAATGAAATGTGATTTAAAAGGTCTATTGCTGTTGATCTCTATTGCATAACTGCATACAGGAGTGAGGGTTCTGTGGATGAAAAATATTTCTTATCTACAATGACAGGAGTCTATTACCGGCATGGCAATATGAAATTATTTTAAAATGTAGAGGCACAATATATAAAACCCAATACTTCAATGTTATATCAGTGCTAGTGGTCTCCAAAGTCCCAAAACATTTTGAAAAGTTTTGGGACTTTGGGACATTTTAGCAGAAAATTGGGAAACTGTGTCTTCAGACACTTACCGCATGATTGAAGGCATATGTGGAAGGAGAGATGTGCTGATCTGGTCTGGATTAACTAGAAGAACTCTGGTGCACATCCTTATTTGCTTGTATAGTTCTGTGCAAAAATTGGTTTAATTTGGTTCTTCACAACAGAAATATCTGATATGTGTCAGACAGCATCTCTGTCAACACTAATATGAGATAGTTTGATATGAAATAGGAGGCAGAATGTGAGCATTTTTTTTATGTGTCTTAGGTTTGTATGTTCCAGAAAAGACATTTTATTTCTATGAGGAATCAGGTTTGAACACCGCATAACTGTTAAAATCAAAATTAACTAAGTATTCCTGTGACAGCGAGACAGTGAGAAACAAAGACAGTACTTATGTAAATCAAGGATGAAAAATGGCTAGTTCAATCACTACAAAACACAAAAAGCCTTCTTAAGAAGGAATGATTGAAGATTGGGAAAGTTCATCCGAAGAGACTACTTGTAGGCTTTTTTCAATAAAGCTTCCATTACAGACACACACAGCATATCAAACCCTGACCAACCCTAAGTGTTAAGAAATGATCATTAATAGACTCAGTGCTACTCCAAATGTTGCAGAGGATGCTTGTACTCACAACCTTATGGTGATGTATGTCGGTAATCAGCAGAAGATGTTGACTGAACGACTGGGATAATTAAGGTTGAACCAGCAAACATAATCAAAGTCCAATCAGGCTGCATTGTGGCAAACCACTTTGCCTGAAGAAGCCCATGTTAATCTATGTTCCAATAAAGTGTTTGGCAAGGGGAGCAGAAGTTGTTTTGTGTTTAAGTAAGCATTTGATCTGAACAAAAATAAATGTTTGTAGATTATGATAGAAACCTAGTCACGAGTAACAGCATAGATTTATACAACACTTATGTAAAGGTTTCAGATTGTTATAAATTCCATAAAAAAGTAAGATATTAAAAATGAGGTTTTATATTCCACCTCTCTGTGTGTTTTGATGACTTTTATTTCTTACCTCCTTCAAACATCATTTAGCATCCTGCCTCTGGCTGTGGAGAAAATGCAGTTTACTGCACTTTAATAGCTGGGATTTAGTCAGCAATTTGACCTCTAAATTTCAAGTCTTCTCTTTTACGTTCAACAAATCACAGCTGTTTTTATTTGGTTTTGCAAATATTTTTACAAATGTTCATAGTCTTTGCAGACTAAATTGAATGTAACATTTGTCAACAAACATATTTAATTCAGGCTTTGTTATCCTTTGCTCAACCCTCCCACAACACACAGGAAATGGGCAGCAGATGTCACGGTAGGACAAAGTTGAGTGTTCCCGTCAGACCAGCGCTTCTCAATTCCGGTCCTCAGGCCCCCCTGCTCTGCATGTTTTAGATATACCTCTATTCCAGAACAGCTGATTCAAATGATTGCATGACCGTCAAGTGCTACAGAACACTGTTAATCAACCATATATTCAATCCAGGTGTGTGGCATAAGGGAAACACCTAAAACATGTAGGGCAGGGGGGAGTGAGGACTGGAATTGAGAAACACTGTGTCAGACTGTCAGTTGCAGAAACCACACACACACGCAGACACACAAAATAAAAAATAAAAAATAAAATAAAAAACTTGTAAAAGTTCACACATAGTCAGTGAGGTCCCAGTATGATCATTCCATTTTTAGAACAGAAAACATTTGATGTCAAACTCCCTCTGTGACTTCTATTTCCAGTCAAATAGTATAGCCTGAGACATCTTCTATTGTGTTTTGATAGGTTTGAACTGTCACTCAATCAAATGTTTTCCACTGTAAGTGGAAAACAACATAAGGAGCAAATAATGAACAGTTTGATCCCACAGTACATAAATAGTACCATGGTAACTTAATTTTCTTGTTTTGTTTTTCAAATATATTACTAGATATGTTTACAAGTAAATGAAATCTAATAAAATAAAATAAAATATATGGGGAGAAATAAATTATTATAATTACGACAACTTGCTTCTACTCATGTATGGAGGAATTGAATATTTGAGGATTGAAGGCATAATGATTTCTGTGACTTACTTTTTTTTAAGTAAATAAAATCACATCATTCTTTCTGTATGAATCTCCTTAAAAATGATCAGCTGAAGTGGTATATACAGTTCATTCTCATAGGTAACATCCTATATTAACAGCATGCTTGTTTAATTTTTGGGGATAGTATACAAATGTGTTAGGAAAAAAAAAATCCAATCATTAATGTTAGCAATGATAGAAGAAACAAATGTCTGTTGGATAGCATCACCAAAGACTAGATCACACGAAGACTAACTACAGGATTTTAAAATGAAAATGTTAATGCAAACATATAAATCTGTGGATTTTTCCAAATGTTTCTTTTTATTTAGTAGATGTGTTGTGTAATAGATGTGGGCAATGCACTAAAATAATGATGAGGCAGAGAAGCCTAGTTTTTAATAAAGGAATTTTATCATTGTCATCACTGTATTCGTAAACAAGGGTTAAAAGCTGTAAAACTGCTTTAGCAGGAGAGATATATTATTGATTGAAGGGGTAGATTAGAAATTAATGACTCATGTGGTCCACATTGAATAATCAATTTCAATTATTATCAATTTCACAGTGCAGCTGCTCTGTAACAGTTCCCAATATCAGCTTTGGTGGCATTAATTTTTCAACTTCTTGGAGAGAATATGGATATACATTGAAGGAGTGCAAGCAAAGTGTAGTGCAGGGTATAAAAAAACATGAACTCTGTTGCTCTCCTACTACAGGTGGTCAATCTCAGTCTAACTTTACTACCTTTTTGTCGTCAACACAAACAGATCCTCTATTTCTCCCCTTGCTGGCAAAGCAAGGATTGCAAGAATTTGGAGAGAGGAAGTAAGATATCTCTGTTTTCCCACATGGCCCTGAAAAGCATCCATCACACAAGTCTGATTTAAAATGACATTGATGAGGTGCTTCAATGTGTGTGTCTGTGTGCATCTGTGCATGTAAGTACATGTGGTGGAGAGGGAAGCATCTCCCCTGAGGGGTGCAAGTGATATTTTAAATCCAAATTGCTTGGATGGGGTGATTGCTCCACGCAAACAGAATAGTGACATCTCAATAGGCATGCCCTTATCAGAAAAATAATAAGGCTAGTTTCATGACCAAAACTAGATATGCAGACTGTCAAATGAGAGGAAAAAAGGTCCAAAACAATTGAACCAAAGACGATGCTTATTAGAGAAGTTCAATTTGCATAAATTGTGTGTCAGACATATTGGCTAAAATGTCAAAAACTAAATGAAAAAAAAAAGCTTTTCTAATGTCACTGCTAAAATTGCTTCTTGATCAGTGTGAATGAATTTGACAAAGCAGTGACATTATGGCTGTCTTGTGGAAATAAATTGTTGCTGGGACATATATCAAACATAGCAGCAATCTGCCTACCAAACCAAACGAAAACTTGGCTACAGATATTCAAACTTCTTTCTCAGATTATGGTTACATCTTGATATGCAGCTTCTGATAAAAGGCATGTTTAATTATTTTTATGACTTTTCTTATTCATTTCTGTTCAGGCTTGCAGCTTATGAATGGTAATCATTACCACGTCTGAAGATGAGAAATATGCAAAGACAGCACATGTGGTGTCTGAAAGCGGTAGCCTAGAAACCAAACAAGGTTTAAAAGCACTCTGTGCTTAGCCCAATAAACCTATAATGATAAATGACAACTTATGGCAAGGATATACAAATCTGAAAAGTTTAATAGAATTCAGGTTGACAACATTTCTGGTTCTGACAGAATTTTAACACAAATGATAGCTTTTTTTTTTTTTTTTACATACAAAAGTTCTGAGTCTGAACATTTGTATTATGTTTCTGGTTCTTACAACAATATCTTCATCCAACAGCAATGGATGTCAAAGCTGCTTTTTTTTTTTTTTTTTTTTTTTTAGTTGGCTTACTAAGGGTTAACTTTTACTTCAAAAAAATTATCCTTTGCAATGTGATGCAGTTGAAAGACTTTCCTATTTGCAACTCCTGAATATCATTTCAGTAAGTCCCTTTTAAAAGCACACCAGAAGAAGACTTCTAATGGATCAGCTCCATCTCAGACACATTCAAATCATCCAGCAGATCGCTGGTAGAATTTTTCTGAGAATCAAACCGGAGGGCCTGTAGTGTCACGCACTTCTATGACAAATGATGTTTTCAGCCTATACTTGAGAATATAAGTACTCTTCATGTGTATGGCAGAGTGATTCCAAGTAAATAGAGCTGTTATGATTGTTATAATCATCATTAAGTTTGCATGTGTTGTTTTCAAAAGGCAAATGTAATAGTTAGTGAAGCTGATCATTTATGCAGGAACTGCCACCTTTTAGAACTTACAAGCATTAATTAGACATCCATTATGAACCCAAATCCATCAGAAATGTGGACATTATGCCGAGTGGCACCTCATTATTTGGGGCCTACGTTGTATTTTATATGCAAGGGTTGTTACAATTTCTTAAGCTTTGTGTAAAAATAGAGTTGCAAAGCCATCTGTTTCCAGTGGTTCAAGATGCAGTTGGAATATTGATAAGGACTCAGAAACACACATACACAGGTGTTTCTTGTTACATGTGCCAGTTTGATTATCAATCAGATAAGACTGGGCAGCAGGTTATCAAGCAACTTACATAAATCCTATCAATCAGTTCCACATGCAAAAGTGGCATTTTCACTTGACTTACTTTACTTACACTAAAAGGATCAATTTAAAAATCATAGAATCATTATTTTTATAACAGTAAAGTACAAAACTATTTCTGCTCTTACAAGCTAACATTTTTCTTCACATTTAGTTAGAATACTGTTGATAATAAAGTATCAATAACTGAAATATTGAAGTCAAGATATGTACTGTGACATTAACATCTGTGGAGAGACTAGCTCTTTTTATTCCTCTTCTCATCTCGAGATTATTATGAGCTCTTCCCCTCAGTTATGAGATCTATACTTTAACCAGAAAAAGAGTATTGAAACATGTGAAAATAGAAAACATTTATAGGAAGACTTGGAATTTGTCCAGATTATATTATTTGAAGCATCAATTTTATAGGTGTTGATCTATATTAAAACTTTTCTTTAGCCTCTTCTTTAAGACATTTGGTCCAGTTTTTCACTCAGCCAGCAAGTTAAATAACTTCCAAGAGGGGTCGGATGTTCCTTGCTAGCTAAACACTGGGTAGAAGATTTAAGGTATTCTTTGAGTTTTATAAACATCAGTGATATCAGTGGAATCCCTTGTGCTACGCCAAAACACAGTTTGATCAGTCTTCCTTTTCAGAGTTGGCCCAACACATGCTTACCTGCTACACATCACATCACCACATTTAAATGTGAAACATGGTCTAGTTTACTCAGCTTGAGTGTATCGTATGGTAGAAGGGGGGTAAAATGGTAGAATGGTAGAATGTGGACATGTCTCTCAAATGTCCTGTATCTGTGCACTGTGTTCCTGCTGGTGCAACTGCTTTATTATTTGTTGTTTTTCTGAACCGGTTTTAAATGTACCATACAGTATACATGGCAGTTTTACATGGCAATGTTCGTTAAAATTATGGCAGTGTCTGAGAAAAATGGCTTTACAATGTGGGGGGTGTAACATAGACATCAACCAAACTGTAACTTGGTAACCAATGGGAAAATCTGACTGCAGTAGCCACTGTTCAACCCAACAATGGCAACATTATGACTGTCTTAGGAAAAGGAATGTAGAATTAAACAAATTTTCACAAAATTGTCATGTTTCGCACAGACACATGCGAAACATTTAGTTTGGGATACATTTGTGCTTATGATTTTTACTTTTATATGGAATATAATGGTTACTTCAACACAGTACATGTGTTAGTTAGAAATTGATAAAAAAATAAATAAAAAAAACTCAACTGTTAATTTTGATTTAAAACAATGTAAATAAAATGTGTAGATGTCTATCATAACACATATTTTCAACCTTGCTCAGTTCCAATGTGCTTACATTCATGTCAACACATCTTAGCAGTATTGATTGCTTTTGAGATTACTAACGCAGTTTAAGCCTGTTTAAACTTAATTGCTCCCCAGTGTGTTGTGAGAAACCATGACAGTTTGTATGATTATGTGGAATATTCACATTTCCACCCACACAGCCAAGTGTAAATGAATATTTCTGTGGGTGCTGCCAGGAAGAATTGTGGAGGCTGAGTAATGTGAAAGCTATCCATCATGTTTTGATCACTATGTTTTTGAGCTCAGTGTAATTTGATGATAAACTGCCACATAAGTGGTTGTTAAGTGAACGAGCATTACATTGTTTCTTTTTTCTTTCCTTATATGAGCAATATAATTTAATGTTTACAGTAATCACCTGACAACAAGGTGAATGTTAAGTCAGCTATCCTGTTATTTATGTGCATCTCATACAGTTGGTGCCAGTTCCTTCTTTGATGGGCAGAAACATTTGCAGTTTGGTTCTGAAGAATGGTGCAGATACGAGATCCCTTGACTGGTGTAACAGAACCAAATTATGCATAAGCTGTGTGAGAGAGTGTGAAATGTGAAGCCAATCCTATGATTACACTTGGGTAATGTGACAATCATCAAATATTTAAAAAAACAGAATCACATCTTTGAATAACTAAACGCATGTGAACATTCTCAGCTTAGAATTCTGAAAACATTCAATTTAAATCTTGTTACTTGGATAATACTTACATTGAACATTCATTCACTTATAAAGAAAAAAATAATCTATCTATCTGTCTGTCTCTATATATATACATTCTTCTAGTTATTAATTATATATATATATATATATATATATATATATATATATATATATATATATATATATATATAAATATACTGAAAGACTAATGACTTATCCGTTGAGCTATCCTGTCAGCCACAATAGCAGAGGAGCCAAACACCAACTCCTTGTAGACCACACAGTTGCCCGAGACTGCAAAACCCGACACACGAACCTGTGCACGGTTTGGATAGATTACAAGAAAGCCTATGACTCAATGCCACACACTTGGATCATTGAATGCTTAGAGATGTACAACATCAACAGGACCCTGAGAGCCTTCATTGCAAACTCGATGGGGCCAGCTCAATGGCAAGAACAAGATACAGGCAATAAACAGCTATGCCTTGCCAGTAATCAGATACCCTGCAGGAATAATTAGCTGGCCAAAGGAGGAGATACAGGCCACAGATGTTAAGACACGAAAATTACTAACAATGCATGGAGGGTTCCACCCCAAATCCAGCACCCTGAGACTGTACACGAGCCACAAGGTAGGAGGCAGAGGACTAGTGAGTGTGAGAACCACTGTCCAGGACGAAACATCCAAGATCCATAGATACATCAGGGACAAAGCCTCATCAGACAATGTGCTCAGTGAATGTCTCAGACAATGGGGAACAGAAGTTGAGGTGCTGGAGATACCATCATGGGAGGACAAACCCCTACATGGGATGTACCACCGGCAAATAACTGAAGTGGCTGATATTAGAAAGTCCTACCAATGGCTGGAAAAAGCTGGACTCAAGGACAGCACAGAGGCCCTCATCCTGGCCGCCCAGGAACAGGCCATAAACACCAGAGCAATAGAGGCCCAGATCTACCACACCAGACAAGACCCAAGGTGTAGGTTGTGCAAGGAGGACCCTGAGACAGTCCAGCACATAACAACAGGGTGCAAGATACTGGCAGGGAAAGAGTACATGGAACGACATAACCAAGTGGCAGGCATAGTGTACAGAAACATCTGTGCAGAATATGGACTGGAAGCCCCGAGATCAAAGTGGGGAACACCCCCAAAGGTGGTGAAGAATGGCCGAGCTAAGATCCTGTGGGACTTCCAGATCCAGACAGACAAAATGGTAAGGTCCAACCAACCGGACATTGTCGTAGTGGATAAACAACAGAGGAAAGCCGTTGTGGTGGATGTAGCAATACCGAGTGACTGCAACATCAGGAAAAAGGAGCACGAGAAACTGGAGAAATACCAGGGCCTCAGGGAGGAACTGGAGAGGGCCTGGAAGGTGAAGACCACAGTGGTGCCTGTGGTCATCGGGGCCCTCGGGGCAGTCACCCCCAAACTGGAGCAGTGGCTACAACAGATCCCAGGAACAACATCAGACATCTCAGTCCAGAAATGTGCAGTTCTAGGCACAGCAAAGATACTGCGCAGAACCCTCAACTCCCAGGCCTCTGGTAGAGGACTCGAGCTCAGAGGATAAGAACCACCCGTGGTGGGTGAGAAGGGAATTTTTAAAAAATTTATATATATATATATATATATATATATAATATATATATATATATATATATATATATATATATATAGTTGTAGTTAATATATTATAATTAATAACTAGAAGAATGGTCTGCCTGCATTCTTGACCATTTTTATCTTCTGATAAATATAATATAACCATTCTTACAAATGTTTTAGCCAACAAAGCAAAAGTGGGACATGATTAGACTTACGGTTAAAGGAAGATGTCCATCACGCTGGGTTGTTTACAACATCCAACATTGCAAACAGTACAAACTTTACATAATCCCACTTAGTTTTAGAGTAATGACACTTGCAGGGTTATAAAACATTTTCTTTTTATTGTTGTTATATCACTTATTGTGCATACGGGTTAGACTACAATTATTTTTGAAATGTTTGGCTCGTTATAGGATTTAATAAGTAGGAATGGAACAACTAAAATCTTTAGATATCCTTGCTATACCTACCCAGCATTAAAGAATGGTATGTACCCTTTAGCAGATTTTTCATGCTATTAAGTACGAATCATAAACCAGAGAATCAATAAGAAAAGAAAAAGATGGAAGTGATATAACAAGAACTGTGAAACCATCACTTTGAACTCTGTGCTCTTTAGTTGACTATTAGAGGGCGAAATGCTCAGCCATCAAAGTTATTGTAAACTTGTTAATTGCAGAATTTGATGAAACCTGCATTTAAGCGTTGCACCTGCTCATGCACACATCCATGTAATATAGAGGTTGAGCTGATGTTCCCATGGAAGCATCCAGTCTGGCTGCATTTTCTGAGTCATTAACGATGCGCTTCTTGAGAGTGGGTCACTGGTTTCTGACAGTGGGAGCAACCAGAAACACAGTGAAATGAGGTACTCTCAGTCACAAATAACGACATAATGAAGGATATTACTTTCCTTTTCAATTTCTGTCATTTTCTTTCCAAAATGTTATAGATTTTTGTCCCTTTCCAATTTACTCAAGATGCAAAAATTTGAAACAAAGAATTTGAAGTAACTATTTTAATTTTAATTAGACTAACAATAAAATGTGTAATATAAGCTGTTTTATTTTTGACAGAACCTTTGACATGGATAAAAACATTTTTTAATGAAAATGAAATGTTACATACATCATTGCTCAATTAGTGTGCAATTATGCACATTTTGTTGAACAGTAACATTTGCTTAGTGTTATTAATGATAGCCTGCCAACATCCTTTTTTTTTTCCATTTACACATCAACTCTGTTTTGTCAGACTGTTCCTTTCCTTAGCAACCTGACAAAAATCTGCAATCATGGCAGAAATAGGAGATATTTTTTTCTCCCTTACACTAGAGAAAGAATAACTTAGGTTCAAAGGCAAGTATTAGGAGATGCATCAAATTTATGTAAAAAAATAGTAATTTTAGAGTGGGTTTTAATTTCTCAGCACTTACAGTGGCACCCTTTAATTTAGCATCTAGTTAAAATTCTAATTTACTGTGATCCATACTTATCTTGTTAGAGCTTAGAGTTGTTAACACTTTGTTTGATGTTGTCCCACAACCAAAGCCTCTTAGTGACTCTTGGCCATGTGTTCTAATTTTGGGATCAATAGGCTGGTTTATTAGCACTTTTTCTTCATGATAGCACTCTACCATGCTGAAATGTCTGCAGATAAATCACCTGAACAGTGTGTGAATGTTTGAAGAAGTTACCCAATGTTCTTGGGCAGAATTGTGAGTAAGTCTGCTCTCAAGGATAAGAAGCAGCTCAGAATGCCTCTTAGCTGGTTTGATACAGGACTTATGTTGTGTCTCATCTTCGAGACATGACTTAGTAGAAGTTTCAAACAGTCCCTGAAAAAAAAAAAAAAAAACTTGAATCACAAAAAAACTTTGTAGCCATTTTTCATAGTTCAGTAATCTTGTTTTTTTAGACAAATCCTCTGCCCTTTTTGTCACAAGTCTGATTTCTAAAGATTTTTTTTTTACCCTACTGTGTAAATATACACACAGCCATCTGCTGCTCATGTTGAGCAAGCTGGTGGCTATGCACTTTTACAGAACACTCTTCTATAGGAAGCTCTCCTGCTACTTCCTGGATAATCTTGGACATCCTAAATATGTGAACACTGTCAAAACCTTTGAGTATGTCGGTATATCGTACAAATAGATTAATGAGATGGGTTCTCCTGAGATGATAGATACACTTAATAAGCATGTGTTTACTTGGTTTGTTTTCTTTTATGCTATCACCATAATATTTCTAGGGGTGAATATGATGGTGGAGTGCCCTATATATCGGAGGCCATTAGTCCTGGACACAGTTTTCAGCTCTTGGGACCATTGCTGTCTGATGGTCCCATCTGATCCTCCTCTGATAATATTAATGATTACAATTCTAACATTTCTGGGTAGGAATATTATCATGTCCTGACCTCTACGGAGTGGTTTACACCGACATCTGAAATGTAAAACAAATAATCAAGTTTCAGTTCATCAACTCTGCTTTGCATCCAATGAAACAATTGTAAAGGGCTTGTATACAGATTACAAAAAAATTTCAGAAGGATTTTAAAATATGGAGCTTTTTTTTTATATTAGATAATTATATGTGTTAGAGTGAATCTGGATTGCCTCATTGAAAGAGCAAAATAGTTACACTTAAACATAACTTTATCTCCCTTTTGAAATTGCCCAGAGAGACACTGCTGTATTCATCAACTTAAAACAATGTGCATGACAATGATTCCTTTATTAACACAAAACTGCATTATAAGATGAAAAATAGGAGTGTTTGCATAGAAAAGGTATAAAGACTTCTGACTTTGTGTAAATGTATGTGAGGAAATATTGCGAAATACCAATTTCTTAAATAGTGTTTTTGGATGTTGCTAGGGAACATTATTCCCTTAGCAACCACTGTGGCACTTAGTAACTGTTAGATGCCAAATGCTTTGAACACAAATCAGATCATTTTAATAAACTATCGTTCATTGTTCACTTCTTTAGATTATTGCAAACTTAAAGTAAGACAAAGATCGATTAAAATCTTTTGAAGTGACACTGTTGCGATTTCTAAAAAAAGATTTATGATCTGCAAATTTTTTTAAATAAATAAACAGTGTTGGTAACATCATCAAAATGTTTTACAGTGTTTGCCCCTGGACTGTTTGCCAGATTACCAGAAGTTTAACATGGATGTGACCAGCCCTCATCAATTCCCATTCCAACACCTCTCAGCTGTGAGTGTTTTCTCACCTTTCACAAAATAATAATTAGTTTGGCTGGAAGCTTCCTCTTGTGCTGGCACAGCATCCCAGTGTAGGAGAGATTGGAGAGGGAGAAGCAAGACTGTTCATCTAGATAAAACAGGTTTATATTTTCTCCCCGGTGCCTGTTTAAAAAGCAAGAAAATATGCATAATAAAAAAGATAATCACTAAACATTCAAAACATTGACTGTATCCCACTGAATTACTGAACACCCTAATGAATACTGTTTTTCCAGCATTTACCCTCTTGTTCATTTGGAGAATTGAAAGTTTTCATGAGTCTTACCAGCTTCCAAAATGTGACCTACTTATTCACTGTGTCTTTAATAAGGACTGACTGAGGGCTGACGTGGCCTTAGCGTATTTGTGCCTAATGCCTGGTATGGCAGAGAACCGGACACTGGTGGGATCAGCTCTTATTCCCTCTGCCTTGAGATATTGCTCTGACCTCTGCAGTCGGCATCCCAAGATTACCTTGACATCTGCTGGGTGGGTTTCTAAAAGCTAATTAATCCCTGCTGACCTTAGGTTTGGCTGTCTGTTCTAAAATCAAGTCTAGTCTTGGGGTAAAGATGCACTGAAGGTCAACTCACAGCTGTCCTATGACATATTCATGGAAAATGATGTGAGGCCTTGGACAGCTCTTTGGGAAGGCAAGGATTAAATTTGAAAGTTTAATACTTGTGTAAAACTTCTAGATTTAATTTTAAATATGCATTGACATACATAAAGAAATTGAATAATTTTTTTTCAGTGAATAATCTAGTCTGTATATCTCACAACCCACACTTCACATTTGGATAACTGCATTGTTTTTTGGCCTCCTTCAGCTTACTGAATATTGCATACAGTTTCTACTATGAGGCAACATTATTATTCATGAATTATATTATGCAAAAAATATTAATTAGTAAAATGATGCCAATATATTTGGCAGTGTGCTACAGGACTGTTAATAGTGCTTGTTATTTTTCTTCTATTTCTATCATCCTTAAGTCGGAAAAAAAACTAAAAAGAAAATCAATGATTATTACTAAAACCCCACAGAAAAGTTAAACTCTGCTCTGCACAGAGGTAAGATTATTTTATTTTCAGAAAACATGGACTGCTTACAGATACTTGCTAATGCATTGCTCCAGTTTTCAAGCAGGTGGGGAGAGCCTTGGGCAAAATTAGGTTTATCTGAGCAATGTTTGCGAGCTATTCTGAAGGGACCAGATAACCGTTTCCGTTTGTCATCACACAGATGAGTGTGCTCAGCTGCTGCATCAAGGGAAATTACTGGATTGTTGTCTACATAGGAGATCCAACTTTTTAAATACGTCAGATATACTTTACGTTTATGTCATTCTGAAAATGTGGCATTTACTGTCAGTAAAGGTCAGGAAGAGAGAAAGAACTCACAAAATATTTAAAGGATTTTCTTTTCTCTCCTTCAGTAAATGTTCAATTAATTTGTGAAGCCTTTTTCTTTTTTTGTTTTAAGCATGGTTAAATTACTTTGTTATTCTACCACTACTCTATTATTTTCAGCAGCACATTAATAAACTTTGCAGTCGAGTTAAATCATTTAGTCTGACAAGAAAAGTGAAATTGCCCACCTGCTCTGAAGAAAGAACTACTGACGGATCACTTCCCATAACTGTTGGGCATTACTACAAGGGGTAGCTTCAAATATGATGCAAAACAAGAGACATTTGGAGGAGCACTGATAAACTATATAAACAGATTGCTTCTCTGCAGGTTACCTTGATGAGGCTACAGTGTCACGACACTCAGCAAGGGTAATGTCTCTGGCCTTGCTTGTACAATGTACGGTTGAATGCACAAATAGACCACTGGCGGCACGCCTCTTAACAGACAGTGAGCATTCAAGTGTGTAATGATGCCAGGGGTTTGTAGCAGTTTACAGCCAACCCGTACCTTCACCCACTGCTGAGATGAATTGCAGTTGATGAACTGTATCTTACCTTTACACTTGAAACAGTACACAATTTATTGGAAGACCTCTGCTTACCCAATATGTTTGAACCCCTTATCAGAGAATAGTCTAATTAGTCTCAATTTCCCTGTGTTTATTTCTTCCTCTTTTTTTTTTTTTTCCTCTTTTTTTTTTTATCTCAGACCTTTTGAGGATGAAATACACATAGCAGAGAGTTCACTACCTCATTGCCAAACTACCCTGAAGAGAAAGTGTGCACATTCAAAACATACAATTATTGAAACTGTGGGGGGTTTGTGTAATCATGCTTTTTTTGTTAAAGTTTCATTTCAGCTTTGCAGTTTTACAACAGTTTTAGCAATCAAAAATATTAGCAATTTAGCATACCATAACATCATATATAAGTTTACAATACAATTTTTGGAAAGCTCACTACAAGGTGACAAAAATATTATTCTACAGTGTGCCGCAGATTTCAGTAGTTTTTAAATAAAAATGTAACAAAAAAATATCTAAAATTATTCATACTTATAAGTATATATTTTGATTTGAAAAAAAAAAAAGAGGACACTTGGCCCAGTCCTGAAAGGCTTCAATAAAACAATCAATATTGGTATTGGCGTATGTCATTTTTTAAAACTTGTGTCAGCCCAATAAGTAAAACTGGGCCAAAATTAACAACAGGTGTTTATTTCCATCTTATTGGCATTTGTTTGTTTCAGGAGGGGAGGGGCTTGGCCATGGGGCATTTATTCAGTAACACTTGATTGAAGTGTCCTGTAATGCAACACAGGATTATGAGGAGTTTAAATGGATCCACAGCTAGTTGAACATATTAGCCTAAATGTATTGGAATTTTTCTGTTAACTTAAAGTTTTTATTTGTAATACATATAAACTCATAAATCCTTCACCATCTAAGGGGAGAGAGAGAGATCATCTGGCTGTAGCTTAAAGACGTTATATAATAATGAATTATAATTAAGGGTCCGTTTGGATTTGATTTGTTTGAAGTGTTTTGTTCATTTGTTTTTGTGTTAAATAAAAATTAAAGGTTAAATTAAAATATAATACAAAAGTAAGTATGCCTGCTTTCATAACAGAATAAATACAAAATTTTCACATTTTCCAAGTGAAGCTAAAATACCAGCCTACAGATGTTAATAAATGAAGAGCCATTTGAGAGCCAAAAGAATTGGTTGTTCTTTGGGAGCCGAGCCAAAAGAATCAGCTCTCTGAAGAGCCGGGCTTCCCATTATTAATATCAGCAAATTAAGAAATGTCTTTGTCAAATTTTGAAAACTCAATTGTAAATTGTAATAAATGCATTCCAAAATCCATACAGAGAGCTCCCAACCATGACAAAAACAATGCAAGCTTCCACAATTTTGGAGCTTTTTGGATAGACGAATAAACATACCTGTGTGGCGACAATGGTAAATGGGTTTGAATTCGTAGAAAAAGAAATTATGAATAGTTGGCCGAGTCTCACACTGTGTAAATTGAATGCTTGAATCACTTCTATACCGCATTGTTCGAGCCCTTCAGAGAAAGCCATGCTGCACTGTGGTGCCACTATTGTTCAGCAATTCTTTACTTCTTTCCCAACACTCCAGATGCCTAGAGACATTTTGCCCCTCCACGTGTCGCCTAGAAATTAGCCTTCAAAGTCATATCTTAGATGCATTGAATTTGCATCTGAGATATGAGCTAACATGGGAACACATTACCAGAATTAATTTCTGATTTGGCATTTATATGTCATCAAGCTCACAATTAGTACAATTGTTTACCAGTCTCTCATTTGATTGTCATCTGTCTTTTATGTCTACATATTATTTCAATCTGGAGTGACTCAGACACAGAGCGGGGAAAACAATTAGTTTGTTGACATACAAAATTAAAGTCTTTGGTACTTGGGCCTCGGCTGAGGACATCGATTATCACAAAACTTTTTGCGATAAGCTCGGATTAGCATTCCCAAAGCTGGTAGGAACATCATCCCCCAGGGGCCCAGCACTGGTGGTGGAGGTTGGCAAAGAATGCGGCCGAATGACTGGGCAAGTGGAGGTGAAGGGGTGAGGTATCCAAGTGTGAGGGCAAGTGGTGGGATGAGCTCTGCTGGAAAGCAGAAGACGCCATGGACGGAGGTCCTTATCAGCTGGGACTTGGACGGTGATTGGTCGTGGCATGTCTTGGATCAGCGTTGATTGGTCGTCGGTGATGAACAGGATTCACCGGTTGGATGAAGCAGGTGGGGTTCAAAAGAGTCTTCCAGTTTGAATTTGCGCCTAGGCTTCATTATATTCATAAATATTATTATTCATATTATTATTAATTATTATTATTATTATTATTATTATATGGTAATTTTTTGTTTTTCAGCTTTTCTGGTGACATGTTTAAATCAGGAGCCTTCACATCAGCTTTCACATCAGCTTATTGATGTAAACATGTCTCAATGTTGTTTTGGTGCAAATATTGGAAATATCTAAATATTTTTTAAAATTGAGCTCAAGAGACATTTTTTCTGACTGAGCATAAATTAACACATCTGGGATGTTTTTACTGGTCTGATCTAGAGGACAAACAAGAAGCAGAAGGAGTATCTCTGCATAAACAGGAAAAATGATCAGCAAAGAAGCATTCAGCTTTGGTTTGATGGAGTATTGCTTCATATTATCTTAAAGTTTAAACTTTTATTTAACATAATTGTAAATGTCCAAAAGAAAATGGGAATATAATGACCACTATAAACACTATAATGTTACAATAAACGTTTTTGTATTAAAACAGAGATATTTTAACTTAACAATAATATCTGGAATAATATACGTTGTCAAGAGTTCAATTTCAAGTTTAATGCATGTATTAAAATAAAGCTGTTTCTTCAAACAGTCAGTAGTATGTAAGATTAACTTTTTTGAGTTTTACATCGTGTTATAATGTTAGACTGAGAAAAAAAAGAAATGAATTTTTTAAAACCTAAACGGAGAAGTCTTTGTCCATTAAGACTCCTTTGCCCTCCCTTCCCTAGTTTGTTGTCCAGTTGACCCTGTTCACGGAAATGATTGACAGCCTGCTGGGTTCTCTCACCTGCCTCCAGGTGATCACAAAGACAGGTGACCTGTCTAGCAAAGACCAGCACTTCGACCTGTGATTTTACAAGGACATCTCAAAGTGACAGTGTGGAAGAAAAATCTGTCCATGTAATGTAATGACAAGAAAAGAAAAGAGGATAAAAGTAACAGCACTAAAAATCAGTTTCAGACTTTCAGACAAGTAAAACTCTGAGATGGAGCAGAAAAAGATTTAAAGCCTATAAAACTTATTTATTGCAATATGCAGAGAAGGAGTGGACTTTGTCATTCCAAACTAAAACAAGATTATTTTTCCTATCTGATTTTCAAAATTAACTGGTTTTAATCTCTTTCTATTATTCTTCTTTTACCATCAGTGTTTATTTATATATTTACAAAGGGGCAAATATTATAATTGATACATTTTCAAAAACAAACAAACAAAATCTTCACCTAGCAGAGTTTCAGATGATAAATTATATGTTATTATATAATGTTGATAAATTTTAAAAGACATATATTATTATTTCATCTGATAATTTAGGCATAAAGATAAACAGAACAGCTATGGACTCATTTAGTGATGTAGAGTTCGAGGTGCTCTAATGACTGTGGAGTAAAAAAAACAAACACAAAACACACACACACACACATATATATATATATATATATATATATATATATATATATATATATGTACTGGTATGTGTATGCAACACCACTTCCCACTTTCATATGAGAAGAGCAAATGTGATGTATTAGGAAACCAGGGATTTATGGTTTGTTTGTGCTTTAAGATGAATATTTCCAAAAATGATATATCATTCTAAGCTCATGGATTAACTGGTTTGATGAAATACATGTATGTGTGCAGCAGCAGCTTGATATAAGGTGTGCTGGAAGGTAAGAGATAAAGGTATGAGCAGTTGAGGTTCGATGAATGGAGATATGTTTCCCCTCTCTTTCCCTCTCTGCCTTTTTTCATTTTTTTGTCTTCAAAGCATGTGTTCGAGGAGGGTGCAGGGTTGCCTGGCAGGTGGATTTTTTTTGTCAGCATCCTCAAAGTGATACTGCCAGGTAGTGACTGGAGATGCACTAATAAGGCTCACGTTTGTATGTTATACCATGTGCTGAATATAATGTTGTGAATCTCAAAGAAAAAGTGACGATGGTGAGCTCAAATTTTCAATACAAATGATTTCAACATTCATTGATTAGGTGAAAAAAAGGTGTCAAAGTACAGTTAAGCCTCATGGTCTCCACAGACATCTTCACAAATTAATTACTGCTTCAATCACTATTTTACTCCACAGTTTCTTGACCGGCTTAAAGCTGGTAATCTCAGATCATCCAAAATGCTCTGACTTTTAGTCAGAAGAAACATATTAGACCCGTCAGTTATCAATAACCAAGTCAGTGGAGTGGCTATTGCAAATAAGTTAACAAAATTCCTGCTTACTCTATTTTAAATCATAAATAGGCTACACTATTAGTATTTAACATTAAAGATTGCACTTCTTCCAAAAACATGAAATTGCAATGTGGACTTTTTGAATATCACTGTTACTCATTATACTTAAAATTTCAAAACACTTTAGAAAGATTGTACTGTAAATACTATAAGTTTAAGCTGCTTATATACCTTATACTTGATCTTGTTTTTAATAATTTCTACAATAAATTTACTCTGATGTGTTGATTTAGTTTATTTTAGTCGTCAGTAAATAGTAAAACGAAATCTTCCAGTACTTGACTTTTTCAAGATACATCTTGTCAGGGATTGTCTTTTTGCTGCAGTGTGTGGCAAGTTCAGCCAGATGAAATCCTTGTCAACTGTGTCACCTTATTCTTGGCCAACCCCAGAATCCCTCTGAATTGTACGAACACAAAGCCTTTATGAATTTGTCACCTCCTGTCATTTTATCTTGAGCTGCAGGCAGTCTTTGTTCACAAAGCCTCACAGCAACTGCAAGCTGTTCTCTGACAGGATTTTTTTCCATCGCGTTTCTGAAAAAAATGGTAAGAGTGTTCTCAATGTTATCAGAAAATTATTCAGAATAGAACGTATAGGCCCGTCATATCTCCCTATGTTGAAAGCCACTTTTATTCCTAAGTCTGCATCATTTGGGTGGGCCCTCCTGTCCAATTACCCATCATTAATCCATTGTACATGTTGGACAAAAAAGAAAGACGAATGTTAAATGAACTGATTACTCCATGGTAATTATAGGATTTTCAAAAGGACATCTCATCTGTCTTCTTAACCAAGGCACTAAAGACAGAGAGTAGACAATGAGAATGGTCATTTCAATATAGTGCACTGAAAGGTTAGTTTTCTTCTACAATAATGAATTTTAGTCTCAATGATCAAGACGTAATAAGCTTTATATTTAAAAAGACAGATTTAGGTCCTTTCTTTATACTAACCCTTAACACGGACTTGTTTTGTACAAATTCATTTAAGTCTGCTGCATGTATTGCTTATTTCAATGAGGTGTGTGAGATATTAATAAATAATTGCAGCTGTATGTTCCATTTCATATTTGAAACAATAATAATATAATAATAAATAATAATAATAATAATGTAATTATTTCACGAGGTATATTGTAACAATTCTAAATATTTTTACATTTAATTAAGTAAGTAAAATTACTTTTATTTGCATTTGCTTATTTGTTCTTTTTATGTTTAATAACTTGGCATTTCAACAAAGCAGCAACTGAAACTCGAGAACAACAGAACAGTTTTTTATTCATGTTTTTTGTCAGTCTTATACTAACTTTTCTGAAGCCTTGAGTAGTTCTGAAAGCGACTAACAGTTTCTTTATCTCCTGTTGATAAACAGAAACTAAATGTACACACAATGCAGAAAAAATGGTTAAAACCAAAGCAACATTCAAATCAATCACTTAGTAGTTAAACATCAGTGATCGTTTTGAGGTAAATTTGCCATTAAATTCCAAAACTAAAGATATTTTGGGGAAAAAAAATAGTACATACCACACCGGTGCTTTGAAAAAGAGCAGATTTAATCAGTCAAGTTTGTTTGCATAGCACATTTCAGCAACCAAGCAGTTCAAAATGCTTTACATCATAGAAACACACACACAGAACACACGATTACGCATAAAAATATTGATAATTGTTTTTCTTTTATAATGTTTCAAAAGCTGCTCTAAACAGGAACAGGTAGGTTCATAATAATTTAAAAATAATAATAATTTTGTAAGATACAATAATGTGTCAATAGTAATAAGTAGTAATACTGGCATACTGGCTTTAAGATTACATGTGAAAAAAAAAAAAAAGCAGCAGTACTGTGATAGTTTTAAATGCATTTTGTAAACTTTTCATGGAGAGCAGCTGGCAACAAAAAGGTGATCTGAATCTTCTTGACGGACTGATAATGTCATACTTGTTTATCCAGGCAGTAGTCTGTCCACAAACCTTCTAAAGCAAACACAGTGAATGAAGCTAATTTGTGCCAGTGGGGGTGTAGAAAATTATTTTTAGACAGTCTGATGATCTTCATATTGATTCTTGAAGTCAGTGGGAACTCTTGCCTTTTATTATTTGGTCAAAAACAGATTCTTAAATTTGGTTTTAACATTTCATTGTTAAAAACACCAGTACTAAACTGTCAGCATGTATAAGGTGAAAAAGTAGCAATGGAAAAATACACACAGAATCTCAAATGCAGGAATACAAACACCTACTGTATGTCAAAAGCTTAGTCCAAAGGAGAAGCCTGACTCAGACAAATATCAGTGACAATAATATATTAATGAGCCCTGACAGTCTTATGAAATGTGGATTGTTCTGAAATGATAAACTGCAACCCATACAGCAAAAGAGTTGTTGAATTATCCTATGAATCATGGTTGATTATATATTGTCAAATTTCTTCAACAAAGCTTGTTTTGAGAAGAATCAAGCTGAAACATGACAGCCAGTTTTCATTTTTCTTTTTAATGGACACAGTATATTCTGTCCACTTGATCTGCCGTTGAACGCTGAAAGTCAGGATACCAGTTTATGAGTATAATTTCTGATGTCCTCACCTTCAGAGTGGCTTCACGAGAACAAAAGACAATGTGTTGCAGGGGAGACCATCTGGCCCAGTTAACTAGGAGCCGTCAACTGCAGCTAAGGCCAAGTGACCTTGGCAGGTAAATGAATCTAGAAATGCAGAGACAGTTCTATTAAACTGCCACCCTGCTAACATTGGCATGCATAGATTTTGAGAAGATCCTTCAATAGAAACGAGAAGAGGTGTAATAAAAAAAAAGATAAACATAAACATAAAAAAATAACAAAAACGATCATTTAAAAAAATAAATAGTAAATAAATAAATAGTGTTAGCGTGAGATAAATGTTTTTCTTTTTTTTTTTTGCATTTTGATAAATACAGCATAGTTCTACTATGACAACTAGTGCATTGTGCAAAAACTGCAGAACATTGCATATTTAAGCTATGTGAAGACGATTTAATAAACAAATTACCGAAGTGTATAGCTCATGCATGAGATTTTTTTGTCATTTTGAAACCTTTTCTTGAACAGCGTAGAATATTTATATTTGTGGATCAAATATAAATATTCCAAGCCAGCATGGTTTGGAAATAAAATGTGCTTTTTGTTTAAAATCTGTGAAGAAAAGATATCTAGAGAACAAATTCAGAAAATCAGGGTTGAAAAAGGAAGAAAAAAGCATATTAAATACCCAGATTAACTGCAAGCCACAACAAAGTGAAATGGCAGAACACACAACACTGTCCATTCTGCCCAGTTTCAGAGACATTTCTCTCACAGTGGAAGCCTAAAAGAACACCCTGGACCTACTGATTCATTTCTCAGAACAAACAATTTACTGCTGTCTACTGGGTCCAGTCAACTTGAACGATCCTTGTGATTCCCCGAAGGAAACACTGCAACTGAAATGGAGCATTGTGTTTCATGGACTGCATCCTAAAGATTGATGGCATTTTTTCTTGAGATGACCTCGACCAAATCAAGAACACTGCTTAAATGTTAAAATCATTACTCACAAGGAACAAAGTCATAGACCTACCATCAAGACTTCCTACTTGCATTACTTGCTTAATAAGACCTCCTTCGTTGTAATACTGATATATACGAACAGGTTTTGGTACTGTTTAAATAAAATATTTGCAATACAAATATGCATGGATCGACGAGGTACCCTGATGCCTAATGACTAGTGGATAGCCACCAGCTCTCCCACTGCCACCCTGCCAGGACAAGCGGTTTTAGACAGTGGATAAATGAATGGATAAATGTGGCTACTATGTTGTTCTCATGGTGAGAGTCTCAAAATAACTTACTATCTCAAGCCTGCATTGATGCAATGCTTTGAAATTAATCCCATAATATATCCCAGGGATAATTAAACTTTTAAAAAGTAGGTTCTTGGCACCATCTTGTCATGAGTCTGATGCATAGGGAATTCATATGATTAATTGATGTATTTTATTACCAGCTTTCACCAAACAAGATCAAAAACACATTATTATTGAATTTTAGTATTGAATAGTAAGACCAGATTCTCAGAGAGGTAGAGGAAAATGGCTTTGGATCAGTAATTGTTTAGAGCAATGGGATTTTTAATTCTGTGGACCGTAAGATGCATATGTTAAATGCAGAAAATCAAAAAAATAAATAAGATTAATGTGTTTAGGTCATAGAGCATGCCAAGCTGTGCATGAAAAAACCCTACACTTCATTCTTTTAACCTAGAAGTATGTGGAGGAAGTTTTGAATTCTGATCACATATTTGGAGGAAGAAATTATGGTTGAAAACTTAATCCTTTTGGAGTAATACTGAAAAACGGGAAAAGATTAGAGATAAAAGAATACACATAATAGTTGGCAACATGCGGCTCTCAGACAAAAGGAATTTTAGCCAACATGCAGTCAATAGAAAAGAATATGTGTTCCGATGAGGCTATGCTGCACTGAGAAAAGAGGAGTCATTCTGACTTTACTTGCCTAATTCTGTGTATTTATTATGAAAGCAGGCATTCTTACCTTTGAGTAATATTTCAATCAAAATCATTTTTTAAATTTTCAACACTGCATACAAATATACCAAATAGAAACAGAACCAGATTCTGTAACCAACTTTGTCCCCTGCTTTCATATTTCCAATGTCTTCAACCAGCATCCAGACGCTGCTTTGTTTTTGCAACACACTGTCCTCTGCACCACTGACTGAGGTACTGTGAGTTTTGCCATGAGCACAGGGGAGCCACTGTGAGTGAGAACAGAACAGAAAAAGGAGAACAAAGTGAGCATAGTGCCAGTGCCGGTGGTTTTGAGCATGACCCGACCTTATTCCCTCTGTGAATGACATAACTGAATCTGTTTTAGCCTTTTCAAAAACTTTTTGGATGTTTCAGTTGTTGTGTTGTCATTGTAAGGACTGCTGGTATCTAGAAAGTAGGATTTATGTAATCCCTTTCCAACTTTTTTAAATTTTGCTGTTGATTCAGGCAACATAAATTATTTGTGTGAAAGTCTTGTATCATAAGCAAACAAATCTGATCACAATAGAAATAGTTTCTTTTTTCATCTTTAACACTTATGAGTTTGGATTTTAAGCTAAGCATTTGAACAAAATGCAGAAATATACCAGCATAGCAGTACATTTGCTTCTGTTTGGGGAAAATTTGCATTGCTTTTTGAGAGGAGCCATTTTATGAGAATCTAAATTCCCTCAGAGCCACACAAATAAACTACATTCCCAGATATCAAATTAATTGTTAAGATTGGCTATGGGCTGCCATGCGGGGCAGACTCCACTGTCATGGCTGAAATGTAATTTATGCAGCATAAATGAAGAAGAATTACCATGTCATGATTCCAACACCAAACACAGAAAAGAACGTGTTGCGCTCACAGCAACTTTGCCTTTTGACAAATACCAAGCAGCACATTTCAACATAATTTATTCTTATGTGGGGCTTGTTTCCTTGCTAAATTTTTAATGAAGATTTTGTATCCAAATTTCTGATTCACTATTCAGCTGGGATGTTCTTGGGATTAATTTCTTTGATGGAACCAGATTAATTAGTCCCAAAATAGAAACACTGAAAAAAGTGACAAAGCAAATGAATGCGCTAAGAAAGTTGATTTTGTGTGGCTCTTTGTGAATAATTTTGCACTAACATGTTTGTATGCAACATAATTGCTTTCACCATTCAAACAAACATTGAGTTGCAGTTAAGTTTTTCATATTTCAAAGAGGGATGTTTTGGTGTTTTTTTACTGTTCAGAGGTTTTTATTATTTTTAGAAACAATGAATTAGCTGCCTACTTTGTGTCCACTATATCACTGAAAAGAGCAACACAGATCTTATTTTGATTTTACTTAGTGTTAAGTTTATCTAGCTGTTATGGAGACACAAGTACACCCAATTAATTTTAGGATCTCTTCAGTCCAAGCAGTTTAGCTGTAATGTTGATTATTACAGTTTGGAGAAAAAGTATTTTTCCTCATATCCTCATCAATAAAATGTTTTATGTCAACAATTAATGTTAATTGGGGTGGCAGTGGGGTGTCCACTCTGACCATGGGCTAGACACTTCACTCACTTTGCCTTCTGGTGGTTGACAAAAGGTCTGGTGATGGTGATTGAAGGGTAACATCATGCAGCAACATTGTAGCTTCTGACTATCACTCTGTAAACGTATGTATGAATGAGTGAATGACATAGTCTAAAGCCCTTTGGAGTTAAAAGATTTGACCATCAGATTGACCAAACGATTTGAAGATCAGACAACAATAACCTGTCCAACTACAAACAGTGCTTACCAAATGATAATATCATTTATCATAATATAATTATATCAGAGGAAAAATGTTATATAGTCCTATGTAAAACATAAAAATAATAAAAGAAGGATTTGTCCCTCCCTTGCTAAATCATAGCTGAACAGATATTTTATGGAAAACGAGACACACCTTGGCCAGATAAACCCAACAAACAAAAACAAAGACCTTATAACATTTATCAAAAAATATCCTAAGTAGTTCTTTGGAAAGTGTGTATTAAATCTCAAGAAAAAGCAATATAGCATTACTTTAAAATAAGGGCATCAATCAGACACTATCATAATTCAGGCAAAGGTTTCCACATACAAAAACAAATGTAAACTTGATAGTTCGTGTAAATCTGATCCACAAACATGCAAACAGGACTGTGACAAGAAAATGAGGAGAATAGCAGACGCAACAAATTTAGTGTATCTGCCTTCATCTGCTGACAACCAGAAGGCACAAAGTACAGGGAGGATAATATGCAAATGTAATGACTTACCATCCTCAATGTGATTTAATAAATCTGAACGTGATTGTGTGCATTGTTTTTGCATCTACATTAAGCATGGTTAAACTGAAGGTTGAAACTGGCACGTAAAATGTCTACTGAGACATGCAGGGCAGTCCGGTCCCTGAGGATTGGAACTGAAAAACACTGGCCTTTACAAATTTTCTTTTTAAATCCAACTGTCCTGCTATTGCCTAATGTCCTGCAATAGGACAATAGCAGGACGTTAGGATGGGACGATAGGCACATCCTCCAATACATCCACCAACATTAACCAAAGCTGAATTGTATGTATTTGAAAAATTTGAAAAATAGAAAATAGAACAAAGAAATAATGCAAAAACACCCAAAAAAAACATTTGTTGAAAAATTGTTAAAATCAAAAAATATGAGGTAACCAAAAACACAAAAAGAGAAATATGTTGGGGAAAAGAAAATTATTTTTTACTGTGCTTCGTGTACCTCATAATTTGTGTTCCATAGTCCTCATAATTTCATTATACGGAATAAAACATTGTATTGTATTTTAGCTAGAAACTAAAGACTGTGAGGTTAACAGTAAAAGTGAAAACATAATTTCACTTTGATGTAATATGTTGGCAGATCTAACAAAGCAGAGTTTTATGTAAAGCATCTTAGAAACATTGAGCTGTACAGGTTTTGTGCTGACAATAAGAAGTCTCAAGGGCATGATGAGAGACAAAGCTGAATTTACCCGGGCAGGCAAAACATGGAGATGATGACAGACGTGATATCTGTCTTACATTCCGGAATGTAAGATTTTTCTTCTCTGTCAAATTTTATTCTGCTTCTATCACCATTACGCTTCAAACATGTTTGAAACATTTAATGACTGAGTGGAAAAGGTAAACTGTAAAAGAAATAAACGTGAGCTTACTTAGCCATGCAGTGCTATGTATGTTCTTGTGCTTGATTTATTTTCCCTTTGAGAAAGATTATCAACATCTGCATTGGTGCATAGAAATTTTGTTTCAAAGACAAGATACATATTTAACAATTTGACAATGTCAGTTTCTGAAAGTCAATTATATACGTTTCAAACTTATAGAAAGAAACTGAAAACCATAACTCAACATATCTATGATTTATACAATCTAAACATTTCACCACACAACTGATCAAATTAAAACTACAGTTGCAGTTTTCACTTAAATAACTGACAAAATCACTTTTGAACACTTCACTTCAAACAAACAGAAGAAAAATCCATCAAAAATGCGCTATCTGATTGAAACGATGCTTTATGTATTTTTTTTTGTAAAAAGGTGATTGTTGTCTTTAAACCACCAAACATCTTGCAAGAGTCAAAACAAGAATAATTTGAGAATGCCTCTAAAGTTTTATGTTGAATTAAATCAATAGACTTTGCAGTGACTTTGACGTTTGAGCAACCTTCAGCAAATTAATACCACCAGATTTTGGAAGTCCTGAAAAACACAGGTGGTTCAGGTACAGAGTTTCTGCCAGGGTTGAAATGTATACTAAGTGTACAACACAAAAAAAGCTCATGCTGTAATGGCATAAAATATTAATGAAGCACATGTATAGTTGAAATCATCATGCTCTTCAGCTAACAAAAATCTAAGTTAATTAAACATTTCAGCCCATATTTCAGTCTGCCACACTTTTTCACATAAAGAAAGAGTGTGTACAGCTATTGTCATCCATAGTAAAAATGGTAAATAGAAATCCCAAGGTTGATGTATTGAGTCTAAAATGTAAAGGCACCGGCTGTATCTATTTAACATAGAACAATTCTGCAATAGCAAGATATGGTCTTATCACAAAAAAAAAAAAGACGTCAAGAAACCTAAGTGAAAAATGAAAATGTTTTTATATGGTTAAATGAACTACTGAAGCAAGCTTGAGTGGTTGTGTTACAGAGCTTACAGTAGATGAAAATAACCACCAATTTACTGGAATACTGCAGATTAAGCAAGAAATGGTGTGATGTGGTGAAATTAATAAAGATAAAGCTTTTACTCCATTGCAGTCTTGTTTTGTTGGATAATGTGCTGCAATTTCAGGAACTCATATTACTGTTTTGTTTCCTTTCAATATAATGGACGGAAAAGTATTTTTATATATAAAATTTTATAAAGTGACTCTTGAGGTGTGGGGGGGGATTCTTATTTGAGGAAGTTATTTACAGGACTTATGAAGAATTAGATCTAAGTTATTCAAAGGGTGTTATTGATTATATATTTTTTAAGAAAACAACACATTAACACTATACAAAATTTTATATAGTGTCATCATAAGTCCCACATGCATTTTTCCCCATTAATTCTTCCTTTTTAATTTGTGTAGCAGTGATGGTCAACCTTTAAAATTATTTAAATTAAAAAATAAGACTAAATATTATGCTCTCATAAATGCATAATTTCTAAATTTTCATCTTATGAAATAGAATGACTGTACTATAATACAATATTGCAAATTATGTTTTGATGTCACTTGCACAATGTTATAACAGGAGGGCAAATAGATAGAGTTTTGTCTATTTACAATTGTAAAACAAAGCAAATGTAAATTAAAATTTTAGTAATTCACTTATGTTTTACAAAATACAACCTGTTTAATGGTTTTAAAGGTTACAATTGTAAGTTTTAATTTTGTTGCTTTTTATTTATTTATTTTTTTCCTAATCTGATAAACAAGTGCGATTGATGAGTAAATATGCTTGACATATTAATGTAAGCAATTGCTTCTGCCTGTGCCTGTTCACTTATGCAGTGATGTTCTGGTTAATGATTTTTGTACTATTCTTGAGTTTATTGTTAAGTGACTGAATACATTTCTTCTATATTTATTGTTTATGTGCATTATTGTTAATTCTACATTTTTGCCAATTTCACCTGATCATTTGTCCCTCTTTTAGAAACAATGTTCAAAAGCTCATCATCACTGCATCAACATAGCAACTGACCACTAAACATATGTCACTTACAAACTCATCTTAATTTTTTTATTATTGTTTTTATTTATATTTTTTCCAGCTAATTTCATTGCAACAAAAACCCCATTTGGCTCCAGATTTGCATCCTTGAATGTCTTTGGTAAAGAAAATGGGTCTCAAGGGGTCCATAAAGGGACACAGGTGTCAAAATGCACAGTTAGAGTGATTAATGCTTGAACAGGCCCATAAATACCTGTTATGACCTTTTATTCATTTGCACAGAAAAGGAAGCGAGTAACAGAAAAATTAATTGCTCCAACAGAGACATTATTTTTGTGTCAGTAAAACGAATATGGAATCTGATTTAATTACCAAACTATAGGCATTAATGGGAGACTACATATGTGAAACCTGGAAAAGAGCCGATGGAGTTTGTGTGTCAGAAACAAAGATAGTGGGATTTTAACGTGGGATAAGGGTTTTGCTGAATGACACCTTCAGGGTTTGTTGCTTGCTTGCTCTTAATGTGACAAGGTCAGCTTCTATTACCTGACACTGATGACACTTGCTCCACAGATTTTCTTTTCTCTGGCAACAGCACGCAGATGAAGCAGCTTATAGAAATCCTGTGAATATCCCTTTGTTTCTGTTTCACCACTGTTTTCTTCCAGCTGTCTCTGGAGGGGGGCGGATTGATTGTGCATTACCCTTGATTCTCTCACTCCCTTGTCATTTTGAAGTCGGGTATCAAAACCACGATACTGCACAAAGATGACAGTGATCTGGTTTGACCTATCACAATCTTCAAGAACCATTTTTCTAAATGCACAGCGCCACACACATTCGACTATCCAGATGACCCAGTTCTCACTCTCCCCTAGTGGCAAATACTGATGGAAAACTTTTTTCTAAAATCCTTT
This sequence comes from Poeciliopsis retropinna, assembly GCA_010277075.1. Classification (NCBI taxonomy): domain Eukaryota; kingdom Metazoa; phylum Chordata; class Actinopteri; order Cyprinodontiformes; family Poeciliidae; genus Poeciliopsis; species Poeciliopsis retropinna. Next base: position 8,107,135 of record VMRM01000003.1, read on the forward strand.
CTTGATTGATCGAGCTATCAAAATTCAGGTTCACAGATGCAACCTCTTGTCTTGGCACCTATAGTCACTGGTTTGTTCAGTGCTAATTGGCTCATTTCACTTTATGAATCACTTAAAATAAATCCTCAAGCGGCGATATTCTCAAAGGCTTAGCCAGCTGCATTCCAAATGACCTGAAACTACTCATTACAAAGGACATTCAGTTCTCTCTACCAGTTCCTTGCTTATTAAACTCCAAGAGTTTTTTCAGCTGCAAATTATTCATGGGTTGACAGTGAATAATAATTAAATGAATAACAAAAAATATTAAAAGGTCCAATTGTGGTAAAATGTTCTACATAAGGTGACAACAAAAAGCACATAATTCTATCAAATTTTGTCATATGTGACAAAAATGTTTTGCACATGTGGTTTCATATTACCACACAATATAACACAAAGTGCAAAATACATGTATGATTTAATTTTGCAACTGAAGGACATTTTCAAAGTATCAACTTTTGTAAATTTTCATCAGCATATTTTGAAAAGACATGGCATTAAAACTTTAAATGGCTTCTAATAAACATGTCAGTTTTTGAGACCTGTTTAAAGATTAGTTAATACAGCATAGCTTAGCTAGAAAAGTGCCATATAAATTGAGCGCATTTACCTTTTTACATTTCAGGAGTTTCAAATTGGCATCACTTGTCATTTTTTGTGGGGTTTTCACAGCAGCATACCTTGTAATTCAATGGTGTACACATGGAAATATACACACAAATCATGTTAACAGAGTTTGTAAATAAAAATAATGTATAATCTACATAGTGGCGCAGTTGGTAGCACTGTTGCCTTGCAGCAAGAAGGTCCTGGTCTCGATTCACGGCCCAGGGTTCTCCCTGTGCATGCATGGGTTTTCTCTGGGTTCTCTGGCTTCCTCCCACGGTCCAAAAACATGACTGTTAGGTTAATTGGTCTTTCCAAATTCTCCCTAGGTGTATGTGTCCATGGTTGTTTATCCTGTTTGTTTTTATGTTGCCCAGAACACAGCTGGAGATAGGCACCAGCGACTTCCAACCACATTAGGGACAAGGGTGAAAAGAGGATGGATGGTATAATCTGTAGTTTTTACATGGCCATAAATTGAGTATGATGGGCTTGATCTGCGATTCACACATATTACAACGTAGATTTTCAAATCTGCATGTTGACCATGTGCAAAACATGGGCTTTACATGTTTCACATTTAGGTGATTTTATTTTACATTTTATTCCACTCACATTTTCTTTCATGTGATTTTGCACAAGTTAGCTTAATGTTTTTGTTGTTTGTTAAAAATCTCATTGCATTTCATTTTCATCTCATTCTGATATCATGTTTATTGAAAATAACAGACTGTAGGGAAGTGCGGTCAAACAGTTTTATACCAAATTGGCAACACATCTGCATTAGACTATACCATGATAAAACAGGTCAGGCGGAATTACAAAATCTAAACAAAGAAACAAGAAAAATGTTATTAATCTAATTTACAAACTCATCAACATAGCAAAATTATCTGCAAAATAAAACATTTTATGCAGTGCAACTCAAAATGTTACTTTAAAGAAAACAAGCAACATCATGCAAAAGAAAACCCTCCATTTGGTAGAACCAAGTGATGCAATCAGTGACATCATCTTGTCATTTAAACAGGAAATGCAGAGCGGGCCCCTCCCTTAAAACCTGCTTGGGCTATGGCATCTAAAGGAACAAACAATGGTGAGTATAGAAGAAAACAAACAAATGAAACATTGACATTATCAAACGGTTTAAAAGTGCTAGCTTTAAATAAAACATAGGTATGGATGTAGACTGCAACGTAATGCTATCATAAACGAACCTGGGCTGGTGAGGGAAACAAAGTTACAACAGTAATGTTTAAACTAAAGTATTACTACCAATTATATATTTAAGGGACAAGTGGTAAATAAATCTAAACTTAACCACTTTGTCATACAGGTATAAAATTATCTTATAAGCAGTAGTGAAAACATGCCACTAGGTTAGTGGACACAATGAGAATATTAAGAGGTTAATTTTTTGTTACACTGATTCTAAATAAACAACCACTATCTCTAAACTAAGAAGTGCCTTAGGACTCAGGAGATGCAAAGAATTCCAGACCAATAAGCCAGTGCATAACAATAAAACTATTTATAATTGTGACACTGCAACATGATCTCAAACTCCTAATAGGAGGTAAAACCATCATTCAGCATGCAAAGCTGACACTGCAATGAATTATACCAACATTTTTCATAAACAAATCTTGATTCACCAGGGGATCTTGGCTCTGCAAATGTTGTCATACAGGGTGCAGTTTAATTACCATCTTCCTGGAATGACTTTAGACAGTTTGCCCAGAGGGAAAGTGAATGTTAACGTGGGCAAAATGTTATTTCATTAGTGGTGATAATATTTACTTTGTCACTGAAATTCATGAGTGCCTGTATGCAAACGATTTCAGCTCTGTAGTATAGATTTAACGTGTGTGGTAGTTCTGGCTGGTGGGGTGATGCTGACATGTATCTTTTCATAGTAAATAATAAGCTCATTAAATGGGTGAAATGTTTTTAAAAGCCATTATCTGCCCCATTTCACTTTAATTAGGCAACTGTCTCTGAAAGCTGCATGCACATCTTACAGAAGAATTACTTTTTTGTCAAACGACAACAGAATGTTGAGTGAAACTAATCGAACATAATGGCAATGCCAGTTCTCTGACAGGTGAAATAAAGAAAGAAATTAGTCATCCTGTGATAATTGCCAAAATACCAATGGATATGATGGTGTGTAGCTGTGATACACATGTTTCAGAGTAGAATTGTAGCAAATATAATTCACTGTGCATTTTTCCGTCTGCTCTGAAAACTCATCTAGTTTTCTGACCAAACACAAAATGGCTCAGTTTATTTGTTGATTCATATTATTTTCGTTGTGTCTTCTGGTATATGTTTTCTCTGATATTTGTTCAACTCTTTGTTCATTTGTGCAGTTTTTAAAGACCATATAAATAAAGTTGGCAACTGTGCTTTAGCAAAGTATTATAGACCGATGATGCTTATAGCGCGAAGGAATACAGACTATTGGAGCAGTTCTAGATTTGTTACTGCAGTTACAGTAGAGCAGTTCTAGATTTGTTACTTGTATTCAAATCAGTTTAAATATAAGGTGGCAGTTTAATTAAAATAAAAGCACAAGACAATGCACAAGACAACACCAATGGTGTTCCAAAGGTGAAAACTCTTTCTGTTGTTTTCACCTTCCTTTATGTTATGGTTTGAATTCAAAGTTTTTATGTTCAAATGTGATTTCTGATCTAATCTTATTTTGATTTTGTTTTAATGACCAATCAGTTAAACTGAATTTGGCAAATAAATCACATATTATTGGTGCAATTTTAGTGTTAAGATCACTATTGGGATGGCAGAATTCACCCAATTCACGTTCTAATTTGTAAAAAACAAAAAAAACAAACAAAAAAAAACTGTTCATCCTATTTCCTTTAGCTTGAGAAAATACCTCAAATGTTCATCAGTTGAGGACACAAATATATTGATTTGCACACTTCTCCTTTATGTTGCGTTCAAAGAGGCTTCCAAAGCCTCAAGTTGGACTCTTGCACACTTTGAAGTCTGACGGTTCATATCAAGCGTACCAATTGCTGTAGTTCCACATCTGAGTAAAGTGTGGAGAGACACCCGCTGGGAAAGGTCTTTTGACTTTTGGTTGTTTTCCTCTGCCATTCTCTTTATCCTCTTTGTACTGTAGTGAATGAAATTAAGAGAATGATTTACAAAAAAAAATTTACCAAGCTTGTCTTATTAAAGTATTTACTTCTTTTCAACTGAGACTCTTCCTCCACTAAGGTAAGTATAAGTCTCTTTCTTATTGATGATTGATGACTGCTCTGTAATGGCTGCTCTGCAGATCTGTTTGTATCTGCTCTCTAACGAGACAAACAGAGCTTTGAGGGCGTGGGAGGGAAACGTTGAAAAAACTTTGACAAACAAACAGTTTACAATATTTCTTTTTAAAGGGCAGTATTATGTGTTTTCCAGGCACATTTTGCCATTGTATAGCACAATCAGCTACGTTCCCTTTAGTTATAAAAATGCTGCCTATAGCAAACATAAAACAAAAATGACTTTACAAATTAATGCATTGAAATTGGACCTCTGTCTCTTTAAGAAGCTCCTGCTCTGTTTGATACTGCTTTCAATACTTGATCCTTACAACGTTACTCCTTTACGCCTTTAATATCACTGTTAATCTGGGATGAGCAGAAAGGGATGGATGGATGGATGAATGCTATAAAGTGCTTCAAAAATGGTAAGACTATCAATGTTCTACTTCTCTTTGTTTTTGCAAAGCATCAAAAATTGATTTTTTTTTTTCCATTTTGAAAAGACTCCACTTGATTGCAACTAGAATCAAATAATTTTATTACATAACCATATATATAATTTCATTTGCAATAGTTCATATAATGAAGACATTCAATTATACAGAAGCAACTGAAGGAAATGATTAAAAATGGTTACAGCGGAGTAGGGACAGGGGAATTAACTAAAAGTCCTTAATTATACTTGGTGGACATTAATCACATTGAGAGATGAGGTTCATTTCCCACTCATCTTAATCTTCATCACGCAGAGAGCAGCAAAGAGGACTGAACGGATGGAACCAGGAATGCACAGTACAGCACATTCAGTACTCTCACCAGCTTTGCCATGGAGACAACTTTTGTATAGGAACTATGTTCCTGTGTTTCTACAATTTTAATAATTAAAGTTATGATGATTCTTTAAATTTTTGGCATAACGTCGTCTCAACCCAATGATAATGTATTTTAAACAAAATCAAATTTGCTTCTACATTAGAATTTAAATCGAGAGCTGGCAGAGGTTTTATTTTATTTTAACTATTACACCAACATATTTGGAGAAAGATGCTTGGGGCTTTTTTACAGATCCTGCAAAAAACTTAAACTTTTGAATTTTCTGAATTCTGAGGTTAATTAGTTTTAAATTATTATTTTTATTTCTTATGGATGTTATCCCATTCCTTAGCTGTCACTCTGTTTCCAGTAGCAATATTATGTTTCTCTGGTTTAAAAACTTACAGAATTGTTTTTTTTGTGTGTATATAAATAAAATAAAATACATCACTGATATGAAAGGGAGCCTGACAGTTTTGTAATTTCACATAGTTGCTGAGATCAAAGTTCACAATTTTAAATAATTTAAGACTTATTAGATTTGACTTTTAAATGTGATCAAATTAGTATGAAATGAATTAATGTTTGAAGAGACCACTATTAAGCAAGCATAAGGGTAGAAAGACAACAGGGTCAAACTTGAATAAAGAAAATTTTTCTCCACACCATGCCTCTTTTCTATGCTGTTGCTACAACTGAAAAAGCTGAGGAAAGTTGGAGAGAAGTGATAATTGTCACTCAAGTTTTTGAACACCAAGGTTATGGTGTTACACTTTACTCAAATTTAAATTATGTATTTTAAAATGAACATTTAAGAATTATTTTAAAACTTCAGGAAGCATCTGTCTTAGTGAACCAAAAACGGGGCAAATTTTACAGCATGATCATCCTGAATCTAGCTGAACCATCTACACTACTTCTAGAAATGTTAAAACCCTTGAGTGAACTTGCAGTTTCAGAAAGAAGTGCGATGCAGGGAAAATAAGAAATCAGATACAATAAAGTATGACCTATTGTGCTTCTCCATTTTTACTAAAGATAAAATATAAAAATGTTTCTCCTTTTCATTTCCCTAAAGAATCATTTCTGCTGTGTTTTGAAACAGCTTGTGGATTTTTTAGAAAGTGTCTTTCTAATGAGCAAGTGCAGATGTCATTACAGAGATTTTGTGGAACATTTTGATTCTAACAATATTGTACTGGGAAAAGTATAGAAAAAGTGGTAATTACCCTGGTGATTTTTAGACTTTTGCTAATTTGTACTTTAAATCCCATTGACCAAATTCAATTTATGTTCAATTGTCAAATAACATACCTTACTTGGAGCAGATTCTAGTAATTAAGAAATAGCGACAATTTTGCAAATGCCTTGACAATGTGAAAAGGAAGAACAATGTAGAAATTAACAGCCCACATGTAATTATGTTAGATTTTTCTTCTTTACAGTGTGGAAATTTGGATATGAGATTGTGAAGATAGCAAGGAAGGGTGTTGTTGCATCAACATTAGCTGTAGCATAAATAGGAATTACCCTTAGAAAATCTCACAAAGGAACTCACATATGAATCGTAAACATGTGTCCTCTACCATAAAGAAAGAATAGCATCAACAGGAATCTGCTTTTAGGTGAGCTCATTTGAAAAAATGATTTGATGATTACAGGAAAGAAAAATAGCATCTCACAACTTCTGTTTTATTCTGTTTTAATATTTTTGTTGTTGTGCTCATAGACATATGTTTACTTTATACACAAGTAATATTCTTACTGCAATTGTTAGGATATTATTTACTTTCAGTGAGGGTTTTTTTTACAGAGCACATTCTTACTCAGCTTTGATAAAAAAACACCGGTTAGATTTACAGGGTTATATAAAGGGAATTTCTTGTAAGGTTTAGAAAGAATGTTTCCCCCTATGCTATCAGGAAAAAATAACAACAGTTATAATAATATAATCTGACAGCTGGCCCTTGGCATATTATATGGATTTGTATGCCTTCTCTAAATCACTATCGATTGTTTTTACGGAAATATTCATTATTTTTTTCATTCCAGCATAGATCTCCAAAGCCCATACAGGATTAATGAAAAATAATGCTTTTATCTAACTCTAATGCCAACACAATCAGAATGCTTTCACAGCTTCAGCCTTTGAGAGAGCAGTGTTCTCATCTTAGTCATGCAATTTCTCTGCCTGTCTTACATGCTGCTTGTTTATTTCCTTTCCCAATATCTACCATATTCATTGTATTCTAACTGCTTAGCATTATAAAAAAGAAGACGCTGTCATCTTTTTTTTTTGTTACATTTACATTTTGCTCTTCACGTAGGTCTCTTAGCTCCTCTGCAGTTTGCATAATCAGGCTGAGCTCAGCAAATTTTGGATGCTCTAAGGATCCATGATGAAGACAAAACAAATATCTAACTTGTCATATAGACAGCTTTATGGCATGGATAGGTAGTGTAAAATCAAGACATTTTGCTCACATCTATGTTTTTTTAACCTTTCATTTACCACCACCTGCACAATTCTAATTGTAGATTTTGTAAGCTTTTCAAAAGACCCGAACCTGCAAGATACTTCTATAATTCACTGACCTGAACATTTGATAAAGAGCTCATTATAATGGGACTAAAAAATCTGATTCATTTTCGCATTTTGAGCAGTTGAGGTGAGAATGTATAAAAAAAAAAAAAGTCTAGAAAGTACAGCTACAGATAAAATTAGTTGCATATGCAAAATGTTTTTGAATAAAGTCATGTTTCCTTGGACCAGCATAATCTCACAATGATTTAAATCCAACAATTTTAATTTGTGTGTACATTTATTTATAGTAGGGAATCAAATCCACATAAAAAATAACTGTTTATAACACCATCACTGCACAATTATCACTGTGATTGACAATGACTTATGATGAATGTAATTGAAACTTTTTAATTTAAACTTTGTTTTCTTTTAATAAAGCAGACTTTCTTAGAACTTTTAATTACTAATGAATAACTTTCTGTATTGCTGGGCTCAAAATATGTCACAACACAGAAGCCTATTTTCATTTACCCATTGGCCTCGAGGCTGAACAAAAGCCCATTTTTATCTTGCCACCACACAGAGTGAACAGGATGGTGAATGAGGTAAAACAAAATACAACTTCAAAGCTCACTGTCTGAGTTGTAGGAATGAGTGGCATCTTGGGGTTACCATATCTGCAAAACAACTATTTGCATGCAAACCAATTGAAAACATGTGCAGTTCAAGTTTTGATTAGATAAGAGTGAAATTGAGGATTTGAGAAGCAAGTACTGAATATGTGGCAAAACATAATGACTGTTAATCAATCAAAATCAATCAATCAAATTTTATTTGTTTCAAACATTACAGCAGTAAGGAATTTCAAAGCTCTTTACATCATAACAAACACAAAAACACAACGTCTTGCCTTTGCATCCACAAAAAGTTTGCTGGTTACACTCCTACTGTATTATATGGAACAAAATACCTATTGGTATTTTTATTCCCACTCAAGCTCACAATCATGCAGTTTACAACGGTGTTAACAGCCTTTCAACGGGCTTCCGGCATGAGGCTCCGTACACATCTTTCACGGAATTTCGAGCAGGGACTCCTTCGTCTCTCATGGATTTTTGTGCAATTCTATGGTACCTATTAGTGTCTAGAATTTACAGGGTTTCTGTTATGCGCAATGACCCACAGTCACTCACCATTTTTAATATACATTAGTGGATTTGAAAGGCTGCATGACTGTCCTCCAAAACCTCTGGTTAACATGTTCAGGTGCATGACATCGCAACTCTTTATGTACCCACGGTCATTAAAATAAAACTTAAAAAAAAAAAATAATAATAATAAAAAATCATCAAGAGGTCATTGCTGAGTCTTTTAGCAAGTTAATAATCCAGAATGTGGTTTCACCGGACCCAAGATCAATCTTCTTCCGTGGGCATCTGGCTCCCCAGACTTAAATCACTGAAAGATTGTGAAGAGAGCGCATGGAGAATTTACTGAAAAGAATTTAATCCTGACATACCATTCTCAAATTAAACATTGTGTTTTTCTACATTTTTCAGTTTAGGGTTATGCAATAAATGTATGCAATACCTCACTCATTTATTCTGAAGCTATTTAAAATTTTTTTTACAAATCATTAACAGAGATGCTAAACATGTGTTGCTTCACCTTGCTATTAGTTGCTAGTTATCAGTTTTGTGAAGCAAAATATATTGTCTGGACATTTGCGCTGATTTAAAACAGCAGACCAATTCATAGGCACATTGCTATAATTTGACATTTTAAAATGGAGATTGGAAAGCAATTATTTAAACTGAGTAGCTCCATTATGCTAAAACCTTTGTTTACTTTGTTGTAGCATTTATACTTTATACATTAGGTGTATTTAAGGCTGTGAGAAAGGGTGAAACAAATTGCAAAATGTATGATCTTGTACAAGTTGGCTTTATGTTCAATGTTTTTACTACATTTTCTGCACTCTTAAAGTAATTTACCGTCCATTGTTGACTGATTATGACATAGCTGAAAATGGATTCTCTCTTTGCTTAAAGCACTTTTCACACATACAAAATATCCATTTGTAGTTCCTGAAAAGCATGCTGTGAGCACAAACTGAACCATCTTGGGTTTGGGAAAAATATTGCCTTGCTTAACATTAGTGACATTCAGGCATATGCTGAGGTCTCGCCTGTGGTCCAAGCCTCTCATTAAGTTACCTGGCATTGAGCAAACAGAAATAATCTTGTCTGGTTTAAGTTAATACTGCCCACATGGCTCCTGGTTTTCACTGACAGAATTTGTTCTCCGTGTTGAAGCTTTTGCCCATAAAAACTGAATGTATCCCCTTTGTGCTGAAATGTATTTGTATGCTGAAACAACAAACCTATAGCCAACACTGTTATAAGTAGAAACAGTGTAAAATTAATGTTGTGGAAGCAACCACAAAATTCAAAAGGACTTTATGGTATGGTATGCTTTATGGTAACTTTAATTAACAGAATGATGATATGTATATGTCCTTAGCTGTTTGGACAGATGAATGTGGCATCTTTAGGCCAAAAATTGCGGCAAAACAAATTTTGCAGGTCCACAAATCTCTTAGTTATCTCTTAGGGATTTATATAGGTGTTTTCATGATGACACTAAAGAAACCAGTGTTTCTGAAGTTTGTCTCATAAAACATATACTTCTTGCAGTCTTATTTTATTTATTTATTTATATAGTTGTCTTATATTTAGTGATATTTAAATTACTTAGAGCAATAACTCTGGCAATGGGTTAATCCAGAAAATAAACACAGGTAAACAGAGGGGCACTAAGCCAGAAATGAAAACAAAGAAAAAAAAAGTTGATCAGACAATTGCAATTCACGTGTAATTGGAAAGTATCAGAAGATATCAAAGAGAAGTGTCAAATTACATTATTCACACCTCCCAAGACAATGTTGTGTTCAATCACAGTTTAAAATGTTTAATTGCCTGATGGGTATTAATATTGCCTAATATTTCATCATGCCCCAAAATGTTCTAAATATGACGTGGATCACTTTAAAACATTAAAATAGGTAAGGCTCAATCGTAATTGTTTTATATGAAAAAATTTTCCATATCTAGGTCTCAAAAACTTTCCCCAGATATGTTGCATTGCTTTGGACTAATAACACTCAAACATATGGTTTGAGTGTTATTATCACTTTTTACTACAGACAGTAAAATTTTTGGTGAAACGTATACTTTGAAAAATGTTTTAGGGCTATACAAAAAAGATAAATATTTGTCCCGTCAATAAAGCAAACAATAGCAAGGAGATAATCTGTAAATTTTAAACGAAAACACATAACTTGTGTGAAGAGCACAAGGGTATTTGTGTAAACGTGTTAGACACAATTATGCTTAAAAGATACAGTGTTATCAGTGAAACATTTGAACTAGCTTCTGTTTAATCTGTAAAACAAGCTACAGGAATAAAGGAACATGCACATTGGGCAAACACAAAGCCCACACAGGAGAAAGTCATTGAAAGGTATAGCATTAATTTTTTCTTCTTTTAATGATTTTATTCTGTATTACTCCCATTGAAACGTACCCTGACCCCACACATGCACACGCCATCACTTGTCCCGTACAGTCAGTTTTTTTTTCAGTGACATTTAGCCGAAGTACAGCATAGGCTACGGTGATGAGATGAGAGGACTGAACAAAGAGATAGAAAAAAAAAAAAAAACACTTTATTTCAGCACTCAACACTGCATGTTCTGCTGAGGTTCAAAATCAATTACTGTGATACCTTTCTTAGAATGTGCCTGTATCCTTACATGCTTTCTGTTGAAGATGCACTTAAAGGTGCAATAGACAAGACATTAAAGTTTAAGAAATATACACTATTTATATTATTATAATAGATTCAGTGTTAATGTAATTACTCATTTCATTGCCCCAACCCCACATTATAATTAAAGAACAACTGGTAAAATTGTTAAATGTACATCACAGACACCAGCTTTCAATTGGAAAGTAGAGAAAAGTTGAATCACAATAAACTGAAAATTGATTTTTTTAGCTTTAAGGAATCAAGAATCAACTTTTCTGCCAGCTGAGAGGAGTAATATCTGCTTATCTCTTCTCTCAGCTTGCAAAAACCATTATGTTGACTGAATGCATTAAGAGGGCATTTAAGTCTAAATGCATTAAAGTATATATTTTTTCAGAAATGATGAAAGTGATAGCTTCATTTAATTTAACTATTAAAAATGTGAAACCCTCTAACATTTCTTTTTCACTTTTGTAATTGCACAGGAATAAGTTCCATGTGTCTCAGATACTGTGTTCCAATCTGCATCATACATTGTTGCAGATGTAGCCTACATGGGCCTAAAGAAACTTGAACAACTTATAGATGAGCATAATTAGAAAGAAAATCCTGCACAGCAGAATCTTTGTAATCTCAGCACAATTAGAAAAGTTGTTTCATATACTGCACTTGTGTTGAATCCAATAATTCCCTTGGCACATGCAAAAATGGCTGATCTGTCATTTAATCATCATAATAGGGAACAGTGAGACCCCAGAGACTGCAGGGGTTTAGAAATCAGTTAGTCAATAAATCTAACAAGAACCTATATTTGGGGGCACTTAGTGAAGATGTTTATTATAAATGCCCAAATCTAGAGTAATCGTTTCTAATACAAACTGTGGTGAGATAACAGTTACTTTACAAGCATACAAGAATAAGCATGACTTACATTGGAAGTACAATGGAGAGCCATCTTACTGTTATATAGGTCACCATGGAGTATAAGTCACATCAGTCAAAAAATGTCATGAAGAGAACAAAACATATTCAAGTTGGACATTAGTATAAGTCAAATTTACAAAGAAATTGTCAAATGTGAGAGAGATCTAGTCCATGTTTGTGATATAACCCAGTGACATGTTGCGTTTAGTTACCTGCTTGCCAACAAACTCACAGAAACACTTAACCATGGCTTGGAAGTCTGTATCAAAGGTCAGGAACAGAAAGATGACACCGCTCCAACAGGAAAACATCTGTACATCTGTTCATATTTTCAAAAGAACACAGAAAACATTTGAACTTTTGCAAAGCATCAAGTTGGGCCTGTCTTTGATCCTACAGACTGTCACATTGCATTTGAGTGTACTGCAAGGAATGTCTCACAATGGTACATCACAGAAAAACAATTTGATACTTTTTCTTTTATGATTCCCACAAAATGGGGACTTTGACAAGCTGTATTCAACAAACTTTCATTGATTTTACAAAATAAATTAATAAAATTGTTAATTTTAAAATTGTAATAAATACAACTAATATTATTGATAATTAAATAAAAAATACGAAAAAAATCAAATACTGTTGTGTACTGTTGCTGTTTTTCTTGATTGCCTTGATGCAACTGTCAACTAAGACATTTTAAAAACAATTATCACACAGGCTGAAAGAGTAGACCCCATGCTTTAAGTGATACATTGTGTTTATAAAAGACACTAACCATGCCAAAGCATTTAAAAAATGATACAAAAGCAAATATGCCCTTTCAAATTATCCTTCAAACTGATTGATAAGTGAAGATTTTTGAGAAGTAGATTAAAATTGGTGATTTAGTGGGTTCATACTGATATAGGTAGTATCTAATAGGTAGAAACAGATTATTTTCTACCTATACTATTTGTAGTATAGGTAGATTTAGACTTATAGATGGTCACCTTTTGTGGTGTTTGTATGCATTCATTGTGCAATAGCTTCAATTTAGAATATAGTAGTGCATAAAAAAATCTACTATATAAAGGAAATTAAGAAACAATATATTAAAAAAAAGCACTTCAAATGATAGTTTAACCAGGTATATAAATATGCTGTTGTGGTATATAAATAAACAGTTAAATATTCTTTTTTGAGTATTTTAGTGACTGAGTTATTTTTTTTTAATTGTTTCAATGTTTCTTTGTTCAAAAACTTATGAAGAGTTTTGACATTCTCAAAAAAATAAAAAAAATAAAAAAATAAAATTAAGACAGAGCATAATGGATAATTCAACATACTAAACTTCACAGTTGCACCCCTGTATTAAAGCCTGGTATTTCTTTTCCTAAAAGAATATTCTCAATACAGATACTTCAAAACTCTTTTGAATGATAAATATTACTTCCATGTCATTGACATCATTAAGTGTGCAACATTCAAGAAGGTATTGAATAAAAATCAATTCAGCAACAGCACTTACTCAATACCTACAGGAACCTTTCAGTGATAATCAAGGTATTGGACACAGTGATTGCTATTTTAGCTACTATAACCCACTGGCTTCCATATAAGAGCAGGTAGTAGTTAACGTTGACTGTGTTTAATGTGTCATGTAAGTAAAAAGAAAATGTAGATGAAGTTGTTAGCACTCATTTTAGTTTTGAACATCCTTTCATGTGAACCTGACACCAATTCTAACATCAGAGGAGAAAAGGAGAGAAAAACACAAAAAGACTTAGCCTTTCAAAGGTTTAGCATTCACACTATTTCCTTGAATTAAAGTTTCTATGATTTTAATGATAGCAAATTAAACTATTTTATACCTTTTTTAGTATGAAAACAGGTTTAACAAGAGACTTCATGGGCATCTTTCTCAAGCGCATACTCGGCCGCATACTGCTGATTAAACAGCAGAAAACTAATAAAAAATTTTCCTAATGAATAAGACAATGATTATAGTTGAAGATGATGTTATAAGCGCACATTTGGACAGAGGAGAAGAATGGCTTCAGAAAATAATAAAAAAAAGTGTTATCCTTTAGAGGAGAAAACCTTGCTGCTCACAAAACGTCTATGGTCTTTGGGGTCATTCATTCAACATCGCATACATAATATAATCTCTCCAGGCAATTTTGCAACTATTTGTGCAGTAAAACTTGTGAACAGAGCCTATCACACATTAAACAAGCAGGTAAACAACTCGGATAACAGTGACCCAAATGATAACTCAGGCGGATAACTAAAAGATATAAACAAATATTATAGTTTTCCCTATAAACATGAACTTCCTTGTAAGACATCAGTCTTTTAAATGAGAGGTGAAATATATTGAACAATCTTTTTTTTTTTTTTTTTTTGACATACACCAATTATTCTAGTATTCCTCAGATTTCTGTCAGTCAAATTCCCTTTATTTCATAAATATATTCTTTGCTCGTTGTTTCATTAAGAAACATACATTTGCATTATTATGGAGTAGATGCTTAGTTCTTAATGTAAGTTTAAATAAAAAAAAAAATATACTGTTTTGGAGATTACAATCTTTCTTTGAGAAAACAGAGGTAGGTACAATCTATCATTTTACATATCCAATCATTTTGTTGTTCCTACAATTCTACTTTGGCTGAAAGCATAATTGTAAAAAAATAAATAAATAAAAATGAAATTAGAATAAGCAGGATGAAGATTGCACCATCTACATCTCCACAATGTTAACAATGTCAGTAGCAAAGCAACACTGAAAACAAACAAACAAAAAAAGACACTTTAATCTGTTATGGATTAATATGTATAACATTTTTCTATGGTCAAGCTTTCACTTGTTCAAGTAAAAGCTGCTCTGATGATGCGAGGTGATGTACTTAGCAACAGCTTAATTTGGTTTTAATGCGAGTATGTGCTTCAAGATGACCTTGGACCTCTAAGTGTTTAATTTAAACATCAAATATTTTGGTATATCTGCCTTGACATAATCGCGCACTGTTTTTTATTTGTATGCTTTAACGGAAAATACACTGCTCCGAAAGCCCAAGAACATAATATCTGATACATCCCCAGTGGGCAAAAGAGTTATTTTTACCCCTCTTACAGTATTTCAGAAGACCAAATGGATATTTGAACAAATATCTAAGGCAGATGTATACCATGCATTGTATCAAAGGTTATTTATAAAACTAGCAAAATGTCTTAATTGCTGAATCTACTGTACTTTTTGGTTTCAAAAATACTTTCAGAGGGCTGTGTGAATTTTCTTCCTTCCTTTCTGTTTTGTTCACAGAACATTTTTTCCTTCAAATTACTCATTATGGTTATTTAAGTGCACGGCTTTTAATATCTTCCTATTATTATGCACTTATTGCTGGCCTCTATGGTGTATAGTGTGATGGCAAACGGCCATCATTTCAGTAACATTTCAGCAGCCAAGGAGAATGATGGCTAACAGTTAACTACTGACGCTTGCATGTTTTGTTTTTTTTCCCCCTGCAGTAGTTTTGAAAGGTAAATGATGACAGTCGACATTTATTTTTTTCTTATGTCTGAGTTAATGTAAATAGTTTTTAATGTCTTCAGATTTCTCACTCTTTTCATACTTTTGGATTTGTTTCAAAGCAGGTTTAGACTAATATGAATCATGCACGTAATGTAAAACTTGTTGTATACTAAGATAAGCACCATATTTTCTTGCAACTACTCAAAACAATTTCACTGCACATACTTTTTTTGCACTACATAGTAAAATCGCATGGTTCATTTTAAAATGCTTACAAATTAACAGACATCCCTGTACACTTGTACCTAAATACATTTTCACAGCATTTAGAAGTAGGAGCCAAAAAATCCGTTCTGCATTGTCTAGCAGCAACATCAATAACTGCAGCATTTTAACTTATCAATGTATTAAGTGGAATTTAAACCTAAGCCTTAATTTTCTGTAACTCTCCCAAGGGATGAATATGGTCATATCCAATCAATTTGAATATTATTAAAAAGTTTGCTTATTTCAGTAACTCAATTCATTGAGTGAAACACACTCGTCACACACACGCAGTCTGATGTTTTCAAGCTTTATTATGTTAATTATGATGTTTACAGCTACTGAAAACCCAACATTTAAGAATAGAATATTACATCAGAGCAATCAAAAACATTTTAAACACAGAAATGTGGGCTTGACAAAAAACATGTTTACCATCTTAAAGTTTTTCTTTTTAAATGTACTTTTTTTTTTCTCCAAGGATTTTTTTGTTGGCTCTAGTGGCCTATATTTTTTTTGAAAGTAGGCTGACAGGAAAGAGGGAATGGAGAGAGGGGAAGACATGCGGCAGATGTCGCAGGGGCTGGGAGTCGAGCCCGCGATGGCCACGTCTAGGTCTAAGGCTTCCATGCATGGCTTGTGCTAAACCCCTACGCCACCACAACACTAAAAATGTACTTTTAATATTGCATTCAGACCTCATTAGAAGGTTAATTCTACTTCATTGTACATCTGTACATGTTCTCTCTTTGTTCAGTAAATTGTTATGTATGGTCTAGCGCTAGCAGGAGGTGAGGCTGGGCAGCATCTTCTCCTAGACAAAAACTATCAGCATTGGAACTCCTTAATGGTGTTTTCTTTAACCACTGCTCTTCTCCTTATACACAGACAATTTCTCTTTAACAAATCTCTCTGTGAAACTACAAAAGTTTCCAGATGACATTGTAATTGGTGATGAGTCCGGATACAAACAGGAATTATATCAGTATGTCCAGCGGTGTGGTCAGAACCACCTGGAGATTAAGCTTCTCAAGACTGTGGAAAGGGCAGTTGACTTTTGGAGAATATTTTTTTATAAGAAAAAGTGCTGTAAATTCTTGTACATATTGTTCCTTTATCCATATTTTATTTTCTTTTAAGGTCTATGTATTTATACATTACATCTTTACAAAGGGAACATCTCCTTATTTGGTTGAAGACAAACATCTGAAAACAGAAGATTCCATGGCCAGGGTGGTAAAAAATAAAACATTTTAGGTGAGTGGAAAGCTGTGGATCTAGTGTGTATGAGATTTTTGCTAGGAACAAGGGAGGAGGATTTTGAGCCAGTTCCACAACTAAACCTACTGAATAATGTGTGTACTGCATTCCAGCCTGAACAGACATCCATCTATCTGATTTTCCTTCTGCTTGAAGCATGTGATATTCTTCATCTCTGGACACACGTCTCTCATATTCTCCAGCAGGAACTTGCTCTCCAGTCTCCCTGCTGTTTTAATATTTATTTTTATGTATACTCTTCAATAACTTAGCACTCCCTGAAGGAAAGTTATGCCAGAAGTAACGGGGTGGAATAATGTAACAAAATAATGGTTATCTGTCTTTTTATAAATACTCTGTTCTCTGTTTTTAAAGTAACAGATCCAAGAAGTGTTAAATAACAATTGCAACAAATAGATGAGCTAAATACTAGACAGTTATACAAGAAAAAAAGCCCCAAAGTGAAGATTTGTATATTATTGCAAATGCCTGTTATGCTGGATTTTATTACAAGAAATGTCATTTACTTTTTGTATTAGTGTATATGTAAGACATTCCTGGAGGCTTGTTTTGTTGTGCCAAGTAAAAGAGTATCTTTTAAATTTTGCTGCTTCCGTTGAATGACTGCACTTATAAAGATGAAGTGCTCTGTTCCCTGCCATTCTATGGGGGATGTACATCAAGTGGGGGGACAGTCAGAAGTACTTCTGTGAAAATAGCGCCCTGGTGTGAGCTCTATAAATGGTTAAGCAATACTTCATATTAAACACTTGTTCCTCACATTGAAGGAGAACATTTGTAGGTCTCTCTCTTTTTAAAGTCAGTCCTGCAGATCTTTATGTTGTAAATTCTGCCACAGCTAAAGCTCTGAATTAACAAACCTTTTGTCAGAAAAAGATACTTGAATAAATAAACAGAAAACCTGTCATTTGTAGCTATACAGACATTTTTAAAAAGCTGCTAATGGTATGCAAACAGTGCCTATAAATATTTAGCTTTGCAATAAGCATCAAATATAACACAAATGTATTGCTACTATTAAATAAGTTTTTTGTGTGTGTGTTTACTACTTGGCTAAACAATCGGTGATTAGGACGGTTGATAGCATAAAAGTCAAGTTAAATAAACAACTTTTTACTTTGTGGGATTTTATAATTCACTGAACTTGAACTCAGCCATTGGTCTGATCTGAAATTAATTAGTTTTATGCTCAGCTAGATCTTACATATTTCTAAATATATTGGATCTTTTTGGCTATTTTGTCAACTACCCTGAGATTGCCCTTTGTTGTGAATCTGTGCTATAGATTCACAACAAATCTGTGAATCTATAGCACCGATTTAATTGAATTGTTACTTACATGAACAGAGACAGGCTTCTTTATTCAGTTAATAAGAGTCTTAGTTAGACATTTAATAAATAATTCCAAGAGAGTTGTTTTTCTGAGGATATTTACTCAAATTTATATACATATCAAATAACAGAATGACACACTTTGTACAGGCGCTGTGAATAAAACTGATGTCTAATCCTACATTCTCTCATTTCAACGGGAGCAGTCAGCACTGCCCCTTATCAAACTTTGGTTGTGAACTATTTTGTATTTACTTTGAATGACACCATGGTATTTGAAAAATTATATGCTAGAATATTATCCTATGTACTTCTTTGCAGCAAACGAGCATTACAGCAGCATGTAATGTTCCAAAAACATTAGTGTTCATTTCAGTGTTCCAAAAACATGACTTTTAGGGTTAGTTGGTACCAATTATCATAAATAATCTTGTCGTTGCTTGTTTTTCCAACAAGCAATGACATATTACCTTCTTTTGAAGGTAAATATCTTAATTATTAGCTATTAGATCCATTGCATCATTAAGATTTCTGAATTATGGCAAAGGTTTTGTGTAAGTTGAACAATTTGATGTAATTTCTTGTCTGTGTTTATACTGTGGAGTTTGACTTACCTGCATGGGCTGTTGGTTTTAGAAGTCATTTTCTTTTCAGCACAGCCGTGAACCATTGTTCTGTGATTACAACTTGGTCACCTCAAAGGCAAGCAGATTGTGTTTGTCAGCTTGTTTGTGCACATATCAGTCAACTGTAGTGTACAAGCATGAAAGCGTTGCCTACTCATTTTTATTGAGTTTGATCTTGTTTTACTTAACAGCTGTAATTGTTTCATCCTTGATGTATATTACTGTTTAATTAGGTGATCTAAATGATAATGTGATTGCAATTACAAGTCTTAATAAATATTTAATCTAACCACAACATGATCTTTCACCTTGTGAGGGACCAGTACAGAAAATGTGAATCCTTATAATTAACATAAACCGGGATGAAGCTGGGCCTTTAGCACCAATTTATTGCAAAATATTAATTATTATGTTGCTGCAGAGGGAAACTTTGCTGATGCCTGTTAAGACTTTTTTTCTGGAGAGCGATGCTCACGTTTGGCTTTAATGGTCACATTAGTCATTTTGCTATGATGGTTGCCATGTAGTAATTACAGTAATTATGCTCTTAGACTGTGAAACTAAAGCTTTGAAGGTCACACTGAAAATTAGCTTCTTTCCGTTGACATCAGACAGCTACAAGCCTTAGTTTCCCTTCTTTAACTATGTGTAACTCAATTCCAGTTTCTTAAAGTCTGATAGAATGCATTAATAACAATGTTCATTTCTGGAGTGAAATGTCTAGGCTTGCAAGGACCTTTCTGAGTTGTCATCCGTGCCCTGTCCTTGCTCCTTGGGTGAAAAATACCCTTTTGCTCTTTGGGGCTTTTTTTTGAAGAGGATACGGAAAGGAATGTTTTTATTGATGCAATAAAAATAGTTAACCAACCTTTAGCAAGCCTTTTCACTCCCAATGATGCATGTTCCATTGCAAACATCAGTGCAGAATTAGGCTTTGGATGTTGGGCACAAAGTATCTGACATGGTTTAAACTCTTTTTGTACCTGACATTATTTTTAAAACAAATACAATTCTGTAATATTAATCAACATTTGTGTTGAGTATTTTGTCCCAAATGGCAACAGGAGGAACAACATAACGAGTAATTTTATAAGTGTACTTTTGCTGCCCCCCGGGTAATGAAAAAAAAAAAAAGAAGCATAAAACCATGCTTTACGGTTTTAACAGAAAATCAGTGTATGATCTAAATGGATAAGACAATAATTGACTGCATCTAAATTCTTAGTTTATTTCAGTATTTTAACTTGCCTTTTAGGTGTAGCATTTGCTTGAAGCAACTCTTACGTGCCTTGATTGCTAATTTTTTTCTTACATAGACAAATATGAGTATGCACCCATCCATTTATTTCTAATTTGCTGCTGGTACACCTGAATTTCCTCACTGTGTGATAATGAAGGATATTTCTATTCTCTTCTTTTTTTTAAATTTTGATTTGATACTTTAGGGCCGCATACATTAGTGGGCTAAATCGTTCCAAATTTGTCCCATCCAGGATTAATTGTAGTCTTTATTCTCTTTGAACTCAGACAATTTGTAATTAACATTTGACCTATCTGCTCTTCAACCTTTCAGTGTAACAGCTAATTCATGCAAACTTGTCCCATGTAACCTCATTAGATCTCTGTGTATGTGTGTAAGGTAATGAATGAGTAACTACCAGATAAAAGGCCTGGTAATCAGGTTTTACTGCCAGAACATTATGTTGAAACAACATAGCTTGAAAAGATCTGAGTTTTTACTGTCCCCTGTATAACATTGAGTTTCTCTTAGCAACCTATAAATACACATTTTATTTCCTTGCCATATCTTTGGCCATTGTTCTATTTCTTTGTTGTTGTTTTTGTAGCAAGTAGCTACCTAAACAACAAGTTGTCAAGATCCAAATTGAGGATACATCATTCATGATGGAGCTGTAAGAGTAGAAGATATCAAGTTTCATCTTAGGTAGAGCATTGCATTGCAGAGTGGGAATTCTTTACTATTGTTTTACCAGTTTAGACCACTTAGATTCACCAACACTTTTTAAAACAGGTATTTTAAAAGCCTATTAGGCTCTTAACTTTAGGTCTATTAAGGCTGTTCTTCACCTGGTTATCTCCTGGATTACAACCACAGCCCTGAAAAGAATTACAGTACAAAGAAAAAGAATTTAAATGAAATGATTTGTTTAATAACACAATTTCATACTAAAAAAGTTTTAGATAATTGCAGAATAATCTGAATTACTATATGTCTTTAACAAATCACACACGGCACAATCAGTTCAAAGGGAGTGCTGAGGCAGTGAAGTAAAAGTCCTAAGAAAACCATGGTAAAGAGTGGCATCTTAAGCTTACAAAGCATTATGCAGTTTTTTACAGGCCTATCTCTTGAAATGATATTAAAAAAAATTTCACAAATGTAAAAATTGACTGATACTTTAACTGGAAGCATTTATGTTGGTCAGATGAGACAAGGAATACTGACAAACACTTAATAACTGTGGAGGAGCTATGATGCTGTGTTTTTCTTCTGATGTCATCATCTATACATTATCAAGAGATTTGAAACATAAATTTAATTAACTCTGCCAAGAACACTGAAAATAGGTCATCAGTGGGTCCTTAAAAAGGAAAATTATACAGAATATAAGGCTAGACTCACACAAGAATGGTTCATCACACAAAAGCATTTACATTCTTTCCTGTTCGTCTCAGCCCCCACATCTACAATAAAACCATCAAAAGCTGTAGGATTAGCTCAAAAGAAGAAAATAGAGGACCATAGATTTTTGACAATCAAGGCACTTGATGATGAATGGCTTGTATGCTTTAGCCTTTTAAATTTTACAGGTGAAAGCTAAGTGGTTTCATATTCACAAATTCTGAACGTCTGCTGTAAGGAGAAACTGTCATATCCTTTGCACAGGTGTGATTTTGACCCATTCTTTCAAATCTTCAAAGTTTTGGGGCGTTATTGATTCCAATTTGTAGTTGTTTCCATATTTTTCAGTTGGCTAAAAGTCAAGTTAGCCATCATAGTTTCCTTTTCTGAAACCAGTTAAGAATTTTTTTCAGCTTTTAGTTTGCGGATGTTGTGCAGAACCATATTGTGAGAATCTCTGTTTTTATTAATCATGCCACTCTGTAACATTTTGCATTTTGTTTGATGAGTAACCTATTTAAGTCGTCAGTTAGTACTACTGTATATAACTAATATGGATTTGCACATATCAGTAGAATTGCAGCTGGCTTCTTAGTTTTTTTGTTTGTTTGTTTGTTTGTTTTGTTATTTAACCTTTTGCACATTATTTTCTTTAATATGCATTAATTATTTTCTATGTTATTATTTTTTACTCAGACCTTTTTCAGTGGATTTTTGTGGATTGTGTTGATTTCATTGTATTTGTGGATTACTCTGGGCAGTGATGACGTCTAGTGTCAGTAGAATTGCAGCTGGCATAATGCTGATGAAGAAGAGAAAAACATTGATGTATTCAACACTTACTCTACGTGCTGCATGAGGGGAAAACACAAAACAATGCTTGTTCTGCAGTTCACACACTTTACCATGAGAAGCATCAATAAGGTGAGAATCTGCAAATCAATGATTGTGTATCATGTGATGCCAAGTGTTTTGTCAGATTAAGATTTTCTCAGATATAAATGGAGAAGCTCTGGACTTACTCAGAACTTCTGTGAAGCCAGAAAAAGAAAAAAGAACTAAGTATCTTATCAAAAGAAATTTGTGATGATTACGCAAGTAGATAAGCAAATCTCTAAAACTGCAGGCCCCTATGAGGTGTTCCTAGTCTGCAGTTGTTAGTGGCTATTCAAACTGTTTCAAGGAAGGAGCAGTGGTGAACCAGCAGCAGGGCTTTGGGTGGCCAAGGTTCAGTGATGCATGTTGGGAGTGATGGCCTGCCATTGCGGTCCAATCCAACAGAAAAGCTGTACTGGACTTTAAATTGCTGTAGGAGTTAATGCTGGTTCTGACAGAAATGTGTCAGAAAATATATTACCACAGTTTGCTCTATGTGGGGCTGCAACAGTATTCCCTGATGCCTGTGGGGTCTTTAAGCAGGATAATGTGACCTGCCACAGAGTAAGATTGGACTGGGACTGATTTGAGATACATAGCAACAGGGTTGCAACTTATGGGACTTAAAGAATCTGCTATTAAAATCTTGTTGCTAGACACCACTATGCTAACATTTATGTCATTGTCTCAATGGGTCCAGTGACTGTAAAGCAGAGCAGTGTTTTTATTGTGGTCCTTTTGAAGACATATGAATGAACAACATGAATATACACCAAGAGGGACAGCATACAGTATTGCAGCTGTACCAATTTATGAATTTCAAAGAGAAGAAAAGTTTTGCATGTAGAACAAAACTGATATTTGCTTAAAATGTGAAATAATTGATACTATTTACTTTGCTTTGAAAATTCAAAATACATTTTTAACCCAAAATCAACTACAGACTAACTCATAGGACAATTTAAAAGATTGATGATGGTCAAATTTTCAGTTTAACAGGCAAATTAATACAAGCTGTTTGATATTAACATTCCATTTGAAAGAAATATATATTTAGATGTTTTATGACCAGGTAAAAAATAGTTGCAACCACTGATTCACAGAAAACAGCATGACTTTTTTTTTTTTCACTTAAAGATGTTGTAATAAAATGTCTTGTTTTTCTGTC
This sequence comes from Poeciliopsis retropinna, assembly GCA_010277075.1. NCBI lineage: Eukaryota > Metazoa > Chordata > Actinopteri > Cyprinodontiformes > Poeciliidae > Poeciliopsis > Poeciliopsis retropinna. The sequence continues at coordinate 8,130,849 of VMRM01000003.1, forward strand.
ATGTCTACTTAGATGATGTGCCTCTCTCTTATTTGTGTTGATTAGTCTTAAAGAAATACACAAACCATTGTTGGTAGGAATCCCCTGAGAGCAACAAAGCTGTCTTTGATGGCACGCTTGGCATTCATTACTGATAGGGATAAATTGTTTAGACACAAGCCATCTGTGAAGAATAAATTAACCTAACCCACAAATAAGAAAAAAATAAAAACAGCTAGAGAAACCAAAAGCCTAAAAACCAGCCATATGACATTCAAAGAAAACACATTCGACTGTACTAGTTTAGCAAAAATACAAATATTGAACTTTATTCTTTTTTGTAATACACATATATATTAAATTGTATGTGATCACTTTGGCCCCACACTTGTTGTTGGACTTGTCTAAACATTTCTGGTTTTGTAAGTTGTGGAAGATGGTTAAAAAAAAAAAAAAAAAAAAGTAATTTACTTTTACAAAGTTTATTTGTGTTCTTTACAAGTAAGAGAGCCATAAAAGTTAAAGAAAAAAGTGTCATTTAGTGCATTTCTTTTACATTAATTTATTACATTGAAAACATTTATTTCACTTTCAATTCATTGAATTTGAAAGTGAATTAGCTGTGTACAGCTAAGGCTTATCAAATTACTTTTGAGTAATTTGTACAATTGATAGAACAGATGTTTAAAGCTTTGGTCACCGTACTTGTGTTTTACTTTGCTCTAATCCCCACAAAGTAACCTTGGCTTATATAGAATTTTTTTAAATGTTGGTATTCTGATAAAATTAAATGCTTGCAAACTGCTAAATAAATAAAATTGACAAAACTATAGTAACCAGAGAGATAGTATAGGAGGGAAATGATAACAGAGGCTGTTCATACTTTAAGTGAATATTTTGTTGCTAATCTTTAGTACTTGAAGTAAAAGTAAAAAGACAAACAAAAACCACACATTTAAATGATGCAGTAATGCTGCTACTAGAGACTTTCAAGAGCTTAATCTTATAGAGATCCAAGAGTATGATAAGAAAAAGAGCAAAGAAAACACTGGGAAAACAAACACTATTCATTCAAAAAGAGAAATTGTAACTGGTTCCAAAATATTTATCTCAAACCAGTCTGCATCATTTACTGATTTTAAAGTGTTTATTATATAGTATTCAGTGCATAGATTTCCCATGTTTGGAGAGTTTTATGTATTTCTGTCTTCCTCTACTGAGGTAGGTCTGGTTTAACATCCTCAGAGCTGAAAGTTTTGCTGCAGTGCCCCTCACTGGGGCAAAATTGTATTTACTGATATTATAACAGAAAAAAAAACATCTCTGCAATACATACATTAAAAGCAGTTCAAAGGACTATAAGAGAGTAAAAATTTTAAATTAGACATTCATCCACAACCAAATTTTAGCCTTTTAAAAAAAGTTGTGATCTTTGCTTTTACTCCAATTTTCATTTAGGATTTAACTTTAAGGTATGAAAACATTCAGTTAATTAAAAACAAAAAAAAGCAAAACAAAACAAAACAAAAAAACGCTCCCTTTTTTGTTTTTGTTTGAACATTTCTTGTTTCTATCTATATTCTAAAGAACGAACAGTGGGCCAACATCTGCTCACATTAACACTTATAATTCATCTAGACACTGACAAGGCAGTGCACCGGCTATCGTCAGCATTGTAGCAAGCTAATTTTAACAAGAGCAAGCTGCCTGACAAATTGAAACCATGTTAACAATTAATTAGCATAAAACAGGTACAGGGTAAACAGGTGTTTGTTGACAAAAATATCATATGGCAACTGTCAACACAAAAACACACTATTATCATTGAATGACTACAACACCCACAAAAGCGTACCAGTTTGGTTCCATAAAAGATTCAAGATCAAAATGAGCACAAGAATGGATGCACATAAATCTCATCCAGCGTAGAAAACAAAAGGAAAAAAAAATTGAAAGCACATAACATGCATGTTCTTCAAAACCTTTTCTTCCAGCTCAAATAATAGTAAACAGACAATAATGCAGCATATCCCTTGCTGTGTCTTTGGCTGCTTACTTAAAATTAGCTGACTGGCTGATCAGCGGACCAAGGTTTTGATTTTCAGAGTGAGGTTTCCTTGTATGATCACTAAGGAGGCAATGCATTGTAATCTGACAACATATCTCTTTTATATTCCTATAATTAAAGACTAAATATTTTATTTGACCAGCAACTCCCGACCCCATTAGGGAGAAGGGTGAACAGAAGTGGATGGATGGATGGATATTTTATTTGAATTTATTCTAACCTGATGTGAAAAATCTGCATTAAAATATTCTATTGTTCTTCTTGCCCAGACTCCTTTCCTTACTCTGCTTCCATCTGTTCTTGTTGTCATAGTAAATGAGCAGGCAGAACATGGGGTAAAACAATAGAAAGGAAAAGAACAAGCCAAGTCTCGCCTGCAGATTTCCATCCATCTAAAACTGACTGCATGTTGAGCTGCCCTTGAACAGAGCATAAGGTGCAAACACTTCAACCCATTGGCATGTTTATTATTATCTTTGATGTAGAATATAATTAATTGGATACGGCGCAGAAACCTTCTAGAACTTGTAATGAAAATCTCACTATATGAGGTCTGTGATGTAGCTGATTCCATGCAAGATAAAACATGCATAAACACTAATGAGGGTGAGAGTAGCTGCAAGCTTTAAACTTAAACGAAATCCTGAATCATTCTTATCACTAAAATACCATTGATCTCCTCTGTTGCCGGTGTTCAAAGCAAATCAATCAACCACAATGGGAAATAATAGTGCAATAAACTATGTTTCAAATGGGGTTGAATGATGTTGCATAATCTGTAACACAAAGTCAAATGGTCATATGAAGAAGAAAAGACTTTTAAAAGACAGGTGATTTTCATCGAGCCTGTGACTGAGCTTAAATGATTTTTAACAAAAGGAAAGAAACCTCACATCACTTCTTTATTGTGTGTATTTTCAATGCTGAAAATAGTGTGCAAAGATAAATGAGCCAAAGACTCTGATCAAAGGTTAAAACATTTGGTTCATTATTCAAACGTCCGAGGAGAAAAAGGAGCCGTTTGTTTCGAAAGGGCTTTTGAACATAAGTAAACTCATCTTTATCTTGGAGTCCATTATCATCATTATCATAGTTGCAATGAAGACAGCCGTTAGAGTTGTATACAAATCTACATCTTGCCTTTTGGCAACCTGTCTGACAGTTTCACCTGCACTTGCTCATTATGATGGATAAGCAGAGCCACGAAAGAGATAGTGGTTTCTCCTGTCAATTCCTGGAGCATTGCAGTGCCAAATAGTGTTAAGAACCAATTCAGCAGTCATTTTCTAGCAAGCTGGATATTTCTTTCTGTAATTATGAATATTGGGAATTGCTGTTACAATTATTTACAATCTAGTATGTATAAACAATAAATATTAGGACCTTTAGTAGAGCTATAAATGAAGCAGCTGCCTCAGTTATTAACTCAGGAATTGTTACAAAACCTATCTGTAGCAAAAACAGTCCAACCACTAATCTGTCAAACCTGACAAGTGGCATATCAAGGTAGAAATAGATATGAAACACTGGGACCTGTGAGTCGGACGATGTGAAGCTTACCAAGGTCAGAAAGATCACCCCATAGTGAGAAGTAGGTTTATGGTATCTGACAGGTACCAAACTAATGGGACCACCTGAAGACAACATTTTGGATAGCCTCAAATTTAAAACTCCTTTACCCAGTGACGGATCATATTTATGCTGCTGATTGTTGTAAGGGCATTTTTCACACCTCTCTGTGAGCAATTTGGTTCACTGTGCACAGAAGTGAATGTTAAACTAGGTTGACAAAACCAAACATCCACGACGTGAAGTAAAGGTCCTCTGTGACAAAGAGTTTAGAAGGACCTGTGTCTAAGTTGTTTTTGTTTGTTTGTTTTTTGTTTTTTTTTCTGTCACATCTATTGATTTTACAAGGTATACTTGGTGAAGGAGCTTTGTAGTGTAGAGGTCAATCAAAGACGTGGACTAAAACCTGGTGTTAGGTTGGAACACTCCAGAGGATTGACCAGAACTGTTGAGAAGGATGACAAAGTCAGGTTGAACTAAAAAAGTACATGATAGTCTTTCCAAAAAATATATAACTATTTTACAGAAAGGACTGTAAAATATCTGCAGTACTCTCAAGTGAAATTGAACAAATTGGCAATAAACTACAAAGAAACTTCTAATACTTTAGCTGACAAAGGTCAATATGTTTTTACAAAAGTTCATTTGTATTATTTTGTCAAATTTGCAGAATATTATGCTCTATACGCAAGTTGCTAAAACGACAATAAAAAAGAAAGTCAAATTTCAATTGTCATCTTCCACCTTGAACAAAAACAATATCCCTGTTTAAGGAACATTTTAAAATAAGGTCTAAAAAACATACATTTCCAACTTATTCAATTAATCCTAAACACAAAGTGATAGGCCAAACTGAAATAACCACAAATTACTAACCACATACTTATTAAATTAAGTGTTTTGTTACAGCAAAGTTAAGATAAAAAATCTGTGTGTTTCAAAAACATTTCTATTTTTCTCCATATGCTTGTCTTTTGTAATTACAACTACAATTACAACCCCAAACTACAAAATGATGTTATTCTAATGTTATGTGACAGAACAACACAAAGTCTCACGCAATTGAGAAGTGGAAGGAGACATACACAATACTCATTTACAAAAATACAAATCTAAAACCTGTGAGTTGCATTCAGAACAAAGTCTCCACCAGACTACACTAAATACTGAAATATTTATCAATTCTGCATTGTAAACTAACTCAAATTTTATCATATTTAATATAAATAATATGTTAACACCAATTTGTCTTGCGGCAGGCACATAATTAAATTTGAGTCTGGCCCATCCTAAAACATTTTAAACAAACAGTTATTGTACCGAGCTCCTCCACCACCTCCACTCTGACACACAAAACTGCCCCCTTCCTACAAACAATACGGAGAGCAGAAATCCCTATATACATACACAGTACACAATACACAACACTCAATATGTTGTGTATCAATAGCAATTTTTTTTTTCACAAGTAGTGTCTGAGATCTCTTTCCTCATCAGTAACTAAAATGAAACCTTGTTCTGCAATTTGCCTTTCCTCTACTACATTCTTTCACAGGATATTTATATCTGCACCCTTATGACTTTCATTCCATGGTCTAACTTAGAGGACACAAGACAATACTGCGCAATTATGGTGACATAAGATCCTGAGGTAATGATTGTTCATGTATCACTTGTAAAAGCAGTGCTACTTGCTGTTAGTGATCCTGTTACCTTGTTTTGGTCTCACTGTTGTATGTGGGGATTGCTCTTTAGCTCAGTTTAAACAAGTACAGCTGTGATTTTAAAAATAATTGAAGTCAAAGTAATTTGTCTGTAGGAATAGCACACCAAGTCGGAGCTCTAGGTTAGTTTATTTACAAAAATTGGAGATAGCTAGATTAAATTCCAAACCAAATCTTCTCCCTCCTTATCTTTTCAATGATTTGATTAAATTGCCAACTTTGAATGAATTCGTGCCATATGATTTCTCCCCTCAAAACAGCATTTTCTCTTTCACTGCAGCAGACTTGAAAGTGTATAAAAATCTAAATTATGTATGGGAGGCTAATTGATGGTGGAGCTTTCCGTGGTTACTACTGATTAGTAACCAGTAGTACTATGATGAAATATTTGATTTCATCTCACTAATCTCATTTACTTATAAAGTAAAAGAACATTAATCTTCTTACCTTGCAGAGGCAGTCCTAGTCTGATTGGCGCCCTGGGCAAACCACCTTTCTGGCAAACCTTCCCGAACTCTTGCATGAAATTGTTCATGGGGATCAGGGCTGCTGGTGTGATGATGTATTGGGTACTGTTGACATTCAGATCCTCTGGTTGCAAGAGCAGGGAGTGGGGGGATTTGACAACGAGGGGTGGGCAGGCAGAGAGACGCCACCCTGGGTGGCTACCCATGTCACCCATATCAGAAACCACCACAGATTCATTACGTTTGTGTGTGTCGTTGATATGCTTTTTAAAAAGCAATGTAAATAAAATCACTATCTTCTATTAAGGATGCACCTAAAGGTTTCATATGACTATAACAAGTCTGATGTATGTTTGGAGTAGCAGTTAGAAAAAAAAAAAGGCGTCTTGATCTTGAGGAACACTCACTCCGACACACATGGAATGTATACGGGCACCACACACCTCAGTGATCATGTGGCCATGAGTGTCATTACTCTCAGCATCCCAAGATAGCTGTAGGTTAGCTGTAACAATCTGTTTGTCTCTGGAAAGTGACTTTGTGTTGATGATAGAGAGCGTGAGGGATGGGAGGTGTGTGGAAGACAGAGACTAATGGGTGAGAGGGTAGAGTGAGAATAATGAAAACTGTCGGTCCACATTGAGTATCACTTGACTCTCCTAAAACTCTTTTTTAAGGCTATCCTTTTAGCAATTCTTTAAAAATTGAGGCCAGCTTTTAACCTTTTATTTTATTAAATCACCAAAGAGCATATTCTTGATTGAGTGGTCAACAAAACAGGAAAATGTTTTTAAACTGTAATAATTATGTAGCCAGTGATTCACACATTTATTTTTATTTCTGTTAATGAGGTCCTGTGTTTAATTCCACTGCTCCTGCAATTACAGGTAAATTGTCTGTGGTTATGAGTTACTTTACAAGTAAAAGTGTATTTACAATGATGCTAGAAAAAGGCCCTTCAAACTACGCTCTCCCCTGATGCTACCATCTCTCATCTAATTTTTTCACACACATGCACACCAGCTGTGATACTTTAACTGCAAATGTGGTTCACGTTTGGGTTGCAGAACACATTAGAGTCACATTTTCTGCAACTGCATTACATGTTTGTGTGGTTTGCTTGTCTGGTCTAAGGGTGGCAGTGTTGTTTCAGAATTCAGATGCTCACCGCTGCAGTTCCAAAAAATCTTTTCTGACAGTGATCTATTACTTAAATGGAAGATCACTTCAACTTTCTATTCCAAAGTTAAATTTATTATTCATCCATGATTCAACAGATTATATCTTTGTGGAAATAATCCCCACTCTTTATTCTAAGACTTCAAATGAATTAAATGAATCTGATTTTCTCGTTAGTAACATTTTTGAATGCCACAAGATATTTTTATATCTCTTTACAAATTATGTTTTATTTCGTTTTTGTGGATATGTAGATTTTTTGTTACACTATTTGTACAGCAGCTGTAGAGTTCTGTAAAGCAGCTCAAGCCAACATACAGCAGGGGGCAAACCAGAGCCTGGAATAAATTGTAGCTTGTGGAAAGAATTTCCTATAGGGAAAATCTATTCCTGTCTTTTAAAGCTCACTGATGTCTGAATGTGTGTATTTGCTGAGTGGCAGGGGATCATGTGCTCTCGGAGCTGTCCCACTAAACTCAGTTGCATGTGGACTGCTTTTCCCCTGAATTAACCAATTCCTTTAACGAGCCACTGAATTCTGATCAAACTTTCATGGCACTTCTTGATTTACAACTCCCTGGTCAGGTTCCACGGAGGCTCCAACACAGAGCAGGCCTATCAGCGTCACTGCGTCATTTACACATTAAAAAGGCCTGCTGCTTTACCAATCAAATTTTCATAGAACATCACCTTTAAAAGTCAGAGATTTCTGGCGCTGTGTTCTTTGTGTGTCAGCGTGTGATAATCTTCTTGCCAAGTTTTTTTTTTACTTCAGTGTCACATCTGTGACTCTGTGCCTCACCAGTAAATGTGAATTTGGTTTTGCATGAGCAAGCTTATGTAAGCTGGAACTGAGGAGCGCATGAGTGAGGATATAAAGTTAAGAGGATATTTTAAAAAAAGGAAAAATTAATTAAAAAGATATCATCTTCTTCTATGCTTCAATGAAAATACTGGAGCTCATTCAAATATCTCCCATGTGTGCAATCTTTAATTCTGCTAATATTAATAAACTCTGATGGAAATTTTCATAAATATATGTATTCCAACTGGAAAATAAAAATTGTCATAACATGTTCAGAAAAAACAGCAGAGCCAAAGATGCACAATAATATCAACAATGTGCTGCTCTGACCAGAGAGGAGCTTTGGATAAAAATAACCATGGCTAACAGACCAGGTTGGGGAGGTTGTACTGCAAAATCCCTGTATTTTCATTTTTATTTTATTGTTTTTACAGAAAAATAGCATTTTGCTAACATGTGTCGAACACAATTTAGAAGACTCAAGTTTAAGACTCCAACTTGAGTCATACCGAATTCACAAAAATACATTTCAGACTCGACATAAACTTCTGCTCTGAAGAGTTGAGCAATTCTATCTATCTCATGTAAAGAAGCACATTTTTGCTGTGAAAGGATTTGCTTGATTATTAGTGAGGGAAATTGGTGTATTAAGACTTGTTAATGGCTCATAACTTGGTCAGGTTAGTTTTAGCTTCACAATAATGGCCATATAAATGATTCACCCAAAGTCAAATCAGAAGAAGTGAAAGAGAAGAAAGCAAAGAAGAAATGAAGTAAGTAAGTGAAGGGGAAGAAAGGACAAGAAATAAAGAAAATACATTCACTAGCAGTAAAAATGGACAATCTAAAGAAAACATGGCTGAGCAGTGGTTGTACTACACAGACCATAAAGAGGGACAGACAATGACAATAAGCGGTAGGCAAGATAATACAAACCTAAGGGGAGTTTTCTGTCACTTCTGAACAGTGATCCTGTGGCGGGCCTGTGTGGAGTCGAATAAATCTGCAGAGAAGCAGTTGATAAGGCAAAGACTGTATTTTTGTGAGATCGCACTGCTGGACTGCATACATTCTGGATTAGCTTTAGGCTAGCCACCGGCTCGTTAATGCCTGTGTTGTTGGCTGTATACTTTATTAATTGGTGATTTTGATGGTTGAAATAATTGTTGCATTGTGACTTCTAACTAATGGATTTGATGATTTAACAGTAAAACTTTATAATGATTAACTAATACATAATTTAAACTACATAAAATAACTTGAAAGTACTTGTAAAATAAACATTCGTACTTAATATCAAAAATATTTGAAATCTAAATATTAATTTGAAATGTTGCGCTTCAAAGTTAGCTACAGAACTCAAATTAGTTATTTTGTTTATTGGACTTTATGCACTTTGGATTGATTCACAGTGGTTTGCTTAGATTTATTTATTTATTTTACCTATTTCTGGACAAACTGAAAGTGAAATATCCTAACACACTCATAAATGAATGGAGGATAAATGAAGAAAACTACTTTGTTCCTTTGAGTGGAATCCAGTTGATTTAAAAGAAAATCTTAAAAAATTAAAAGGGTAGCATGAGAACAATTTTTTAAACTTTTAAGCAACAGTGACTCATGCGGTTTTGATTCATATAGTACAGCAAACTTAGATTATAAATTTGAACAAAAAGACGAAAATACACTTGATACGGAAATAGCACATTTTTGGGTGGATCCTAAACAGTAGGGTTCTTTAGTGGGAGATAGGCATTAATTATTTCAAGCAATTTTACAGCCATTTTAAATTCCTGAGAGATAATATTTGCTGTGGATCTTAAACTATAAACAGTTTTTTTTTTTTTTTTGAAAACAGGGAATGTTGGAAAATTGTGGTGTCACATCCTAATCAGCTCATTAACTCTAAACATCTGATAAGCTTTCTTCTTTATGACTCTCATTATGGGTTGGTAGTGATGAGGAACACTATTGACTTGACAGACCACAAGGGAAGTGATCCACTAAATGTCACTGCTGAAGAGGCTGGTTGTTCATAGAGTGGAGCATCCAAACATCTTCAAAGAAAGTTTATGAGAAGGACAAAATGTGGTAGAAAAAAGCGTACTGGCATGAGGAATAGCTGCAATGTTGAGATACAATCAAGCAAAATCCATTTAAGAAATTGGGGAGGCTTCACAAGGATGAGACTGAGACTGGAGCCAGCATATCTCGATCCATTCTACATAGATGGATGCCACACACAACCATTTGTCAGATGCATGCCACACGTCTGCATTTATCAAGCCATTCCTGAACAAGAGGATAGACTGTTGCTAAGTGTTCCAAAGAACTCTTTCCAAATTAAAGTAAAGTTTGCATTTCATTTAAATGAAGGTCCCAGAGTCTGTAGGAAGAGTGGGGAGGAACAGAATCCTCATAGCTTGAAGACTAGCGTAAAGTCAGTGATGATTTATGTGCTGATGTTCTTCCGCCATGTTGTCTTATGCCTCTTAATGAAGATTTACATTTTCTTAAAAAAAGTCACATAATTTAAAATTATTTTGTGTGATATTCCAATTTTTTAATTAACTGAATTTTGAGGTTTCATCTTCTGTGAGCCATATTACTAAAATTTACAATAATAAAGACTTGAGATTTAACTAGTATAATATATGATGAATCATACAACACCTAAGTTTCACCTTTTATGATGACTTTTTTTAGATACTCGTGACAGAAAGTAAAGCTCCAGATACAACACATTCCAGTTTGCATGGTTGAATATATAGAAGGTACAGACAGAACTACTTAAGATCAATTTAAATGAATGAATATAAAATTTGTATAGGTGATGTGCTGAATATTTGTACAAAGACCCGGTAAACAAGTTATCTAGTATAATTTTTGTGTATCCCCCATCACACCCTTTGTGATGATAATCAGATTTTACAGTGAAGTGACACTGTCAACATTCATCATATTGTTTGACATGTTGAATTTCAAAGCCCTTGTAGAGCAGATGTAATGAATCCAAAGTTAGAGATGAGTAGTGTAGAACAGCCCCTGTTCTCCCACTCTTCTGTCATAGCACCCTTCCTAATCACCCTTCAACCCAACAGACCTGCCATACCTATTGTGCACCTCTCCAGGCTGCCAGCTCTCATGGCTCCCACCTTTTCTTATTCATTCTTTGATGTGTTCTCCAGAAATCGGTACACCTTGAGTGCAGTCTTGCAGTATGACAGAGCCATCCACCCTTTTCTTCCTTGTCTCCTGTGTGATTAATTCTCAAGTCCAAAACAGTAACTTCCTCTGACATTAATTTCCTATGTAACATGACATCTCTGTAGCTGGTAGGACAGGCAGACCCATAGATGCCTGAATGCTCAATTCTTTCCTGTAATAAATCATTAGCCATTAGGGACCTATGCGCCCTAAATGACTTAAACAAATGAACATGTCTGCTTTAATAAGACCTTCTATTACCCAAGTGTGTTTTAAAGGCAAAGAGATGAGATAAAAAGTAATATAAAAATATCCTTTTCTGAAAATGTGAACATTTTAGCAAATAATTAAACTTTAATGAACTTCTTAAGTTTAAAATTCTGGTAATAATACAACATAGTAATTTTAAAATTCTATTTTTATAAATCAGTCCTTTAACTGTTCTGACTCTACAATTTCCCCAAGGGAAAATCTCAAACGGATTAATAACGTGTCTGTCTGTCTAATTAATGTTGGCTGTTCAAACTAAGATTTTTATGAAAAATAATCTGAAACTTGCCCTATGTGGGTGCAGTGGCTGCAGTGATGTTTTGCAGCAAGAAGCCCAAGCAGTAAAATGAAAGGTTTTTCTGCCGTTAATTAAAATTTGTATAGGTGAATTTGCATGTTCTCCCCGTGCGTGAGTTGGGTCTGTTTCATTTTGAAAGAAAAATAGTGTAAATGAGTCATCAAACTTGAAATTGTTTCACACTATAGATAAATGGATAGATAGATTGATACTTTTGGGCTCCATTAATCCTCAATGTTCCATATATTATTGTTCAAAAGCAACTTTAGACAAGTGAGTGTTTCGCCTTGATTTAAAGGACCTCAGTGTTTTGAGTGTTTTGCAGTTTTATGGAAGTTTGTTTCAGATTAAAGAGTACAGAAACTGAATGCTGCGTCTCCTTGAATGGTTCTGTTTCTAGGAATGAAGAGTAGATTTGAACCAGAAGGCCTGACAGTCTGGAGGGTTAAGATGATGACAACAAATCTGTAATGTGTTTTTTGGTAAGTCATTTAGTGATTATTAGAACTAACAAAAGTTTTTATTTATTTATTTATTCTCTGAGAAAAAAGGAGTAAGTATAAAGACTTAAGAATTGGGGTGAAGTGCTCTTTTCAGATCCTAAGATAATAATTTCAGTTTGTTTATGTTCAGGTGTAGAAAATTGTGGCACATCCAGGCACTGATTTGTTATAAACTTCTGTTCAGTGCTTCCATAGGTTCTGAGTCACCTTGGGAGACTGTTGTTTGATGAAAGAATATCACCTATGATGTCTGAAAATATTTGACTGATGAGTGAAAGAAGTGTCAGTTTGAAGATTTTGTTTACATTTCAACATCTCTTTTGTCTTACACAATGCTTTTAAGTCATTGACATATTAAGCTATATTTTAAGCTCTGTTGGTTTAATGTTTTCCTTATTGAATTCATGTAAAACACTTTGAATCGCCCTGAATGGTTTTGTTGCTAACCTCCCATGCCTTATCTTACCTTTCTTATTACTCATAGTGGGCAAGAGCAAATTGTGGTGTTGTGATGGACTGTATGCATTCACTAACTTGATTTTATCTGCAATGCAGTTTTGGACCATGATTGACTGGGAATGCTCAATTTTTCATGTTTGCATATTGCACTTGGAATAACCATAACAAAGGCATGCTTATGTACAATAATAATATGTGTATAAATTAGTACATAATTGAATTCAAACCTTAAAAAAAAAAAAAAAAAAAAAAAGAATTAAGCCTGAATTTAGGTCGCCCCATCAGTGAATTGCGTGCTCATATTATTTACCTCCTCCTCTCATTTTAACCTGCCACAGACTTCCAATTTCAAGCCGTTTCCTTTGGTGAGTGGGAGCTTCACAGATCACAAACATTTTAAATGATTCTAGGAGCAGATTTTACACCTGCCAGTTTCTGTTTCATCCAATGTACTGCTAACAGCAACTGTCTGTTTACTTTAAGGGACTAATTTATGTATTTATTACTGGACAGTTTGACCATCTGGAGTGTAAGCCATTTCTTTTCAGACTGATCACTTAAGAAACTTAAAAAGCAGACACGAAATAAACTGTGTGGTTTTATATAAAGAAAACCTGTACAACTGTATTAACATCTAGCCATACGATGCCTGTACCTAATTAAACTTTAGTATCTTTTCAATGTTGAGTGCAATCCAATGTTAATTAACTTAGCAATGGAACCTTAGGGGCTTGATTCACTGAGCCAAGACAGTAAGGTGAAAACTAAAACACTGAAGCACGTGTAAAACATTTTTTAAAGAAGTTAAGCAAGACAGGGACTCACCATGGGGGAGTCCACCAAAGGTGAAAGTTCAGTTTACCCAGATAATTTCTTGGGACAAGCTTTTCACAGAAAATCAACTTGGCATAGAAATAATTTGCTAAAAGTCTAAAGATCCCTAACTTACCAGAACTCATAAAAATAACATTTTGAAAATGTAACTACTTAGCTCATATTAGGTTCTCGTTTTAGTTTAACCTCTTGAATTGTTGCCATAAATCTAATGCACTTGCAAATATTTTTTTCTGATTTTTTTCTAACAAGAACCACTCAACTATACAATACATACTGTTTACATAAATCATATGTCAATTTTAGAGAAAAATGTGGCTGTTGAAAAACAGATCATGATTTAAGCACTAATAATCTTTGCAAAATTCAGACAGAAGTGCTGCACATTTTACACACAATCAATTAAATTGCATAAGATATACAAGAGAGTTTCACAAGAAAAAATGGCAGTACACAAACTCCAGCAACTACTGTTTATTTCTGTGGATGAAACATTATAACTTGCCACATTCGGACAATAATTGTCTGTGTGATCCGAGCAACTTGCATACAATGAGACATGTCAAGTCGTTAAAGATAGATCCCCTGCAACCTTACTTTGTAACACATCCTAATAGATCTTTGCAACTGAAAATGAGCTAGTTCAGCTGTTTCAGCATTAATATTATTGTACCGAAAAGCATATTTTTTTATTTATACGATCATATTTTTTGTATAATTTTAATCTTAACTGTGAGTTAATCATAATCAACTAAAGGTAGTATGTTTCTGCTTCCTCCATTTGGAGGTTGGCATTTTCCTTACTTATTTTTATTTCATGTGTATTCCTTGTATGAGAGACCTTAAGAAAGAAAATAAAATGTAGAAGTAAATATGTGTTTCAACCAAAAACCAGAACAGCCCAATACTGTGAGAACTTAAAACATTAAGTGCAGTGATAAAATTGGCAAAGACCAAGCAAATAAGATCAGTGGATATAAGTTATTGATGAATGACATCAGTTCAATACTCTCTTTCACTACACTCCAATTAAACCTTAAGCCATTGCTGTGCATTGCCACCACTGTGGGGATCTGTCTTATCTCCCTTAATCCCAGGCCAGCAATACACCCAACATGAAGTTCTGCTACTTCAAGAGCATTACCAACTGACTGGCAGAGGAGCGCTGGTAGACAAACTCACATGCTGTTTTTCACTGTCAAAGAGGATTTACAAACAGCTAAAATGAAGAAAAAATATTTATTTTTGTGCACATGAAGTATTTACTGTTTGTGTTGATATTAGTTTCAATTTTGGCAAAAAATGAATGAGATGTAATGCAAAGTGACTACACAAGAAGTTATGGGCAGTTTTAGAGAGGCCAGTGTTGTCAAATCCAGAAGTAAGGAACTTTAAACAGGAGAAGCAATATCTTGCATCTGTTTTGTCCATGAGATGAAAATTATGTTCGACGTTATTGCACCATGTAAACTCAGAGTCTTTAGTGGTATCTAATTGCAGCATTAAAAATGGATTATCAGATGTACTGATGTAACTGCTGATTTTCTCACCATCACAAATGTGAATTTCATTAAGCCGATCTTCCAATAATTTTCTAAATACAGATCTTGTTGATAAAGCTGCAGGACCTGATAGCTATCACATTTAATTAAACTGCTAATTATAATATTCATAATCATATTTGGACTAAATTATTAAATAGAAAGTGCATACAGTTTTTTTTTATAACTCTAGTATATTATACACTTCCTGTCTAAAACTAAATTAATCTAAGGATATAATCTAATATTAAAAACGTAAATTTTTGCAACGTTGTCCAATTTATTTAACTAATATTTTATGTATTAGCTACTTTTTGTTTCTCTTTACTTGACTGGTTATTGGCTGGTGCTCGCAGAGCAGCCAGTCCAGGAGAACCATTTATTTTCCTTGGTGCCAATTGATTGTAGACCAATGATTCAGAAGACTGAATAACAAAAATATAAAAATCTTTGAAAATTCTAGAATTTGAAGTATTTGCTATGCCAACAAAATTAACTTTACAGAGAATTTTAAAATGTACTCACAGTCATGTTGAATATTAGTGTATGCATCAGTTATTTATGAATGCAAACATCTTGGTTTAGATTTATAGGCCCAAGTCTGGTCTGAACTGACCTGAAGTATGAGCTGCGCCAGGCCAAATTGATATGGAAGGCTCAGGCTTCTGTGGCACATTTTTAAAAGGGTTTCAATACAAACATGACAGGGAACACTAAATGTGCCACGCATTCCTGTAATAATCTACTCCCTGTAGTCTAACTATGGAGTAACTATTAACTCTGCCGAGACATGAAAAATAAGGTACAGAACTTAGGTGAGACAAAATGGAGCTTGAATATGTTAAACAAACATTGAAACCTGGTCAGGTTACACTATAAAGCCATCAGAGTGTAAAATCAGAGGTCTGGAAATCTTATAAACTGGTAGTTAACGACAACAAGATGTGTGTTGGCTTGTCTTAAGGCTGTTATCCAGGTTGATTCTAAAATATATATCTCCATACTTGGTCTGCCAGTGATAACTGATCATTCTTTCTATTAAATTATTGTGAACATTGACCACCTAATACCACTCCCCTGATTTACATCAGGAGGCAGGCACAAACCCAGAGCTAACTGTGGCCTTTTTGGAGCCCTAGGCATGAGTCAAACCCTGGACAACCGTGTGGGGATTATAGCCTCTGCACACTGTGTGCCTGCTCTACCAACTGGATAAGGATTCTTATTAATCTTAAGAATTATTGTACTCATGTTCATTCTTTTTCATCCAGGTTGTTTTTTTAGGCATGACAGAGCACCAACTATCCAATGCATTTTGAAAAAAGTTTGATTCATAGAGCAGCATCAAACACACAGCAGATAAAGAATAGTACAATGAACAGGAGATCAACTGTTGCCAATGGCATTTGCATATCCTCCACATTTGTTCTAGTTTGCACAGAAGATCTAAAAAAATCAAAACTACAAAAGACACACAATAGTACCCTGGGTGAGAAAAAGAAAAAGAGAGTACACACGTACTTTTACATACACTATATGTTGTATGTACAATATTGACAATTGGCAAGCCACGTTGCAAGAGCATCACTAAATGCATTAGATTGTTTTTAAAGCTCTGAATGCTTTGAAAAATACTTGATATAGCTAGTACAAATCTAGCATAATCAGGAAGATCACTGTGGTTTTGCACACAAAATGCAAAAACCTTCAAGTCTTTTTTTTGTGCACTGTGCTGAAACAGCGTCTTTTTCTCTCTATTGCAAATCAACTGTAAGTTACTTTTCACAGTTTGGGTTTTAAAGTTTTTATTAACACAGAAAACATCCTGTTTTAATCTTTAAAATATATTAAGCTCTGGTCCAGTACACGCTACTAGTCTAACTCCAGAAGGGTCATTGGAAATAAAATCCATGCCCAGTGGAATTCACAATATGCTGAACTGTCCTGAAGTGCATTGTTTGCTGTTATAAAGAATTCTTCTTATTTATTATTTCTAAATATCTTTCTGTAACAAACCTTTTGCCTTGTGTTCTCTCCTGATGCTGCTTATGGGTCTTGACTTAAACCTGGTAAATCGTTTTTTTTATATTATTAAGAAAAGGATCAGTATTTCCAGTGTCTTTTTCTTCTGTCATAAAATGAGCTGGCTTAATGCATGAGAGAAATCATAAAGCAAAGGCCAAAGTTCCTAAAATAAAGCTCTCGTCACATTTTAACCTTAAAGAGAAATGTAACAATTATTAACATTAAAAATCAGTATTGGACTGTGGCAGTTAAAATAAGTTCAGAGCTGTGAACTCGGTGACAAACTCAGACTGACCTTCACGATCTGTTATAATTTGATGTACCACCTTCACAAGGTGTCACATTGACAGGCACAAAAAAGAACAAAGAAAAAACATTGCAATTTGCCGCTAATGGCAAAAACTTTTAAAGGCGTAAATGTATTCTGATATGAGGTTAAAATGTTAGAGAATGCTAAAATGAAGAAGGATATAGCCAACCAAAAGACTCATGAAAGAAAATATTTGGTTATTTTGCATCTTATTTTGTGCCAAACATTAACAGTAACACACATTTGTTGTGGATAGCCTAATGGCAAAAATAGCCCCACTTCTAAGTTCTGACTAAAGGCTAAAATGACCTAGATGATTACCCTTCATACAGACACACATCATCTGAATGTCATTTTGCTCTTTACAAGGTCTATCTGGCCCTTTTTCAACCAGCTTACAAAAAAAAAAAAAAAATCACACACCATAATATTTTGTTAGTTTCTAATTCCAGTAAACATTTAAAGACTACTTCAGAAATACAGTAGCTCTGTGGAATCCTCGGACTTCGTACAGTGCCGTTACAAATGCAGTGCCGTCTACCATTTACGATATATAAATGCACAGACTGTGTATGGCGAGGATTTGTGTGGGTTTTCAGAAAAACTGAAATAGTCCCTCTTTACTGCAGCAAAAACATGACAGAAAAGACATTGACAAAGTTTTTTTTATGTTAATAAAAAACATAAAAACTTGACTTCAACTTGACTTCAACTTGACTTGGAAGTCAAGTTGATTCCAGTCAGACTGACTGTAAAAACAATTCTTTAAAATCTAATGAACATTGGGTGTAGTTTAGAATCCTAAAGAGATCGATTTTGACCTTGCTTAACAAACAGAACTAACTCACAACAAATGTGTTCCTCAAGCATGAATTACATAAGAACAAATCAGCCAAATGAAATACGAGCTGTTAACATAAACTAGACTGCTAATCAGTAATTGAAAATATCAACTATCAACGCCATTTTCAAAATTCAAGAAATCCTATTTTATATATCTAAAAGAAGAAATGTAAAAAGAATTAGGTTGGGCTGTTTGAAAATATTGTTAATATAAGGGAGAGGAAATTTCAAATTTGTATTTGTATTTACTACAAACGTAAAATGAAACAATCGAAAACTTTATTTCTACAATTCTTAAACAACTAAATTTTCTTACAAGAAAAAAAAAAGTTGAGGTATTGAGTAATGTATATTTTTGAGATGAATCGTTGCTGGCCTGTGCACCACAGTGTAACCAATCACCTCTGCACTGCCTCCCTCATGAAGTGCCTAAATTGGATTTGTATTTCCAACTTCCCTCTTACCTTTTCCAAAATGTCAGTGAATCCTTCAGACTGCTTTACAATAGTCAAAGTCAGTACCATGATTTGGTTCAAACCAACCATATGATTAAAGTCACTTTTTGTCTGTCGATTCACTGTGGCTTTCATTTAGTGCTTGGAAAACTTCAACGTATTATTGAAACTCTCCCAAAAGTCTTCTAAAACATTTTATATAATAGTCATTGTTACAGCAACAAACCTATCTTATGGCCAAAAAGAAGAGAAATGACATAGTCGTAAAGTAAAACATTTAAATTTATAAAAGGGAAATCTGTATGAGAATAAAGCAGAATATTTTATCATATCTTGAGATATGTCTGTTCATCTTGTCCAACTCATTTCTTAACACAAACCAAGAAACTCGTTTTTACTTTAACAATCCAGATTTAAATAGCTGAGACCCTATTGTCCAGTGCAAGGAAAAACGGCACATATAGAGTTAGATCTGTCACAGACAGATATCACAGTATGAGAGTCATAGCAGCAGGAGTGTGTTTTTTTTTTTCTGTTCTTTTTGCTTGTGAGCAATGCTAGTTGCAGAATTTTGACTTCTGGTGGGAGGAGCTGAGATAATGCTGCTTCACCAATTTAGGACACGTCAACTTGTCAGTTAAGGAGCTTTCCAGTGCCATCATGGTGTCATGCATTGACACTTTGTCTGGGCGTAAAAATAGCTTGGCAAGCATCCCCCTCTCCATTTCCACCCACACTTAGCTGAGGGAGCATCACCAGACACATATCAGTTTATCAAATCCCCTTTTCCCTGCAATTGAAATGGCTCTACCTCATTAGGGCCTTCCATTAAGTATAGCTTATTCAAAAAAGATGTCCAGTAAAGGTCTTTCACATTTCTCTTTCAAAAAATTTTGGCTCCCTTTCATCTGAGATGTACAAAATAATATTAAAGCTGGGGTATTTGTAATTGTTTTTTTTGTTTGTTTTTCTTTATTTATTTGTTCAAACTGTCACTACATCGTGTTCCAAATTATTATGCAAGTGATATTAAGATTTTCTTAAATGGTCAATGCAAGTGATGGTCAGTATAATTTTCAATTTATGAACTATTACAGTATAAAACACCTTTTACTGAACAAAGCTCCCCATGAGAACAGTATTTTTTTCAAAAATCAAAAAAATCAAAATGCACTGTTCCAAATTATTATGCACAGCAGATTTTCTAAACATTTTATGGATTATAAAGAACTGCAAACGGTCATTTAGCATTAAGTGGTCACATGTACCAAATCAAAAGCTATTTCAATTAAAAACATCTTAACAGACTGAGTTACATGTTAACATAGGACCCCTTCTTTGAAGGGGTTAACATACCACACAATTCTTGCTGTGGTATTCCTTGCAGCATGAGATGGTGCATTGTCATGCATGAAGATGATTTTGCTATGAAAGGTACGGTTCTTCTTTTTGAACCATGAAAGAAAGTGATCAGTGAGAAAGTCCATATACTTTGCTGAGGTCCATTTCACACCTTCGGGATGTGAAACCGACCAGGTCTCTACCCATAATTTCGGCCCAAAAAATGACTCCACCACCTCCTTGCTGATGTCACAGCCGTGTTGGGACATGGTGGCCGTCCACCACCAAGCCACTACTGCGTCCCTCTGGACCATCCAGGGTTGTACAGCAGTCATCAGTGTACAAGTCTATTTGAAAATTAATCTTCATGTATAGCAGAGCCCACTGTGACCGTTTCTGCTTATGAGCACTGGTTGAGGGGCCACTGGTATTTACAGACTTAGTGCTGTAAATCATGTCCATCTACGCACTGCTCACATCCTCCTGCTTGCTCCGCTATGCTGCAGCTTCTCTCCATTAGCAGAGTCTGTCATGACTTCTCAGGCTAGTTAGCATGGCTACCAATGATGGCAGACAAATGATTCTCAGGATAGCTAGCATGGCTACCGATGATGGCAGACAAATGGAACGTTAAGTTTTCTGCCATTAGCTCATTTAGCAGTGGGTACAGAAATACAAATAAGGTATGATTGCCTGGTCTAAGACAGTGCTCCTGGCTCTCATTGGATATTTTGAATGGGAACAGTGTGTTTCTTCACCCTGCAATAGCAGCACTGGGAGGAGAAGGAATAACTTGATTTATTCACAAATTATCAAATTAGACTATCAAAAATTTGTTTGAAATAAAACAAATCAAATAACACTAAATGTATTGGACACTCCAAATAGTTAGGGTAAAAAGAAACTTTCTAGGACCGCTATTTACTTTATTATTATTATTATTATTTGTTTACTATTCTAACTATTTATTTCCAAAATAACAACTGACCAAACCAATGTCAGGCTGTTTTGTAAAGTGAAATGCATCCAATAATTTGCTCACTACAAGACAGAGGTGCCTCCTTTAATGTTTTGATGAGAGCAGTGTTATTTCACTCTCTTGTAGATGTTTTTCTGATAAGGTGGCTTTGGGACTAACAGGACACCAAACAATTGCTTTATTGGTTCAAGTCCCTTCCCCAGCTTCAGGTAGATTTTTAAATATATTTGAGATTCACTCAGAACTAGTGAAGTAGAGTTTCTGGGCAATATTAAAAACAAAACAAACAAAAAAAAAACACATACAATTTCTCTTCATACTGAATAATCTGTTTCTCATAAACATAATGGGTAACTAAAGGGAAGACAGAAGAGAATTACATGACCATGTTGCCAGGGCATACCAGGATTGGGGGAGGAACATTGTCAATGTCTTTTATTCTGGTTCATTCTTTAGATAATTCACCCAGCTCTGCTCTTTTGAACCTGGGAATAGAGACTCTTACTCCACAGATGGTTTCAGGGCTCCCAGACTCTCAGGAGGGATGGGTGGGTGATTAGGTAAATGTCTCTCTGCTGGTAGCAAAGAATAATTTATTGCTTCTAAAATTGCAGGTAACACTCAAGGTGGAAGTGGGGAAAGTGAAGAAAGGGACTGGTTCTTCGTGGGAGTTCAGTTATTAACATTGTTGTCTTTGAATAATGGTTAATCCTGCAAGGACTAAGTGGGTATTCAAATGAAGTAAAGAAAAAAGTCCACAGAAAAATAACCTTTGCATGCTGTGTGATTGTAAGCAGAAGGTGGGACTTTGACAGTTTTCACAATTACTTGCAAAACGTTCTCCAGCACATATAAATGAAGTCACATTATTAGATTGACAAACTTACGGAACAGGTTTGGTTTGACACTAATTTCCCTAAAGCTTAGGACTTTGTCAGACACTCAGCTGCTTCCTGTTCTGTCTTGCAATTTTTCTTATTTCTGTCTATATCTGCAACAGATGAAAACCCTCTAGCATTGGTGTCCAAAAATGGTGTGGCTACTGCTAATGCTGCATCATAAAACTCATGTAATTCCTTCAGGTGTGGGGTCAGTGTTGCCAGCTCCCCTGTTCTGTAGGAGAGAAATCCCAAATTCCCATTGAAGGCAGACAAGATGAATGGTCTGTTAGTTTTCCTCCAGGCACGAGATTCAGTACTGACACTGTCCTTCGTCTCTTCATTCACAGAGAGGAGGTCTCTTGTGAGGCACGACTGCGGCTTTTGTGGTGAGCTAACATTAAGGGCTCACCTCTTAAATGGGAAAATCTAAAGTGCTTCACATAATGAAGATAGCACTAAAGATGAATTAACAGTCCAGCTCTTGTCATTACCACATAAAATAAGTAAGACAGGGAAACATAAGAAACATGTCTGAAAGCACAACAAAAAAAGATTTTAAAATATCTTGAATGAAGTGGAAACATTTACAAGTTATTTTTCACCTACCGATATTTTTTATGGTCTCTGGTCATACTCGTATCTGGTAACAAATATAGTAATCATATATGTTAATGTAAATAATGATGACGTAGGAAGCAAAGTACACTGGATAAGTACAAGACACACTATCAACGCAAATATGTATTTCTTGTTGCTTATTTCAAAACCCATTTATCTCAAGTGTATCTTTGAGAGATACCCAACACAATTACTAAATAAAGCAGCAATCATCATTTTTACTGATTCAGATGCAAACAAACTATGATCTGAATGCACATAAATGACCTTTTCTCCCTTTTCCACTTCAGCACATATGCATTGCAGCTGAGATTGGAAGACAAGTGGCTGTTCCTGAGAGAGAATGATTTCTGTGACCCTGCTGGAAGGGTGAATGCTCAGTCTCAATTCACCCATGGTCTGTTTCAGGCTTATTACACAGTAATCTCCAGAAACTTGTGACTGCTGGGAATAGCCTCGCAAGCATTTTCAGGAGCAGTCCCTTAAAGGAGGAGCGGAAGTTAGTCTTATCCTCTTTACTGTGATTTATTACCCCCTGGGTGTAAGGTTTGCTCTGCTGTTAGATTTGTTTGTCTCTGTTGTATTCTTTCCTACTGTATGTATTTTGTGTCTTTGTTGAGCAACAATCTCTACCCATTTGAATTTATACTGAGTGGCTTTTGGGGTTTTAGAACATAAAATGATAATAGAATGTCTGCTTTACTGATGTGCTGCACAGATTAGTGTTGTGAATGTGTTTGTGCTTGCATGCGTGCACGTTCTGGTGTGTGACCATAAATGGTTGTGTGAAGTGACATGAGATAGAAAGTGAGAGTTAAAATTATGTGTGTCCATTATTGCTTTTTTACAAACATATAGGGCAAATTATATACATATATTTTTTGTTTTACAGAACACATAATATAGGCTACATCTTGAATTACTTATTACCACTTTCTTTGCAGAAAAGAAAATTATGATTTCCCCATGAATACTAAGATGAAACTGTTTCATGGTGACCTGGTTTTCTGACTGGAACAGATTGTCAACTCAAAACAGAGTGGTCAAGGTTTATTATAAGGGATATTGGAATTAAGGCAATTGCCTTGACTTCTTTTTTTCTCACAGCCTGAACATTGCTGCATGAGGGAGATTAATGTGTGCTTGTTTTCTGTAAACTTGGAGGGAAAGCAAAATAACATTTTTGCATTTATAAATGGGTTAGGATGTGGACAAAAGACTAGCTGTTAGCCTGACCTTCTCCAGACAATTTCACAAATAACTACTTTGAAGGTCAAATGGTTTCCTGTTTCATCAACAGTAACCTAAAATAAAATGAATCAAAAATGTCCCAAAATGTATATTTATACAAGTGAAATTTCAATACAAATTGAGATACATTTGTCAAACAAATGAACATATCTAAAAAATAAAAATACAACTTTTTTTAAATTTGAAAAAAAAAAAAGAAATATGATTATGGTGAGGACATAATAATCAGATAAAGTGCAACATGACTGTTCAGACAGCAGACACTTGTTTATGTATCTGTAAACTATCAGATACATATCCGATTTTGTACCACAGAAGGACGTGGCACAGATCTGATTTTTGGGGGAGTGAAAAGGTCAGAATTGGGCCATTTAGACTGCTAATTGTTTGGTCAGTAAACTTGCATAAATTTGTCAATCATATATTGCTGTGTGTCCAAAGGGATTGTTACTAATACTAATATTGTGTTTGTTTTTGTTCTCCCTTCTTGGTCCTGACATTATCACTACCAGCAGCAGTGCCTTTTAAACAAATCAGATATTGTGAGCCAAGTACTTCATTTACAAATGCTTACCTGTACACAGCTGGTAAATCCAGAGTTGAAGGACCTCCAGATGGCTCACTTGTTTTCAAAACATCCTTCTTAAAATAGGCACCAGTGATATTTTCTTGAGACAGTCTGCCAGGTTAATTTTGATAATTGCATTTTTGTTCACTGGAAATATTTAGCAAAGACAAGGTAGCTGATATCAGTCTGTCATTTTATCATAACTGCATGAGAAGAATAATAAGTCTATCATTCATTCTTATTCATTCATAAGAATGATAAATCTATCATTGTTATCATGCACAAACAACAAAAACATTTTGATCTTACAATATGAAAAAACTACAGGAATGTTTAACAGATGACTTGAATAGCACACTAGTTTATGCTGCATTCATGCCATCTCATTTGTAGTCTTGGTGAGTATTAGCCTGTACTGATGTTACCTTCTTTATTAAATATAAATGTTATAGTCCTCACTATTGTTATGCCCTAATTCTTAGTGAAGGATAGTGTTGCTTAAAAAAAAAAGAACAGTGATTGAATTACTCTTTTCTCAACCATTGTTACCGTCAATTGTGCGTGTGGATTACTGCCATGCATTACTGCTTCAGAAGCAAGAATATAACTTGTAAGATGGCACCCAAATCAACTATTCATCAAATTATGAAGAACTTCAAGGAGAGAAGTTTCGATATTATGAAGAAAACTTCAGGGAACCCAACAAAGTCAAACAAGTACCAGGACTTATCCAACTCAATCTTAGGAAACTAAGGTTGAGTTTGATAAGAAATTTGTTTGAAAAAAGGACAGAGTTTGCTCAAAAATGTTAGGCGTGAGTCTTCCTTCACGCACAGTGAGGCAAAGACATTTGGAAGATAACATAGTGTCTTAAAGGGCTTAAAAACATAACCTCTTCCCCAGAAATTACATTTAAAAAATCATTGAGGGCAGACTTACAAATTGCAGGAAAAACCAGGATGGGACGTCATGGGCCTGAACATTATTTTATCCAATGAATTTCTTTTTCATGTTTGAGACATAAAAATGTTTTAGAAAGTTGTTTGCATCATTCTCGCTCGAGCAAATTAACCATCTCTCTTTTGCTGCCAAAGGACCACTGTCCTCTGTTTTCTCAAGCTTTTAAAGAACAAAGAAACCTAAACCTGGGCAGCTGATATACTGCTCAGCAGGTTCACTTTTTGAACTTTCTGGAAGCAACCCTACTGTTACCGGAGGTTGTATTTCTTGCTGAAGCCACAGATAATCCTTTGCACTCATTTATTGATGTAAACTTTGACTCATGTCACATGACTGTAAGGGAATTCATTTTTAAACATTTTTCTGTTGATTATGCATTTACTGACAGAAATTAGAAATCCTTAAAAATCCCTAATGGTAAAGGATTTTTGGTATTCTTTATGTGATTGTTTTCGCTCAGACTACCACTTCCATGGTTCTTGAGCCATACAACTCAAATGTACACAGTCAGTTTACATTACATCTGTTAACTAACTCGTCTCTATTGCTATGTTCAGGAGATGTAACAAGGAACGATTAACTTCAATCTCTAATTGTTTTAGAAATCATACCGTGGGACTACGAATGCAGAAGGATTATGAGTTTTTGTGGAAGGGTATATTTGTCTACACAGAATCCAGTTGAGGGGTTTTGTGCAACTAAATGGGATACTTGGATGTTCTTTGGACCCTCATAAGGCATGCCCAACTAGGAGCCCAACTATGACAATTTTCTTCAGAACTTTGGCTGTTGCACTGCTCATTTAGGTCCTTCAGAATACCTAGCTATGTTACAAACTATCTTGGTCTAAATGTTTCATTTGACAGACTTTCATCCGTCTTTCTTGATGAATAGTGGGTAGACTTTGATAAATGCACACGCTGTTTCAGAATTGATAACTACTTCTATTTTTACTGTAAAACAACCACAGTGACAAGGTGACTTTTTCTGAAGATACTTTGTCTTAGGTGCTTAAATGGTCATCTGTCAATTAGTATACCTGATTTGATCCTTGGTATTGTTGTCCTAATGGGGAACAGACTGAACTTAAGTAAATCTTCTATTGACATTCTGATTACTGAATTTTTTGATTCACCATATGTCACATTTACTCATGAACATTAATATAACATGTATAAAGCTACACACCATGAGTAGTTGCCCTTGGGTTTCATGACAATGATAATGCAACAAAGCTGTAATTGAGCTGTCAACATTCAACTGTTCTTTCCCTTGATCCAAAAACAAGAAACAAAACTATACATGGAAGTAAGTGTTGTCGACAAAATAGCTGAATAAAGTAGTTAAAATGACTTTTTTAGAAAATTATATTTTTTCTTTTTTTCATAATTGTTCAAAATTACCTCAGTATGTAATTTCATTTAGATTTTTAAAAATGAAATACAGAAACCACAGGGAATTCATGCCTAGATTGACTTGAATAAATAATTGCAAAATAATGTATATTGAGAAATCCAACCAACAAAAAGTGACATCATTGTCACAAATTCCACCATGAGCCCTTCTCACCCGAATTGTTCTTTGAATTAGTCTTAAAAAAAATGATCTTTGTTTCCCTGTCCCTACTGTGTGAAATTCCTTCCTGAAGAACTGCTGAAAAAAGTATTTGTATGCATAGACTCAGAGATACATTGGGTATTTTAATGTTTTAGCTGCGAGACTTTTGCTACAAATAAAGTGTATTTTTCTTGCTTGGGAAATGTTTAAGCATTGCATCTGCAATGGTAACAATACAATGTTCAGCCTAAATGTTATGTTTGTTGATAAAATAAAATGGCAAACAAAATTATTATATAAAAAAATATATCAGAACTACAGCAGCTCCACAGGCAAGATGAAAAAAAATAAGGGTGTATAGGACTTTGATGACCCAGATTTTCAGATCCATTTAGAAAGTTCTTGGAGTTCACAAATGTTGACAAGACTGTCAGGTCTGTGGAAGCCTCAACAGAAATTGCTGACATGAAGCAAAACAAAATTAACGAGCCAAGGGGCTATGGTATGGTCAGTGACTCATTCCATTTTTGTTTTTTTTAGGGTGTTTAATATCACAGAGAAAAAAAGTATATGCTGTTTTGTAGCTATTATTGTCCATTAAAGCAAGGTCAGACAACTATGTTCTATTCTTTTACATTTTAGCTCTGGTGGTGTATCCCCTACACCATCCTGTGTATGTTTTGCTGATAAGGACTTTGCAAAATGGATTACTATCACCAAGGACGTTTTAACCTCAGTGAGGGATCAGAATGTTGCTCCCATTTTGTGTGCTCTCTGTTAACGGAATAACAAGTTGAGCTTTAGTGGAATATGTGTGCCCTTATAGGGCTCACCAATCCTATCTTAATGGCTTAGCTCAGACTTTAATGGGTACCAGTCCTACAAATATCTTCCAATGAAAAAGCTTATGCAGCTTAGACCCTGATCCTAGTATTGGATCGGAGTCCTAGTAATAGGCTATTTGAATGATTGGTATATGAAGTCCCTACCAAAAAACTCTAAAAACCTGCAATCAGTCTCCTGTCTGCGATTACATTATGCTCACTCTCAGCAAAATCCACATCTGTACTTTGTACAGCCAATGTTAAGACAAACCATTTTCTTTTGCATGACTGAAGTATATTATAATTTATAAATCACATTTTAATAATCAAATTGTGTATGTTGGGAATAAAGTCCTCAACTTTGAGATTCAGAGTGAAAGAGGGGTTGTGGATTCCTGTTTGCCATACAACCTGCTCTACCTTGCCCAAAGTTGTCAGTCAGTGTAGAACACAGAGCTAATGGGTGGGTGTCGGGGAATCGGGTCCAATGGCGTTATGGATTAATTCTTGCAATTAGCAAGAGAAGGTGATAATTGGAGGGTGCAGTCTTATGATTTGGGTGAGTACAGTTGAGAATAAGGGAAGGATATGAAGTGATTGGCAAAGAGTGGATGCGATAGACAATTGTCTTTGTTCTTCCCACAGGATGAGCGATGGTTCCGGGTATTATAGAGGATGGACAAGCAGCGAGGGGTAGGAGCGACTTATGAGTAAGTTCCTTTACAGGTGAATAGTAAGAGGAACAGCGAGATAACTAGTGCAGATGAATCTGCAGGCTTAACATGAGCCTACAGGCAAAGAAATGAATGGTCAAGCAACAAGGATCCAGGAAGCACCAGACAACAGCTGAGGTATGCATTTTTTATTTTTTGCATGGGCGTTCACACTACTGATTAAATTTGACAGCAGTCAGACTCCTGTGTGAACTGTTCACAACCCTAACCAGTATTGTTTCAACTTCATAACAATATGAAGGACACTAAATAAAAACATAAATAAGTAAATAAAATAAAGCACAGCTAATGGCAATGGTTTCTTGCTCTCTGCACCTTCTGTAGAGAAGTGTGTTTGGATGTGTAGTCAAAGTCAAGAATGGTGGGACTGTGATGTGCTATAAGCTCATAATTTTCATAAATAGAATTTTCAGCCATGTTTATGCCTGGATTTAGTGCATCTGGCTTATGTTGGTACAGAAATATGATGCATGTCTTTTATCAGTGACATAAATGTTGCATAAAATATGACGTAACAGTTCATGCCACAAATGCTTTGAAAAATATTCATTACACAAGAAGATCTTTATGTGATGAATTTTGCTGTGTATACTATTGCCTTTTGCCAACAATGCCTTATCATATTAATGCAATTTACTGCGGTCACCTTTCCACATCTCTTTCGACACCTCTTTATTGTTACGGGTTATGCATGGCTGCCTGAAAGCAAGTCAACCAAGGGGGCAAATTATTATAATTATAAAGATTTTAAAACATGGTTTTGCTTTTAGAGTAATTCCTGACATCAGTATCTTTGCAGGCATTAAACACTCTGGACAGTCCAGGAAAGTGTGCCAGAGTGAAACAGAAATACCACACATTATATTCACACTCATTAGTGCAATCAAGAGAAGGTACCCTGTTCTCAAGAGTCAATCAATAGATTTTGTACCATCAATGGCTCTAATGGTTGAATGCAATGTGAAAAGGTACCAAGACCAAGAGACCAAATATTTTATCTCGTACTCCACAGGGTTTACCATGTATCACCATTTGTGGACTTGTGAACACCATACAGGGCAAATGACATAGAGACATAAACCAAAAGATAAATCCACTTTGGTTTTATCTTTTGGTTTACAACACAGGCTTGTTGGTTTGCAAGCCTGTGGGACAGAAATACACACCACAGCAACTCTAATAAGTGCTATTAAAGGTTAAATGTTTTGGCTCTTTTGGCATCCAATATTACCTGAAAATAAGTTACAGGAAACATAGAAAGATAAGGGGTGACTGATTAAATCCTGACATGTCATCATAAATTATTGTGCAGTGGTTCACACAGTTTAGGGTTAACAATAAGTTAATACTGTTTGTTTTTCATTGCATTCCTGTTTATTCTACTTATTAATAAGTGGTTGAGTATGCAAATACTAACACTGGTCACAACATTCTTCAAATAGAATATTTGATTACAGTTTGTGGAGTTGGAAGCATTTTTAGGGTTGCATGCATTTAAGGTTTGGCAATCATCACAAAAGAGGTTTTGCTTTTCTTGATAGTTTCTTACATTTGGAAAAGTAAATCAGTGCTTATTTTACTCTGTTTAGTCCATGCCGGTCAAAATTAGAGAGCCAAGCTGCAATTTCTAGTGTAAAGTGCTTAGGTTTCTGAATTTAAAAACCTATAAACAGACCAGCGTGAGTTTTTTTTGGAGAACAGCAAAATGTATGCAAAAATAATCTTGCTCAAACATTCTGGTTTACAGCAGAAAAAAAACTTGCATTTGTCATTTAATGTTGGCTAAACTATCAGAAATCATTTTGTGAAGCAACTGCCAAAGGTACTAACAGATAGCTCAAAGTCAGAAAATATATCAGAGATGACCACTTAAGCTTTCGCCCCACATAATAAATGCAGGCCTTGCAAAGCACTCTAACCAATGTGTGATTCTCATTCATTTTCTATGAAAAAGAATTTCAATATTAGCTCTTCACTGCAGTTATTAAGCTCTGAACCTCATTCAGTCCATGACTGCAGTTATTCAAATAACCTAACCACAGTACCTGGCAATGATCATCCTTAAATCTCATTCAGCTTCTCAATCTGAGGTCATCATTATGTGTTTTTTTTTTATTTTTTTTTTTATGAAGTTATAGAAAGCAGAGCAACGACTCCAGTCAATTAGTTTCTGACATACAGACATGCACAAAAGGTAATAATGCGAAGATGACAATATTATGCTTGGCAATTATTTTGTATTCATTAGTGAACAAACTATTCAAAAGCTTCTAGGGTTCTTGCTAAATTAGTGTTGAACAATGTTGATGTGGAAACTTTGCAGGCAGGAAAGAAAGTGTTTAGCAGGCTTCAGGGCATTTTTATGTTGTAATAATTAATGCTCTTTGCCTCCATAATGTAGGAGTGTCAGCAGCTTAATTCAAGTCCTGCTCAATTTCTTCCTGACTTAATCTTCATTATTTTTCCATTGGTTGCAACATGTTTACCAGTGATTAAAATGTTCCACAGAGAGGGGGGAGATTAAAGCAATCCTGATTGGTGCACTTCTGGTGTTTTTTTTCAAATGTAAAATTTACATTTTGATAGATGAAATGTTGCATCTGTCACATGTTTATGGGTACAAGAACTAAGGGTCTCTTTTGTTTTGATCACTTGCTGGCCTTTATCAGCAAACTGGCAATTTGTATGTCAATGTGATACAGTTGAGAGGCACTTAACAGGATTAGGGATCTGATGTTAAACATTTGCCAATTTTCACATCTGGTAATTCCTCATTCTTACTTTAGAGGAGGGTTAAAAAAATGAGGTAGTGCAAAGCCTCTGATGTACTTTAATTAACGACAATTGTTGAAGAATCACTAAATTTGGGTCATTTTTCTTAATTTAGCTGGGCATAATATTAACCAGAAGGCTGCAGGTCCAGATGTTGCCAGCCTCAAAATTCTGAAAACCTGTGCAGAACAGGTCTCTGGGATTCTCTTTAACATCAGCTTGACCCAAAATAAGATTCCAGAGTTGTGGAAGAGACCAATGTAAACTTACCCATTAGTCATCAATGACTATATACCTGTTGCCCTGACATCCCAAATCATTAAGGTCCTGGAAAGGCTTTTGTTAGCTCACCTGAGTAAGCAAACAAGCAGATACCAGGACCCCCTGCAGGTTGCTTATTACCGGGCACTGGAAGTTGAAGGCTCCAAAAATGAAGCAGGTGTTGTAAAAGGAAGCAGGTGTTGTAAATTAAATGTTGTGTGAGTTACAACTAATTTACCTGATTTATATTTACTTTTAGGATCAGTATTTTTCAATTGAGTATTAAATTTACATTAATTAGATTTTTGTTCACAGATATCTTATAAGTGAAGGTTGTTCTATGTGTTTCTATATTATTTTCATTCAAAATTAAATAAATAATGCTGTTATTAATAAAATAATTAATAAATACTCTATCATTCTCCCAAAGAAATAGCAAAAAAAGAAGAAATTAAATAAATCCTGTGAGGGATTTACCCCTGTCTAACAGGTGACGTTTTTGTACTATCTATATTCCAATTTATCTAGTGAATGTATTTTGTTTGGAGGAAGCAACTTGCTTTATTCAATATTTTGTTTTAATCATTTTCTCTTCTCTTTGAGGTCACCTGGTCATGTGTTGCCATGGAGGCGTGCCCATGAGCAGTGCTGACAAGGATCTGGTGTTTTCAATTAACCTCAGAATCCATTGTTTGAGAGGGAGGGGAGATATTTTTGGATTTTGTTTGGGCCCAGATTGTCTTTGTTTTAGTTTTGAAGTTGTTAGTTGTAATGTTAATATCTTTTCTAGAAACATAGTTTAGTACAAATGTTTTTTCTATTTGTAAATGTTGACTCCACCCCTTAATTAGGCCAGGTAGGAGCCAATGCTTTAAAAGCCAGGTGATTTAGATCAGAGGGAGACTCTCCCTCCTGTGTGAACACATGTCATGCTGTAAGTTGGAATGAAATGTTTGAAATACTCCATAAAGAAAAACTAATTTAGAATTCTACAATTTCTGGACTTTGTTTGATTATATATTTTTTTTATTGCAAACCTACAAATCCACAAAAAGGATTTTTACATTTGATTATCTGTTTTTTTTTTCAACTCTAACTTTGACTCTGTTTTGTGGAAAGAAGGAATTAAAGCATTTTATGTTTTGTCCTATTGTTTCTGCTTTTATGTGCTGGTTCCTGTTTCACTGTGTAATTACTGAATATTTATAATTTTTATTGCCACTTAAATGCCATGGCAGTCATTTTGATCCCTTAAGTTTTACCTTAAGATTTTATCCTGGTAAAAAGAGGTAAAAGTGAAAGATAACTATTACCTCTTTCATGAGGGCAAAACCCCACCATTATTTTACTGATAGACTTTAAAAATAAAAAAAGAAATGTATTCACACAAACAAACAAATGCAGAGTCTGAAAACAATTATGTAACAAAATGCATGATGCTAATAAAAAAGATAATTTGGAATGTCTTGACAGAAGACTAATGATACATGATGGCATGCAACATTGAAAACTACATTTTCCTCCAACACTACTTTAAGGCAGTTTGAATTGTTCCTTAGTTATAACTGACTTATCACACAAAATATTGTTTCTAAAACAGCAGACCAGAGAAACATGAAGTTTTCTGACAAAATCATAGCAAATTCACATACATTCAATTAGGCTGCCACAACAGCATCTCTTTTGGAAGTTTAAATAATTCAGAACTGATGTTTTTCTTCCATCAAAGAAAAGGACTCATCTCTGGAGCATTTTACTAACACAGTAAAGGAATGAGTAAGGTCTGATGAGTTGGTTTTTTTTAACATCGCTGACAGATATGCTTTGAGGCAGATATACATGGTTTTTAAAACCCATCATATATACCACGCAGCCACTGTGAAATGATATGCAACAACATGATATATATTCAGTAAGAAGACATATTTCATTTTTGCCCAGATAACAAAAGAAAGTATAAAATGTGTATTTTCACTAAAGCAAACACAGTCCTTATGAAAGCTCCTGGTTTAAACATTGTGATTTTCTGGGCACCCTGTCTGTTGCATTTATCTGGAACCTATCCATAAATCTGGATAGACACAAGTGCATCTAAATTATGATCTCTTTCCAATGTTGTAAACTGCACATCTTGCTCCACTGAGGACCTTCTGCTCACTGCTTAGAGATTTTGATCTTTGCAGCTTTGAAGGTGACTCGTTTAACTCCTAGTCAGGGCTAATCTGTCTGGATTTTGTCAAATGTTGGAACAGTCTGTATTCATAGATAAGAGCTAGTCAGGGTAGGCAATGACTGGCAGTCCGCTTTTGGAGGATTTGAAGATTGAGCCTCTGAGTTTCAGAGAAGAGTTTTACACAAAACAGCGGGTGAAATATAATACCCCAAAATCAACTGCACATCTATTGCCACTGAACAAAGGACTTTAACTGGAAATGCAGTAGAAGCGAAACCCCACCAGGTTTTCTTTTTCCAGGGCTTTCATTGTGGTCTTGTGTTACAGACTTTCACTGTAATTGCACATAGTTGCGTCTTTTAGGAGGAGAACTTGAGTTCTGGTGTTATCAGAAAATTAGAAGGCCAGAACTGCGTGGGAGTCAAAGATAAATCTACAAAGCTCTCTCTGCTTTTCCCTAGCACATTGTCAATGCAATGCCAACTGAATGTAAAACCCACCCTGAATCAATAGATTAGTTTTACCAAAGTGAATATCAAAGTCTACACTGGTACTACTAAAAATAATTCAATAGAGAGATATTGATTCTCTGCATTCACTGTACTTTTCTGAACTTCCAAATACGCTGCGAGAGATGCCTTCTAAAAACTTTAGGACCAAGGAGTTCCACAGATTTATAATATATGCATTCATGACAGATCATGGTTGCTAATTATTCTGTCAGGAACTGAAGAGAGAATCTGCTTATTAAGATGACAATAGAATGTCATTTATTGTGCAGCTGTTTGATTCAGAACCCTTTTAGCAAATTTGTGTGAGGGAAAATTATTAATCATAGTTTATACTCCCGATGTGAAAATTTTGAATTTTTTTGGTTCAAATACTGACATTCTTTGCCACATGAAGTCTCCTTTGTTCTTTATTGGCACTCTCACACATACCATTAATGGATACTCACATTTATATCAGCAGTGCCAGGCTGTCACAGGTA
The DNA here is from genome assembly GCA_010277075.1 of Poeciliopsis retropinna. NCBI lineage: Eukaryota > Metazoa > Chordata > Actinopteri > Cyprinodontiformes > Poeciliidae > Poeciliopsis > Poeciliopsis retropinna. Next base: position 8,165,295 of record VMRM01000003.1, read on the forward strand.
CTGTGCCAGCACTTGCATCCTGCAAAGTATTCACACCTTTGCAGTTCACAAAAGATTGGCTTAACCCAAAGAGCCAGCTAATGAGCAGTGCCGTCATTTGTCAGCAGCTGCTTTGACACTATTTGCATCTGCATTGGGCATTCACACACACGTTTGTGCAAACAGCTTGTGAAAACAAGCACTCAGTAAGAAAGAAATGTGATAGATGTATTTGTAAAGGTTTGTGTATGCATGACAGCTGCACAACTTTTGGCATTCTTTAGGGAGGCACATGTTAAGGTTCCTTTTTTAAAAAAAGAAAAAATGCTTACAACAGAAAACTAATAGTTTTATAAAACATATTAGTTTTTAAAAGTAATATTATTAATTTCAATATTGGGGCTGGACAGTGAAGCAGTTGGTAACCTTGGGGCAAGAAATGTTCTAGGTTCAAATCCCAGACTTGAGTTTTTCTACATAGAGTTTGTATGTTCTCCCTGTGCATGCATGGATTCTTTTGAGGTACTCTAGCTTCTTCCCACAGTCCAAACACATGACTGCTAGGTTAAATAGACTCTAGAATTGTCCTTAGTGTCTGCATGTATGGTTGTTTGTCTCATCTATCTCTGCGTAACTGTGCAATGGACAGGCGACTTGACCAGGGTCCCCTCCCCTTACCCTTGATAACCGCTGGAGATATTCACCAGCACCCTAGCGACCTTTCACGCATCATCGTGTTTGATAATGGATGAATAATCAATTCAATTTAAATAAATTTATCGTAGGAATTCTTTACATTTGCGATGCAGAGTGGGTTTTGTGAGTTTTTAGACTTTTAGACTTGCAGAAAATATTACCGTTGGCATCACAGTTATGTTTTCCAAGACAATTAATTTGATAGAAAATTGTATGTATATATTTGCATGGGTTGAACAGAAATCTATAAATAAAGACAACATATTTTTTATAATGTTAGTCTAAGGATTTCTTTTTTATTTGGTGTCCCTTATTGCTTTTCTACCTCTCTCTCTCTTCGGCTCAGATGATGTAAAGTCTGTTAGGGAGAGCAGAGAGGGCGCCTGCTTGGAGTGTTAATTCCTTAGTGACAAAGCTCTTCTTCAAATGCATGAACTCATCACTGGGAAAAAGGTAAAAAAAAAAAAAAAACCTACTCCCCACCTCTTTTCAATTCCACTTATAATGAAAAAATTTACACCTGGAAATCAGGGCTTTCTGCATAAGAAGGGTGAAAAGCAGATAATGTGCATGAATGAGGTGAGAATGGGTGTTTGTCCATGTGTGAATTGTCACACACACAGACATGCGCACGCATTCATCACGGCGGTATGTGTAAAGGTAGGAAATTTTGGCAAATGGAAAATACATTTGCACAGGGGTTCATGGTTAAAGCCAGATAATAATGAATTTATACCATAATTACTTCTAGAGTCATCACAAGAATGCAAAAATGTTGGTATTTTGGTCTGATAGCAGACATTTAAATAGTACAGCCATACATTTCTCCATGGTTTCTCTTTTATTTGCAATTTATGACAAAATATTCTTCTGTATTCCTTTCTCAGACTAAAACCCATCACTATACCTGCCCTGTGGGACAAGAAAGACAAGATGGTGAGTTTACATTTTATTGCTATAACCTTAACTGTCTTACATACAGCTGAGGCATGTATGTATTCCTTGTTAAAGACCAATTTGTCTTTTACAAAAACATTTACAAAGTCCCCTATATTTACATAAAATTAAATTTGTATGAGAAAGAAAATTATTTACTGTACTTCCTTTCCATTTCTCCTCCCTTGCTTGAACATCTTCAATAGAGATACCTAATGTTTTCAGAAGTCACCTAATTAGAGAACATAATTTACCTTGGGTAAATTATTGTAAGTATAAAGGGCATTCCTTAACTCAATGAAGTTTCTTCTGCATGGCTGGAATATTATTGTTTACATAATGCTCTCCACCCAGTTTGGCTAAGCTTGAGCTACCTGGCAAGAATGAACAAAAATGTCCTACAATGGAAATATATGAATAGTTTTGCACACATTATAGACTATTTGTCCCAGTAATACATTTTTAAGTTGTAAATTATTTTAATTAAACAAATACAAATACTAAACAACTATAACCTAATGGAAGAAAATTAAAATACTACTGAGATATTAAATATGGATGGATGGATATTAAATATTAAATTTAAGGAATAATGATCTAAAAAACGAAAGGAAAGTTGTGAATTTCAGGGGATGCTTTCATCTATATATCCCTTTTTTCAGTGATAATGCAGATTATATCATTGTTTGGTACAAGGTATGATTTTTTAAAATCTTTTTTTACATGTAGGTAAAAAAGCTGGAGAACATAAAATGAGTTTAAAATTGCTCATAAAAAATAATTGAAAATAATGGACATTTAAACAAAAAATAGGTCAACATTGAGTGAATTGTGCAAACAATTAAATTAATACAAAAGCCACAACATAATAAGGCTGAAATCTTCATGTGCATAGCAAACTCTAACAATGTTTTGCTCCTTCCAAAAATTTTAATTTTTGTTTTTACTGAATCTTCCACTTTTGTATGCAGATGTTTGCTCAAGAGTGACATTTCAGCATGTTTACATTGCAAGTGCTCAGACTGTGCAAAAGAATCACACCAATTTTAGAAACATCTTGTCATTGATGGAGTGAGAGCCAAATTCAGTAATACTGTTGAAGTAGAGCTGAAACCTCAGCTGCCTTCGTTATCTCTACCGCTTTTACTTTGCTGTGTTTTCCAGAAGATTTTTCGCTTTCCTCCAGACTTAAAAGAGAGAGGAGAAAGGGTCCAATTACTACACCTCTGTGCAATGACTACACTCACATTTCCTCACCCATCTGGTGGGAGAAAGCAGCATCGATTCAAACAGATAAAGCATTTGACAAAAATGGAAGAGAGACATAATTCCATTTGTCCTGGTTGAGTCCATCCCATGTGAGGTGTAAGTGTTGCTGCTGTCAGCTCTGCTCTACACCTGTTTGTTGGAGATAAAATCCCATCTCCTGACAACTGCCCTTTAATCACTTCACTTTGCACAAGACAGAATAGTATGCCACTTGAGAAGGATATATGACTCGCTAGATTTTTTTGTTTCTTAACACTTGCAGCTCTGCTTATTGCTTTTGTATTAGACTAATGATGAATGACAGATAATGAACAAATATGATGTCCATTTTCTTCCACTTGCCTTCTATGAATATCTAGTTTTTAGCAGTTTTGGCTTTAAATATAACTTCAATTACTATTCTCAGTTTTACAATACTAATTGTACCTAACCAATGCATACTGTGTAGTTGTACAGTCACTACAGTTCCCCTATACAGAATGAAAAACGAATCCGTATAACAGGACACACAAAAGATAATAAAACAATGAAACACAAATGGGAACACAGTTGACACGTGGTACCATAGCCCAGGAAAATGTATTTTTTAGTGTGGGTTTTGTCATTCGTTGCTTTTTTTATTCACCTCTGTATTTGATTGCATTCAGTATATGGTGTTTTAGTAGACGCGCATTTCACCACAAGGAAAGCAGAAAAAACAGTGGCCACAACATAAGTACCAACAAAGAGTAAGGTAGATTAGACAAAAACCAAGAAACTGGACTATGAACATATCTCACCACTACCTGTTTTTGGTGTATCTACGATTTTTAAACTAACAAAGATTTATTTATTTTTTCTGACATTCCTGATTAAATCACTTGACAATCTCCCAGTTTATCCCAGAATTGTTCTTCAGGCCCATTAGGATGACTGAAATCTTACTTGAATTCTTTTTCATTAAAATACTCAGCTAAACTAATTGTTATCTTTCTGAAGGACAGTTCTTTCTAGCCGACAAAGAAAGAAAAAATAAAAAAATAAGCTTCTTTCAGCTTCTTTGCTGAAAGAAGCATGGGAATACTTTGAAAAACTGATGGCAAAGTATATGATCAGAAGCTCCACAAATGACATTTTTTCCAAGATGTGAAACTTTGAGTTTAAGCTGTGCTGCTAAGTGCCAAAGCACAGTTGCTGAAACCAGGTGTTCACTCAAGAGTATACTTAGCCTTTTACATAAAATAAATCCAGTGTATTCTTAAGAGAGCCGATAAGTATAAAGCACATACATAACTTCAAATATGCAGCCAAGAACAACAAAAAAATGCACCATTAAATAATATTACATTTCACCTATAAAGCTGTCACACATTTGATATATTATTTATTTTATCTTATGTATATATAGGCTATACATGTATGTATATATAGGCTTTATATATATATAAATATATATATATATATATATATATATATATATATATATATATGTGAAATATTATAAATAAAAACTAAAATAACTAAAACTAAAACTAAAAACTACTGTAGGCAGATGGCAGACAAAAATTGTTATTGATCACCTCCCTCACATCAAACTTATTCTTTATTTTACTTATTTCTCCTCACTGTTATCAAATATCAACCTTATTGTGATGTTAAGGAATGCATCTTTCATGTAACAGGAGATGCAGCCATGATGACGTTTGTTCTTGTGATGGAATCTCCTAATGGCTTCATTTCCCCAGGCTTCATGTGGTTCGAGTTGAAGAGGATGATGGTTTTGATGGATAGTTCAATAAAACTTAAGTGCCACGTCAAGCTGGGTTCAGCTGTCATTTTAACTGAAGAGCCTATAGTGCTTGATGTTTCTATACTTTGAAATATTGCAGTTAATGTAATCAGGCACCCAGCTGGGTCTCCCTTGGGGGTAAATCCCCACCCACTGGAGTATCTAATACCCTCGTGATTTTATTTAATGTTTTAGCTGATGCTGCTTTAAAATTTAAAGATTTCTGCGGGATCTTTCCATCATACCATTGCAGGCTTCAGTACAAGTAGAATGAGCTTTGCATTCATGCTTACTTCCCCAAGGCAACAAGAATCAGACAGTCAAATTCTAATCACAGCAAATATCTTACTTAGCCGTTCCTCAGGATCTGATGCTTATTATTCACACCAGTTTCACTGTGGTCAAAATCTTTAATAGCCCTCCTGCTCTGCCAATGGGGACAATGACACTCTATATGACACTGCTTTTACATAGATGGCACACTAAGCTTATCACATTATAATCCCATGAGAACAATTTAGTATTGATTTTCCATTCATTGTTAAAGCCATGTCAGATGGAGAAGGTGATGTGTGAGATGGTGGAGGCTAGAGCTAGAAAGGTGTTGGGGAGCAGGCAGACAGATGGAAAATGATGCTCAAGAAGTTCTGATATGATCTGATAAGCAGCAGTTTGGTGGTGTAGTACAGAGGTCACAGTGACTTTAACCAAAATGACCAGTTGTCAAGCAAAGACAGATTGTCTTACAGCTCTTTGAATCCACTGCAGATAATCAACTGATTGCCACCAGGTGTAGAGTCTGCAGCAGAACAGCCACGCCTCCCAGTAGAGATCCTCTGTGGAGTTAAGAAGTCACACACACACATAAAGCCTAAGCAAACTCCAGGATTATGACACTCGTCTTTGTATTTGTATCCATCTAAGACAATGTTTCTCAATTCCGGTCCTCATGCCCCCCTGCCCTGTATGTTTTAGGTGTTTCCCTTATGCCACACACCTGGTTTGAATATGTGGGTGATTAACAGGCCTCTGCAGCACTTGATGATCATGCAATCATTTGAATCAGCTGTTCTGGAATAGAGGTACATCTAAAACATGCAGAGCAGGGGGGACTGAGGACTGGAATTGAGAAGTGCTGATCTAAGACAATGTTTCTCAATTTTGGTCTTCAGAGATCTTAGAGACTGGGAGAAGCTTCGATTTTTTTCTTATGCCATACACCTGACTTTAACTCATGGGTAATTAATTGGCTCCTCCCGCTCTTGATGGCATGGAGTGGAGGTGATCATTTGAGTCAGGCATTCAACAACAGACACACATCAATGATATTTTATCTGTAAAATATCAACAATGTAGACAATTGTGCATGGAAGTCCTTTACCCCCCAAAAATGCTTACATATTAATCAATGACTGGTTAAACAAACTATTAAAGTGCAATATAGCATGTTAACAAAACTAACTAGTTCACATTGTCTATGATAACATTTTACAGTAGCATCAAATACCAAGGGGATAAGAAATCTCTCCAGCTTTTTCATTTTCGTTCACCCTGTTCCACCCGAAGAGATAGCTGCTGTACCTAATGGCGCACAGCAAAGGTTACAATCACTGGTGAGCAGAACACAGCCATATGTGGTGTAACCTCTGACTCACCTCAGCAAATCTACTGCAAATGCTGCTGTTTTTTCTGTTACACTTTAATGATCCAACACTTTGTCCTTAGCCCCATACCTCCTCAAACGATAAGTATCACAGCACAGCACTTCAGATGGATCTCGTGAGGCCTTTATGCCATGCCACTACAAAAATATATACATGAGCTAGGGAACTGCAAATATGTTTTAGTTTGTGCAAAAACTTAATCACCAAATCAGCTAGTGTATATTTGTACATCAGTGAATTTTAATATAAAGTAATACAACCATGCAGACATATATTGCATATTTATGCATATTAATACAATACATGTGTTTTTTTTTTTTACATTGATAACTTTGAACGTGACAATACTTTGTTGGCTAAATAGACCAACAGCAACTAAAAACTTATATGAACTTGTATGAAGTACTGAGATAACTTCTGTCATAACATGGCACCAAGGAAATAAGATGAAGAGAAACAAAAGACAGTACCACACACATAAGAGCAAAAGCAGACACAAAAATAAAAGAAATCATGGCAGACTAGATATATCATGTGATATTTTTACTGAATAATTACTAGAGGTTTTTAATGAAGTCAGTTTGTTGATTGATAAAGTAGGCTGGATGCCCATCCAATCACAATAAGATGGGTTTTGTCTAGAGAAGAACCTTTTTATTACTAGGGGTAAATCACAGTCAGAAATACAGAATTAACATTGTTAAAATAAATTTAAGCAGCATGGCTTTGAGATATAAATTTGAGTTAAAAATGTGGTATTGACATACAGTATATAAATATTTCTGTTTCTAAAGCTGCTTCAATTTTTCCTGATTCTATTCCTACAATTTAAATAAACTGCCAAAGAAAGTGACAGAATGATGGTCTTTTTTCTTTGGTTGTATCGAGCATAGAAACATATTAATGGCTGACACTCACATTAAGATAATGCAGTTTTGAGACTGCATCTGGCAAACACAGCAGCAAATCTTTTATCCAGCTGACAAAGATAATGATCTACTCACCCAATATCTGCATCTCTATCTGTGTTATTCTATATAAATAAAATTTTAAATATGTATTCTATTTTTTGCATTAGTTGCTATGGTCCAGTGGTGCCCAAAGTCGGTCCTAGAGGGCCAGCATCCTGCTCTCCCTGGTTTAACACACCTGGATCAAATGATGGCTCATTCTGAGGCCTAACAAGAATATTGACACACTGAAAAGGTTGTTACTACCACCAGGGACAGAACTAAAACATGAAGAATGCTGGCCCTCGAGGACAATGCTTTAGCCTATTGATTTTTGTAGGGTTTTTTTCTACTTTGGTGAAGTCTTATAGATGCTGTAAGTTATATTAGTATTTCTGTAACAACCATATGCTATTATATATATATATTTTTTTTTTCCAGTTTTAAATTAGAGCAATTAAGTTTTGTCATGCACTTTGATTTCAAATAAAAGTAAAATATAAGCACATTGAACTGCCTTGTGCTAAATTAACTTAATTGACTTAACAATTAAATCTGTGTTTACAGAAGAAACAATTGAGTTATCTGGGTAACAGATTTATTTAAAAAAAAATTGTATTCAGCTTGCAGCCTTATATAATCTTTTCAGGCCCTCAAAAGATTATTATGATGTTGTTATTTTAAAAATGTGACATTTCAGTTTTTATTATATTTTGCCTCCTTATATCTGCATTTGCACCACTTTTTTTTTTTTTTTTAATTTTTATCTTGAACAACACACATTAATAAAACAGGACTGCAGAGTTACACTTTTGCCCAAAGGGAAAGAATCAAAGCTTCTAGTTGAAAGAGGATCAATCTGCCCACCGGACCATAGAAACTGAGCAAAAGATAACAGGACTCTGACAAGCACACTCATGCCAATTTGATATCCCTGCAATGCATTATATTATAGAAGACCTAGAAAAGGGAAAACTGCAAATTCTCTTTAACTACCAATTTACAGAAGAAGCATATTAACTATAGTCAAATAAATTAAGCCATTGAATACAATTTTCTGCAGTTGTTGCACAACAGTCATTAAATCCTTTAAAATTAACTATCAGACAAGTGAGGAATTCTTGTCAGAGAAAGTGCACATCTAAGATCACCAACTTTACAAAATCTAAATTGTACTATTTAGAGAAAACATTAAGCCCTGCAAATCTAGGGGAATCCAAGCAAATATTAGAATAAAACAACTAATGTAACAACTGATGTCATAATCTGAATGTTTTATGTTAGTTTTGCATATGTCCTACATTTCTTATTGTCTTCTTTGCATTTAATGCTTAATTGCATTATAAAATATCACAATCTGAGAATCAGGGAGAGGCATTTATGACACAGCAACCAATATCTTTCTCCTTTGTGTATAACTGCAAGATTACAACTGTGCTTACTAATTAGCTCTTATCAGAAATTGTTTTACCTTTACCATGAGTTAAAAATTGAACAGTTGACACTTCAGCCAATTACTGAGGTTCTAGCAAATCTTTAGCACAAAGCTTAAAATCTTCTGCTACTTTATCTACTCAATCTGCCTTTAGACGTCTTATGAGAGACTCACTGTGTGGGGCCTCACTTTCAGCTAATGAGTTCCACCCTGTAGTCTGTGATCCTGTCTTGTTTTCAACAAATATTAGCCACTTTTTCTCCTCAGTTGGTCAGACTTTGTGAGGTTTTTCACAATATTACAACATTTCTCAGCCAAGCCAAGTTATGTAGTAAAATTTTATGCTGGTACACGGTGTTCTTGTTTCTTAATTAAACACCAAAACCTATTCGCATGATTAGTTTTAAAGATAATCGTTGATTATTTTAGTGGCCAGATACAATATAACTGAAATATTAAGATTATGAAATTAAATTTCCTTTTATACCTTGGTATGATGCAGAGGCTGGATAAATTTGAGGCTGATTAGATATGCTTTAATCAATGACACTGATAAGATTGTTGATGCATCCATATAATTAGGCAACACTCTTGGTTGCTAGCGCTAATGACCCACATTTATTAGGTATTATCTATTCTCCACATAAATCCATACTGAACAAATATTGTCAAATTTTTCATTTTAAGTGACATTAGTTATTTTTCACATTTCAAATCCTGAGAAATATACATCTCTTAATTTCTCCTTTAAATGCTTGTTCTTTCTTTTCTTTTTTTTTCCTAAAAAATGACTCTCTCAGATAGATTTTTAGGCAAAAGAGCTATATGCCTCCCAGTGACTGTTTTTTACACTGTCACTGGGAGGCATGTGGAAGAAACATTGCAGTGTTTTTTCCCACTACACATCAGCTTTCCACCAGACCTAGTGGCAGGACTACATTAAGCCTCAGGCATTACTTTTTCAATCACTCAAAGTTATGCAAAAAATGCATAACTTTGTCGTTAAATGAAGCTTTAAGTTCTGTTTTGCATTTACAGACTGATCTTGTTTTCTGTAGTCTTTCGACAGGCATTTATGTCCCAAAATACCTCAACAAAAAGGGAGTGAAGAGCATAAATATCCTAGGCCTTGAATGTATTACAGTCACTGCTGAAAATGTTTGTTTTTGTGCATAATCAGATTTCCTTTTGTATTTTATATTTGCAAGTATTTGCAGTTTGTGAAAGACTGTAAGACTCAATACTTCTACATTTCCATTTGATTTTACATTGTTTTAACTGATTTTTGCAGTCAAGTAGGTTTAGCGGCATATGCATTGGGGATTAAATGAAACCTATTTCACCATGAATACCCAGAGAACAGTTGTTCTACTAGCAGTGTGGCCAAGATAAACTGCATAAGGCTCCCTGCTGGGACTATTTCTTTTTTTGATTCATGATTGATAGTTGTAGAAAAGCAGTACAACCCAGATACTGAAAGACAGGCCTGACTGTGAATTTAATGGTAATGACAGAATAGTGATGAATTGAATCCATTCCATAATTCATCTTTTAATTAGACTGGTCCATGTCTATCCATCATAGTTGTAGAGAGATGAATGAGATAATTGTGTTTTATTGATGAGGAGGTAGTTCTTTTTGATTGCCCTCATATTTGACTCAAACACAGTGACTGTATGAATCTCTTTTCACATAAATGTGCTCCTTCAAGCTCACTTTAATAGATAATGTTAAATGTGTATATAACAAGATGCATGAAAAAAAAGATCTTGCAAAATGGCAGAATGAAGCTATTAAAACGTTCTTTCTCATACTGGTCTTTTATCTTTGTCATTCATTTTGAAATGAACAGGGTTTTTTTCAGATAAGTTTGCTGTGATTAATCTATGTTAAAGCAAAAAAACACTTACCTCTGAGGCTGAAAGAATTGGCGAGTGCTGATTTGTGTTTGTGTGCTTTCAAAGAGAGGAGCTCAACCTGAAGAACCAAACTACCTCACTGATCATTTCATCAGATAAAGCAACATCATTTTCTGTTTGGTTGCTGGCCAATAGGAAACAAGCCAAGATGGTGTTTTGACAGTGCAGAAGAATCCCGCTTATTCGCTTTCTCAAAAGCCAAACACATTTATGCTCAGCTTCTCAGCGTATAATCCCACAACAACCACTCTATTTTATGCTTCTGCCTATGACCACAATTTTACTGGCTTTTTATGCCATCACAGAGATCTATGTATGTATCAGTGTTTACCTCTATCATTCCAGCTTTTGTGAGAGCTATGTATGATAATTGAACAAAATTATTCTGCTCACGATAAAAAGCAGGATTCTGCTCTTTTAAACATGCTTGAAATATTCAACAATAAACTTATTGTTTATTCATACTGGTATCTTAAAACTAATGGTGCCACCTTAGGATAAGGAAGCAAAAATTCCCCTCAACAATTTGTTGGAAAAGAGGAGAATTTGACATAAAAAAAAACAGATAAGGTTGTAAATGAAGCAGCAAAAATATTATATTTGAAGAAAATGTAGTTCTTCGTGAGATTCATTTATAAATTTCAGCTTTAAATAGAAAACTTGGCAAATATCTTCCCCATTTTTTGACATTTTCAAGCCGCTAAAGGATGTCATGATGCCAGGGCAATGGAAATGTGGTGCAGCTTTAACTGGGGGTGTAACTTACACAAAACCCATCATGTGATATCTTTTCAGTATGCTTAAATCAAGAGAAACAGATAAAAATGTGAACAAAGACATTTTGAATTATCTGAAAAGATTTGATTTTATTGTCCTCAAGAACTGAAAAAAGTGCACAGCATGAAACTGAAAATATTTATTTTTTTTATTTTTATTTTTATTTTTTTCAGTTAAAAGAAACTTGGAGGTTATAAACCAGTGCATGGAACAATGGATTCATTTGACTGGAAAAGTCTATAGTTTGCCTCAGTGTGCATAAAAATCTCCCCTCCACCATCCATTTATTTATTACTTTTCAATACAGACACTTAGTGCAGGACTGTGGGAAAGCAGTACTGACTTTTCAGTTGTTGTTGTTTCTTTTTTTAAGCTACTTAAGCTAGCAAAGGAAACTTTTTGTGTGCATACAACTAACTTAAGTAAATAACATTTGTTTTTTACCAATCTATAATATTCATCTGTCCTGATGGCGACATGTCCAGGGTGTACCCAACCTCTCGCCTGTTAACCGCTGTAGATATAACAGCCTCCCTGGAGATCCTGAAGGATAATGTGAGCTAATGGATGAATGGATGGAGAATATTTCACATATAAAAGCTACATTTTTGATTTTGATTTGCATATTATGTATTCAAATGTTTTAGTTTTAACATCCAGTATTTAGCTTAATAGTTACTATGTTGATAAAATATGTTTATTGAACAATTGGCACATTATGAGACAGCTATCAAGTGGTGAACTTGTTTTATACTTCTGTATTTTATAGAATCATAGAATAAATTAGTGTAATGTGCTCTAAACTGAGCAGAGTTTAATAAAACTAATAGCTGACAAGGAAAGTCTCTTCTTTAACCCGAAGTCTGCAGCTATCCACCAGTGAGTGACCAGTGATCTTTACTTCAACAAGAGCAAAATACCATTTGAAAAGAAACTTTTTGATTTTTAGAAATTTTTCAAGAAGACTGGGCTGATATTCGAGAAAATTGCTTTTAGCTCGAAGTAGATTTGATACAGGGAGAATGCAGTTATCAAGTTATATAGTTGAGATTGTACTGGATATGATGTCACATGGCATAATATGTGGCAGATCGGCTGGTTGAAGCAACATGCAGCAGGATTTGAGTTTCACCATTTTTGGCTAGTAATTAATTGAAAAGTGAGATACATACCTCATTATTGTTGAAAAACATGCACATAAAGCTCCACTTCTGCCCATTTCTTTTACTCCATTGTCACTGCAACAGATTTTAATGATGGCTTGGAGTCCTGTAGCATGGTGCACTAAGTTCTGCACATAAAACATTCAGTATGTTTTCACATTCAGAACAACCCTGTACTTCATAAGTCTGTATACACATATACACACAACAATTACAATAAATACAGAAGCCATTTTTCTCTTCACCTTCACCATACACTCTCAGAGGGAAAAGTTTTTTGTTGTCAGTGTTTTCAACCTATGAGGGCATGGATGTCTTTTTTTAGTGATCGTATCTATACAATTTTACAATAAACCAAGCTTGCCTTTTTAATGTTTAGCATTTATATTTTGAAGCAAATCAAACTGTATTCTGAATGTGTCAAAGTGTGAAGCAGATCAAGAAATAAACTAATTAAATTTACCTGATATGGCAGGGAAACTTGCTAGCGCTGCAAATTTATAATTTTCCATCATATTTTATTTCTGCTTTTATAGCACATTTACTGTACAGTTCTTCACTTTCATTAGCCCTCTTCCAAGTCAGAGCTTCAAGCAGATTGTTAACAGCAGCTTGATTCTTTGATTCATTTACATACCACCAGCCTGCAAACACTGACATATCAGGCAATGTTAGCAGCTATGTACTTAAGCAAGTGAAAAATTTAGCAAGATAAAACTATATTGAATTGTCCTTATGTTTAACATGTTTCAGTAGTTATAGATCTATGTTTGACTTATTTCCCAACTGTAAGTCTTAACACCAACCAAAACTGATGACCCAGATAGCTGCTAGATAAGATTCATATAACTTTTACTTATCAATAAGCCACCTCTTCTGTTCTGTTGATATGCATATGATGATATATCTGCCGCTCTTTTCTATCACCCTGTATTTCCTCATTTGTCAGAATAATGTTCTGATCACTTCAGAAAGCTGTGTCAGATTTTACCTTAAAGTGGTGAAAATGGTGACCGCTTTGCGTTCAAAATTCCACCTTCAGTGTTTTCAATTCAGATTTTTTTTCTTCAGTTGCAATTTACTGTAAATTATTCTTCAGATAGATATGATTTCACAGAAGTTCAGAGCCTGAAGGCTCTCCACTTTTGATTTCTCTTGAGCATAGGCATGACACATCTTCCAGGTAAAAACTGTTCAGTTTGCATCCTTTCTCTTCTTGAGAGATGATTATTTCAAAGTCTACTTACAGTAACCAATAACTTGCTGACAGTTGGTAAAATTAATGCCTGGAGGTACAAGAAAAAATAATTGCATTCTCTTCAAATTAATTCATATGCTGTTTTGAAAATGATGGATGATAGGGCTAGATTGATTAGTATGTCTGAAAAGAAATAGGAACCAAGTGATTTAGAGTTTAATCATACAATTAAATTGTATCATTATTGTTATGAAATGCTACTCCCCTTAGGAGAATTTTGGCATACACGAAAGCTGTGTACTATTTAATTAAGATATTTAAATGTTAATTTATAGAGTCTTTGCTGTTCTAAATAAGTTGATGTTCTCAAAGAGAATTGCACATTAAATTTTGCTTTCCCACTGGCGAGCGGCCTTTTCATCATAGCTTTTGACCCTAATTAGTATGTTTGCCAACTGGAATGGACAATGGTTGAGTCTCAGATCAACTTTAGCAACTCTGTATTAGATCTAATCCCAAACAGAATAAATAATTATCTAATTAATTAAGAGCATAACCTGGACAGGTTGTCAGTCCACTCCAATGCAACAGAGGGACATAAGCAGCTATGCAAGCAAACACTCATACCTAATGGTCATGTAGAGAGACCAATTAAGCCAGAAGAGGTGGTCTAAAACTTCAATTGTTTCCTCTAATAGTGTGATAGTTGTTCATCAACTTAATTTTTATCCCCTTGCTTTACAAATAATTTTTATTATTATTATTATCATCATCATTATTATTATCATCATTATTATTATTATTATTATTATTATACTGTGCTGCATGTACTGCGTGCACATGGTAGCTTACCATCATTAGCATGTGAATATGTGCTTGAATGGGTGGATGACTGAACGTAGAGTGAAGAGCTTTGGAGTCATCCGGAGAAGAGGAAGGGTTATACAAGTACAGGCCATTTACCATTTTACTGGAAGCTATAAGAGATTCTTGGGTGTGATGTTCTATAATGGTTCCTTCTCATTACTATGTGTCTCAGCTTTTCTGCTTTGTTAAATTAAAGTTAATTCAAGACTGTGATTGAACCTGCTCTATTCTGCCTCATCCAATAACCTGAAAATAATATAATGGAAAATGTTTCACCAATATTTCTGAACAGTTTCTGTGGAAAACTTCCCCAAGGTTTCTGGTTTGCAAATGACTGTTTTTCATTTTCATATGGGTTCCACTGAAATATGTAAATTGAAAAACCTTAATTAATAAATGTCGAATTGAAAAGAATGATGAATGAAAGAAAAGCTCAAAACACATCTGTAAATAGAATATATTCTGAATTTCTATTTTATATCAAAGTCTGAAAATCTTTTGTAAAAGGCATACCTGTTACAACAAATTTCTCGTTATGAAAGCAATTTAAAACAGCAGCACTTTTTAACAAACAAGCATTTAACATGAAAGCTCTGATGAAGTAATTTTCTGCATCGTTTGAGACACAGCAAAATCACAGAGTGGAAGTGTTGAGTCACTCATGAGGACAAAGTTAAAACTGCCATTTACCATTCACCTCATCTCATTACAATTTTGTCTAACTCTTTGCAAGCGGTCATTATTTGAGTGTAATTGCCTCTGATGGCTCCAAAAAGTAAAAAAAAAAAAAAAAAAAAAAAACGACCTAAGTTGTGCTTTGCCACAGTCAAAATTGACCACATTCTGTATTTTAAAGACAAACAATGTATGACTCCCTAGATTATAGTGCCCTGGAAAAGTATTCAAATTTATTCATGCAACCACAAAGGGATGGATATGATATAGGCCAAGGGTGCCCGAAGTCGGTCCTCGAGGGCCTGCATGTTTTAGTTCTCTCCCTGGTTTAACGCATCTGGATCAAATGATGGCTCGTTAGAAGGCCTAAGAAGAACATTGACATGCTGAAAATGTTGTTGGTACTACCAGGGAGAGAACTAAAATGTGCAGGATTCCGGCCTTTGAGGACCGACTTTGGGCACCCCTGATATAGGCTTTTCTATCCATTTTTTTTGTTGTTTTTTTTTTCATATGCAATCAGAAGTTGGGTTCATATGTGCTTTCTGCTCCCTTGAGCTCATAATTTGTAGTACCATGTTTTACTGTTGTTAAAGCTACAAGTTTTACAAATGTAACAACTGATATTTTTGCTCAGTCTTGTTTGCCAAGTTGTTCAAATTTAGTCGGTTTAGCTAGAGAGTATCTGAGAACATTCATTTTTAAGTATTGCCGCTGCTTATTTTTAAATCATGTTCAATCAAAGACTGGAGTATGTTTTTATTTAATATGTTTTTAAACATACTCCAGCTCTCACTCATTGAGAGCTCAGCGAGCTCTCACTGTCTGTTTAGCATAGCTGCTCTGAAGGAAAGTGAACCTCTGCCCTTATCTGAATTTTGACCAATGTCTTTGTATTTGAATATTCCACAGGATTTTATCTTGGTCGCTCTCCACCTCCTTGGAAAGTGATTCCAACTTTGACCTAGAATTCTCCAGTTTGAATTCTGCATACGTTTCTGTACACTGGGACAATCGGAAGCCAGTTCAATCTCAGCTCTGTCTGTCTCTGTCGTTGTGTCCAAGGACAACGGCAAAGACCGACACAACGACCGAGACCCCGGGTGGCCCTGGTACATGGCAGTCTCACTTTTTACACTGCCCCAAAGCAGCTGTGGCCAATCACCAACAAGTGATTGAGTGGGTTAATGACTGAATGTAGTGTGAAGTGCTTTGGGGGTTGTCTGGACTTGATAAAGTGCTGTACAAGCACAGGCCTTTTACACTATTCCCACCATGTGGTTATGGCATTCCATGTATTCCTTTCTTATTAGTATCTTACACCCTGCTGTGAGATGCTGTATTGTTTCTGGAGCTTATTTGCATAACCTTAACCTGGGATATTGTCTAATGTGGTAGATCTGGGAATTTATTCCTCTGGTGGAAAAAAAAAAAAAAAAAAAACTATGACACTGCAGGTTTATGTCCAGAAAAGTAATTTATAGATCACAAAACCTGATAATTCAACTAGACACAGGATAACATTTACAAGGTTTATTTGACTATTGGTGTCAGACAACACTGCAAAATAAAATCCATCAGGGTAATTCCAAATAAGCACCTTCCAGCTTGTCTGGGTTTGATTCGTCAAAGTCAAAAATGGCAGAGGTATCCAATTCTTTGTTCTTAGTTGAGGTCAAGGAACAGCCAATGGTCATGAACAGGAGATCAGGGCAAGGCAAGAAAAAAATGCTTGACATTTACAGGCTGTGAGGTTCAAAATAATCTGGCAGGCAACTTCTGCCTGGGAAAAGCTTATAACAGGCAAAGGCATAGGTGAGAGGCAGCAACCAATAAGTAGGCACAGGCGAACAGGATGTGTATGATTAATGGCAGAGCAAAAAGAGGACCAGGAAACAGGCAGGTTTCAAATTGCAAAATTACACTGAAAACTATCTTTTACATAAAGCAAAAATATTGTTTCTTAATTAAATTGCCAATCAAGTTAGAGCTATCAGAATGACAGGCATAATCTAAACAGGCAAAACAGTGGAATATTGTTTATTTGTCTGCAGTTGTGCTGTAAATAACATCTTTTAAGACACAGTCCCTGTCTTCCAAAATAAGAACTGAATTATTGTAAGAATTTTCTGAGAAGCTAGATGGCAATAAAAAGCTTTATGTTTAAGTGTATCATAGTGATTACAACACTAGATATTTGGCTTTTGAAAAATGTTATCTTATTTGTTATGGATCATATTACACACTGGTATGTTTGTGGGCTTACTTTATGCTCTGTTCTTTGGTAATATTAAGCTTTAGAGATAAGCAACTCATATATTTCATGTTATATTTTTATGTTTGATGTATTTCTGGTCAAATATATGGGCTGAGGTGTTTGACTCTACTATGTAATAAAGCTTACATGTCATTCCAGATAGCATTAAAACAGACAAAGCATACTGTCCTTCTCTGTTCTTCATATAAAGTGAAAAATAATTATATTTTCCCATTTTCCAACTGGGATGTGCAATGTCAAAGGCACTTACAGTCAGTATAATTAGATACTAGCGATACACCTCACCTGGGGCGTCTTCGCCTTTTCCTCCTGAATCGACCTCCTAACAAAAGCAATGGAATAAAAGGCTTTTCTTAAAGATTTATGCTACCCCTCAGTCCATTAATGTCTCCTTTTTATGTGTCCATTTGGCCACTCTACTCTCATTGTTTAGGCTGGATGCTGCTAGGACAGTGAGAATTCCATGCTGATTCAGGTAGATGGACAAGGGTGTATTTGTGGCAGAGTAGATTTGCTATATTTAAGAAGACACAGACACTCATTCTTGTTGAGCATAAATGATCAGAATCAGCCATGAACTACTCTGGAAAAACATAAGCCACTGTTGGGTATACATCAGCTTGTGAAGGGTGAAGAGATTTTTTCCATGTTTTGTCGATGGACTTCCACAAATTTGAAGGTATTCCTTATTATATGTTACATGCCAATATAACCTACCACGTTACTGTGAAGTGGAATAAAAAAGATATATATTTGTCTTCATTTGCATTCAGGACTGTCAGTAATTTTAAGTATTTTTTTGACAAAATTCTAGCTGCAATTTTGGTTGTCTGTTCCAAATCTAGAACAGATTGCAGATAACCAAATCTGCAGCCTGAACAATTTGCTCATTATTTGAAAAATGAATGCAACTCAGCTTAATGCAATGAATTAGCATCAAAAGATTCATTAGATTTAAATCTGGACTTTGACTGGGTCATTCTTACATAAATATGCTTGGACCTAAATAACTCTATGTAGCTCTGGCCTTTTTAGTGTGATCCTCCTGGTAGGTCAACTTACACCCCAATTTTAAGTTTAGTTTTCCTTCCAGCTCACAATCATGCTCTACTTTGTGTGAATCGGACAGGTCATAGACAGGTCACCAGTCCATAACAGACATAACAATCATGCACATAAACACCCACACTAAAGGAGAATTTACAATTTTTAGATCAATCAACTTGACAATCATGTTTTCAGACTGTTGGAGAAAGCCAGAATACCTGGAAAGAACCCACACACAGAGACCTCAAGCCAGGATTGGAACCCGAGACCTTCTTCTTTCAAGGCAACAGTGCTACAGCTTGTAGCACTATACAGCCTGCATGTTTTATTTTAATTAGGTTATTTGAGTAATATCTGACTCTGACAAGCAAAGTGCCACCACAAATAAACCTCGCAGAGCATCTGCAATACATCACCCCCTTCACTGCAAAACATATAGCATTCTCGGCAAGTCAACATACCTTCTATCACACACCACAAGCAGGAACAATCTGGAAGAACACCACATCACACTATTTTATTGCCCAACTCTCCATGGGTTTTTGATTAAGTTTTATAAATCATTTTCAACATTCTACATTAATATAGTAACCATGGTTAATATAATTGCAGCCAAGCAGTTAAAGGACAAGTTGAATTCATGAGCACACCTTTACTCATCATTGTATTCTCCTTTTCTTCCATCAGACAGAAATTCTGCCTTTCAAACCTTTCATTTGCATGTGCGTAATCACAGTGATGTATTCTCATATTTACTTCAGTAAGAAAAGTGTGATTCACATTATAATTTTGTGAAATTGTAGCTAAAACATCTTTCCACTTAAACATAACAGCACAAACAAGCTTCACTGCATGGATGATGGCTAAAACACAATTAAGAACACAGAAAAATCTCCCAATAAAAAGAAAAATCTACAATCCATCTTCCTTTTAAAAGGATTGCTGGCCCATTTGCTGATTTGTAACAGGGAGAGGATAGACAATCACAGTATAATTCAGTTGGCTGTGGCAGTTTGCCACAAATGAGGAAGTACAATAATGATGAAACGTCAATGAGAAGATGAAAAAGTAATCTATCTATTGCAGCCGGGTCCTCAAAAGATCTACGTGTCAACACTCAGAGATCAATATGTTTCATTCTTTGAGGGATAATTTACACATAATGCATCCCTCATCATTCCATATCAGGAAACCTTACTGTGAATTTGACCTTGACCTGATATCCTCACTGGAATCACAAAGCAGCATTTAACACTCAATTATAATCCAGATTTTTATGTAAGCATTATTCAAACATATTTCAAATAGCTTCGAGGCATATTTTGCACTTTTTAATTCATCCTGTCTGACTCAAAAATGAGCTATTATCTCAGACAAGACTCACTTTAACCCAAGTTTATTTCACAGACACACAAACCAATCTTAATTATACTAAGACCAAAAAGACTGACATTAATATTCATGAATATTCATTCAAACAAAACAAAACAAACAAAAAAAACAACAACAACAACAAAAAAACAATTTATTGTTATTTGAATGGCATTGACTAAGTGGGTAATGTAAATGTTCTGCTAGAGGAAAAACATAAACAATAAGCACAAAAATGAGTTCTGAAAAGTGGAACTCCAAGACTGTAACTACAAGGTCTCACATAACTATAGCATTGAGTTTTTAGTAAAATGAGAAATGGTTGAAGTGAAACTCAGACAGGTAGACAATTAAAGAACTGCCATAACTTTACTATTAATTATTGCATCATGTGAGAGTTATTTTTTTCTTAAGACACTTTTTACACCTTCCATACCTTCCAGGTTAAACCATGAGTTTCAAATGATCTTTTTCTGAGTATCTGAGAATATTACCTCCTCTCAAGGATGTTGGAAACCATGTTATTTAAATACACACATTTTTGCAATACTAATTGCCCTGTATTTTTTATATTCTGAAGGAAAACATAAAATGCTTCTTAGTTACCTTTTGAGCCACTTGCCTGCTTAGATGTTGCACTCACCCAAACAAATAAGGAACATTTACCAAAGTATTAAGAGGAAGAGGTACAACAGCTTGGTATCTTCCCCTCATGCTGCTCACCAGCCACCTGCCTTATTTTACAGTGGTATGGCTATTTTGTTCCTCTTAGTGGGAATGTTATGATCTTGAAGGACAGTGTCCTGTAAAAGATATTTCAAATTTTGAATTTCCACTGTAAATATTCTCAAAAGAATATCAAACAGCATTTAAATTTTTGTCAAAACTATTTTTTTTTGTCTATGAGAGCCATCCCAAACCATCACAACCAGACATGTCATGATCTGCATACTTACCATGAAACATCCAAAGGTGCTATCCAGCTTCCACAAACAGAACTTTGATTCAACAATGATTTGATTCACACCTATAGTCTTCTGTGCTTCAGCAGCCTCAGGAAATTCCATCCAATGTTTGTAAATTCTATCAGGGCTAACTTTTGTCAAAGTTTGTTGACTTGATGCTCAAACTAGTGAATCCGTCTGTTTTAACATTTTTAAAAGGGTTCATTTAATTTGATTCGTTAATTTTTTTTAGTTTAACTTATTTGTTTAATTTTATTGAAAGTTAAAGTTTGTAGGGCTAAAGGTTATTTCTACAACTATTCCTCAAGAAGTGAGTTAAGAAGCCTGTTTGTTTTTCACATCAAATTTATGTCTGTTTTCAGTGACTGTCCTTAGAGATCGCACTGATTTTGGCACAAAAGGCTTTTAATTTTCCCAGCACCATCTGCATGGAATTAGCTTCAAAATAAACTTAAATTGAAGGAGTTAGACTCACTTTATTCTTTTAAGGACACTTTGAAAACCCTTACAGAATCACAGTTTGTGTGTTTTTGCGTTTAAACTGACTGAGTTCAGTTTTTAATGATGATCGTGTTGTTGATGAGTGAAAGTGTATATTTGTTAGTGACTACTAGTAATTTTTCTCCTGCCAATTTTGTGAAAGAAATTTTTAATCCCACTGAGTTTTTTTTGTTGTTTTTTTTTCCTGGTTAAATAAAAGTTGATGATTGCTGGAATGGCATCAATTTCAAATAATTTATTTATGTAACTAGCAAAGTATGTAATGCAATAATTAAGATTATTGATTCCTGTAAATTTTGAGAAAAAAAGAACATTTTTGACCAGCATGAACAATTTGCAATCACAAATTTGAGTTAACAGAATTACCATTTGATCACCTGCATGAAAACAGATATTTATGATTAACAAATAAAATGGCACTGATTAACCAATATATAATATTAGAGTACATTAAGTTTAAAAATATGAACTGGGTACTTCCTTTAATGAACAGGAGGAGCTGAGGGAGAGATTACTTTTAACAAGTATTACATTAAAGATTATGTTGTTCACATTTGGAGATAAATTTAGTTCAGATCCTGCTGGGCACTTGAAGGGATCTAGCTGAGAGCCTTACTTACAAGGATCATCCTTGCCTTTTCAAAATGCAACCAGAACTGCTGAGTTTGACGTCTGCAGCGAGGTGACCCAAAGCCTCGCTGCAGACGTCAAGCCTCATTGATCGCAGGTGTCTGCTGGCTTCAGCCAAAGCACAGATATGCCAGAGGAATCAAAATTATTCTACCAAACTCTTATTCTGAAAAACTGACCAAAGTCCAAGAACTTCTTTTAAAAGTTTTAAGAAAACCCATGTGTTGATAAAACCGGCATAATAATGCATTTGTAAAATTGCTGTTGTTAGTCTGTCCTCTACATTACAAGGGACATTTGCATTTCCATTTGAACTATGAAACAATCTGCTTTGTGATTTTTCCTTTCTTTTGGGAGAGCTTATTTTTTTTTAAGCAACAAAGCAAGGCAGAGAAACCATAATTATTTACTTTACTGAAGGAATTATTTTTGCTTCCTTCATTCCTGGAATGCAACAAGACTCCTTTAACATTAATCACACACATAATATTCAAATGATTGAAATAGCTGGAATAAAATAACCTTAAAACCGTTTTTGTTTACCACAATAATTGTAGAATTTCTACATTTATTGACATTCTACACACACAGTTTGTTATTAAACTTGACTGAATCCTCATGGAAGTTATTGAGTCCATTAAAATACTGTCCCTAGTCCAAGTTGCTACCATTCTTTGGCTGGCACTATGATTCTATTACACCCAGGCTTCAATAGAGTTTTTCAATAGTTCCTCCACCTGGGATTCTCATCTGTTTATTTTGGACTTCACCATGAGTTATGATCATGGGAGAGGAGTCCTGACTTTATACCTGCATAGTGTCAGATGCAAGATATAAAGAGTTTATTTTTCAACTTTTCTTACTATTTTGGCTGTATGACTGAGACAGTCTGTTTGGTAGTTTTACAATTCACTGCCTCTCAGAAGGTCAGAGGTCATTTCATGGCCCATGGTCCTTCTTAGATTTGCTGAAACAAATTCCTGTGAAAGAAAAAAGTATTATGTTCTTAGTACTTATCCTGTAGTGTGCTGATCTCCTTGTTAACATTTGCAGTAATGCTTTGATTGCCTGTTTGTACCAAATGCAGCAAAGTATTCCAAGAACACTTCTCTCTAGTGCCAATAAAATTTTCATGTGAATGCCGAAGACAGAGCTTAAGCATTTTATACAATCTTTGCTCAAAACAGACAGTGCTTCTCTCCGTATTTGACAACATGCTGAGAAATGGATTTTTCTTCAGAATATTAACAATTTAAGTCTACAGTTTCCAACTTGCAGCTGTATAGCCAGAGCTGTGAGAAAATCTTCCTTCCTGTGTGACTACACTGCATGTATTTACCGTTTCATTGTCTGTGCCTCTCACCTTCCATGCACACGATCACGCACACTTTTCCTATCCTGAGTTCCGAAATACACACACACACACACACAGTGTTGAGTGTGGATAGCGCTGCCAGTAGCAAGGTCTGACAGATATTCCTTTGTGGCCATTTCAGAGAGTGGGCACAGAGCTCCAAGCACCTGCTAGCAGGCTTGCATGTCACAGTAGTTGTCACCAACAATCACATTTTTTCAGCTGAGACTAAATATAAGTGGGAAGGTGTGTGCCTGTATTTGGCTTCCTAGCAAAGCTAATCAGACAAAGTTGGCTAAAGAGCCTTCGTATCATAGCCCAGTTGTTACACAGCAAACAGTTAGCAACCCTGAATCATTTGAGTTTAGGAATCATTGGAAGAATTTTCTTATAATAAAAGATGAAAATTTTGTCCATAAGTACATGTTCATTAATAATATTTATCACAATTGTGTTTATTGGGTTTTATTGCTGTAAAAAAAGTTTTAATTCACCATTTTGTTAGGGATGATTTACAAGATATGCTAAGACAAAAATTGTTCACATTTTTGGAATCACATCTTTGTTCTAGATGCTCTTTGGAGATGAATCATTTGTTCTTGTGATATATACAATCCATTAATTTTTATATTTATTGAGTTCAAAACTACATGTATATCTCAATCAATTTTATTATCATAAAAAGTGTATAGCTCAGTTATAAAAGAAAAAAGTAAAATTTATAGCATATATTGTAACAGATGCATTCCATGAGTTAATTTTCAGTTAGCTTGCAACCAATTAAAAATAAAAGTTTTTGATAAATTTTAAAAAGTAGAAAGCACTGACTGGATGTTTGGTTAATTTAAAAAAATTTTTTTTATTCATTAACCAAAGAAGCCTAGCATAAGCAACTATAGCCAATGTCTGGATATATAAATTATATGGCGATGTAATACAATTTTAAAATGTTGAATTTAGCGACAGGTGGGAGTCCTTTGTTTTGTTTTAGTTTTATTCTTTTTAAATGTGCCTAAATGCTGAATTGCATTGTATTGTTTGGTACACATGCATAACAAACTGATTTCAAATTTCAATCCACAAAAAATAATGATGTTAATTTTCTGTACTGTTTTACAATTGTAGTTTATGTATGCTGCAGATTGGCAATGGCAGTAGGAAGTGAAGACAGTCAGTCCTGTTGGCAACTCTTTCAATATTGAATTAACATGAACAGCCAACCCCTCTTTTTGCAGCAGGGGGTGGTTGTTTCCAGCTCAATGCTGGTAACCTTCT
The DNA here is from genome assembly GCA_010277075.1 of Poeciliopsis retropinna. Taxonomy (NCBI): domain Eukaryota; kingdom Metazoa; phylum Chordata; class Actinopteri; order Cyprinodontiformes; family Poeciliidae; genus Poeciliopsis; species Poeciliopsis retropinna. Next base: position 8,190,012 of record VMRM01000003.1, read on the forward strand.
TACATCTCATTACATACACCACAGCCAAACATTTTCAATTGGGTAAAATTTAAAATTTCAACAGAGTCCATGTTTTAGCAAACAATTATTTGTCAGTAGCTGAGGGTCCAGACTCTCTGCATGATGCAAAGTGTAGAACAACAGGCTGGTTTTTACCAAGCTATTAGTAGTGTGCAGCAAGATCATTAGTTTTCACAATCCATCTTTAATCATAGCAAATAAAAGCAGATAAGTTCACCACACAGAAGCTCCAAAAGGGAGGAGGATATCCAGTGAAACAGCCAAAAACATTCTATTTCTTTCTATTAAATGGACAAAGTACTACACATTCAATCAAAAGCCCTTTTACAGTTTGGTTTTTGTAATGTAACCAGTACATTTAATGCAATATAGATTTCAATATAGACTTTATAAAAAATAAAAAAACACTTTCATGAGTATGATACATTATCACACACATAATATCTATATAAAACATATATATGTTTTATTCACAAAAAAGTTATTCAGGACATGTGGTTGATGGTGAGGGAGATGGATTGGAAAGGTGCAGAAATAGGAATGAAATCCAAACTTCACCGTGATGAGGCAACATGCGGCAGGCTTTTAAGTGAAATGAGGAATGAAAAGACTTTGGCACCATGGCACACATTAGCGCCACACACCAGGAGCTCATCACATAAGGCTGATAGCTTCTGATAGACTATCTCTTTTGTGATGCAGAGGACCCTCTACACTCACTCTGTATCTGCATTTCTATGTGACTTCAGTGCAATTCATGTGTCCCAGGTAGAGTATAAGTGTGGTACGACATGTCTACTTGTTGCTTATATAGATTTAATACAGATTTTCATGAGTAATCCACAAGATAAGATATGTGTTCAGGTCCCTATCTGCAATTAGAATTGATTCAAGTGATAATATTGTAGTGAAAAAAAACAAATATATACATTGTCAATTTATGTTGCTTACCTTTTATCATGCATTTTGAACATTTAGAAGTTGACTGGTTTTAAGTATAAATCCTGCATTGTTTATTTCTATGTAAACAAGCCTCTTAACAGTTTTTCTTAGTCACATTAGTATGTATCATGCACACAGCAATAGTTCAGTAGAACAACGTGAAACAACTCTTTATTGTGCTGTGCAGGTACAACCTTGTCTGCATGCTGTGACAAATAAAAACACATAAAAGAAACTACAGTGTTCACTTTTTTCCATTTCTTATGTGATTCCAGGAGTTATTTTTATATCAAGAAGCAATATTTGTAAGGCTGCTAAAGACCCCTTGCCTCACTTGCTGCAAAATTTGCAACAGGAATACTTTAAGTTCACCTGTCAGAAACACAGGCATAAGAGCTCACATGGGACCGCTGTTCTTCTGCGCTGGATTTTGAAAACCACTGCTGCATTTATCCAAACAGCTGTGGTTTACTTGCCTTGAGAACAGAGCCCCCACCTTCACAGTCACGAGGAAGGGAGACGATTACTGAGATTCATCACTGCAGTTTGTCTTCAGGGCGCAAATCCTCTCTTGAGAGTAAGGGAGAGGGATTGATAACTCTGTCATGCATCGCATGACTTGCAGATGTTTCATGTCAAATGACAAAAATAAATGTTTTTAAATGGAGGCACTTATATGTGTTTTAGGGAAGTTTCCAGATGTTTAGTTTTGTCACTGATTTATTTGTATGCCACAGACAGTTAAACAGAATAATTTTATTGTAGCTACAACATGAAAACGAGTTTAGGATTTCTAAGAACATGTGAAACTTCCAGCCAGGAAGCCTTAAAAGCTGCTGCATTCTTACTTGATATCCAGCTGTGCAGAGAAGACCGTTTGGTACGGTTTTACCTTATGTTAGTACATCATGCTGCCTCTGCATTTGATTGTTCAGATAGGCTCTTATTCAACCAAGTCAAGATGTTTAATCAGAAGTGCAATTGTTAGATGAGTAAATAAAAACTAACATTTCTTTCCAATGTTTTTTTAAAATTTTACTCTCATATCTCTATTTACCTGCGACAGACTGGCGACCCCGCCTCTCGCCCAGAACACAGCTGGAGATAGGCACCAGCACCTCCCGACCCCAATAGGGACAAGGGTGAAAAGAAAATGGATCAATGGATCTCTATTTACCAACCACTTCAAGATCTAAAGTAAGGAGTTTTACAACTTTGAACCCAAACATCTGCATCGTACCCTTCTTTTTATTTGTTCGTTAACCATCTTCCAAATTCCTGCAAATGAAAAGCCACTCAATACCATGATGCTGCCACCATGTTTGAGGCACAAGACGATATCTTGTAAAGTTAATGTAGTATTTTGCTCAGTGTGCACATGTTACAATGTTTTTATCTGATAAAGCACCTTGTTCCACTCATATTATAGTCACTTATGCTTTTTCCCCTTTATGGCTTCTGGCAAAATGACTTTTCTTGAACAATAACTTTTATCTTTCCACTCAGCAATAAAGGCCTGATTGGTGAATTGTGAGCTATGCAAACCTCTGCAGCTTCTTAAGACTTTCCATGCTGTCATACTTTTCATCTTTTTTGTAGGATATTTAGAAAAAAAATACTTAACATAAGTTTGTGGTTGTAACACAACATCTTAAAAACTCAAGGGTCAAATGTGAGACTTGTAACACATTTGATCTTGCATTTTGAAATTATTTAAATCTAACCTCAAGTGTAACAAATTTCATGCCACAGATTCCACCAATTTTTTATTGAAAACAATAATAAGCAAATGTATGTCTATCAAGCACTTCAACTGAGTACTAAAATTAGGATTTGGGTTGTCTAAGTAAGACTTTCCATCTTGTTATCGATGGTTAGACTTCGCTGTCTTAGTAAGAAAAAGAAAATTAAGGATTGTAAAAAGAAAAAGGTTAGGATTGGCTTTAAACAGATGGGCACAGCAGACACATACACCACCATTTACCATTGTTGTCATGGCCAGGTAACTGCTGGAACTAAACCTCAGCCTTCTGCTGCAATCAACATTGACTGTCCAGTTCAGAAACAATGCAAGCAGTTTCACAACCAGCAGAGTAGCAAATATGGAAATTTGCTGTCACAGATGGTTTTTTTTTTTATTTCAGCAGGGAAAAACTCCCTAATGTGAAATTTTATAAGCTTAGTGGAATATGGAGCTGATGAGACTTTTCTGAGATTAAAAACCAAAAAACAAAACAAAACAACAACAAAAAAACAAGCAGCTGGACCTAGTAATGTGTAAAAGCCTCAGCTTGGGAGACAAGTACATTATAAGATTGTGAACTAATTAGAATGCCATGGTAGATTGCACAAGCCACTCTATTATTGGGATGTAACACTTATAAGGACTTATTAAGACTGGTGATGTTGTAACCACTCAAGTAAAAAAAAAAAACAGATAATAATGTTATAATTTGCAACACCTGAATGTTTCTCAAGTTGGTAATTATAAATGAAATGCCACACATTAATAATTCAGAAATCAAAAATAGGTTTTACAATAAATACCTGCTGTCTTGAGTGAACTCAGTATTAGTCAAAACAGAATGTGCCAAAGAAAAGGCGTAAGATTATGCGATAGATTTCTCTATTGTGAAGTCTTAAAAGTATTTTTCTTTCCTTTTTAAAAAAAAATAAAACTTACCCCTTAATAAGTCATCTCAAGTGGTAATTTGATTCCTTTATATTCAGTCAAGATTATCTTCAGAGGTATCCAATAATAATAATTAAAAATAAAACATGTTAAACAGAAAAAAAGTACAGAATTTTCAAATATACTTGTCAAATAAATTAAAGCAACGTGTGAGCAGTACCATTCTTCATTAGTGGTTTCCATTTTTTAGTGTTTTGCAAATTAGTTGATTCCTTAAACTTTTCCACATCAATTTATGCTTTAATTACAAACATTAATGTATTTACTGTAGATTTTCGGAGACTGAGCATTGCAGAGAAGCACCTAACTGTAAGTAACCTGGCTGTTCTATGCTTTACTTTGCACAGAGGGTCTAGACACGTGGCTGTTGAGAACCCTGAACTTTTTGGGCTTTGTGGAAAATGCTATTTGTTGAGAAAAACACTGCGCAACTGGTCACCATGAGCCATTTGCTCAATTTAAAATTGAAATGATGATTGTGATCCAACCAGATTTTCAGCTTAGTAAATAAAGATTCAGCTTAAACCTGGTAAATTATAAAAAGTCAGAATTATAAAATCCTGTGGAATCAAAAAATGTGTTTGATGGATAGCTTGATAACCATAAGCAAATTGACTTTTCATAACTTTTGAAAGTAATAAGCTCTTAAAACTTTTCTTCATGCACAAAAAGAAGTAACATTTTCTGAGATGACAATTACATTTTCAAATAAATAAATAACACTTGTTTTACTCAGAATATTTTTCTTTTAACAAAAAGACATCAATCTGGAATATGCAGCAGAAGGTTATGCTGACATTACAGTGCATCTTATTAATAATTTCTTGAGTTATGAAACATTTTTAGGGGCAGTACATCTTGGTCTGTATTCAGTATGCTGCCATGATATGAAATGTATTTATTTTGATTGAAAAACTTCAAGATTGGCTGGCTCAGCTTCTGCTTTGGTACAATTCAATATTTCTGCACATCCTGTCCTTTTTCATAAACTCCTGCTTTGACCATGATGGCAGGCAGACGGGGAGGTTTGGGTCTCAATCGTTTCTCCCTTCAAATTGACGCAAAACATGAAAACATTTTTTTCTTTTTTCAAATCTATTCATTAACCTCCATCCAAGGTTCAGTGAAATCCTATGACTTATGTCAGCACCTTGATTTTTATGCAAGCTAGAACTGCAGATGGTCTGCAAAATATTGCTCGTACCATCTCTGTTCCATTGCAGGAGGGGCAAAATGACTGTCAAGGAGCATCAGTGTGGACAGGGGTGATAACACCAGGCTGCTGCTACTCTCCCACCTCCTTTTCTTCCCCTCTGGCCCAACAGCATCCATTCTTCCTTATGTAAATGTCACTGTGTTGCCTTATAGACCCCACAACATCCATCTCCTTGTGGAAATGCCACAGCATCAGCACCACTGCGCTTCGACCCAACACTGGGGCTGCCGGTCCTAAGAAAAACAGGGTCAAGAAGTGTGGTGCAGTTTCTGGAGGAAGTATTTGGAAGTTGGAACACTTAAGAGAGAACAAGCCATGCCAGCTCAAATGACCTTGCATAGGCATGAAGTGGAGCCATTAATAAGGATGAGGTGGACAAGGAAAAGACACAGACAAGTACAGTCAATGGAGAAAAAAAACAAGCATCTATTTTTCACTCTGTGTACACAGTGTGAGAGCGCCTGTCGCTCTGTGCGATAAGGAGTGGTCCTGCTTTAGATTAATGACCTGCTTACAGTGCTGCACAAAATCAGCGCAGATGTTGTGCAGAGAAAAGATGACTTTGCTGACAAGCAGCGTGTCCTCTCTGTCAACAGGAGAGATTCCCGGTTCTTACTATTACACCGACACCCCTGCTGAGCAGCATCACGCTGATGAAAATCTCTCACCTCTGAATTTAATCAAGGCGTTTTTAAGGTATTTCTTGATCAAACTACATGCCTCTTCCTCTGCTGGATCAAACTACATGCCTCTTCCTCTGCTGCCCCACAGGGCAATTCTGGAAGATTTCACCAGCTAGGTCTAAAGGATATCTTCAGTACATTTTTTTCTTATTAGTTAGCATTAGTTTTTTCTCTCTCTTTTTCTCTCTCTGCAGGGTGTGTGGGTGGCTGAAACTGTATTGGTAGCTTAATCTCACACACAGAGCAGCAGGAATGGCCAGCTGCAAGCAAGTTCTGGATTAAGTGAAAGAATCTAACCACCTACTGAGTAATATCTGGCGCCCTGAAGGAACTTTTTATTGCTCTTAGCATGCCTCAACAACTTTTTGTCTGGATCTTTTCAAAATTATATCTGACATATCTCCCTTCTCTGTGTGCTATCAAAGGCCACATGGAGCCAGTTTATTACACAAAATAAAATAAGGAGTAGCTACTCTAATATCTTTGACAAGGGGTATGGTGGGACACCTATATAAAACTAATTAGCATTCGGGTTATGAGAGGATTTGAATTGCATCTGGCACTGGTGTGGTTTCACTGTTGGGTTTGATTAAATAGCTGGACCTCCTGTTATACACAGTTGGGCTGGCACCACTTGTCTGTGCTTACTGGCTCTTCTCCTGGGCAGCTCTTCCCTTTCCCATCTGGTACCACCATCACTGCCAGTAAGCTTCTTGCACTGTTTCACTCCCTTCCCCTATCTATCTATCTGTCTTCCTCTTTGAACTTTTCGGGAAAAAAGTGACTGTAATTGATTCTGTCAAAACTGAGTTAGACATTGTTCAGTTTCACTTCATGAGAAACTTCTTGGGTGTTGCAGTAGTTTGTCTCAGAGCAAAGAGGAAAATGAGTGTGACTCATGCAAACATTGCAGGTGCTTCAGAGTCAAGAATTTAGAGAGCTCTCAAGATGTTTGTGGGAAAGAACTCCTAGTAGCAAAAATTTCTGTGATTTTTTTTTTTTTTTTTTTACAAAATTTGCAGTGACAGTGTGAATATTGCAGGAAAATGGAACAAATGCCATAACAAATTAAATGTGATATATGGTCTCTTTTTGCACATTTACACACAACAGCATAAACTGAGAATTCTCAATGGTTAATTAGCACAATTTTTGGCATTAACTATCTAGTATTTCTGAAAACTTTCTGTCTTCCAAAATCAGGGTTTGTTGCTTCCCAAGTGTGTGCATTCACACAATAAGTGAAGCAAGCTGTTCTTTGTTTTCTCAAGTATTATTTTGCCAAGCCAGCCTTAAAAAAAAAAAAAAAGTATTTTTTAGCACTTGTCTGAGCTTTCAATGAGACTCTATAACTTATTCCAGTTTCATATTTAAATGTGCAGTGACTCTTCATCTATGTCAATAATTTTCTTAAAGAGGACTCATGGGAGAAAAAAGTTGTTTAATGTGTGAGCAGATGTGACAGCTCTCTACTGTACCTGCTCAGTTTTGGTTGCACAATATAAAAAGTGAGAGGCATCATTTTGGAGCAGAATAACCTCGTTAGAGAAAGCAGTATATTCAGTCAGAGGAGACAGATGTCAGAACAGTGGGTGCTTTAAAAGAAAGACTTCTCTCAATGTTGAACTTTAGCAGGTAGGTGTCAAGAAAGTTTTAACATTTCCAAAATTTAAGTCATGCTGCAGAGCTGTAAAAAGCTGCATAATTTTTTAACTTAAGCTTCTCAAGGAAAGAAAACAGACTGTTTTAGTTGGATGAAAAAAACATGCATACTTTTTGTCAATCAACTAGCTACAATACAAACATTTTGTAAAATAAAAATCTTGAATTGGGATTATTAAAATTATTTCTTAATGAAGTTTTACAAACAACTTTATGTTTGTTGTACTTTTACAGTTTGAATGTTTATTTTCTCCTGAAAAGTTGTAAAGATGATCACAGTGACAAACTGCATGGTTCATGACTGGTGAGAAACTGTCACCTCTGTCATCGCATCTGACGTCTGTGTCTGAAGTCATGCTGCAGACATGACTCCCCCGCAAAATGCGGTGTACAAAATGGTATGAACGCATATTTATATATACTAATATACTTTTAAATTTTACAATATTATCACAGTTAAAGATGAATTGTTGACCCTTTTAAGTTCTTCATCAGCCATTCAGCCTATTAAACAGGAACAATCATGCTACTGGGTAATCTGGCCTCAGTACATTCACCCAACTGGACATATTTCAGAAAAAGCTAAGTTGAGAGTTTTTTGAGGGTCTATCTTTTTTATACATGTAGTGGCGTGCTGTATTACCTTGGATTGAAATATTGATTCAACCATCCATCTCATGAAGATTGTACATAGAACAACTATAACAAATGATTTGAAAAATAAGATTTGTTTATTTCCCTATCTTTACATAGATCTCATCCTAATACTATTTAACATTATGACTCAGCAATAAAAAACAATTTTTGGGGGCGGGGCTCATGTTGTAGACTTGTGTAGACCACACCTCCGCCCTTTTTGCTGTCAGCATACCTTTGCTTCTGTATCAAGAACAACTTTTAAATGACTCCCCCGCAGAATCTGCACACTGTGCAAGAATCACAACTAGAGATGAGTGGCAATCATGACAGCTTCCATGTGTAGAGGGATGAAAAAACGACTCTTCTCCAACCTATCATGCCAGAGTGGCTGACAGGGAGACGTAATCTCCCCAGGAGTCTTAACTCTGTGCTGTGGATGAAGGATAAGGGGAGGTAGAGAGAGGTGAATGAGTGCTATGTGGATAGATAAATGGTTGGAAGGATGGATGGGTAGAAGGAAAAAATGAGAAGAGAAGATTGAGTAGTGGAGGGTACTCTCGCGCACTCGTGCTCTTGATTTGAGATAACTCTCCAAAATCATCAAGGCTGACAGACACACATTTTGTACTCGTAAACAGGTACAGAACAACACAAAAACTGTGTTACTCATACACACTTGTCAAAGAAGACAGCTTTGCATCCGAGATCTTTGCTCAAAAGCTTGAGAACAGGAAAATCCCACACCACAAATCCTGCTGCCATTGATGCCAACCGGGTGTCCTGTGAACTGCCTGGCATGCGCCTGCATTTTATGTGCAATAGAACAAGCAAGAACTGTCATGACCGATAAGGAAAGAGACTTTATCTCTGGATCAAACTTTATCCTGAAAAAAGACAGACATCTATGAGGACATGCTGACATTTCACATAAGGCAGTGGTTTTGCAGTAAACGGCAAAGAAACGTTGCTTGTTTTGCAGCAGCATTCCAGGGTTAATTTGTCGTCGTTGCTAATGACAACGAATTATCCCAGGAGGGTTGTTTAATATAAACATAAAAACAGTTAAGTGCATCTTTTTGATGCCTTACGAACTACTTACATACTGCTAAGGCTAAGGCTTTAGAATTTAAGGATTGGTGTCTAATTATTTTGTTTTGGTAGTGCATCTGAGACCATAACCCACACAGCGGAAATGGATTTGATAGATCCAACGTAAAACTTGGCTTTAAAACTAAGAACATTGAGCTGTTTGCACTGGGTGATGCAGCATAACCCACACACCAGTATCTTAGCACATTGTTTTTAAATTGTCTTTCCCTGATAGTGTTCACAAAAAGCATAAGCAAATAGTTTTATACTTGCTGGTCAAATCAGTTAAACTTAATTTACTTATATAGGACCCACACACAAATAGTTTCCACAATTAAACAATAGAAATAGCTTTATTTCAAACAGCAGAGTATGAGCAGCTCAGTTATAACATACATGTATGTTTAAAACCTGCCAAAAATGTTAATATCTCTAAAAGGGACTTCATTCTGACAAACAATGCTCATATGTACAAATTCAAATTAAATAATTGTAAGCTTTTAATTGTAATTTTTTATTTTAATATAAATTTTATTCATTTGTTGAACCTCATAAGTTTGTGGAATAGATATTTTGCAGTTTCATCTGAATGAATAGTTTAAGACACTGGCAAAATCGTAACACAGAAACTAAATTAATCAATTATGAAAATGATATCCTAGTAATCAAAAATTAAGCAACAAATAACACTGAGAATAATGTGCATGTCAATATGTTTTCTTAATGGTTTGCAGAAAATATTAGAATTACTCAAGGTAGAAATTTGTGCAGAGGGCATAAGCATCGTTCAAAGCAAAATACTTAGCTTAAGAACAATATTTTCATAAGCTTTGTCTGCACATGATTATTATCTCTTACTACACTAAACAACAGTTGTGTGAAAAAGTATTTGCCCCCATTCCTGATTTCCTACTATTCCCAGGCACGTATAATTAACATTATGACACCTGTCAACCAATCCAGTGGATTTGTCACCAATGAACCGATAGGGAGCCACAAATTGCCCTGAAGTGTAACGCTCCATACCTGGAAGAACTGAGCCCCAACTACCTCCAACATTATTTATCAAAGTTTTTTCATTATATGCTACAGTCTTAGAGATTTTGTGAAAAAGGATTGGAGTAAGTTGTAATTTGTAGTGCTCAAAGAGAGAAATGACACAGAAAACTCATTGAAGGCATGAAATCTTCATGAACCTTTGTTTTTTTTAAGATTTATTCAGATATCATTAAAGACATTAATAGATAAAACTATTTGCTTATTTATGCTAAGGACTGACAGATTTTGTGCAACAATACTCAAATTGTCCTGTTTCTACATGTTGCCTAGAAGTAAATCAAAGTACTACACTGGCCTCTACCTCCAGAACTCTTTTCTTTTTGTTCCCTGAATGAAAGCTAAGAGAGCTTTCCAAGGGATTTAAATTATTGAGTAGCAACATGAAATCTAATTCAGAATGATAAATGAAATTACATTAAATTAGAGTCCAAGTCTATGCAACCCAATCGTAGCTGGGAGGATATAGAGGTAATGGTGTGTGTGAGTAAGGGAAGCCATGTGGGGGAATGTTTTGATGAATTTATGTCTCTCTCTGGCTATAGCTGTGGGGTTTGGTGTGCTGCAGAACATCACCAACTCTCCATCATTAACTGTTCTCTTGTAAAACAAAGACCAGCCACTCACTTGAAATAAACACTGCCTGCAAATCTCATCAAGCTCTATCAGCCTTGCAGGAATAATCATTACTTATTTTACTCATTTTTTCAGTCTTACCAGTGCTGTTACATTCTACTCCTGACAAAGAAAATGAAGACAGTTGGGGGTGGACTTGCCATCTGGAGAAGTTTGGAGATTTTCCTTAGGGACTGTCATCCTGTTAGCTGACAGGAAGATGAGGAATGGTGACAAAATTTAGAAATACTCAAACTTTTGATTGGGCATTATGTACAGGCTAACTTAATAAAAACTGCATTGTCATGTGTGTTATTAAGGTCTATCGGGGTTTTTCAGCAAACAAACTGTCCACAGCCATACATTTTTGAAACTGATTGCATTGTGTAAACGTCACTATATCAAACCAACTATCACAGTGACTTATTTGCATTCCTATTTTATTTGAACAGGCACCAAAAGTTTCGTATTCAAATACAGTAAAAAGCTTAAGTAAACCATCAATCATTGCTGGTTAAACGGAATTATCAAGTGCTACATTAAGATTAAATAGAAACTCATGAATCTAAGCAAATTTTCTGTAGTTGTGCAATGCGTAAGTAACATGTTGACTCATTGACTAGTGTGGGTAAATTTTTAATGCCATGAAACCACTGGATGCAGTGGTGAAATAGAGAACTTGAATATATTTCCACCAGACACACACCCACACATTGGACACTTCTGTTCTTCACCAAAAAGAAGTGAATTGTAAAACAATAATTTATCTAAATTCTAGTTTTTGTTTAATTGATGTCATCAAATATCAGCTAGGGATGTTGCTTGGCTTTTAGAGGAGACTTTTTTAGCTTTACATCATGCTATAATGTTATTTCCTCATCAAAAACATACCTGGAGTGTTGCTTTGATTCTTTCATGCATGTTCGAGAAATCCTATAATCTCCTATGCGAGCCATTTAGCTCTACAAAATGCCTGGTGGGACAAAGGGACCCCTTGGAGGACAATGCTTCTCTTTGGCAGGTTTATAAAAGTTTTGTTTATTTCATAGTTTTGTTTTATTTTTTTGTGACGTTTTGTTTGTCTGGTTCAGTTAGTTTTAATTAGTTTTTATAGTGTATTTTTTAATTTGTTTTAGTTACTATGAAACATTATTTAAACAGACTTAAACATTCTTTAGTTTTAGTTTAGTTTGCATTAGATCTAGTAGTAGTTTTAGTTTTTTGTATTGTTCTTTTCTAAGTGCAGTATTCCAAAACGTCAAAGTTTTGTGTTGTGATTATGTATATATCGATTTGGTAATTAAAATTCAATAAAACATACAATTTTTGAAGAATGTCTTCAGTTTTTGTAGAAAAGCCACCTGACTCTGACAAAGGCCTAATTTCAAGCCTTTAAATTATGAAATTTTATTTTTTTTAAGTCATAGATGGTATATATAATATTTTTATAAGTGAAGTTTACATAGTTACTTGATTGTGCTATAAAATGCTACTATGTGGCCAGAAAACACATAATACTGGCCCTTTAAACTGTCATCTACAACTGGCTAATTTATCTAGAACTGAGATTCTGTGAATCCAAGAAAAAGTACTTCTCATTCAGGGGGTTGTGCTTAAAATCATATGCCTGACAAGGCTTTAGTAAAGTAATTTTGCTTCATTATGGAGAACCAAATATCACTACATTAATATAGCTTTTTGAACACACAAATTTACTCTCACTTGAAATTGCTCAGTGGTGTCATTTGAGTGCCTGGAGGTTGTCTGTAAATGTGCACAGTGGACTGTATGTTCCCAGTTTTTCCACCACAGTGCTCTTTGAAAATCTGTTCTTTGAGACTGGCACCCATCAAACAGACATTATGTTAACTGCAAAAATCCAATTATTTATAGCTTTTGAGAACATGTCACTCTTTTGAAACTCTGGGATACACACCTAGCCTGATTCTCCCGAACACACACTTCCAAGCTGACTCTTTTGATCTACATTACTCCTCCCAGAGGACAGGTATGTTATGCAGCCTTTTTTGTGTACCTCTGTTTAGATTTTTCTTTTTTTTTTTTTCTTTTTTTTTTTTCGAGACATGGTCTTTTCAGCCCTTCACATGCACACCTGAGGGAAGAGGCCTTACCACAGGGTTGGGATCAATGAACTGTGTACACTGTGCTCAGCCAGCGCAGGATCTTATTTAGAAGCCCTCCAGGTGGGGAGGATCAGTGGTGAACAGAGGGGGAGACGCAAAGCCATCATCCATTATTTATTTCCTCATTTAACACTGGCAGCGGGTTCCTTGCCCACTTTTATTTGTTCAAAGGGTATTGGTGTGGGGTTAATTCTCTAAAGGGGTTAAAATAAGGAACATAATTGGATTCTTGCACCAGGACAGATTGGCGTTTGAAAGATAAGGGTTGTGTTGTAAACACGCAAAGCCTTGTTACTGATAAAAGATCTATTTGTGCTCTCTGGTCTCCTGCTCTACTGTCAGTGCATGCCAGAATGATGTGGGAAGGTGATGTTTATTGATCTATTTTTTTCTTCTTGTTCAATTAGTGGAATGAAAAATATGTCCTTGTTGATAAAAGTGCTTTATTTTCTACAAAATCACTCTCATTTTCTTGCTATTTATTGCATATCTGCACTATTCATCTCAAACAAAATCAGATGGGAATTAAGAACTTTATTTTGTCCTGCATCAGACAAAATTATCTTTGAAAAAGTATTTAGGGCTGCACAGTGGCGCAGTTGGTAGCACTGTTATCTTGCAGCAAGAGGGTCCTGGGTTCAATTCCCAGCCCGGGTCTTTCTGCACAGAGTCTGCATGTTCTCCCTGTGCATGCATGGGTTCTCTCCGGGTCCTCCAGCTTCCTCCCACAGTCCAAAAAACATGACTGTCAGGTTAATTGGTCTTTCCAATTTGCGGAGGATGTACTCTGAGATGGAAGTTTGACTGGAGACTGTTGCTCCAATGGGGAGCTTTGGGTAAATAGGCAGCACTTTGTGGGAGCAAGTCTTTAGGCACCCACAAATGGTTGCCATGGAAGATTCAAGAATTATTTAAAAATGCATGAAAAAATCAAAAGAAGCTCACAGTTGGGGAATATTTCATTGATACCTATGTTAAAAACTTGAATAAAATGTAACTTATTGCAGTAGCATCATTCCACACTAACATCTAACCTTTAATTTTGATACTTAACTGTTCTGAAGTGTTTCTTAAAAATTTTATTTGTAATTGATTATTATAAATTTATATTTATGTTTTTTTATATTCTTCTGGGGTGTAAATGTGAACCAACACCAAGGATAATTTCTTTTAGCCATTGTCCACTAGGCACTGAGCTCATTGTGTACAGACTGCCATCTTGGGATTTTCAATTCCTCATAATCATTAGGCACTCTACTTATCAACTTGGTCTTTAGCTGTTATGCCAGGACAACTTCCTTTTCTCTCTTGGCATCATAAATGTGGAGTTTGCTGAATGAGCAACTTGAACTGGAATATTACTTTATTCAAGATTTTGCAACTTCAATAAAGTTGTAAAAACTTTATCCAAGTTTTTGTAAGTGTGTTACATACACTTGATATGGTATGTAACAAATTATTCATGTGTGAAGAAGAAATCACTGTTCAGTTTGGTGGAGGAGCTGTCCCAAAACACCAAGGAAACTTGTCAGATTTCCTAAACTCTTGGAAATAACAGAACATTTCAAAATCTAATCTTGTACAAGATTAGACAACTGAAAATGGGTCATTAGTGTGTCTTTTAGCATGAAAATGACTCAAACAGAAAGTCAAGTCAGCACAGAAATTATTCACCAGACATAAAATCTATCTTCTTCCATGGTCATTTCCAGTCTTAAATCCTTAAGCTTAACTAAAGAGACAATTAAGAACATCAGACAGCACACCAGATTCTGGACAATCTAAAAAGATTATGCGGAGAGGAATAGTCAAGAAAAAAACTCTATTTGTGTGCTCCAGTCTTAGAAAATGTTATGGCTAATAATAGCCAAAAAGATACCAAAAGTTCATCACCTGAGATTTGTTTTGTGCAGTCATTCCATAATATGGATTTTTTCCTCATAAAGTGAATGTGCCAAAAAATGTAGTATTAAAAAACCCCATCTATGAACATTGCAGTGAATAATGTTTTAGCCCTTCACACATCTTTTCAAGATAAGACAACAAATTTGTCCATGTATATAATTGTATGAGCATAAGTTAATTCTAACTCTGAAATCCAAACTCACCCAAACAATTGTAACTAAATTATGTCTCATGTACCCAACATAATCTTAAATACCATAGGTACATTTCACACAACATTATGAAATTTATAGGTAAAAACACAACATTTTGCCTTTTGAGATGATGCAATATATTGGAATATTTCTGAAGTCAAAATAGCTGCATATTTCAAAGGATATTTTCTCTGAACATGCATATATTTACATTGCCTGAAGGCACACCACTCAGATGCTCCATTCACTGGGATTCTGTAACTAAAAATGCTAAATGATCTCTTATTAAAACACTTAGCCTATGATAATAACTACCACTGCCCCAAATGGTTGAGTGGTTTCCATTAAAGTTTAAGCTCTAATTAAAAAATAGAAAGAAGAAGAAATGCATTCTGTAGCTGAGCCCTCAGGGAGGAAATCTGTCTTCTATTCTGTTGTAAATTGAGCACACCTATCAGCTCAGTGCAGAATAATCAAGAATTAGGGGATAAATGCAGCAACTGTGAAGACTAATATTTGCCTGCATTGCTCCTGTACCCTGGTTTATAAAGCTTTCTCTCTCCACAAGCTTGTGGCACTTCTTCTCTGTTTGAATGCAGGATTTAAAAGTCTCAAGAGAAGCACAGTGGGTGAGTAAGAAGGGTTTTTATATGATGTTTTAAGGTTCCACTCATATTTTCCACCCTTTTGAAATTCTCTTTCTTTCTTCATGAGTGTATGTGAGTTGTGTTTTGAAATTGTGGAGAGGGTATGGAAATTTCTCATTGCTGTGTTACAACTGATAAAGGAAAAAAAAAATACTGGCATTGCTTCATGATTTGACAAGTAATTAAGAGTAAATATGTACCAGCACATAAATAAATCCACTTTCAAAAGAGATACATTTTAAATAACCTTATTAACAGTAGCTAGTCTCTTCTTCCTTATTTACACTTCTATTTTAAGAATGAAATGATTGCACTGTGATATAGAGTATGCAGCCAGTCTAACTCCTGCCAAAGAAAAGATAGGAGCAGAATTTACCGTCTTCATATTTAATCTGTCATCTTGTATCAGCACAATCAGGCTCCTTCGCAAAGGCGAGGGACATTGAAGAGGCCATGTGTGCATCCTTGCCTTCACATATCCTTCAGCGGAGGAAGTCAAACCCCTGTGCTGACAATCAAAGCAGCACTGCATGGCCTGGGTGAAAATTGAGCATCAAGTATTTACTTGAGAGGATTAAGCAGTGGCCAAAGGATTGTATGGTGAATGTCTTTAATCTGAACAATTTTGCTACTGCTGTTACAACTGTCCGTCACTGCCATAAAAACTGCCAACAACAGCTTGTTGGACAATCCCAACAAGCTGTTGAGATTGTCCACCTTTTGTGTTGTTAATGGGATTTTGTTTTCTCTCACAGTAAGGCATGTTTGGATAGGAAAGCTTTTTCAGTTTGTTAATGAACCATTTATTTCAAGGTTTTATTTATTTATATATTTATTTATTTGGGGGGAACTAGCAATGGCCAAGCCCTTTTAAGGCAAAACTGTTTTTAATTATATCCAGACAGTTAACACAACTGTCTATCCCAATTCAGAGCCAGGAATTGCTACAAATTCAGACAACTTTTTTTGACCAGTTTACATTTACAGACATAACATTGCCTTTATCTCCATACATTTATTATACTTTGAAAAATTAAGCTTACCATATCAAAAAAAAAAAAAAAAAATCTCAAAATGAGACCAGACCTTTAAAAGTTTAAAAACAAATCAAAAGAAATCATAGAAAAGACTCATAAGTGCAACTGGTTTTCTCCACTGTTGCTTCGTGCTTCATACAAGTGATTCTATTGGTCCATGTTTTTAACTTCAGAGTGGAGATGAGGAGTCAGAAACTAGTATTTATTTTTGTAAATATTTTTTTCCATCTTTTTCTAAATGTTTTCAACAAGATTTAAGATAATGAAAACAACCAAAATGTTCCAAAGCATACATGTTATTCTACTGGAATTTGCCCTTTGTCATACTGCTATTGGACAACACCATTGTCCTGTTAAAACCACTTAACTGTCATCTCAATTTCATCAAATAACATGTCAATATTTTGGGGGTGACAATTAAAAAGTAAAAGACCCCGTCATCATGACACAATCTAAGATTCTGTAACATCTCCATATAGCTAGCCACTGTGAGGGGCCCTTGCACAAATTAAATTTTAATCTTTCCATAAAAAAAAACGCTCCCCCATAACCTTCAGAATCTTTTAACAAATCTGAAAAGTTCTTCTCATTGTGTCTAACCTCAGGAACTATGATACATTATGAGAGGCCTTATCTGTGCAGCTCAGCAGTCCTCCCACGTTCAGACAGTATTTTTTGCCTTTGCCTTCAAGGGTTTCTGATGCCCAACAGACAATCACACAAAAGACACATTTATTCACAGATTTTGACTTTTTAAAGCTAATGGCTTGTTTAAGTTTAAATGCAGTTATTAGTCATTTGCCCATTCTATTTATTTATTTTTTTTACTTCTCCTGTTTTCTCTTCTTGAATTCTGATTGTTATCCTTCAGCATGATATTGGATTTTACTTCAAAAAGTACAATGTCGTTGAAACATTTTACGAAAAGTGAAACTCATTTGGCTATGTTCACACAATGGATCTCGATGCTCAATTCTGATTTTTTGCTCGGTCGTTCATACTACTAAACAAATGTGAATGGAATCAGATTTCTGTGTAAACAGTTTACAACTCCAAAGTGACTTGCATGTGAAGGAGAAAGATATTGATGTCACACAACTGTGTATAAGTATTAATGGGGGAACTATGTGGATTGTATGATTCTGTGATAAAGGGATAGATGGAAGTAGCAACATGTAATTTTGCAGCTGCAATGATAGCAGCCAACTTTATGGTCCTTAAGTGTTGGCAAATAGGATAACTAGATTATTAAACGGAAATGATACACAAATATTAACAAGATATAGAGGGCACCAAATAACTTTTCCTGTTCTTGAATGCCTTTGCGTTGGCCTGCAACAGGATTGTAATTTCAGTCAGACTATGTAACTTCTAATGTATGAGGTACAGAGTAACAAACCACATTTGTTTGCTTTCCCAATATCAACAGTATGCCATAAGATATATGACCCCCATGGTTTTCTGTGATCCACTTGTTCATCTTGAAAAGTTTGCATGCTTAAGATGCAGATGTCATACATCTAACTATTTTGCTAAATATGACTCAATATTCTCACATAAAGATACTGCTTAGATGTTCTTGTATGTTCTCCAAAAATCCACAATGACAGCAGATAAGGACAACAGTTTTACTGGTAAAAAATCATAATAAACTGGAAAGGATGTCCCTTATTGCAAAATCACCCAAACTGATAACCCCCCAAAATTACAGTCTGTTTTTTGACTTTTGATGGTTGTTGTGGAATATTTTCCTGTCCTTCCAGGGAATTATTAACAAATATTCTGCATTACACTTTTTTCTTTCCCCCTCTTGTGGAAGCATTTCTGTACAATAAAAGATTCTGTATCAACCTGCTGCCTCACAATGTCATCTGCAAGCCTTATAATCCAGAGGGACCCTTGCCAGATCTTGTACTTGAGCTTGTCTATCAGCAATGAAAATAAGAAAGAGCAGAGAGCAAAACCTTGATGTAATCCCTGCATCACCTTGAGCAGTCAGTCACTCCTTCTGCACACCTCCTACAATCTTACTGCCTTGATACCATCCCCCATCACCTTTCCATACTATCCTGACATTCATAATTTTTCATTGGGATATCGCACTTTATCCCTATCGGATGTTCTCTGCCTGCTAAAGCCAACTTGTCAGACCTTCACTGCACTCTTCAAGGGTCATTTCATCCTGGTTCTCATAGCAACCTAAGTTTATGACTCCATCTTAGTCTTTGAACCCACACTCTAAAGTTTCTTTTCCCCATTCTACCTTTTATTGAAATGCGAGAACCCTAGTTACACGGATTAGCAGCTGTTAACTAGGGGAGAGGCAAACAGAAAACCTGGCTGCCAACACACAGTTATTTCTAATACAAAGAAGATTCCTGCTGAGGTCTTAAGCGAAGTTCCTGTGTCTCTAAGGGTCATAAACTATGACCCAGCCTTTGATGTTTTCCCTGTCAGGCCAGTTATCACCCTTGCTGCAGTCCATCTGCTTCCAATTTGGCATGCCCATCCCTTCCTGCAAACATCACTAAAAGAAACACACATTGTAGGAGCAAAAAGACATAGATTTTCACAATTTTTAGTATTTATATTGGTAATTAATTAATTAATTAAAATTAATTAATTAAAATTAATTAATTTAATCCTATCATCAGCATACTACTATTTCTCTTAAAAATGATATTAGTACACTTTGTCTCGACACTCCTACCACTGTTGCACTATTAAACAATGCCAAACTTGAAAGGCATTTGTAGAATTGTGATCTGGAGAAGGTACATTTCCGTTCTTGATTGTCACATACCTGCTATCAGCCCATCCTTTCTACCAAGTCATTACAAAGACAAAATAAAAAGTACTTTGATTTATTCGGAAATTCTACTTACTCTCTTTGTTTTACTCTTCTTTCTTTAAAAATTAATTTATATTTCTGTTTCCACCAAATTAACCCAAGACAATTTCCACAATAATAAAAATGGAACATAGCATGTTTTTTGCATTTTAAATCAAATCTTAAGACAATTGTTTAATATCAATTGTTTCCAACCCTGCAGAGTCTGAATTCCTAACTTACAACAATGTAACACTCAAGGGAAACATTGCTTGTAGTTGATCAAGAAAAAGACTTAAGAATTGATTTGAGCTTTCCCTCAAAGAATTTCCATGAACTTGAGAAATTACTTGAGAAAATGTCTAATCTCTCTACAGAAACATTGCTGACTAATCTCTTTGGCTGGAAATTCTCTTTCTTGAGAAGGCTAACAGGACGTCATCAAACAGTTGTTCTTTCCCAGATAGATATATAGCTCTCACACCTAGATTTTAGCTCTTATGTGCAAATACCTGTAAAACTCTGCAGGCAAAAAGTTTTCACTTCCCTTTCACACTATATCAGAAAGATGTAAACCCATGTTAGACATTCTTAGTCTTACACCCAGCTCCCACATGGTATCTTGTACTGACAGTATACTATATCTATCTGCTCTCCAACTCATAAATGAACTCTTTCTGTTCACTAGTCAAACGTGTCAAAATTGGATGTTCTGGCTCTTATCCCCGGAAGTATATGGACACTTCCTTTCCTTCTCCAAAATCTGTGTATCCAGTTCCCTGCCTTTCTTATACATACGGACATAGGTTTTTTGATAAGCTAGTCTGATTCTGGAATTTGTTTTGTGATTTTGGATATTTTTGCCCTCGTTTTTACTTAGGTTGTTCTTTTGTCTTACACTCCTAATTTTTCAAACTTTCCCTGAGTTGTGAATGTGCTCATCATATGCCTTGCAACTACTTGCTTCAACTTGTACCCAATGTGACTTGGGAGCTCAGCAATCATTCTAGAACTTTTGTCTAACTTACAAATTTCAACTTGCTCTGTTGAAAAAGTAAATATCATGCGGTCTTAAAGTCAGATACAGCATATCGATGTTTTTCAGTTTTTACTGCATGCAGAATTACAAACAGTATGCAGCAGCATTGCTCTCCAGGTTATTCGAGCATAACAAATAATTCACAGCTATGTGCACTTTGAGTTTTGCGCTCTAACAAGTAGGATGGCAGCTAATACATTTCAAAGAAATGTAATTTTGATTGGATGCAGTGGACACACAGATATTAATTTCTCAGAGGGCAGGGTCTGCTATGGGGCATCAGATAAAAAGTAATTATGCCCACATTTAATCTGAGATCTTCTGTTCTGCAAATACAGGCATGTAGTGGGTTCATGTAACCGGGTTGTATTAATATCTTGTTATAATTATAAAAGATATGTTGATGTCACCACAATAGTTCACAAATTTGATTGTAAATTCTCTTTAAAAAGTCACTGTGTCTATTTAGAACATGTGTCTTTGGAAATTAAAAGCTCATTTTAATTTTGTCTTCTGTCTTTGTCTTCTTTTTTTATTTCCTAGCCTCTTCTTTTATAACATTATCCTTAAGTAATGTCCATCCCAGTTAATACATAATTTTTTAAAACAGATTTTCTGTCCATCATCTATTTGATACTTAATTCTGCTCAGTAGCATGACTGTCTGGACATAATTTGCTTTTCTGTCCACTGTCATCACAGACTAAATGGATGACATGCCTTAAGTATTAACATAGTATCTATAATGAAATTTGCAAACTCCATAACAGAAAAATGAATATTTTTAACCCTCTATTTTTTTGTAAATTCAACTTCAAATTATTTATTTTTCAAATTGTATCAGTTTGGAAGCTATGACTCTTAAGTGTTCGTATTTTAGGTCCACTTTTTCTAACCCAGACTTTTACAATTCTGGGTTAGGTGAAGAGAAGGCCATCTGCTCTGATGATCCTCTCTGCTAACTTAATTGTTTGATATATGTTGGACCTTTTTTGTGGATGAGCCAAATGGCAGCAGTTAAGCCGGTGATGGCTAAACAACCAGATACTTTGTTAGTGGACTAAGCAGAAAAGAGTTACAGACTTGGCAATTTGTAGAAGCAGCAGCATCAAGAAGGAGGAACATTGAAAGTTAGGGTTAAAACACCAAGGTGTCAAGAGGAAATAGAGAAATTTTGAAAAGCCATGACCTCAGAGGAGCAGGTAGGTAGTGTTGCTCTTGCAGTGCTAACCCTCATAAAAGCATATTGGCTAATAATTTCCAGAAGTAACCTTTTAAATTTCTGTCTTGGAGAGTGAAGACATAGAATCAGCCAAGATACTGAACAGAATATTCCAGCATCTGCATCTGACATCACATTTTTGGTAAGTAGTGGAATTTACTCTGAATAGTCCATATGCCTTCACATATAATTTGCTTTATGTAGAGGAAAGAAAGCATAGCAGCCATGTGTCAGCCTGAATAGTCCTGGAAAAAAAAAAAAAAACTACTTTTTTTGACAGCGTCATATAAATCTGAAGAAAACAATATTTTATCACAAGTGTGTTTTTAGTGCTGTGTTAAAACAAAATAGTAATTGCAAAAGAAGGCTTTTGCTGTTAGACATTTCTGGTTGAAAGGTTAAAGACCACGTCAGTGACTTGGCTCATCCGAGTTGGGCTGTATGGTGGAGCAGTGGTTAACCATAGATTCTTTCTCTATGTTATTTTACCTGTGAAGATGTGGGTTCTCTCCAGGTACTTTGGCTTCTTCCCACATTCCAAATCATAACTTTTAGGTTCACCTGTCTCTTGCCCTAAAGTGTGAATTTGCTTGCATATGCTTATGTGTCATGTATTTCTCCGAGATAACGTTGTGATGGTCTGTCTTCTTGTCCAGGATGTGTCAGCCTGTTGCCTATTGACGGCTGGTGATAGACTCCAGAAGCATTAAAGACAGCTATGCTTCAGATGTTTCAAAATTAAGCCCCAAAGAAATTTAATGTCATATTCTAAAAATATTTCATGGACTCAATTGCTTATAAATTTAACTTAATAAAATATATTTATACATACATTTTTATTAAAGTGTTCATCTGCTAACCAATATTATCAAAGTTATCAAACTACATCTACTGATAGATGTAGTGAAGTCTTGGTTTAAAATTTATGAATAAAACAAGAGTTTGAGGCATAGATACTAATCAGCAAGTACAACTGTGATTCCACACTGTTAATTAGATATACTTTGCCTCATATGAGTTAACATGTGTGTCTTTAGCATATAAAAATATATTCTACCTGAGATTTAGACTTAAGTTGTTACTGAAGCTCTGCATGTGGCCATATCCAAGAGTGTAACACCTGATATGTGACTGTAAACCTCTACTTCAGTCTTGAAACTTCACAGGCTAAGAATCAATTTTCATGTCTCAGACATGCTCATATAATCCATTTCTTCCCCTGAAACTGCAGAGTCTTAACTCAAACCTGGAATTCTGTATAATATTATGCCGACAAGGTCAACTGCTGCTGGGCTACTTACCATTTTTGAATTTCTTAGAAACAAAACATCCTGGTTTTGATTTAAACAATTAGAATAGCTTGTGAAACAGAAGAATATGACCAAACATTGAAGACAAGATTATCTTATATACTGTAATTAACTGCAAAAGTATTACATATCAAAGTTACAGATAAAACTCAATACATTTCTCAAATAGAACTTTGTTCAGCTGCACTGATCATTAAAATGATAAATCTTCTAATGTGTTATTTTATCAACATTTTATTTGCAAAGGAAATAACATAAAATGAAAAAACTATTATCAAATGACAGACACATTTTATAGAATTTTGATAAAAAACAAATTTTATTTATCTACATTTTATTTACATTTCTGAAATACCAGTAATCTAATTTGTGCCTTAAATACGTTTGTAATATTTGTTTCCCTTATCACCTTTTAATGGAAAATTCTTCCAAATGGACTCTCTGATCCTTCAGGGTTATCCTCCTCCTACTTCCTTCCACCATTGTAGAGGGTAATGACATAAATCATAACCAATGCCCTCCACGTGCCACATCTCAACGAGTGTCAAAGAGCTCATATCTGCACTCCCTGAAAATCATATGCTCAGTAACATTGTTCCCCCATCTGACAGAACAGGGAAATCGCTGCTTAATTACATACTGTAATATACTGTACCGAGCTATTTTTTATTTATTTTTTGAATATACATTGCGCTTGCAAATTCAAAGACATTTTGCAAAGCGGGCAGATGCATTAATCTAAATGCCACAGCCAACCACCCCCATTTCCTCTCTGCACACAAAACAATCTACAATCTGTTTTCCCCCCCGGTGACTCCTCCTGACTTATGCAGAAATGAAATCTTGCAAGAATAATTTATTACTTTCATTCGCACTGGTGAATCTACATTTTGCCTCATATGCTCACGCATCATTACACGTACAGAGATAGTGTAACCTGGCTGACATGTCTTAAGTGTTCGCTCTCAGCATAGAGAGTAATCTGTGCAGTTATAAACTGATTTAAGAAGAATGCCACCAACAGTGAGAATATCAGGGCTCTGACCCCTGAAAGGGTCACTGAATTCCTATGGTCAGTCATGTAGAGTCCAGTTCACAGTATGTGTTTGGTTCATCTGGAGGACTCCAATGTCATGCCTTACAAGGACACAGTGAATCATGATTTGGTGTGTGAGTCATATAATTATTGGTTATTTATTTGTGTTAGTGTGAAAGATATATAGCACATGTATAGGATATGTACTAAACAAATGATTAGCTGAATGCATTAGAAGGCTTTTAATCGCTCATTTTAACAGCTCAAAAACTATTTGTATTATCTGCTGGTCTATCCTATGCTGGAGAGTATAGACTGCCGAATTACAATAGGTAAATTAATTATAAAATAATTAATGAAATGTGTCATTCATTTATTAAAACTGGAAACAAATAATTATTTGATATAGAGTTAATTTTACATGCCTCAATAGAATTTACCTATTTAATTTTAAAACTAGATATAATTATTTCATGATTTAATAAATAATTTAATGTTCCTGTGCTGAAGCACATCATGAATTAATTTAAACTGTCAACTTCACCCATCAACTCAGTGGGCACGATTAGGGCTGATTCTATTCTTATTTTTACTGGAAGTGTGACAATAGCTTCAATATATTGTTGAAAATTATATAATACAAACTTTGAGTCGGCAATTCCTGCCTCTACTTTTGTCTGAAATATCTCCACTCAGTGTGAAGGACACATGCATAGACTTCAGGATAATTAACCCTGACTACTGACTAACACTGGGTAACTTCTTGTGAACTTATTAGAGAAATTTCACATCAAATATTGAGGCTGTTCACCCAGAGTTTGTGGAAAATAAATTGTAATGATTTCATTATGTGATCAAAGGTATTTCTGTACTTTCCAGAGAAGATATTGACCTCAGAGTCATATCAAATGATTCACTGTTGGCTTGTAGATGTTGTCCACATTATGTTGTGCTATTTTAAATTACTATCATCTCAATTTTTAAAGGTACTTTCTAAAAGCCCATCTAGTGCTGTGAATTTGCTGTTGCTATTGCACCATGATGCAAACATGGGGCTACTGTTTTGTGCAGTTTGTCTATGTCAATGTGTGCCTGTTCCTATTAAATAAACTAGAAAAAAAAAGAATTGGAAGAATTTTCCTTGACTTGCTATTTGAAGCAGCAAAGGTAGCTGTCTGTAGAAGCTACCTTAGCCATGCCCACTGAGTTTTATTTACAATCGTAAATAATGAACATCATGAATTGATTTTGAATTAATTCATGACGATCTTCAATATGATCATTTATTAAATCATGAAAAACATTTGTAATTTAAAAAAAAAAAGGAAACATCTTATTGACGCACACATTATTATTTATATATATAAAAAGTTCTGTATTTATTTCCCTTCTAAATAAATTAGAAGGTAATTTATTAATTCAAATGAATAATCATTTGAATGATTATTTCATATGTTATTTATTTATTGTAATTTGTCACTCTTCCTTCTCAATAAGTCTACACCCATTAAAAAAAAAAAAGAAAAAAAAAAAAAACATTTGTCTTGATGTGGATATTTGACCGAATGTGACAGGGCTTAGTTGCTTGGTTGGTTTTACTATCTACCTTTTCCAGATTTGTCTGCAGGAAAAGAACATTGTTAAAATATATTATTATTTTATTTTACATGCTGGACACTTCCTTCTTGGTGACAACAGGGGACCGGTACTGACTAAGTCAACATCAGACAATTCATATATGTGTTGTCATAATAAGCCATCTACTTTAGTATATCTAATCCTTCCAGACTGAATTAGTTCACTGATCATGTACCAGTGCAAGAAGCTGACCACTTTCCTGTGAAGTCTGTTGCCTTCCTGGGGTTCATGTCCCTTCACACATCAGAAGCTGTTAATTTCTAATGGCCATAACATTTCTCATGAAAATGAAAACATAGTAGAAGATTTAGTTTTAACAATTCATAATATTACATGTAAAATATGTCTCAAACCTCAAGAAATATGTCATACTGCAATTTGTAAACAGAAACCAAAGCTTCCGCAGTATTGCTTATTTTTATAATTTGCAGTGAGTTCAGTTTATGAATGAAAACACTACATTTCAAAGTAAGTGTTCATTTCATATTTAGCTATTGTATAGCTAAATATTTTCCCCTCAGCATTATTACAAAAACAATTGAGACTGAAATGCAATATATATACACTGCTCAAAAAAATAAAGGGAACACTCAAATAACACATCCTAGATGGACAGTTTGATTTCACAGAAGTTTGAGTTACTTGGAGTTATATTGTGTTGTTTAAGTGTTCCCTTTATTTTTTTTGAGCAGTATATATATATAAAATTTCCTTCTCACCCACCCCGGGTGGTTCTTATCCTCTGAGCTCGGGTCCTCTACCAGAGGCCTGGGAGCTTGAGGGTTCTGCGCAGTATCTTTGCTGTGCCTAGAACTGCACATTTCTGGACTGAGATGTCTGATGTTGTTCCTGGGATCTGTTGTAGCCACTGCTCCAGTTTGGGGGTGACTGCCCCGAGAGCCCCGATGACCACAGGCACCACTGTGGTCTTCACCTTCCAGGCCCTCTCCAGTTCCTCCCTGAGGCCCTGGTATTTCTCCAGTTTCTCGTGGTCCTTTTTCCTGATGTTGCAGTCACTCGGTATTGCTACATCCACCACAACGGCTTTCCTCTGTTGTTTATCCACTATGACAATGTCCGGTTGGTTCGACCTTACCATTTTGTCTGTCTGGATCTGGAAGTCCCACAGGATCTTAGCTGGGCCATTCTCCACCACCTTTGGGGGTGTTTCCCACTTTGATCTTGGGACTTCCAGTCCATATTCTGCACAGATGTTTCTGTACACTATGCCTGCCACTTGGTTATGTCGTCCCATGTACTCTTTCCCTGCCAGTATCTTGCACCCTGTTGTTATGTGCTGGACTGTCTCAGGGGCCTCCTTGCACAACCTACACCTTGGGTCTTGTCTGGTGTGGTAGATCTGGGCCTCTATTGCTCTGGTGTTTATGGCCTGTTCCTGGGCAGCCAGGATGAGGGCCTCTGTGCTGTCCTTGAGTCCAGCTTTTTCCAGCCATTGGTAAGACTTTCTGATATCAGCCACTTCAGTTATTTGCCGGTGGTACATCCCATGTAGGGGTTTGTCCTCCCATGATGGTACCTCCAGCACCTCAACTTCTGTTCCCCATTGTCTGAGACATTCACTGAGCACATTGTCTGTTGAGGCTTATTACTGGCATAAACAGCTACGCCTTGCCAGTAATATCACCTTCCAGATTCATATATATATATATATATATATATATATATATATATATATATATATATATATATATATATAATATATATATATATATTGTATTTTATTTATTTTAGTTTAGTTTTTCATGAATTTAAATTGGTACCGTCAACACAGAGTTGTCTTTTACAAAAATATTGTTCTGCCAAACGGCTATTCCGGGTTTTCTGTTGGATCAGTGGAATGAGATTTGTTGCTGCAAGCAAGTGTCACAGCACACATGGAGTTGTGGACTGAAAGGTCACTCTGTCCCACACCAATACTACAAGTCATTGCCTTGAGACAATTGAGACCTGTAGGTATGTCTGAAAGGTATTCTGGCAGAGTCAGGGTCAGCAATATGAGACAACAGTCTATTTTTTTGCTGTGATTAAAGCTATTACATTTTTGAAACAAGTGTAATAAACTGCTGAAAATCGACAACGTGAACCAGTGTAGCAATTACACTTAAAGAGAAAAAACACTGTGAATTATTGTTGGTTATATCGGGCAATGGAGATAATGAGGAGCAATGATAACAATATATGTGGTGAGGGAAGGGGGAGAAATGCCTTCTATGCATTCTTTAAAATTAAGTTTATTCATGGTATGTTTCTGCTTGTACTATGAGCAATTTTAGTCCAATCAATAAAAGCAACAGCTAAAGTGTTTATTTCCCTTGCAGGTAAATCATTTCAAAATTGGCCTGATATTAAGGCGAATCCCTAAGAGAATCTACACTCTTCTGATAGTGGGTGATTACAAAGCAAGCTGTTGCAACCCTCCTTGACTTCATAAGACCAATGTTCCCTTTCTAATTAGGTCGTTATCCCTCCAGGACACAAGATAATGGCCAGGTGTGAATTTAATTTGGAGAAGGATTTTACTTTTTTATCCTGGGAATGTGTTGCATGCTTTGTGCTCTAGGTGACCTAAACCAGTTCATAAAGCTTCAGAGTCAAAAAGGAATTAGCTACATTATGAAAGTGTAATCTTGTCCATATCCCAGTCCTACTGGGCTGCCCCAGGGCTGAAAGATATACGTATACCACAATTGAGTAGAGATTGTGAGTCAATATAGTAAACAACAGTGGCATTCAGAAGAGAAAAAACAACATAAAGTAGTAGCCTATATGACACAGAAATTAATACATCTGTGGTGTTGTTGGCTGCTTGGTATATATATATATATATATATATATATATATATATATATATATATATATATATATATATATATATATATTATTGCATACATTTTGATCTTTGATTTTTTTTTTTTTTTCAAGGGAAAATGACAAAGTTGGAAAACACAGATACTTGGACAAGTAAGTCTAATTAATATGTTACTGGCATCACCGGACAGGCTATTTTGCCCACCAGAACATTTTTAGGATTACCTACATTAGAAACACCGTCTTACAGTGTGTTGCAGAATCATAGATTTTCTGTTACACTTCATGTTTTCATGGCAAACCTCATAAGTTTTGCCCCTTTTCTCATTTTTTGGATTGAAGCTCCTCGATCCTTACCCAAGGTAAGAGTTTTGCCATGGAAGATCTCTTCTTGTCCTTGGCCCTCCCTTCAGAGGTTTGAGTGGAGAATAAAGAGAAAGCCAGTAGAAGCCAAAAGCAAATGTAAAACTCATTTCTAATTGCCTCTGAGCATTTCTTTCAACCCAATGTCAATTAAATATGATATGCTAGACAGTCACATCATCCTGCTACACCCTATTTGCTTTATTTTGGCATTCCTGGCAGGTGAGCATTAGAAGCATATTTGACAGCCTATCGCTTTATTTAAATTTATTTTACGAAACAAGGATTAACACGTCATTCAGCCTTTTGACTTCACACATGCCTAAAATGGAAAAGGGAGCCAGTGGCTACTGGTGGTACCAATTATTGCCCCAGATAATAAAAGATCATGTTGCCCTACCTTTGACACTAATGCAAGATATAAACAAGTGCATCCTCACAAGCTCTTCACGCAAGCCTCCCTTCTCGCCTCTCTGGTCCTTTCTCCTTCAGGCATTTTAGAAAGCAACACATTCTTCAGCATATTTTGCTGAGGTGGGTCACACAAATGAGGGTAGAGGATAGTAGGTACACAATAAAGAAGCTAACTAAGCTTCTGATACTCTGTAAATCATGGCTGTTGCTTTATGACTGGATTCTGTTGCAAAATGGGCAGCTAAGCCCAAAATTTCAGTTTGCTTCTTTGTACCTAATACAAAGATTTGTATTGAATGTTTCTGACTCAACCAACTTCTTTGCTATAATATGTGGTTGAAGAATTTTGGTTAGATCAATAACCTTTGAAGGTTTTCCCTGGAAGGTATGTAAAAAATGTTGTCTGCTTTACAATTTAAGACTGATCCTTTCAGCTTTCAACTTCAAAAGAAATGCTTGATCTTACTGTCTAGTTGGTACAGGAACCCACAGATATGTTGTTCTAAATACGAAAGAATGTGTGCTGGAACATTTGCCCTTCAGATGTCTGTTGTGGAATTAGAACAAAGATAAAAAAAAAAATATGAGAGAAAATAGCAGGTCATGTACTGCCTTTTGAAACAGACATCTGGTGCAACTTGGGTGGAATGAGTTTTTTTTTTGTTTTAAAAAATACATTTGACAATCCCACAAAGTTGCTGACAAACTTGTACCAGACAAAAAGATCCAGTATTTTATTTTTCCTTCCTGTGTGCCTCCAACTACGTTTTTCATCAAAAGGGGTTATTCAGGGGTTATTCTTGCTGAAGAAGGGGTTTTGATAAACTTTGATTTTTTTTATTTAGGCATGTGGAGTTACCATAGTCAGACACAGCTTACAGTTTAAAGAATAGATACTTTCTCCTGTCAGTAAATTACCACTTGATTTTAAGCAAGAGAGCAATTGTGAGGAAGGCGCTCTATCAAGGTGAGTTTTAACCCCAACTATGCATTTTTCTTATATCTTCATTCATAACACATGCACAGGTGCTTTGTGGTTGTCAGTAAAAATCTGCTCTTTTTAATTCACTGTCATTCCAAAGTCTAGTAAAGTATCAGTCCTCCTCAATGACCCATAACTCTAGACTAAATAAACCAAGCGTGGAGAAAGCTACAGGCACATGGATGGATCATAACAGGAGCTGCATCTACTCTCTCTCAGGACATACAGACAGCAAGTTTATACCAACACAATACATAAATTTTGGGATATTAATTTTGAAGAACACATGCATTCATACATATGAAAAACTCCAATATCTGTTCTGGTCCTTCAGTGCTCTGATTTATAAAAGCAGTGACTATGCCAGGATTATTGCTTCTCTGCTCTGTACTACAGGGACCTCTAAAAATAAATGAGCAAACAGACTGTAGGAAGTATCATCGGGTTGTTATTTAATCAGGGTTCATCTGCTATGAAATTATAGATTTCAGACTGTTATTATCTGTTATTGTTATATATTTGCAATTGACTTTTTAATGCAATTTAAGGAAAGAACACACTATGTAACAACTGCCATTTATTACATCTAATTGTTGGCACAAGGATCAAGAAATGGAAAATGAAGTATTGTATTTGCTTGCCAATTGATAAAAAGGATGTTGCACTGTTGTTCAGTGTATATGGCAGAAGAAAGTCTATAAAAAACACGCATACTCATCACAAATAATTACAAATTCTTAAGGGAAAGAGTTGATGCAATAAAATAAATAAGTAGAACAAACTTAAAAGGAAACAGAAGTTGGCAAAACCGATGGCAAGAAAGACAATAAGGCAAGTGTAGACAAGAATTAGAAATGAGAAAAAGGCAATCGGAGACAAACATTGAAAAGATATAATGGAAGAAAAGAAGTAGGCTAATTTAGAAAAAAGGAACAAAGGAAATCTGGTGAAAGTAAAGAAAATGTGAAGGTAAAATGAAGCCTAGGCGCAAATTTGAACTGGAAGACTCTTTTGAGCCCCACCTGCATCATTCAACCGGTGCATCCTGCTCATCACCGACGACCAATCAACGCTGGTCCAAGACATGCCACGACCAATCACTGTCCAAGTCCCAGCTGATAAGGACCTCGTCCATGGCGTCTTCCGCTTTCCAGCAGAGCTCAACCCACCACCACCCCTTCACCTCCACTTGCCCGGTCATTTGGCCACATTCTTCGCCAACCTCCACCACCAGTGCTGGGCCCCTGGGGGATGATGTTCCTACCAGCTTCGGGAATGCTCATCCGAGCTTATTGCAAAAAGTTTTGTGATAATCGATGTCCTCGGCCGGGGCCCAAGCGCCAAAGACTTTAATTTTGTATGTCAATAACTCTTCTAATTGTTTTCCCCTCTCTGTGTCTGAGTCTCTCCAGATTGAAATATCTATAGAATAGTTCAAACAGAAAAAAATATACACTGCTCAAAAAAATAAAGGGAACACTCAAATAACACATCCTAGATGAACAGTTTGATTTCACAGAAGTTTGATTTACTTGGAGTTATATTGTGTTGTTTAAGTGTTCCCTTTATTTTTTTGAGCAGTATATATTTAAAGAGACAATGAAGAAAATGTAGAGTCAAGAAAATAGACTGAGGTATTAAAATTATGTAGATGCTGCAGGAAAAGTAGCAGTAAGACGACTACTTGGTAGTAGCCAGGTAAAAAAAGAAGAAAATATGCATCCAGGGAAATATATCAAACACCTATAGACCTCAAAATGGTCCAGACTCCTGTTAAAATTTCAGACTA
The DNA here is from genome assembly GCA_010277075.1 of Poeciliopsis retropinna. Taxonomy (NCBI): domain Eukaryota; kingdom Metazoa; phylum Chordata; class Actinopteri; order Cyprinodontiformes; family Poeciliidae; genus Poeciliopsis; species Poeciliopsis retropinna. The sequence goes on from VMRM01000003.1 coordinate 8,222,005, forward strand.
TTTTGGATCTAAAATATGACACCACAGTAATTCCTATTTGTTCCTAATTGTTTTCTGTACAATTCAGTTGGAAACCTAGCAGATTCATGAGAAGGAGAAACATAAAAGCTAAAAAGAAATGTCCTGGATGCATTAGAGTGCACACCCTCAAAGTACAACTTTGTTGAAGCATCTTTAAATGAAATGTTTTTGTTTGGTTTACACCTGTCACTCTCCCACAGCCTCTTTTTGTTGATTTAGTTGTGTGATGGTTCAAAATTAAATTCTGCTTCCTCTTTAACGTCCAACAAACACCTGAAGGTTTTGGTTATAAAAAAAGACTATTCATTATTTCAGACACTTTGACAAAATTCAGGATTTATCTGAGAAAAGTATCCCCGTATGTTAACACTGCCAGCACCATGTTTTACTGTGGTCAGAAAATTATTTAGTAACTGTGGCTCAAAAGCATCACTTTTCCTTTATTATTATTATTATGAACCTTTATTTCACCAAGAAAATCTATTTTCTTTTATAATCTACTCAGGTCTGTGTCTACTCACAAACCAAAGACCTTGCAACCTTACTTTATTTTTTACCTGCATGGAGATATAGATTCTTGGTAATCTAACTGCCATGCATGTGGCTTAGAAGGAGGGAATGTTTATCTCATTTTGTCAATACTAGACAGACAGTGTTATTACATATGCTGCTTCTATTGCTGCCAGCACCTTACCAATACAGCCAAAAACGCCTAGTTTCCATGGAGGTAATCTGCAGTGGCAGAGGAAAGTAACATTATGAAGAGAAGACCTTGAGCTAGCTACAGGCATCCCCCAAAGCTTTTGTCTGTCACACTGTTACAGTGAAGCACAGGGTACCTCTTTTAGGGATGAAAAGCTCTATCTGTCTGTAACTGAGCTTGCAGAGAGGATAAAATGGATTTTGCTGGGAAAAGGCTGGGTGGGGTTGATGAAACATTTAAACATTGCTGGCAGACTTGAGTCCAAAAGCAGAATATATGGAGCATGATTACTTTACTTGTAGCAAATGTCCAAAGCAATACTGTAAGTTTCAAAACACCAAGCCCGGGGCAATAGTTTCTATAAACAGTTATAATTCAAACAAATACCATCAAAAAATATTTTTACTGATACAAAAACGTTCTGTTGTTTTAGAGCTAATTTTCAGTGTCAAGGTTAAGTGACCCAGTTTATGTTTCCAGCAGACACTGTCTGGCATACAATGCTTTATTCATATTCAGTATTAAATAAATGCTAACTTCCTTCTAGTCAGTTTAATTTAATTTTAGTCCTTGTATTTCTACAAGATCAAGCAACTCAGTTCAGTCAACTGGAAGATGAAAGGAGTTTGTGTGTGTGCATTTCCACCAAAGCACAAAAGCATAGCATGTATAAAAGCAGCTGAAAGACACTTGCATTAGCTCAGAACAGCCAAAAGTTTATGAAGTAATGACTGCAGCAAAATATATAATGTCTTGATTTAATTTCACCTGAAGAGAGATGACAGAAAAAGGAAAGCACTTGAGGAAGCAAAATGTGTTTTTGATGGCAAAGAACAATGCAATAAAAATAAAGGGAAGGATACCCTGCTCCATCTGCAACAGTATCTAATTTAATTCAATGTTCTGTAAAGAAATTACAGTTTTATCAAGCTGAACTTTATGAGGAGGATATAATAGGAAAGACTATCTATATTTCATAAAACAAAGACATAGTGTTGGCACTTGAAGACAATGTTTACAAAGACAGAGGACAAAGTTTGCCGACCTACCTATTTCTGCAGTTTTATGTAGGTCTTATGTGGAAGATGTCATATCTCAAGAGGATATGAGTCAGAGGCTGTGTGTGCTGCAGGATTTTAGGGTGGAAGCATACAAGGTCAGCAAAAACATTTGTTATGGCCCCTTTGTTTGTCCACAAAGAATTTAATTGTTCTAGATTCATCTCCCTTGCAACTAATGTGTAGATAAATGTTTTCAGGACATTAGCAGACCAATGGCGGATGTCCTGGACAAAAAAAATATTGAGACACAGAATTGAATGGCAGGTTAGATGTGCTGAGGCGTCTAATATGAAAACAGTGTAAACACAACCAAACTGAACAAATTTTTGTTTTCAATTCATGCAATTGAAAGAGAAAATTTTAGACACAAAGCTTTTGAAGATATCCAGTAAACACTCTTATTTTTGGAAATCACAAGCTACTATTGTACTTGTAAGATTTCTTTCCTGTTGTAATATACATCTTAATGTTTGCTTTCATCAGATCCCCTCTTGGGAGCAGGGTTAGGGGTTAACCCTAACCCTATGTCTTTAGACAGCAATTCCTGTGAAAATTTATACATACATTCTACTGCTTGCTCAATTTCTGATAGCCCATTGAAAATATCTAGGATTTTAAATAAAAAGAAATCAGTGCTAATGAGTAACATTTATGATAAAATCAAGTAATTCAGTAAACTCTTAAGAGTTTTTGAATAGTCAAGGTATACGCAATATACTTTAACACTATATTTACTAATTGACAGGTCTTACACTCTGACTTTGAGCTTAAGGATTTGTTAACAATCTGAGATGTTATGTTTATGCAGTTGTTTATTTTCCTCGGCTTTTCCCTTTAATCTCCACAGGGTGAGACAGAGAGATGTGGCAGCAGGAAAAGTTGAGGGCTGATTTCTGCAGGTGTGCTTGGGTGTACATAGGTATCTTAATCTATGTAGTAAAGCTGAAGTACTATGTGTCTCCAAGAGTTCCCTATGCATTTATTCTTCTTCCTGAGCTCCTTTATTTGCCTTACTACCTGTCCAACCTCGTCCACTCTTGCAGCTCCAACAATCTCAGCTTCCACAGCAGATGTACTGCCTAACTATCATCTAAGTCACAACCATTTTTTCAACTCCTTGTCTCCCAACACCTCCGGATTCTTCTCAGTCCACTGTGTCGTTCATCCTCTCTGCCTTCAGTAGGAATTAATTCTCTCACCTCTGGTAGAATATGTTCTCATTTCCAATGCTCCCAGTTCCCCCACCCTAACACCCCCATTGCTGTCCTAAGTATATAGTGCTGCATCCTTAATGTGCTAAGCCAAGCTGCCAAGGATTTTTGGGGTTTTCAGTGACATTAGTATTGATACTCAGAAATGTTGCAGGTATCGCACATGTAGAACTACAATAACATTTACATAGATACTGAGCAAATACTTTAGGAATGACCTTGTAATAACACTACTTGATATCTTTTCACACTATTCAGGTGTTCTGTCGGTATGAATGAAGATTTTCTCTCCTTATGGACCACTTACAGTGTGACATCACATGCAGAAAATCCTGCCCTCATCTCCCTGCTGGAAGGCAAAAAGCTGCTCCCCAACAATTACTACCATTATTTTTAGCTGTTAAGTTGTCAATATAACATATTAGACCTTAAATGCATGTCTGATTATATATATATATATATATATATATATATATATATATATATATATATATATATATATATATATATATATATATATATATATATATATATATATATATATTATAGATATAGTATATATATATATATATATATATATATATATATGATATATGTATGTATGTGTGCATGTAGAAGTTCAGTTATGCTTGCTTGACTTTGACAACCTTCACATGTAGCTGTGATGTGTTATTTGGTGTGTTTTGGTTCAGTTACAAAATAAAAAAGCAACCCCCACACCAACTGATGGATCATCAGCAGAGCAGGTGTTTAAATTAACTAATCAGCCAACGCAGTGTTAGATTAGCTAATAGCAGCGGTAGCTAATATACCACAGTGATCTTATTAATAATGGTTACTTATTAATATTTGCAAAATAAACACAAAGCCAATAACATAATACTGAAACAGACTGAATGTCCTGTTCTTTATGTGGAAAATGTTTGAGTGTTTTCTGGTGTTGATTCCTGAAACAACATGGTGGCATTGTTATCAGTTGCTATGGAAATGAGTTTGCATATAACATAGGCGACACAGAGAGCAAGAAAAAAGTGGTTATGCAATAACATGTCCGTGTCAAATGTTTGAAATGACTGCAAATCTATACTCTGTATTTTCCAATTAATTATTTTAAGTTTATTTGACTATTTGAAATTCTTCTCCTATTTTAGTTTAGTAGTTTCTCTTCCTTTTGCGAAAGTTGTTATTTTCTGTACTAAGGTGTTTTTAGGTTTAACCTGTACAATTGCATCATGCTTTAGTCTTTCAGGGGCTAGAGTTAAAAAATGAACCTAAAGTAGCTAAATCTGGTAGTTTGTGCTGTATGAAGTGATTATATGCTTTGTCTCTTCTCAAACAATATAAACGACAATAAATATTGCCATATTAAGCTTCTTGTATGTAATTTTGCCTGATTTTAGGGCATAAAGTTTTAGACTGGATATATGTAATTTACTAACTCATATTAATGGAAACGATATAAAGATGCTTGTGTGTGAAGTCACTTTTCACTACAACAGTAAACTTTAAAAATATTGCTGTAACAAAGGTAGCCAGTGGTGACAGGAAGGAATACAGTGTTTTATGAATAAATCATGAAGTACATCTTCCCGTTGTAAACACACAAGCATGAACGGCTCTACCAGTATTGTGATGCAAAAGTGAACGGTGCTGGAGTTATCACAACAGGCAGATGTAATTTTATGTGACATGCTGCGGCAACAACTCTAACATTATGCAGGGCTTTAACTTCAGCTACCATTAAGAGAGTCACACAGTTTTCTATCTTTGTTTGCTCGCTTTCGTCAAACCTTTGACGCCAACCTATGTATTGCCACTATTCTTAACCGTTTGACGGGACTGATGAAACCTTCTGATGGTCTTGATTGTTGGGCTGTTGTGCTCTGCTGGATGGTCATTTTCTCACCAATTTGAGATGCATGGCATTTCATCTGACAAAGACATCCAGCTCGGGCAGAGAAGATTATTCATCAAATGTCAAGTGGGAATACTGGCTCCCCTCCTTTCTTAAAGGAGCCTGAAAACTCTAAGATGATAAATTATGCTCACTAGGACTTTGTAAAACCCACTTAATGCACTATATAGTGAAGAAGAAATGTCTTGATGCATCAGAGCTGGATTAAAAAGAAAATGGGGCAGATGAGGTGATAGGATAGATTTGACAAAAACATAAATTTTTAAATTGTACAAAGAGGTGAACAACACAATCCAATCAAAGAAAAAGCATTTTCAATTATTCATATTCCATCTATTTTGCTTTTCATTTGTTTCTGGATGTGATTAAATCAAACAACTTTAATTAAGGAAAGCTATCATTTGCTCCTTCTAACTTGGAATGAACAAATGCCACTTCTGGATTCCAAATTGATTTCGTTCTCCAAAATACATTTTTTAACGAGGTTGGAAGAGTATGTGCTTTCACATTGAAGGTTTTTGCCACAGGTCTTTTGAGTTTACATGTACTGTTTTAAACAGTATATTAAAGTGTTGTTTTAAACCAGTACATATGAAGAACGTTTCTGTGTAGATCTCTACATTCTGATGTGCACCTGTTTTCACATTTGCACCAAAAAGAACAGAGAAAATCCATAGCCTTACCATCCTGTCTCCAAATCTACTGTTTGGGAATACTTTCCACTTCAATTATAGTGGCAAATGAGAAAGAAAAGAGAACTGAAATAAAATCTTTGTCTCAGCAATTTTAAAATGGCAATAAGGAAAGTAGCTAGCTCCACATCAAATTTAATTTCTCACTTGAAACGCCAATACTGTTATATAAATATAACCTGTGCAAAGAAAATAAAAAAGCTTAAGTACCAATCCAACTGCCAGTAGCATTTAAACAGCCCCATGTTAACATTTCAGACCAGGCCAAAGCCATAATAAATGCCACATAAGTCTTAAAACAGCAGATGTGACTACACTCTGTTGTCATAAAATATTGTTTTTAAAGGCATGCTGAATAATGAAACCCCGTTGTGAAATTCAGCTTGCGAACTATCCCTGGTTAACAAGAGCAACTCCATGCTAAAGCTGTGTAGAACTCCTCCAAAACTTTTGGGATCAGTGTTACTTACTTAGCCACATTGTCAATATTATTAGCAAGTATTCAGATGAAGCGGCATAGGGACAAAAAACAAATAACAAACCTAATGTCTTCTAGTGTTATTGCGAAATCTTGTAGATTCCATCCATCCATCCATTTTCTGTACACCGTTGTCCCTAATGGGGTTGGGAAGGGCGCTGGTTCCTTTCTCCAGCAAACGTTTCGGGCGAGAGGCGGGGTACACCCTGGACAGGTCGCCAGTCTGTCACAGGGTAAATCTTGTAGACTCCTGTGAGAAATTATTCTGTTCTTCCCTTTCTCAATGGAAACGAACACACCGAAACGTTCGCTGTGTTCCAAAGCACTCAAAGGTCACAAACTCTCCAAGCACCAGTCCTGGCTGACAAAATATTTTCACTTTACAGTTTTTGGGGGATTTTTTGCCTTGAGAGCAAATTGGGCAATCAAGCCATTTAACGGCAAGTAGGAAAAGCAATATCTCAATTACTCATTAGAGAGGAGGCAACACTGCAATTGCACTCTCTACTAATGGACGACTGAGAGAAAGAAGAACATTATGGATCATCAAAATTCCATGATCTAAATGTAGATTTTGATTTGTTTGGTATATATTTCTCTCTTTTTACAAAATATACATATATATCTATAAATGACAATGAGGCACACTTATTTCCTTTCTTTAAATGCTCGACAACCCCCCCCCAAGTGTATAGATGTAAATTAGCTATATTTTACATACTTTGATCTAGAAGTATCTCTTTTTTAATGATCAAGTCAATGTTTGTCTAAAGACATCTCTGTCATTGATTCAAAAGATCTTTGTTGTTTCCCAATCAATTGGATTTTTGATTATCAGGTGTTAATCTTGAGGATCCTTGTTAGAAATTTAACATTTGATTTGACATGAAAATTTTTCACTCAAGAATGACTGACTTGACTATTTGCTGTGACCACTTAAAATTGACAGCCTTGATGGGAAGAGGTTGAAACAGTTAGATATCGGCAGACAGACATTATGGTAGATACACACCTAACTGTAAGAACAATGTATCACTTTAAATTAACCGTAATGGTTACCATAATGTCTGCAAGACAATTGACAAAAAGACATTAAGACATCAGCTGAGGTCACACACAGCATGTGACTACATGGAGCTAAGGAGGAGCAGGTTTGAGCTGAATGGTCTGCTCTGCTGAAACCAGAAATTAAATAATGAGACACTGCAAGCCTAAAGTATATCTCCCTGTAACTGTAGAGTGTAAGTTCCAACTTTTATTGTCTACTTGACAGCTGTTGGAGACTGGCTGTGGACCAGGCAGAATGGGGTTGGTGGTTTAACAGGAAACTGACAGGTGCTATATTTTATTCTTCCTGGGCTGCAGCTTACTGTCTAAAATTATTGTTCTAGCTACAGTGAGGCAACCTTTCTTTAGGTCTAGTTCAAGCTAGCTGTCCTTTAATGTCCTCTCTGCTGCCACTCCCAAGGAAATACAAAAAAAAAAAAACATCTGTCATCTCAGACTATCCCTTCCTGGTTTCTCACTGTCACATATTCTGTCCTCTGACACCATCTCTCAAGCGATCTTTCTGTCATTCCCTTGGGCTTTTCTTTTGTATGGGGATGCTACTTTACTCTCTTTCCGGTTCTGAACCTGCTTTTTCATTATTTTCTAGTGCTCTTCACCTGTTCCCCATTTCGTAATTATAACCTGGAGCTTTATATTTACCTGCACTTCTAGCCCCCTCAGCATTTAATATTTCTACTTTTGGTAAGAAGGATCTCATGGGCTGCATGGATGTATTGTATATCAACCCTGCATCATTTCCTACCTTCTACAAGGATGAGCTTTCCCACTTTGACAAAATGTTTTGTAAAGAGATATCTTCATGTAACCCAAATCAACCCCATCCACCAGCATGATGTTGTATAAAGTTATATTTGTTCAAGCAGAAGGTAGAATCACGTGTATCTGATGCTTGAAAGTGAAAAACTAATACACTATGGTTCATTACATTTTACATAATTGTTTGCATATAACGTTGGGATGAAATGGCAACATGGAATCTGAAAGGGCAGAGGGGTTAGATGACACAGAGCAGTCTTATCTTATCTGAGCATACCAGGTACATTAAACCTACTATTAAAGGAAAACCCAGCTGAACTTTTCATTAAATACTTAAACTATACTGATAAACAAATAAATAAATACATAAATAAAAGATAACTTTTGACTGTATAAATACACCAAATTAATGCATAAGTAAATTACCCTATTCCCCAAATGGGGAATATTTAATTCATACTTTGGTTTTACTTCAATTCATGCCTCAAACAACATGGTCTTAAGTTTGATGGACTCATGATAGTGTTTTTAAAATAAGAAGAACACACTAAAGAGACAGTTTTTTTTTTTTTTACTTTCATTAAATTCCTATTACCATCCATGATAAGAAAATCAATTGGATAAGGTTTTTCAAATACTTTGACACTATGATTGATTTGTTGTTTTTGAAAAACCCTTTTGAACTCCTGTGTAAAAAGACAAAACAAAGAATGATATTAGAGGAGGTGATGTAATTTCCTGTACTGTAACATCATGTGGTATGAAAATCTGTCCATTGCTGAAAAATCTAGATTGGTTCATTGAATGAAATTGTGGTCAACAATTGTAGGACATCCTCCGATATGGTGGGCTGAACCAGCAACATTGCCTCTAATCCTGACTATGCTCTGAATCATAAATATAGATTGCCACCATCTGCGTGATGACACATGGTTCCAAAGGTTAAACTGAAAAATGTTTTTGTACACAAGTCAATCCTGATACGGAACATGGGAGATTGACTAGTTTGGAATGTCATCATCTGCTTTTGTAGTTTTGATTTTTTTTCTGTGCATTGTATATGTATGCATTTGTACCAAAAACAAGATAAATGTCTCATAAAAAAGCAATTTTGTATCATGCAAGGTAAAATCTGTACAATAGGTGATTTTCAAATATGTGTAATATTTTTGTTTTATTTTCTCCTCACAGATTTCCATCACCAAATGTAGTTTACAATAGTCAGTGTGTATGGTTTTGTGAGCTTGGGGTTTGATAATTGCTATCAACATGTTCAGCCTGGTAATTTGGTCTCAGCATCACTTAAAATCCCTAATTTTCTTATTTTTGTCAGTATCACCTGTTCCTGTCTATAACATTCCTGAGACTCCTGAGAAAATATTTCTGTAAGTACCGTAGAGACTGTTCCCTTATCATCCACTAGGAAACTTTCTGTCACAGTACCTGGCAAGTAAGACCTAAGCCGTCTTACTGATATCTCAGCTCCACTGGGATCCAAATACCATTCCAATGTTAAACTTTGCTGGACAGAAACCGAGTGTTTCCAGACTAAGACTCCCCTGACAGAAAATGCCAGGAGACAGACTGCTAGCTGATGGCCTGAGCTCTAGAGAGGTGGAGAATTGTTCAGTTTTCCAATCAGACATAAGATAGTAAAATTTTGTGCTGCTTTACTGATCTGGAACTTGACAAGAATGGATATGGAAGAAAGAACTTCAAAAACCCTATTTTCTGTCAAATCAAACAGCATCAGATTAAGCAGAGGTCTTTCATACAAGGCTTCATGATTTTGTTTTATTTTTTACAAAGTGTGGATTGTGCCACAGTCTAATCAACTGAATATAATATTGCTTCCTTTATTACCTAGGACACTGTTTTATTCCTGTCAAATAGGTTGCTTGTTGTGTTTTGTGTGCTTTTCTTTATGTTTGCTGTTAATTTATTGTATTACTTTGATTAGTATAAAAGTGAAATAATAAAGTCACAAAAGGTGAAAGAAAATAAACATTTAACAGAAAGTAGGTTTAAATAACATTATAAGTGCTTTTTGAAACAGCGCAAAAAGCACTTATAATGCTTTTGTTGGCTAAACGCAATATGCTTAGCCAACTAAATATGCTGTGGAGAAAGACTTCCACAGCCTTGGAGCTGCAGATGGAAAGGTTGTGTCCCCCTCGGTCTTAAATCTGAGGTCTGGAACAACTTAAAAATTTTGAGCCACTGAACAAAGAGGGTGAACAGCAGTAAATTTCGTGAGAAGATGCATAGGTAATTTGGGGCTTGGCTGTTTAATCCTCTACATCTTAGTGTGACAATTTTGAAACATAGCCTAAAATTTATATGTAGTTGAGTTAAAGAATATAAAATTGAGATAATGTGGGCTTTCTTGCTGGAACGTGTAAGTAGTGTGGCTGCAGCAAAAAAGGTGAACTATTGGTTACTTTGGGAAGACCTGAAAAGCAGGACTCCCACTGGGCTGCCAACCTTCAAGCTGGGGACCTTTTGACTTTGTATGTTTGCCAAGGCAACTTTGGAAAACATCCAGAGAAACAGAACTGTTACATGCACTCAGCCTTTGGGCCTTTATAAATGATCTTCTATTGGCACCAGTCGCAGAGCAGCCATTCAGGACAGAAAGCAATGACATTTCAGAGACCTTCTCAAAAGAATCCCACAGATTGAGCCTGAATGTAAAACAGATTTACTTTTTGCCCCCAAAGATTAGAACCATCCAATGCATATAATACAGTCAGGCTAAGGATGTTTGATCACAAAGATAATTAGTTGTAAATAAATTCTGAAGGCTGACACAATATAAAAGCAATTGGAGCAGGCAAATGATGAAATTGATCTGTGTATGATGCACTTTTCAAATGGCCACATTGACATTAAAAACAAAACAAAAACTTTTTGGAGTACTTCAGCAAATTTGTTAAACACCCAAGCAAATGCCCACTGAGTCAAGAACCACTCATTGTGCAAACAAAGTTTGTCCATTCAGTAACTTTTCATTAACATTAGGATAATGTTGATTTGATCATAATCTAGCTAGACAGTTGAGTAGACTGTTTCTTAGTCTGATAGATATTGATTTAATAAACCACAAGCTACTGTACAAATTAAAATTTATTAAGGAATTTATCTTTGATAAGTAGGATCATTATTAATGTATGTATAATTGAATAGAATTAACTTTTGTTGTAAATTGGTGACATGTAAATGAACTGAATTGAATTAAAATGAGTTCCTAATTTCTTACAACAGCACTAAAATTGTATACAGTGCTAAATTTTGAACTGCAAATCCAATTTTAAACAATATTGGGTATCCTTTTGCATTGGACTGTTGTGTGTGCATGTGTGTAAGAAAGTGAAGCTGTTTGTGTCGAAACCAAAAGATTTCTCTCTCCTGGCGAGCCATCTAGCAGGCTAGCTTTGCAGTCTTCTCACACTCACACAGCCCTCTCCTTTGGACAAACACAGCAGTCTCCTTTGTGATGGATGTGGAGTCTAAGTGCCAGCACTGTTTTTAGCCTTCTAAATATTTCTGCACTTGCACAAATGCTTCCATGTGCTTGACACTGGCTTCTCTGTTTTGCCTCTTCATGGGCAATATTTGCACCTGCTCCATCCATCTCACTTCCTAACATGCCTCTGTTGTTTTTGTGGGGTTTTTTTTCTTTCTCCTGTTTTCGGGTTGAGGGAGTTTTGCTTGCTTTTTTTTCTTACTGTCTATCTCAGAAAAATCCACCAGAAATTTAAACTAGGAGTTATGCAAATTTTTCTGACAAAATTACAGAAATAAATTGTGTTACCTCTATACATATACTAGCTTGTGTTTTTACATGCATATGTTGTAAATATGTTCATTTTCTTGCTACTTTGTTTGCAGTATGTTGTATGCTGCTTCAGCATCAGCAAAGTTTACCTTTATTGAGGATCAAATGATACAGCATTATTAGAGGTGGCTGAAACTACTACTACTACTACTACCCAACCCTAACCCTAACCCTACTACTCATAAAAAACAAGTGACCAGCAGGCTAACTTTACAGTCTGCTCACACTCACACAGCCCTCTCCTGAATATATTTAAGAGATAACCAAAAATATAAAAAAATATTCAAAACAAGACAAAAATTGTGGCTCAGATTTCATTATCCATTATGCAGTTTCTATTATTTATTTGCACGGGGCCAAACATAAGCTGCAAACTGCTCTAAAATCTACAGCCTTAGCTAGATTATACACTAAATAGTAGTGTATAATAGCTCATGTTGGGATATCAGGCCCCTTTTAAGAAAAAGAAAACTGTGTTTATAAGCTGTAAAAGCTACTCAAGCCACTAGAATGACCCAAAGTTATAGTTTGTGGCAATAAAAGTTTTGTGGCGGATCACTAAGCAATAAATCAGCATACAACTTTTGCTTACACAATTTCAATCCAACAATCCAAAACAAATACTCCAAAATGAACAGATCCTTGTAGCAAGCCCTCAGTTAAAACAGAAGTTTAGTGCAACAGCTGCAACCCCACATTAAAGGGAAGACATGAGTGCTGAGCTGTCTCTTGCCACTTAGGAGGTGGGAGAGAGCAATGGCAAGAGATTGGCTAAGAGTCAGGGATGCACTGAAGGGTGTCAATAGAGTACAAAATTGAATTAAAGTGTAATTAGGGAAATCATTACCTGACACTTCTGCAGTTGAGGGATTTGGTTAATTTACTGAACAATCCTTTGGTGAATGGACTGTGTCTTTTAGAAGATTTTGATGTCAAGGGTGACTGAGTGCCAGTAAGTGGTGTAGTAGCATGAATTCATAATGCTCTCCTCCATCATTAACCAGAGTTTCAATGACACCTGCTTTAAAAGTAAATATGTATGCTGCCTAAAAAATGTCAAAGTTAACTGTGTTTGCATCAAATCAAGGACAATTACTTTTAGATGCGTAACCAACTTCTAGATGTGTTTTTTTGAAACATTAAGTTAAAACCAAAATACAGTTTTGGTGCAACAAATATCTCATCTTTTTATTTCTCAAACCCAAGAGTTGATGAAAACACATCTTTTAAAGAAATATGTTTAAAGAGGGCTTATAGTATAATGACAAATTGGCTTTTTGAGCCTCATGTCATGTTATAATGTTCCTTGAAAATACATAACACCGCCTCTTTAAGAGATAACCAAACATAGAAAATATTCAAAGCAAAAGTGAATAAAATGAGAAAACACAGCATGAAAAGCTATAGTTGAGTATTGACTTTTTTTATTCATTCTCCTATAATAGGCATAACAACTTCAAAAGCAGATTTAAAAATAAACATATTGACTGGGAGTCACATAAATGTGCTTTTGTCAATATTAAATTTGGTTTCCTCACATTTATTTGCATTTGCACATTTCTGTTGCCTTAAGCATAAACTTATCTTAAATGCTGTGGTCAAGTAAAAGTAGAACTAGATAAAAAGTTGTTAAAAAACCCACTCTTTTAAATGCATAACTGAGAAGAAATTTTGAGATGACAGTTTTATTAAAAGGTGTAAAAGAAGTGAAGATAATTTGCCAGGGACACAGAGAGTGTTAAAAAGATGCAGTGGTTGCACAAGCTACAAGCTTCAATTGGAGCTTGTGCAGCCATTGGACCATTGGACCAGTAACATTATCAAATACCTTCCTCTCAAACCCCACAGCTTGGCTCACCTACAAAGATATTTGAGGAGTTCACATGACAACTGCCTTGTGTGATTAATTATTTGTGGGGAAAATGAATGAAAAAAGCTCTACGTATATGACTCAATAGGTAGACAGATTGGGCACAGAAAATCTCGCCTTGGCCCAATCATCAAAGTGGCTTGGGCTGGCCCTGAGTACAGGCTATCGAAAAATGCCTTTCAGGTTTTCAGGTTAGTTATTTATTTTTACTATACTTCAAAGCTAACAAAACTATTGTGATCAAATTCCATTTCCTGTGACATTTCATTTTTGGAAAATATATGGGCTAGACAAGGGTTCTTCAAATCAAGGCCTCAAGGGCTTTTAGATGTGTCCCTGGTCCAACGCATCTAAACCAAATGGCTGAATTACCTCCTCTGAATTACCTACCTTCTCCAGAGCCCTGATAATGACTTCATTTGAATCAGGTGTGTCGAACCAAAAACACATCTAAAAGTTGCAGGACACCAGCCCTCGAGGCCTGGATTTGAAGACCTCTGACCCAGGCACTTTTGTATCCAACAGTGCATCAGTTTATCTTCAGATCATAGTGAGAGAAGTTCCCTTGCTTTTAATTCTTCATTTGCCATGAACAAAAACTTTACTTAAAAGGCCCAAATTGGAGAAATGCATAGTAAAAAGATTTCAAAATCTGAACAAAATATTTATATAACTTATGTACACAAGCAATCAATCCACACAGCAATAACATAGTAGACAGAAAGACAAAAATGTTACTCTAAAACCATATAAATGAAAAGGTCAGTAAAACTTGCTCAATCTATTTCCCTATTTTGTTTTCAATTAGAAGTAAGTAAAACAGAATTTCACATTAACATTTAAGAAAAGCAAACAGTACAATGGAGAAATATTTTTCTATATCAAAGGCATTAGCCCTTAAACCAAACTTGCACATTTTACAGTCTTTGCATAAACATCTACTTTTGGACATAAATCAAGCAGCACCATCTCTGACATTGTTGCAAGTTATGTACTAATCTTTTTCAGGCTAAACAACACAGCTATACACAAGTTTCATGACCGCAATTAGAAACAGTGGGTCCCTTGGGGTAGAGAGATTTATGAGCAGGTACGACTATGTTGTTGTGTATGTGATCCTGAAAGTATTGCACTGGGGTAAAGTAGTACAGTGTACATAACTGCATTATTTTCACAGAAGGCTTAGTTTATTGGTCCTTCTCAAGTGATTAATTTATTCATGACGGTTAAAAATAAAATCAGGGGAGGACCCTTGTGAAAATATCAAGGCAGCAGAAGGAGCTGGATGGGTGTCAAAACATCTGTTGATCCTACTGCAGAGGAGCATCCAGTAGTGATCCAAAAGAACTAAAATGTACTCGCTCCTTATGGCAGAAAGAGTGCAAGTACATCTTGTTTTGCTTGTGGTTTTAATCACGTTGTTCGGCAAAACACACTTTTCCTTGTGAAAAATAGATGAGAGCTGAATTCTTAATTGTCAGGAGTCCCTTTTCTTTATTTTTTTTTTATTGTAGATGAAAAGCAGGAGTCTTGAAAAAAAATAACAGAAAATACATTCCTCAGTATAATTATATGATAGCCTTCAAATAAGATTAAACAGGAAAGTATTTTTTAAAAGTTGAACAGAGTTGTCTTTTTTCTGGCCATGAAATTCTTGACCTGATTAAATAAATATTATCACTATGCTTTGGATTTGAGTTCTGGTGTTGTTTTGGATTTGCAATATTCTTGTCTTAAATTTTTTGATTGGTGTTTTTTTTTTTTTTCTTACAGTTATTATGGATTTTCTATTTGTATGTGTTTACATTTACTTTTTATGTTAGTTGTCTGTGAACATGAAGGTTTTCTTTTTGTTTTGTTTTCCTCCCCAGTGTGGTTCCCAGTTCTTCCTTTATCTTAATGATAAAGGAAAAACTTTATTATCAATGGATTGTGTCTTTTAGAACATTTCGATGTCAAGGGTGACTGATTGCCAGTAAATGGTGTAGTAGCATGAATTCATATAAAAAATATTCATATAAAATAATGAATATTTTTATATTCATTAAATATAAAAATTCATTATTCTTTTATATTTAATGAAATATAAAATCTAACTTTGCACTATGTTCTATTTACTTCCTACTGATCCTGTTTTTGAGGTTCTTTGTCACCTGTTGGTTTGGTACTTTCCATTTGTCATTTTCTCCCCTTGATGCTGTCTTCTTTACAGAGAAGCTTCCTGTTCTCCTCAGCTGTTCTCAGCCTGATAATTAGCTCAAGCTGCTTTCCAGCCTAGCTTAGTCAGCCCCTTGTCACATCCAGGAGTTTTATCTTTGCCATCCTTCTCGTTTTGTGGATGCAACTCTTTTCTGGTGCAATCCTTTTTTGGATTATTTTTGCTGATCTTAAGAAAAGTTGTTTACAAAACTTTTCATGAATGGGGAACGAGTTTTGCTTGCAGAAGAGCCCCTGTCAATAAGTTTAATCAACCTTGAGTGTCTGAATATTGAGCTCGGCTTCTTCACAGCTACAATTAAAACCATCAGCAACAGAGAACAGATAAATTGATTCACCATAGTAACCACTAAAAAAAAAAAAAACACCAAAAAACTTATGATAGCTCTTTTGCTAAAAGGCCTCCTTGAAGTTCAAGTTTACTTGGAATGAAAGACTAGCCCGACTGAATGTGAAACTTCAAATATCCTCCTGTCATGTAGCATTGATTCATATTTATGATGAGAGCATAGAACTTGGATAAAGAGTGGTGGACTGACTAAAATGTTTTGTGTATTGCGTAGTACATCAGACAAAAAGGAGATGAAATAGCAGTATAAAATAAAATTCAAAAGGTTGAAAATTAGGACTTAGGACGGTGCTCTGTGCTCCATCAGGGTCCAGTGAACTCCTGCAAAGGATACAGTGGAGTTTTTTGAACGGGAAAAAAATGGAAGAATTGTGCAAATATGTAGGTCCTCATCACATACTCATGAGAAAGCTTGTGGTCTGCTTTCCATACAGTCCTGACATTGCATGCGAATGCCCTGTGAATTGAAGTTTCTTCTGATGTGAATTTAATGTTGTTAAGTGAACAGGGATGTTGTAATCACATTCCTATTCACATATTCTCCTTTATATTCTGCAGAAGCAGCCCTATATTCTTTTTATGCACCCTATGACATATGAAAGCTCTGCAATTTAAATTAAATATTGTCTAATCCTTTTCCGAGACTGCAGTGGGATGTTATTTAATGAAATATGAAAATCTGACTTTGAATTTTGATTTACCATCAACTAACTTGTTAAAATCCTGTGAAATTTATGTCTGGTATTACAGGTTTCTGTGTAAATGTTGCACTTACGATACTTTCCTCATAGCTTATCAAAACATCTTCATAAGTTTTTTGTATCAATATAAATAAAGGAAGTCTTCATTTGCATATAAACACCAGCATGACTCATACAATATGCTTTGATGTGAGGCGATGTTAGTACTGTGGGATTTTTGTGATCAGTGAACATTATTGATTTAATGTTTGAAATTTGAAAAGCAATACCCTTGCAAAAATAGAGAGTATTTTAGGGGATAGAAAACCTCTTACAACTCCTGTCATACATCTGCTTCAGTCAGGCATGAACAAGGGGAAATCTGAGGTTTCGCCAAGAAAACCTGCTGGTTTTTTTATTGTCTTCAAAAAGTCTGTTACTTCAGTGAGCTATAAAAGACTTGTTCATTCTACTCACATAAATAGGATGTGCTTGTTTCTAGTGCTTAATTTTGTGTAGCTTTAGGTTTTAAACACAGTAGAGGAGAAATTATCTTAACATTTCACAGGAGAGTTTCAGGAAAATCTCAGCTTTCTCAGAAAAGTCAATAAAACAAGGAGCCACAAGAGAAAGGTACTCTGTGTAAGAGCCCGCAACTCAAAAGTAAAAACAAGTAGACTGCTACATAGAGCACAAACCTGGTAAAAACCACCCCCTTGTTCTATCCTATTTGCTTCGTACACAGGGTCTGAGCTCTCAACCATTGAAAAGTTATTGCTTCTAGGAGTTGTGGACTCTGTTAAAATTATAAATGTTACCCAATCACTAACATTTGCCAGTGATAATTGTAAGGCACCAGCTCAATGCTTTGAAGCTTACACAAAAATGCCTGCACTGTAAATAACCACTCGAAGAGAGAAAACCTGAACAAGGTGGCTGTTAATGTTATTTTAATATTTGGAAGCGTGTCCAATGTGGACTGGATGGCTTCCTTCACTTCCTCTGCTGCTATTGCTAAGTCTTAGGCAGACTACATTTCTAACACAGCGCAGAAAATTGACATCATCGTTCAGAACTTCTCCTCCTGTTCACTGATTGGCCCTGTAGAGAATTTATTGGAGTGAAACCAAGTAAAGAGAAAAAAGTCCAGAGTGGAATTGCACAAGAAGGTAATGGCCAGGTTAGTAGAGCATAAGTAGTATAACAAAATAGATAACCAGCACTCTGTATTCATTTTTCTTATCGTAGGCAAGACGGACAAATTTCAGCTAAATTTTTTTTGATATTTTCAAGGTATGGAAATGTATCTGATCATTAAAGAAGAACTGACAGAGACAGACTCTTGTTGGAAAGGGAAGCATTCTGTATTCACATTTTACAAACATTAAACACAAAGGATTTAAATGAGGAATTAGTCATCATCTTTTTTTCTGTGAATTGATTGCTTTCTCCAATCCTGACTTTTCTGTGCATGTTGTTTTTTTGATGTTACTGATTGGATTCTGGAAGGCACTGCTCCACACAGACGTTAATTTTTTTTCTGTTGTAGATGTGTTCTGTGACGCTATTAAATACATGATGGCATGCGGATAGGAGACTTTAGCTATTTCTACTATCATCTTCATCATCTTTGTTCTTTGGCTGATGGTACATGACCTATCCTGCAGTACACTGCTACTTTTTAGCAGACAAAAAACCTTTCCCATATACTGATATATATTCTCCATATACTACATTTTTCTGGTAAAAAAAACAAAAACAAAAACAAAAAAATCTGGGTTTTCATGACACCAACCAGAATACTAAGAAATACTCAAAGTGTCAAAT
This sequence comes from Poeciliopsis retropinna, assembly GCA_010277075.1. Taxonomy (NCBI): domain Eukaryota; kingdom Metazoa; phylum Chordata; class Actinopteri; order Cyprinodontiformes; family Poeciliidae; genus Poeciliopsis; species Poeciliopsis retropinna. The sequence continues at coordinate 8,240,694 of VMRM01000003.1, forward strand.
CTGTTTCCTATAAAATCTTTATTCCTCCAACTAAAAATACATTTTAAAAATTTAAACATTTTATACGTGTTTAAAGCTGATATCCCAATACATTTCAGCTTTGTCATTGAGTGGGTTATATTGGAGAAAGGGTTGTTATTGCCAGAATGGCATCAAGGGTTCTTGGAACAGATTGTCTTCTGAAACCAGACATTGAGCTTCCCTGCATCAAGGACATCCACATATTATTGCAAGATTGAAAATAATAAAAAAAAAAAAAAAAAAAAAAAAAAAAAAGTTTATTCAATAAGACACTTGTTTATATTTGAATTTGCAATGGAAAATTATTTTCCATTGCAAATTCAAATAATAATGATTTAACTTAATATTTAAATATCTCTGGGAGGAAGTATTTTCAGTTATTTTTATATTATAAAATTTCAAAAGAATCTTTGGTAATTGTTAAATCTGATACATTTTAGATTTTTATTATATCTAACTTAAAGTTTTATTATATGACTTAAAGTGAAAGTCACACCCAAATGAAAGTTTTTTTGTCTAAACATGTTATTCTCAGAAGATTCTATCTTCAAGTTTATGTAAAAATGTTGACATTTCAGTTTGACATTATTTTGCCTTAAACACGTCTCACTACTGGCCTCTCTGGTAAAACGGTTCTTAAGCAGTTGGATTTTACTATTGGTGGCAGCGGTAAGACTTGGTATAAAAGCACTGCACAGCATTCCCATCTCTTCTTGCCCCTGCTTGCCCAAAAGTGAATATAGAATAGAGTTGGTGTAGCAAGTGTTGCCGTACATGGTGAGCAGAGATTGATATCCTTACCCAGTTTAACAAATGTGTGATTTATTTGCGATGTGGACACAGAGTGGGCTGGGTCTTCTCTCCTCTGACAATTAGCAACGGCATGGTGTTGAGTGGATGATTATGAGAGACTGACAGCAGTGCTGAGGAGGTGGGAGAAGGTAATGGCAACTAATGGTTGTTCTCACTGCTCTCTCAGAACAGAGAGGCTGCCTGCAGTCAAGCTTCAGTAGAGCATTGTCGCCAACAACACAGAAAAAGAGTTGTTAGATTTACCACTAGTTGTTTTGAAAAAAATTATTAGAAGTGTCTGAAAATTTATAACTATAGCAACGAAGTGGATATGTTGACAACAGTACTTCTTTGGTTCTGATTGCAGCCCTACCACCCTCTCTGCTCACTCACATTTCTTGGCTCCAACCACTTTGCTGGAATTTTTCAAAATTTGCTAGCTTCAGGGTCATGCTGTCAGAGGAGGTTTAGTTAAACTTTAAGTGGGAATGAAATACTTACGCTGGCCCATCAGCAGCATTAAAAGGAGTCTCCCAGAAAGGTTGTATTGAACACTTTATTTACTCTGAATGTTTAGTATTGCGTGAAGAGAAGAACTGTCCTGTCAAGTAAAGAACCCAGTGAATAGATATTTAATTCAGATTACATTTATTTTTGAATATAAATATCTGCCCTAAATTCTACTCATATTATAAATTAGATTTGCTGACAGTATTGAGACTTTTATTATTTTTGCACTGATTTGTCTGAGTTGTTACTTTTGTCAATCGCTTAACAACCAAAATAACAGAATGGACTTTTTTTTATATAAAATTTGGAAAGAAATATCAACAGCTGTTGGTGAATTTCAGGACTGCGAGTTTGATGAACTGCATGACGTTTTGTTGCAGTCATATTAGTTTATTTAGCATGCTGATAAATGCTGTACCACTGTAGCCATTCTTAGCATATTGCACAAATAAGTGCAATATTTGTGTCAAAAGACAAAATTTGTCCTGCACCCAGACATCTGAATATCATTTTTGAGCTAATGCTGCATTGCCCTGTAAAAAAAAAAGGGGGAAAAAAAAAGAATTTACTCTATGGATTCTACAACTACAGTAATTAAGGCACAAATGTTAATTATATCATTATATCATTAAATATATTATTTTTGACAAAAGGAAAGGAAATGTTATAAGTACAATTCTGTCATTGCAAATCTAACATTTTGTCATGCTTATGATACTAGACAATAGTTTCAGTTTAGAATAATGTGACAAGAAAAAGTCAGTCTCAGCTCGACCACTTCATATATTATGGCTTTTTTATATTTATCTAATTCTAAGTTAGACTTAATGCTGAAGCAAAAAAGAAAATGCTCTTTTGTAATTTGTGAAAATTGTGAAATAGACTTTTACTTCAGTGCCAATATGAAGCAAACACAAACTTTTGTATTTTTGCCAGCTAGATTTAGCAAGTTAAGGTGTTGTACACATGTTATTTGATGTTGTATTTTTTCTATCTCTCTCTGGTCCGAGTTGTGACAGTTTAGGTCTCTGCAGTTTCCCCTGCATCAGTCATTCTCCAGGTACACCTTCAGATCACAACATTCCATTTCTTTGGTAAGTGTTTGTGATCTCTTGTAATTAGTTTTTTTTTTCTACGCTGTCCCATTGTTGATGGTAGTTGATGAGGTCTTACAGCACCAAGGCTTTTATTCCCTTGAGATCAGGTCCCAAAACAACATCTGGCCATGCCTCAAAGCTAGACTCACACAAAGTCTGCCATACAACCAGTAACACACACGAAGCGAGTTACGCTTTCCCAGTTCAGTCCATCTTACAGCTGAATTAGTTCTAACCACTTGTCCATCTGCCATCCATTGTCCCTTTACCTTACTGCCCTTCATTGCCTGGTGTTGAAAAGTCATGCTGCTTTGTAATGTTTTTATATCTCATAGTCTATACTTGGCAGGGAGTGGGATGGGAGAACATGTGCCAATAGTGTGGCAGAACTTGAATTTAAAGATGAGAAACACTGGAGCAACACTCATGATATATCGATCATTTTAATTGCAGTTTCAAAGTTTAATTCTGCTTGTGTATTGTTCAAACTTTCTATTCACAGCCATCACATCTTAAACATAGCATGCAGTAATAAAGAAAGAAATGCCTGCACCGTATGGAATATAGAGCAAGCTTCTAGGTAACTAGTGAAGAGAAAAGGAGAGGAGAGAAGAGAAGAGAAAAGAGAAGAGAAGAGAAGACTCAAAGCCCTCGACTTAGGTGGAGTTTGCATGTCATTATAGCATAATGAGTTAGCCAATGCAGCTTCTGGCCCAAAACAATAGTGACCTTAACAAGGTTATTCATAATGTGGGCAAACAATGACCATAAAATTACTGCAAACATCTTGTGCAGCATAGTCCAACAACTGCAAATTCCAATATTTATCTCATTATAGCCAAGATTTTTTTTTTCCACTGCACTCTTCTGAGGCTCTCATACCACTTCTCAATGGCTCCCAGGTTTCTTTGCTATTTCAAAATGTCAAGAATAAAGGTCTAAAGCTTAAAGCTACACAGCTTAAAGCCATTGTGAGAAAGAGGACCACAATGGTATATGCATTCATGGCAAATCATCAACATATAGACATTAATTATCGGTACATGCAATCAGAAGGATGCTATAATTAAAGGTGATCACTACTCTCTTTCAGAAAACGCACAGAAATGTGGCTTTATTTTAAGAACAGCAACAAGAAATTGGCCTAGTTTCTACATAAAGCAATCTAACCAAACTAATGGAAGAATGGCTCAATTTTTCATACTGTAATAACAAGACTTAAAAGACAAACATGCTGCATTTTAGCCAGTGGGGAGATATGAATATGGCAAACCTAATATTCTCATAATAGTCCACTTATTGCATGACATTTCTGCCCGTTCTCTATAAACCATGTCTTGATAAAAAAAAAAAAAAAAAGAAACAATAACAAAAACAATTACCAGGCACCACTGTTCTGAAGAAATGTCAAACATTTTTGAAAATATGTGACACTTGTTTTTTTTTTTTTTGGTTTTTATATCGGAAGATGTTTTTGACTTTTTTTTCATCTGGTGAAGGAAAAAATATTTGAAACAGGCACTATATATATTTTTGTCAGTTTTTGATTTTCTTCAGTTACTTCCTTTTCTATCCTTACTTAATCCTTCAAACATTATCAGTTTTGTAGGCATTTCAAATAGACTTAGGTTGGATCCATACATGAATAGTATATAGTATTCATTTTATTTATTTTCCTAATTACTGCAGCCTTTTGATCAGATATATATTGTTTCATAGATTCCCTAAAACAATATATTTCAGAAAAAAGAACAAAAAAAAAGTGTAACAATATCCTTACTACTACAAACATCTTTTTAAAAACCTTTGATAGCCCTTTCACATTAAATCAGTGTATCAACATATGACAGCACTACAATGTTACTTACAAGAGTGGTATGCTTGCTAATACCTTTAGAGTCTCCTTATGAATGAACACATGGGATAAGTTAAAATGTTTCATGCACTTTTCATTTCAGAGTCAAAACTTTCTTAGGAACTAAATAATACAAAATATTGTTGTGTTTATTTGCTGAAATTTGCTGCTTTCATGGAGACACTAGACAGGGTGGAAACATTTTAAGCATTCTTTACCTTTCAACAACATTATGCAAAATTTCTGGGGATAGATTCAATAAAACCTGATTTAGAGATGGCACATGAGTGTTTGAAATATGTATTATATTTTAGAGCAGCTCACTCTTTTAATTAAACAAAAAAGCCTCTAACCTTGGCTAAGATTGTGTTCCCAGTTTGCCCCTCTGGTTATGACATACAATTGAAAATTACAGTAAATGTATTTGAGCGCTTGGTTATTGGTTAAAATATGCATGCAAAAGAAAATCACTTAAGAGTTCCCACTGCCAAGACATAGTTATACATAAAACCGTGGAACATTTTTTTATACTTCCATGACAGTTACATTGGATGATCAATTTCCATACAATATGCATGTAGCATGTGGATGATTTTTGCAGAGCTGTTGGGTATTGCTGCTGGACACTACAGTCAGAGGACTCTTGGCTGAGGTCATCGATCAGTAGCCAGCCACTAAAAGCAGAAGCTGGGTATTTCATTCCTCTGAATAATGTTCTCTATAAACCATGACAATGTTGGTATAATACTGTTTTTTATTCTACAAAAGTCTCCCAATGGTAAATTGTTTTCCTTTCAGTCTCTGGAGGGAATGAATTGTCCTTGGTCCACTCAGCAAACTCAGCATACCATCAAGAAGTAAAAGCCTGAAGAAAAAAAAAGCAGATGAAAAAAACAAGGAAATCTAGCCATAAGAAATGTAGGTACTGCTAGCCAGGCAGTGCCATTAATATGACTTTTTTTTTTCTCAGTGTGGTTATTCTTAACCCTATTAATGTCTTCTGTGCATAGTTTAAACTTATATTTTAATTTAAACTAAGATATAGTACTCAGCATAAGCAAAGCTTTTGTTACTGATTTCTTTGCTTCCAGTAAACAAAATGTTTTTGTATGTTTCACGTGTTAATAGCACCAGGTCAGTTGACAATTTAATCAATTCAAGCCCTTACTTTGTATCCCATTTGCTATCATTCTGTCCTCTTTACTTACATTTTGTAACCATTATTTAGGTTACAAATATATGCAATGTATCTACAGAAAGATGCAAATACAGTTGTCTAATTTCAGCACAGCACTGTGGAGATTTCAACTTTGTTTGGAATGCCATATGTACTTCTCTTTCAGTAAATGAATGGTCAACTATTTGTTAATGACAAACCATACACAAACTCAAAAGCCAAGAAGGGGTTAAGGTCAATTCACTGACAGTAATTGTGGTTCTTATGAAGTCTTGAACCAGTGGAGCAAAATGTTAAATTCTTCCAGTGGAGCTCAGTCATACTGGTGATGAGATTCAGACTCTGACAGTGCAGAGAACATGGTTAGCTTTGAGCTTAATGAATAACAAACCTTGGCTTGTAACAGAATATAATAGATACTTTGTTGTTGCAATAGGGAAATTCTACTCAGTGAGTGACAACATGACACTGGTCATTTACATCAACTTATAAACAAACAAAAAATAATCAAATAAGACATGTAATCTCCATCAGACACATTTAACCAAAGTCAATGTGGAAACAGAATCAATAACAACAACATGCTCTGCAGCTTTGCTTCATACTTCTTAATTATACGTCAAGATATCCAATCTTGGGAAAAATAAATAACAAAAACAGTGAATACGTAATAGTTTTAAAAGTGTTCGTGTAAATGAAAGTTTTACCAGTTCACACTTGCTATCTATGAAAGATGTCCTTTAAAAGCCTATTGCTTCAATTTGTTAATAAAAATTTATTTTGGTATAAAGGACTTGTATTTTTTGAAAGGGATGGAAGCAGTCTAAAAATAGTCATAAGTGGATACTTCTGGTCAGAAAGAAGGGATCTCTGCTTGCAAATGTTATGTCAAGTTTATATATAGCACATTTCAGCAACAAAGCAGTTAAAAGTGTTTTACACCATAAAGTGGGAGTTCAGTGGGAAATAAAAATATTTAGCAATATATATAGTTGTGAAACAAGCAATAAACATTCCATTTTATCTAATACTATCATCAAAATCTTCAATACATTTGTTCAATGTTCCATGTCCTACTAATCAAAAGCAACTCTAAAAAGGTGGGGTTTTAGTCTTTATTTAAAAGAACTCAGTGTTTCAGCTGTTTTGCAATTTTCTGGAAATTTGTTCCAGATTTGTGGTGCATAGAAGCTGGATGTTGTTCTTTGTGTTTGGCTTTGGTTCTGAGAATTTAGAGATCTAGAGGACTTGATCCATGAATCAAGTTAGATCTTGCCGGGACATTAGTCCTTCTAATTTTCTTCATGCGACTTTGTGTTTTAAGTTATCCATACTAATGCCTAGGAGCTTACTGGGAGTGGACCCTACTATCCACCAAGTCAGAATGTGATACAAATCCTTAAAGTTAATATCAAGTAAAACCAACTTTTTCAGAAAGTAAAGCTTTGTTGTCCAATAAGTACTGTCTGTCTGCCAATGATCTGGTGGTATCTGGAAGCAAAACGTATTTATGGAACAGGAGAACAAGATGTAGCCAACAACAGATGTACACACACCAGGGACTGCTTCTGCAGCTCAAACCCTACAGGAAGGAGGGAGAGGAAGGGAAGAAGGCCATCTCAGGCGTGACAGTTTACAATGGCTATCTGAGGATACAGTTTTGGTATTTTCATGTAAATTGAAAGAAATGCATTTTATCATAATAAAACAATGTACAATTCACAGAGCCAATGATTTGAAATTCAAATAACTCTACAAATTAGCTAAAAAAAAAAACAACATCCCACAGTGGGTGATTGTGTGGGTCATTAAGGGGAACTAACCTCTGTTGGAGTCCACTGCAGAAAAAAAAAAAAAGAAATGCATCTGAGATTTTCCTGATTTCTGTGAAGAAACATATGTCATCAAGACAAAGTAACATCGTTGAAATCTATGTAAAATGTATACACTTGCTGACTGGACTGCTGGACTGTTTATTTATTCATATGCTTTCATTTTTTTTATGTTCAGTTGCAACTCGGAATCATAAATCTTGCTGTTCTAAGTTCCTTTCAGTTGTTTTCTGAACAATACTACTGAAAGATCTCACATGATTTCAACAATTTTCCTAAGAATGTGAATATGTAGTGTATCCAATCTATATTACATTCAGTGATATGTGTTTAAACTGCAGCATATTAGACGTTACATGTGCTGGAGTTTGCCATCTGCTAGAGAGGAATGTATATTCCCACTCAATAAAAACCCAATAATGTTTGCTGTTTACTATGCAACACAGTATATTTTTCAATCTGTGAAGCTAATGGTTTCTCAACTGAAGTGGCCACACTTGCAAATAACAATTTTGCTTGTGCAAATGAAGTCAACTCCCTGATGAGGTGAAAAGTCTACCAGCTCTGACAGTGGTAAATGATTTTACAGAGACTATCATAGGATCTATGCACATCTATGAACAGACGTAAAGAGACCTGCTCTCGCTGTAGCCATAGCTAAAAATATAAATGTCAAAGTCATTCAAGAAGAAGCTACAAGAGGGAGACACCAGACATTTAGGAGTTTATAGTGAAATTCTATGTAAATCCAGTCCTATGTGTATAAACTAGAAAGAAAAAAAAAACACATTACAGTGCGTTGCTGGAATTGCATTGTTACTTGACAATCAAAAATTTCAGGCAAGTTTATTTGCATTTTTGTGATTTACTGAAGCAAAATACAGCCTCATGATGAAGCTATAAGAAAAAGACATAATTTTCAAAATTTTTTACACATCAAAATCTAATAAGTGTGGTGCACATTTTTATTCAGCTGCCAACCAACTGCCTTCAGACGTCCACTTGTGTTCTTCAATCTTAGTAATAGCAGAGCTGTTCTGTGAAGGCCTCAGAGGTTTATCACGGCATGTCATCAATTGCGGAGAAGTAAATCAGGACAGAATTTTAAGGCGTCTTCAACATATGTTTTTACATACAGTTTTTTTAGGAATTCCAGAAAGTGCAAAGAAAAGGTATTCGGCAACTCACAGATTTCATCCATTTGCTTTTTTTTGCTTCACTTAAATAGTTGTGATCATCAAATTTATATTTTTATATGACGAATATAACCTAAGTAATTACAAAATTACCCTTTTTAAATAATAATAAAAAAACATTCAAAACTAATTTTGGCCTGTGTGAAATAGTTATCCCCTAACCCAAATAACTGGTTGCACAGCCTTTGGGATCAATAGTGGTACATTATTAAAAAAAAAAAATAAAATAATAAAATCTGATATAACTGGTGTGCTTTTGAGCATTCTCTCTATGAAACACAAAAGTGGGCTTGAGCTTAAGGCCATAACGTGATGTCTGAACATTTACCTGTAGAAATTTGTGTTGGAGGGCAGAGTACAGATCCATCATTTAAGCTTTTTAGGTCCTAGATAGCATATTACATATTACTGCTACCATGTTTGACTGTAGGCATTTTGCTCTTCAGCTAATTTGAACAATGACATCATAGAGAAAAGAAACTGAAGTAGCAAGTTAAGTGAGTTCACAGACACCGGTCCAATATTCACTGAGGTTACTTTATCTGTAATCCAAAGTTCAGAGGTGAATAATGAACATTTCGGGTCAGCAGCAACAAGAACAGGCTGTAATCAGATCCAGGTGTTTTAGGTGTTTCCCTGCTTTAGCCCAGCTAATTTCAATTGATGGCTGAATAACAGGCGTTCACTGATTTGATTCGGTGTGTTGTTTGGTGTGTTGAATCATGAAAAGAAGAGACTTTGGATGTCACTGCTTTAAAAAATTTGGTGCCACAAGAATGGAATTTGGAATTAGTTAAATATATTTTCACTGGACTGTTAATAAGTGGAAATGTGTTTCTGAACTACTTTGCAAAAATTAAAGTTTTAAAAGACTAATTAAAACTACATATTTGAAGGAGAATAATATTATACATGGTTTTAATATTGTCAACGTACTGAAATAATGGCCTACATCATTTTTTGCTAAAAGTAATTTTGGCAGAAGAAAAATCACTACCTCTTTATTGCCAAAAGATAACTTACTCAAAACATTACTCAGACCATTATTTTATAGAGGTGGTATTTATTTAATAAAACTGTCAACTAAAAATAGCTTATTAATTTGTACCTTCTGCACATCAGTGTATACAATGTGTAAAATACATCATAGAATCAAAAACACCTGCAGCAGTTAATTAGTCCCCGTGTGTGTAATGCGAGTAAAAAATACAATAAGTTAAAAAAAAATAAGGAGGATGTTAATAAGGCAGTTTGTGCAATTAAAATAAAGCAAGCCTGAGAGAGAACGAGATAGGAGAAGTCTGGTTTCTTTAATTGATTAATAGAAAGTTTGATGACCGAAATAAGCAACAACTAATCATCATTCTGATTAAAGTATAATCAGGCCTACATTTTCTACCGTAGCTATACTTCTGACCCCAAAAAGATTTTCTTTACAGATGTCTGCAAACATTTCATACTTCACAAAAAATAGTATTACAATAACACACTGACAGAATAAAATAAAGTTTTTAGCATACCATTTTAATTTAGATCCTTTTGAGTTAAGTATGCAGACATTGGAAAACACTAAAGCAGTTTAATCCATTGTGTTTTGCTCACACTAAAATATACCTACAAAAAACAACAACAAAAAAAAAAGCAGGTGAAGTTGACAGTGCTGTGACAAAGCATTGTCAAAGCCTGACAGGTTCTCTAGCTAATTAAAACCTCTGACTCATTCTGTTCCCTGATCACTCCTCAGAAAGACTCTTGAGTGGCTTCAATAGGCACGCGCCGGCTTAAGTGAATGTTTACCTCCCCTAATGACTATCTGTCTCAGCGCTGAGCAAATGGAAGCGCTTTGGTCCTTCACATAACTCGCAGGGGCTAGAGAGCCACACAGATGAGTCCCCAGCAGCAAGTTTTGGGGTCATCTGTATAACTACAAAAGGTCATTTGCAGGTTGTCATAATTTTTGTTGAGTGTAATAATTGCTGAACACCACTGTAATTTGCTAATTCACCAGCATAAGGAACAGTGGAAGTCAGTGTTCTCATCTCTGCTGGGAGATAATGGTCTCTTTGGAAAAATTCTGAAAATGATTGGATCTACGGAGAAATGAGAGGGGCATCTCTAACTATTGTAAGACTATGTAAAGTAATGTGCATGACATCATAGAGAAATGATGACTGTTGGGTTAATTTGTGTCTTAATTCGTCTTTACGTATTTAGTGTCTTGGGTGTATGTATGCATTGGTGTTTGTCCTGTGTATTTCTGTGTTGCCCTGCAATGGACTGGTGACCTGACCAGGGTGTATCCCACCTCTTGCGCTGAAGATAGGCACCAGCCTTCCTGCAATCATGCAGATATAAGCATTTATATCTAATGTGTTGAGATTTAAAAAGCATTATGATTACTTAAAACCTAAATCTACTTGGGACAAATAATATTTAGGCTTAGCTGTATGTTTTTATGTGGTAGTTAGTTAGACTGCAATATTATATTACTATTAAAAGACTGGAAAGACCAGAATTTAGCAAAGTGAGCTGGAAAGTGTTGCTGGGAAAAGAAATTTTTGGGTTTCACCCAACGACCTGTCAGCCCTGTAACTCAGTCTTGGACAAATGGAAGACAATTGATGGATGGATGAAAGAAACTATGGCGTTTCTTTCTGAAAAGCAGAGACATGCAGACACAGACAGAAATAGGTCTATCTAAAATTGGTATCTTCTCATTTGTCACAAATCCTAATCATGAAAGAGTACGAACTTTGAGATTGTGAAGCATCCTAATCATGAAGAGTACGAACTTTGAGATTGTGAAGCTTTTTCATATTAACATTTTATAATGTGATGCCTTTTTTGTTCTCTGGTAAGTAAGTCTTTTGCATTATGTTCACACACGTTTTGTGCATTTTATTATCATATTTCTGCCAAAGTACAAATCTTTTTAGGAAGTTGAGAGAAATACAATTATGTACTGCTATTACAAACTTAGAAGAAAAATTATTTTCCAGTTTACAAAATTCAAAGCCCAGCTGGAGAATGCATGTCAGAATACAATTGCCAAGATTCCACTTTTGAGATATTTGGTTACCAGGGCTTCAAAAGAGCAAAGTATCGCTCTGTGTTACAGTTCACTGCTCAGCCACAGTGACCTGCACACATTTTACACACCTTCCTGGAGCCTTAATGAGCACTTTTCTGTGACATTGTCTTTGATCTCTCTCCCTCTTTGCACTTGGTTTACATCCACGTGGAGCAGGCGGACAACCTTATGTTGCATCAATTGGCAATCAATTCTCCTGCCTCGACAGCCTCTCCTGAAAAAGAAATAAACAAGCACACTTGCCTCTTTGCACACTCTGGTATTCTACATATCGGAAAAATATATTCTACTCTTGTGCACCAATGCTCTCAAACTGATGAATGATTTATTTGAAATTGTATATATGAAGTACGTGGACTTTGCTTATACTCTGCTTATATGAGTTTTGGGACTCTGAAAGCTGCGGTGTTCCAAGAGCTGACTAAAATGCTGTGTGAAGCCATCCAGGTAATAAGCCATGACACTGTCCACTATGTTTTATTCAAAACTTAAGCGCAAGTTTGGAGACAAACAAGACCTGGTCAACCACCAATGCAGTGCAAAAGTAATAGGAATCAAATTCCCTTTATTCAGAAACAGCACTACAGACTAGAGATTGCCTTTTCCTATTAGATAGTTGTCCTTCACAAGTCCTCATTGCTGCAAGGCAGGGTCAGAGGAAAAAGGCACCCAATCCCAGGACGTGATGATGAAACCGTGACAAATCAACTCATTCTTTCACTTCAGATTTTGCAAGTCGCTGCGCCACGGGATTTCAGCCTCTCTTTGAGTTTAGAAGCTTGCGAATCTGGAGACTCAATGGTGTTCATTTCTCTAATCCAATCCCTGTATAAAACCTCCCTTTGAACGTCTGCGGAGAAGCTGAAAGGCAGCACATATCCTTCCCTCGGTTCGCCTGCTCTCTGCCTCTCTGATCCACGCTCGGTGTCCGACGCACATAGGCGCTCGAATGGAGCAGATCTAATTAAGTTTGCTGATGGTGAAAGTGATGATTATTCTGGAGCATATAGAGAGGAGAGACGACCAGGGCATGGAAGATAACGAGAACAACTCCGGAGTGTGTGTGGGGGGTTGTGGGAGTGCGCGTGCGGGGGTGGGGTTAATGTACTACGGTCATTCTCCCTTATAATCGTCCTCGTGAAGCTGAAGAGTGCCATCTTTCTTAACGGCTTTATCCAACTAACTTAATTTTAGCTATTTTTAAATAAAATATAAAAATATATTTTAACAACTACTACTTCTTTTTATGGTTTCTAAACCAATGCCACTATAAATTCTGTCTTTGAAAAACCTACATTTCTCAAGAAAGGCAGCTTTAATCCAGAACTTAATTTATAGCAATAACGTCTTTTAATTTGCTCTAATCATTTTACTTGCATTTTTTTTTTTGCAGATAATTATCCCCATATTTCCTTCCTGCATTTATTTTGTTGTTCATGCAGACTGCAGGTGCCCTCCATCGGTTTTCTAAAACTAAGCACCCAATTTACCATTAACTGACCATCTCCGCATCCTGCCTGCCACCCTCACTTCTGAGCGCCTCCTACTCTCACTTCCTCCAGTTACGTCCCAGCCAACCGGGAGTATTCTCGCTGCTGGAATAAATTAAATTGCAGCGGTGTGGGTTCAGGAGGGAGGGAGAGCGCGCCCTGAATGCCATTCACACATCCCGCGCGCAGGGGAGCTCGGTCACCGTCAGAATCATCGGCGGATCTCCGTGCGCTCTGCGTGCGTCCCGAGCGCAACTGTCTCCAATCAAAAACTGCATGAGTTAGAGGACGGCTGCTTACCCCGCTTCGGTGGACTTTGCTCATTTGTTCATTAGGAAGATGCGTTAAAATAATTAGCACACCTGGAAATGCCATGTCTCTTAAGACACCACATCAGCGACTCACTTGGAGAGGACTCACAGAAGCCTTCCTTCTGAGCGTCTTGGGCGGTTTTCAGCTGGAAGCATAGCGTATTTTTAAGAGAGGAGGAGATCAGGTTTCATTTTTTGTTTAGTTCAACTTGCGCAGTCTTTTTCTTTTCATTTTCTTTCTTTCTTTTTTTTTTTTTTTTTTTTTTTTTTTTGCGCGCAACCTTTCTCCAATGCCCCCCGGTATATGCGCCCAGCAGAACCGAACTTCACGATCCTATGACGGGATTTTGCGGAGATTTATTCCCAGCAGTCACGGACCAAAAGACTTACAGTATAAGGTAAGGACACAACAACTGAAGTACGAAAAGTGATTGCAGACGAGAATATTTGTAGGCTTTAGCGAAACGATAATCTATTTTAACAGTATGGACTGAATAATTGCATTTAAAAGTGGTTATTCGTTTATTTTCGTCATTTATATATTCATAGCAAATTTAAATAAAAGTACTGTTTTATTCCCCTCAGTGTGATCTCGCTCTGCCTTTCTGTCTGTCCTCCAACAGGACTCATTAGGAGTGCAAGGAGAATGAAGAGTCACCGGGGCCGGGGCAAACACCATGAGTGGCCTGTGGACCTCCACTAGACTGACGGCCCTCATGTTTCTATGGAAGTGGTTGACATTAAGCCTGCTCCTAAGCTGGTTGTCGGTAGGGGCCAGTGCTGCGGACTCTACCGGCGCTGGCTTCAGTGGCTCAAATGGACCCCTGGGCTGGCTCTTGTCAGAGAAGGGTCCTTTTCACAATTCCCAGGAGTTTGTTGATTTCACAGAGCGCTACCAGCAGGGATTCACCACCAAGTACAAAATATACAGGTAAGAGTTTGGAGATCTAAACTCCTTAAAAAATATTTTGTGAAATCATGTCCTGCATCCAAAAAGGAACAAACATTAAAGAGGTTCTGCAGTTACTTTGGCTTCTTTTGTAGCCTTCCCTTGAGGGAAAAGGAGGCTGTTCAGCAAAGCATAGGCAAGAGATGACACTATGCTTTTCTTTTCACCACAAAAGATGCAGATTTAGTAGGTGGCAAACAGAGGGATGAGGGACTGAGAAGATTACTCAGTGGAGTTTTGCATACAAATGAAAGCTCTTTGTGCCTTCTGCATAGATCTAAGCTCGTCTCCATGCGGCTGCTCACCTCGTTTTAGTAGGTAGCAGAGGCATATGGTTGGAGTATGATACAAACTCTAAATGGTGCATATCAGTAAAAACTTAAAGTAGAGATGCCACAGGAGGTTAGAACAAAGCAGTGGGATGTTACAGATATCTGACTGAGCCTGTTGATGTGTGACAGTGGGTAGACCAAGTGGCTTTAGAAGTGTGTGGTGATTGTGTGCGAAGACCCAGTGGGTTATTGTGTGAAAGCTGTATTCAGTGTATTGTGGCATTTTCTGTTTGGAGCAGAGCACGATTTAGGATGCAACAAGGCTTATTCACGTGTAAACTCATAAATCGTAAATTATGGTGAGTAAATTATTTCTTTTGGGTAAATGATACAAAACAAATTTTAAAAAATAATTAAGGATTGTAAATTGTAGATTGTTTATGTTGAAATCAAGAATTCATCTCAAGCCTTGTCCAAAGTTAAAAGGAAATGTTCAGGACAGTAGAATATAAAACAAGCTGCGTAAATTATAAAATGGAAATACTCCAATCAGTGGGTCTAATATCAGAACAGGCATTTTGTTTTCTTGATTGACAAATCAGAAAGTTGAGATTGAAATTTATTTCCGTATTTACTAACACAAAAACAGCTAAGAACATTGACATTTTTGGTGTATAAACATATAAATTAAAAGCATAATCCTTTGTAAATAAAAGTTAAAAAAAAAAAACAGATCAAGTTAGGGATGAGGATGGTATCTCCCCTGTCCTATTGTAATTAAAGACATTAGCTTGTAAATAGGGGGAAAAAACACTAAATTTTTGTCTCTGCTATGTGTTTTAGTTCTTAGAAAAAAATAAAATCTGAACATCAGATTTCAAAGAAAAACTGAAAATTGGTTTTGACCAGTAAAAAGCCTGATCCGTGGTTCTCTACTGTAAATTTACTTTTGAGCGTTCAAGTATAATAAGACAGTTAACACACTTTATGTGTTTGTCCCCATAGCTTTTTTCTTCTTAGGAGAGAAAGACATCTTAGGCGTCTAAACATCATCTCTGAAACCCAGACTGATTAAATCCTGTTAGGCTGGTGGTTTAGCAAACATTTGTGTCAGTCAGTGTGACCAACACACACTGCATACTGTATCTGAAAGGGCAGAATCTTGTTTGGTACTGTGTGTCTGTTGCTCTGAGGGATGCGTGTTTGAATATCAAAACATTTAGTTAAAAAAATCACTAAGTAAAGGTTGAGAAAAGAAAAAATCTTGTCATTTCAAATTAGCTCAAACCAAATGATGGTTTTCTTATTATACTAAAGTTCTAGTGTGTTATTTACCCACCGACAATTTTCATCAGCGGATGCTGTGCAAGTTGATTGAGCATGACTGGCTCGGCATACTTGAGTGTCTGAATTCGTGGCTGTATGTGCAAGGTAAGTGTTTTGATGATCCGTGATGAGGGTGTCGCCACTGTTCAGTAGGAGGACTGTTGCCAGCTGAACAGAGACTTGACTGACACTGGCATTTAGCAGCAGACGGGGCAACAATGCCAGGCAAAGAAAGAAAATGTTGCTCTGTTTGCTTCTCTACATCCATCATTTCCTCCTCTCTTCCATCTCTGCTGGAGTCCCCTTTCTGTTTTGTAGAATGGCTTCATACCTTGTTGCCCCCTCTTTACTTTTGCATTTTGCACCTCAGCCAGGACATGAAAAGCTGACAGATATTAGCATACATTAGTTAAATGGATGCACAAGATTAACTGATTTACATAACAGAAAACCAGATGTATTTTCTCATTACTTTTATTTGAAAAGCCAAGATGAAAGCTTTCCGAAGGACAAAAATAAGTGGAAATGTAAGCCTCATAAGTCTGCAGTTGTCTTGTCCCTTAAGTTTACTCTGGCCTTTGGAGTTTTCTGTTAAAGATTAGAGAAAACTCTGACTAATTACAGCAAACTGCATTTGAAGTTAATGTGAAAAGGTTAAATATTATATTGTTGAAGTAAAAAGATAGTGTTTCCACATTGTCATTTGCTTCCAACTGCTTTGAAAAGGCAAACCTTTTACGGCTTTAAATATCTTGCACTTTTAACACCAGGCTCCATCAGAAGGCATTCAAAGACGTTGACAAATTAAATGAGAGCAATCAGCGTTTTTTTGATATTGTATGAGGGGGAAGAATAGACTTACAGTTTCAGAAAGAAAATTTATGCCTTCAAAGTATTTTAATGTTTTCTTTTCCTTTTTCTTTTTCTTGGGCTTTCATAGTGAAGCAATTGCTAACACTGCTGTCTTGCAGCAAGAAGGCCCAGAGTTCTGAATTCCTACTGGGAGCAGTGTAAAGTGTGGGTTTTCTCTTCCCGCAGTCCCAAAACTTGCATGTTAGGCTAATTAGTTATGCTAAATTACCCTAGGTTGTGCATGTGTGTGTTTGGTTGTTTGTGCTGTGTGCCTCTAAATTGTATTGAGATGGACTGACGACTTGTCTTGAGTGTTCCCTGCTCCTCGCCGAATGTGACTGATGCAGAATGGCATCAAGCAGTGTAAAGTGTGCAAGCACTTAACTGGGTGCAAACGGGCGGTAGATGTTTGGTTTTTCAGCAGTGTTGGACTTGTTGTATATATGATAAGCGTAGTTAATGCATTTCACAAAATCACCACAATACATTTGAAATTCTGAAAATAAACCTAATTTCACATTTAGCTTTTGAGAAGAGCAATCTCGACCATTTCTACACATTTTACCTGTAAGAAGAGAAACCAAATTACACATGCCATGCAGAGTAAGAAGTAGACCGTAATAAACCAGGATCAACAAGAAGTTAATTCTTGAAAATATATTAGTACCTAATCTATCTTCCGTATTATTTGTATGTATTTCTCACATTTTCTATATTTTTTCCCCCTTTGGCAAACTATTTCAGACCAATTCTTTCTCCCCTGCTCATAAATATTCTCCAGAGCTCAGTTGGCCTTTCCCATCAGAGGGCAGGTGAAAGGTAGTTGAGGATTTAGGAGAGATCCAGAGGAGTTAAGAGTACAAATAGGGGGGCTTTATCCCCACCTGCTGGTCAGTCCCTTCACCGGAATAACCCAGGGAATTATCTCTTCCTGCTATTTTTTTTTAACAAGTTCAGAATCTTCTTGGAGTTGTAATCAGAAGAGAAATGGTGACATCTTTTTACACTAGCAAACTGTCATTTGCTGCAAGGTATTAAGGCGAGATTTAATATATTTTATGTAAAGCACCTGAAAAGATGGGATTCTATACCAAATCCTCTGAGTGAAAGAAGTTTTATAAAAAAATATTATTCTTTTTAAGCTCTTAAGTGCAATAATAGCACACATAGATGGATTGAGTTCAAAAGCGGTGAAAAACAAGCACAGGCGCACTTAACGGTATTGCTTCCGCTGTGATTGCAGTAAAGTCCACTTTTATGTCAGACATAATGGGGTTTAAAAAAAAAACTATTAATTAATTCATTCATTTTTTTCCTCCTGAACTGTGGGTTACAAACCTCCAAACTGTTTTGTCGCTTTTATTTCCCATTGAATGCAGCCAACTGGTTCCTTGTGTCCTTGTCAAGCAGACATACTTGGCGACATTGAAAAACACACAACTGAAGCAGTTAATACAAATTTAGATTGTCCATATTATTCATACCAAGAGCATGAGGCTGAATTAGAAATATTTTATTTAACCCAATGCCAATAAAACTGAGAACTGGGTATAAAATGAAGAAAAGCACATTTCATTTAATGATTTAGGAGCTTGTGGTGTTGTGAAACCATCTTCGCTTGTGGGAAGTTCTTACCCCATAATTCCTTGGGTGCAGTGGAGCCACATGAGGACAAAGTAGCATATTAGTCAAAATGTCAGCACCTCCCTTCTTCTTTTTCATGGACCATAATTTTTAAATCACGCCTCATCTCCTTTGTTTTCTCCTCTCTTTTCCCTTGTCAGCCCACTGGCGATTACATTGACTTCATTTGATGTAAGGAGATGTCTCTTGTAATTATGGTCTGATTAGTGTTTCAATTATATACAGGCATGTTTGTAGAGAGGTTGGGCTGCTGAGGCATGATTTCACAACACCTGTCATTTTGTGTTGCCTGTTGTACTTTATCTATCTCTTGTTTATTACTTTCCCATGGAATTGTGAATGTTTTAGATGAGAAAGCACATTTAAAACAGATTATGAAATGGGATGGAATAAATGGGCATAGAGCTGCAAAGAGAAAGCAATAAAGAGCACAGAGAGGGAAGAAGAATACTAGAGAAAAGCGATTAAGGAACGCAATACACAATACAATAATGCACAGCAATGCTGCTCGATAAACCATTTAGAGTATAGATCCACACAAATTCATATTTCATATTTAAGACTGAAGAATAAAATCTTACTTTTAAATTATGTGTAATTAACATAAATATGTAATGGATCACAATGTGATTTTGTGCATTTACATGTTTAATTTTGTTGTGATCTATGACACATGCTGAGAGTTTCTATACCATTCCTAAATTAGCTTTATGAATGCTCGGGACTCAATGCATCACAAAACATTCTACTGTTGGGGCGGCTATACACCAGAGATTTGTTTTGACTGCTACCATGGAGACTAGCAGTAATAAAAAGAAAAAAATACTACAACAACCAAGATAAAAAGTTTTGCTCCACCACCCATGGCAGTTTACATTAAATTCAAATGCATCCAAAGGCATACAAATATGCCTTTGGATGCATATTAAAAAACAAACTTAGGCTATTTTGTGTGGATAATGGATGTTTATTTCTAGAATTTATTTAATGATAATCAAATAAATGTGTAACAAAGTTTTTCATCAATTAATTATTATGTCTTATTACAGCTAAAGGCATTTTGATATGTTTTAAATTAATTCTGGACTTTTTGACTGACATTTTTCCATGTCACAGCCACAAATTTCAACATATTTTATTGACATTTTATGCTTGTAAGACAAAGTAGTACATAATTGTGATGTGGAAAGAGAACAACTCCTGGTTTTCATTTAACCAGTAAAAAAAGAACCCTTCAGATTCTTTTTTCACTGATAAGAATCTGAATGGTGTGGCATGCATTTGTTTTCAACCTGTCTGAATCAGTGTTTTTTTGGAACCACTTGTCACTGCAAATACTTCTGCCACAGTGTTTTGGGACATGCTTTTCCCAGAAGAGTAACAGATAGAAGAGTTCACCCATTAATTTTGTTAAATATCTGAAGCTCAATCTGATCAGAAGGCAATCATCTGCAAACAATATTTTTTACCTTCTCAGCTGGGTTGAAGTTTGGACTTTGACACAGTCAATCTAAGTTGGGGCTGGGGCTCAAAGGGCTTTCTCCGCTTGACTTGGATTGTCTCTAGTAGATTTTCTTCCCAGCCAGTCAGCGAACAGAACAGAAGATTGTGAACAATGATGTTGATTCCTATGCTGTTTTATAATAGGAGTTGACCTGTAGTTTTAGCATTGAGCAATGAATATGGAGGAAATGAACGGAGCTATTCAGTCCTTGTTGGCCACGCTTCAAACCATTGAATTCACATTAACAACTACATTCAGTTCAGTCGGCTCAGTTCATCTCTCTTTCCAGTGGAAGATGGTTGTTTCCAGTGCAGGCAATAAGCTCAGTAAGCTCAGGCAAACATTAGCGATTGGATAAAATTGAAAACCTCAACACAATCCACGCCTCCAGGAGGCAGTCATTTCTCAATAACCAAGATAGCAGACACTGTACGAAGAAAATAGCATAGGGCAAGGGGTTGGTTTTTACCAGGTTGGTGTAACTCAGTTTGTCTTCTAGATAATTAAACTGTGACTGATTGATTATTTAGAACCAATGTCCTGGAGGAAGGAGAGAGTTCTAATCTCTTTCTGGTCTCTTTCAGCCATTAACAGACTGTCACAATTGCCCAGCTTCTCTGTACTTACAAAGAAAGGGCATTCCCCTAACATGGTACTGCCACCAGTATTTCTCTAAGTGCATATAGGGTGTTCTGAGTGATGTACTCAGAACACCCTAGTACCATTTTTCACAGGTAGGGTTTTGCATTTAGGAGAAAAATATTTTTTGACCGACTAGACCAACTTTCATATGTATTTTTTCTTTCTCCCTTTTACATGGCTTGTGTTGGACTAGGAGCTCACATAAGTTATGTTCTGGCCACATTTCCGCAAAGGATAGATTTGGGTACTGTGAGTTCTCAAATCTTTCTCATGAGATGTTAAGCTTTACAGCTCTACCAGAGATAACATGAGCCTCTTCACAGTCAGAGTTACTTTACTCTTTTAAGTTTGGATGATGGATTTAAGCTGCAGGCTGAGTGGTTTAAGACTTGTTTTTAAATCTGAGTATTTATTTCAGCATTTACTTCAGTATTTCTGTAACCTATCTGATGGACTCTTTGTAACTTGTTCTTCCTGCACAGTTAGAAGTCAAGAAATTTTCTACGGTATTTTTGAATTGTTTAACAATTGATTAAAAACCTTTTTGTTTTGTTTTTGTTTTAATAATGTTGCACAAACTTTAATTTGCTTAACTGTTTCCCAATAATGTAGGTATAGCAGAAAACTGTCAAAATGAGATTTGCTATGAGCCTTTTAAATGTCCCCCAGATTCAATGGAGAGGCTCTCTAGTGTTACTATAACTAAAGCAAATTAAATGTTTGTTGCGCTTTCAGTCTATTGCAACAGATTTGGTGGAGTTCCAGGTGACAAGAGGTTCAATAAAACACTTTGAACTGACTGATTGTTATGATATCTAAGTCTAAAATTGGCAGCAGCAAAAATGCCACTGTCAGCTTCCTGCGATAGACTGAAAATATGTATTTTAAGGTAATTACAGATTCCGTGCTGACAGTAAGATGTACTCATGTCTGATCGTCTTGTCTGGTAGATAGCAATCCATGTATGATTAACTTCATCCCAGTACTTTTTCAGTAAAATGTAAGTTGGTTAGGAAAAGGAATATGTAAACAAATGAGGAGATGCTAATTGATCTGTCACTTTAGCCCTTCTATTATGAATTTCAACTTTCACTGTATTTTTGAAATTCTTCCAAGTGACTCATTAATAGTTGTTCAGTTTGACCTTTGTTGTTTAACTATTTTGTTGACTGAATTACACGCTTTTTTTTACAAGATAAAATAGCCCAAGGCATACGAGTAATTAAACAAAACAAATCTTATGGAAAGAAATTAATTTGAATGTATCTTTTTTGGATTTGTGTAAAGGTATTGATTTATAGTGAAGTATTTTTTTTTGTCAGAAGAATGGAAAAACTATGAAAAACTTTGCAAATGTAAGTTTAAATTTGTTATTTATGCTTCTTTAAATTCAGAACACAGCTTTACACCACTTATTTTTCACACTTCAGACATGGGTTTGCAGACCGAATGATTGACCTTCAATAATAATAATAATGCAATAATCTTGCATGCTGTTTCCAAAGACAGAATAGATGTTATTTTATATTCTTTCACATATACATTATTCCAAGAGCAGGTTGTTTACAGAGAGAAGAGATCCAGTGGACAGTGGCTTTCCATAGTTTCATGTTTGGAGGTTTAGGACAAAGTCAGAAAAGATTGTTCCTTTGGATCGCCAGCAGCAAAGGCAGTGACGTGAAATTCATTCTGTGCAGGGCTTATGGTTTGGGACAAGTGGGTGATGAGGGAGTTATCAGGGCCACAGGTCCATGAAAGTAGTCCTTATGAAAGAGAGATTCGTAGTAAATTAATTTATAAACAGAGACTGCATGAAGAGATTCCTATGTTACCTATGTCATTCAATTCATTTTTTTTTTTACTTCTTCCCATTCACTGTGCTTTCTCTCATTTACTGTTAGAATCAGAGGGGATAATTGAGGTTCATGCGCTTCACATTTAGAACTGACCTCAGCCCTTTAGTGCTGCCGGATTGAAAAAAAAAAAAAATCTGATAACAGCTTTGCTACAGGATAAGGAATACAACCGAACAGATAAACACATGGTAAACACTTAAACAAAAAATAATCTAAGACAAAAAAACAAAACTCATAATTTGGTAAAGATAATGAATGAAGAGTAGGCCTGTCACGATACCAAATTTTGCTGAGTGATTTATTGTCTCAAAAATTATTGCGATAAACTATAATATTGTTTGAAGACCTTTTTACACTGATTTAATGGAAATTATGTAATAATGCATGCCGAAGGTAGATACACTTTATTTACAAAAGAACACTTAACACTGAAACTGATAAACAAAACAACCAAAAATAAAATGGATTCTCAGTCTCTATCAACAAAAAATGTACTTGGATAAAAACTAAACAACATAAAGCCAAAGTGGAAATAAATACTGCAGTCAACCAAAAGAGTGCAGATTATGAAGTCTGTACACTATATCGCCCCGTAAACCTGGTAACTTTTCAGCTGTTCTTCGTTAACGTGACATAAATAGGTCATAATGATTTTCATTCAGTCAGGACTGACACTAGCCACATGCATTGCAGATAGATTGTAGGAAAGCATTGATTAATACCTGTTTTTAAAATTAGTTAACTGGACTTGTAGCCATTATTTTGCGCCCATTGTTGGACACCATGTAACAGTCATTATACAGCTTGGTTCCTAGAGATGAGCAGGTATCACCACAAGGGGGCGCCTATTCCCTTTTTCTTAGTTGTATTATTGTGCGGAGTGAGAACTCTTGTTGTAGAGAAGATGATCGGTGATGATGAGGTGCGGAGCGGTAAACTATCGTTACTTTTCTCATGTATGAGGCTATAATCTTAGTACCGCGGAGATCTGGCTTTAAATGTTCGAAGCGAAATAAAGTGAAAGTATGGACTACTTCAACAGTGCGTCCTGCTGTTTGGGGTTAGAGTGGCTAACCGCCATTGCTAACTTCTTCTCCAACCTCTCACTGCACCGTCACAACCACACAGCACAATAGAACCCGATCGAACCGTTATACCTAGGATTTCTGTCGGCTAATGTGTGGTTTTCTCAAGTTTTGAAAATGGGCGGACAGCTCTAAGATTGTGTACTTGCGCTGGGACTTACACTAAGGAACTGAGGAAGGAAGGGTCAGTGGAAGCACCGGAGTTGAGCCTTTTTTCATTCAGTGTCACCAACAGAAAGAGAAAATGGCCGGAAGAAACGATAAAGCCGATAATTGAAATGATGTCGATAGTTTTAATTTATCGTTCGATTCATTTATTTTTAAAATATGTTGAAAAGAGACTGATGGTCTCAACAGGCCATCAGTCTCTTTTCAACATATTTTGACAAATTGCAGAAAAGAAGAATTGCGTGAAACAATTTTGTCAATTTGTTTCTGTTTTCTAAACTTCATCCATTCATTCATGCATCCATGTAATATTTAGACAACAGTAACCATGTGTTTGCATTTATTTCAGTTTCTTTCTAATCAAAATAATAGTAGTATGTCTTGTGTTTTCTTCATTTTTCCTTTACTGTTTTTATCATTCTTGGCTACTGTATTAAAATAATGCTTGAAAAATAAGTGCATTGTACCATGTAAAATGGGATAGATATAATATAAACCAAAGTTTGCCATGAATTTTTTAACTTTAATTGCCAAGATGTTAAAGGTGTCTTTTGAGAAGTAATTGGCTGAATAAGAAGCATTTATTCAGTTCTCAAGTCATTATTAACTTAAATTCAGTGTTGACAGCAAGTGCAATGGGAGAAAACCACAGAATCTTTAACTGTAGCACATAACTTGTCTTTGCTCTGTGTTATAATTGTATTTAAGTTAAGAGCTTAAAGTTCGTAAATAAGAATTTTACTGCACCTGCTTAGCTACAAAAACCAAAACGAATGCAAAAAAAAAAAAAACATTTACATTTCACAAAACACTTAGAATAAGAGTACATTTTATTTTAAGCACAAATTGTTGATATAAGCATAGTGTTGCATTACTCCAAATATTAATTTAAAACAGAATGGCTTGTTTGTTGACTTGTCAATTTGCCTCTCTCATGAATTACTCCTGCAGAATTTGGCAGATGTTTAAAAGTATTGTAAACATCTATTATTCAATAAGACAGAAGCTTCTTACAGCGAATGTCTTTTTTTTTGTCACGTGCTTAAAATAAGCTGATCAGAGCTTGAGGGTGTAATTATAATTTTTGAAGCCTTAACATCGCTTGCCTCTTGTTGACAGAAACAAACATGAAGTTTTCGAAAGAGGGGTTTACTCTTACTGTTGACTCATGTGTCAATTGCTCTCTTTGTATTTGCATGTGTGTGTTTGTGAAGTTAACTTTGCGTATTGATAGTGTACATCTCACATTATGAAAACAATTACATTCCAGACGTCCTATGTTTTCATGACCAATTCCAGAACAAAAGGGGTAGGCTTAGTAGCTTTCCTCTCTGTAAACAGATACAATCTTGCAGCTTTGAACCAGCAATTGTTCTAGGGTAGTGATGATATTTGCGCTACCAACAAATCAATACCTCATTTTTAAATAAAACTCCTACTTATGTTACATTTAACTTTTTTTCCATACAGAATGTCAAAATAACCTTTGCTTGAACTTCCTCAACAATCTTGTCAGAAGCTCAAATAAAAAGAAAATCCTATGCGGAAATTCATCTGTGTACTTTTGTACAACCTTATAAAAAAAAGTTTGGTCAAGGTGAACTGAAAAAAATACCAGGTAACGCTTTATTTGACGTGTGTTTTTAAGACTGACATGACAGTGTCATAAACATGACATTACCAAATATGAAATATTAAAAAATTCAATTGGTAAAATGGCATTTGAGAGGGAAAAAAGGGAAAAAGAGTGAACAGACAAGGTTTTACTGTCACTGCATTCTTTCACTAGAAAGAAAATACACATGAATGTACACAAAATTAACAAGATTAAACTGTTAAAACTTGAGGGAATGGAGGAAGTAGCAGCAGTTCCACATTATGTGTAGTGTATGAGTAACCAGTTTGAAGTGTATAGATATTGAGGTCTCAACAGGCAGCTGTACCATGAAATTTAGATGCAAATATGTAAATTGATTTCTGTGAATGTCTACATATTTTGCATCTGCAAATCCACATTCTTCAACACGTATAAGTATATAAGTATTTTTAGCTCAGTTGCATTACAGCAATCCATTTTTCACTACAGCCTCAGAGGGCTAGTATTATGCTGTTGTCAATTATTTGCACCAAAGAGAAAGAAAAGTAAATAACCAGACAAAAAGTGACATGTCAGTAGCATATTAGGGTAGATTTTGTTGTTCCTGAGAGGTAAATTATGTCATATGACAAAGAAGGACAATTCTTCTTCCACTGTTTTACTTTGAAACAAACCTCACTGTTTTTGCTGCGACCCACAACCTGACCTTGAGTTTTCCATTTTCTGCAGTGAGCTTGCAACTACAATTTAAATGTGTGTTTGCTTTTATTGCTGTCAGGGTGCACATACTGTGGTCATTGCAGTTGTTACGGTCACAAAAATCATAGCTGCACATGAAAGTCTGCATAAACTGCTGGTAGACCCTATTGTGCAGGTACAGATGGTGAAATTTATATTACATAAGCTTTGTGACAGGACACCTAGTCGAGCAGACTGAAATATATTATTGAGTTAGAATTATAAGTGAACATCCTCTGCAAATTCTAATTCTGTCTGACCTAAAAAGATGCTTTCTTCTGCCTGAACAAAGAGATATTGGGAAATAAAATGAAAAATTAAAGGGATTTAGGATGCAACACTATAGGGCACTGATAGAGAACCAAACATGCAGCGTGATTTTTTCTTAGGGTTCATCATTGGACTGATAAGCCAGGTTCATATGTAGCACTCATCAATTGTTCTTGACAAAATCTTTCATCTAAAATAAACATATGAAAACATTTGCATATTACCTCAAATCTGTGCCCTGTGTCCGTTCAGAGTGGCAGGCACTGCAACTGATGATTTAGTTCTCTTGACAACTTAAGGCAAATATAAAGCAGTGTCAGATATGTTTTTGTTAAAACCCTGCAGTTCAGCTGCTGCTGTGATAGACGCCTGAGTGTCATACAAATTGAGTTCTTCCACAGCTGCCTCCTTTCCTTCGTTCCAACCTCCTCTCAATTGTCACTGTCAAGATTTGATCTTATCATGCTTACACAGTGTGTTGTGTTCAAATGACTGTATGATTTTTTAAAATCACACTGTGAATGCTTTTCATGAATGAAGGTTATGTGGGGCAAGAGATGAATAGACGGATTGAGATATCGACTATAGTAACGCAGATACGGTTCAATTTCTTTTAGACAAAAAAAGAGCTGATCCATAAACTAAGCTCTTGATTTCCAAGACCATTTACATTCTAGCATTCACCTATGGTTATGTAATGTAGATCAGCTGACCCCAATTCTAATCTTTTGAAATATTCGTTAACCATTTCAGCAATTATGCTATTGAGAGCTGTGGCTTACTGGGCACAGTGGTAAACAACATTGTGGTTGTCCTTCTATTCAAATACCAGCAATTTCATCCACAAGTTAAAGAGCCTTTGGGAAAAGCAATGAACCCAAACATTGTTGCTGACATTATAATTAGTGCATAATTACAGGATAGACGTTTTGACTATAGAGTTTGATGCATGTTGTTACAGAGGTGGAGAGTGGGAAGTCTGTGTGTGACCTTTGTTTTTGATACCGTGTGAGGGCCATTTTCGTAACACATATTACGTTGTAAGGACCGACTGCTCCTTATGGGCTCCATAAGAAGCAGAAGAAGTGTTGTCTTGGCCACAGGCTAGGTTTAGGAATTGAGTTAGGCATAGGGTTAGGCATGGTGATGGTTCTATGTGTGTAAAATAGTAGATGTTTGTATGTTTGTTTGGATATTTTTTTCCCAGATGAATACAAATTTAATTTAAAAAGTTTTTGTTTTGTTTTGTTTGTTTCCACCTGTGCCTAATGTTAAAATTTGTTTGATTAATTGAAAACAACAACACACAAACAGAAGAAATCTCTGAGGGGAGAAATAAGTTTTCACAGCAATTGGGCAACACCCACAGTCAAAAAATTTAATATCCAATTATTTTTAACTGACTTTACATGCTTGCTGGATTAAAGTCATGTATTTGAGTGATACTGCGTAACATTTTGTAAAATAATGTTGATATTGAATATGATATTTTTGCACATGTACATTTATATATTTTGGTAGTCCATTAGAAAAGCAAAATGGGGTTAGCAGATGTTAGCCCCATTGCTAAACTTTGCTAATTTCTGCCCAGAAAACCATTGTTGGAATTTCTGTTCTGGCCTTTCAATGTGGAGCTTGCAAGTCTTTTTTTTTTTTTTTTTTCTCTTTGCATGCAAGGGTTTACTCTGGGAAATCAAATTTACTTACACAGTTCACAAACATGTCTACTAGATTAATTAACATGCACCCAGAGAATCTAAATTGCTCTGGGTGCATGTGTGTGTCTCAATGATTGTTTGTCTCTTCATTGAGCCTGCATCTGGTGAGCTTTTCAGGTTGGATGCCGCCTCTTGTCCATTGGCAACTTGAGATAATCACCAACCCCCTAATGTCAATCTACCTGCCTAATACTATCAGGAATTTATGTAAAGAAAGAAATGAAATATAAAAGAATTAGAAATCCAACAAAAATAAAATGATATGTTCAACTGGCAGCAACTCTAATAAGCAAATGCAATATGTTCTTACTCTATTACTTTGACATTATTATTATTATTATTATTATTATTATTATTATTATTATTATTATTATTATTAATAGTTATTATTATTGTGTAGTTCTTCATAATAGTATTGATGTGAAAATAGTATTCAATTAAATCTATGCAGTTTATGATGTAGGTGTTTTGAATTACTAAAGAAAAACTCTCCAATAGCGATTTGTGGATTTTATTTAAAGATAACTGGAACGGTTTAGAGTGTGCTTCTTTAAAAAAAAAAAAAAAATCTGATTTAGGGTGTTTGGCATTGGTTCTTTAAAAATATCAAAGGCATTAAAACTTAAAAAATGAGTGAGAACGACTCAGTTGCCTTGTCGACAGAACCTCTCAGTAGGTTTTATGTGATTATCACAAATTAATGATCTGATGTTTGTTTGAAGTTGTTTTTATAAACTTCTAGTGGTAATTCTGTAAAGCATTCCCAACCAATGAGTCTTCCCTGGATCATTACACACTTTGTTTTCCTCAGTGATGAGTTTGCATCCTCTCTTACTGCAGTTTGTCTCTGTGGTGGGCTGATGACTAAAAGATTCAGACAGAGATTCCATCTTCTTTTCCACCCTCTCAACTATTTTCTCATTTCTCTCCTAAACTCTGTTTAGTTGAGAGAGAATCATCATCAGTATTAGTTTAAAAGCTTGATAGATGCTATACTGAAGGCACCTTTCAAGAAATGCTTTCTAGACTGCTTGATTGTTAATCTTTCCTCTCAATATGATTAAGAAAAGCTCTTTGTGTTTTTTTACATTTTCTAAATATGCTGATTTCAAATATGCATATTGGTTGAATGAAAGATATCCAGTGTAAAACAATAAAAATGTCAAAAGAAGCTTAATTCTGGAAATAGATAATCTTTATAATTAGGTGAGAACTGCTTGCTTGATATCTCCTCCAAATCCCAATTTATTTTTCCTATTAAATGACGCATGATTGGCTTGTCTTCATCATGCGTGAAGACATGTCTTCATCATGCGTGAAGACATGTCTTCATCATGCGTGAAGACATGTCTTCATCATGCGTGAAGACATGTCTTCATCATGCGTGAAGACATGTCTTCATCATGCGTGAAGACATGTCTTCATCATGCGTGAAGACATGTCTTCATCATGCGTGAAGACATGTCTTCATCATGCGTGAAGACATGTCTTCATCATGCGTGAAGACATGTCTTCATATGCCCTAATCTCTTTGGAGAGCTCCTTGATATACTTTTTTATCCAATTCAGTCAACTATTTTCCGAAGTTGAGTAATGCAGTATGTACTATTTTGAGCTACTACAAAGTACATACATTCATTTAGAGTATTCATTTTTATTTCAAGAACATTAAACATAGAATCCAGTTTTTTAAGGATTAATTTAATTTATTTTCACCTTTGCATGGAAGGGCTCATGTTTGGAGATAGGATGGGGAGTTAGTTCATCTGGTGCAATCCCAGAGTGGAGCAGCTACTCCTTCACATCAAAAGCAGCCAGTTGAGATTGTTTGTGCGTCTGATAGGGATCCCTCATGGAGAACAGCCCATGTAATACCCAGGTTGCGCTGGAGGGAAAATATATTATTTCTGGTTTGGGGAAACCTAAGAAAACTAAGAAGTACCACTGGTCAGTCTGAGGATCCTAACTGCGACCCTTTCTTGCATAGGACGAGAAAGTGAGATGAATGAATGTATGGATATTTAGTACTCCTGAATTAGCTGGAAAATGTTTAGCTTAGTAACTTTTTATTGTTTGTTTTTGCATGTATAACTTTCCACAATTTTTTCCTTGTATCCCCTTCTATCTGAATCAAACTTTAGATCCCAGTTTTTTCTTATCAAGAGCAATAATCCAGACCTAATCGTGGCAAATTTATTACACACCATATGTGTGAAACAGTGAAGAAAAGAGCATTGGAAGAAAACACTCTGATGATAATCAGCTCTCTGTTGGAGACGGTGCATGATTGGAATAGTCAGAACACCTGTGAAGACAAGTCAAGCTCTTTTAGCTTTGCTTTTCGCTTTCACTCTCAGTGGCAGTCAAATATTCTTCAGGAAAGAATAAGTGAAAATGTAGCTTGCCATTTTTAGCACAGAAAGGACAGACAAAGAACTGTGAGACGATGCAATGTCAGCCTAATTATCGAGGAGAATTCTAAGAATATAAATATACCTTCACTTATAAATTTGCGTCGTTGAAAAAAAGGCTCTCTGGGAGCTGAGCACTAGCACATAAGGCAGCGCTGCATCATCAGACACTTCTAAACTAAATTAATACAAGAACAAATGATAATTACAGAAGATGATGATTAAAACTAATTTCTTCTACATTTTCTGCAGTACAATAGGAGAAACCAAGAATTATTAAAGATAGGATTTGTTTGAATGACATTCTCCCCTTTTTGAGAATTTTTCTCAGCGATATTGTCTCCCATTTGTTGAAAGAAATAGAAGTTAGTTGCTCTTTTTTAAAAGACAGTTTTTAAAAAAGCTGGGATGTTTATTCAGCCCAATATCTAATATTAGTCATCTATATTCTAAAACATAAGAACACAAACAGTTTTTGAAGTGATCTGCTCAGTATTTAAGATCACAAAACAGACCTGGTACAGCATGATTCAGATTATACAAAAGCTGTGAAATAACCCTTTACTCAACCTAATAAAAATATCCTCAGCGTAGTTGGACAGTTCCGGTTATACAGTCTCAAAAGAAAATGGTGCAAAGTGCGCTATAGGCTTGTGTGAAATCAATCTGTCTGCCCAACTGTCCATCCGTCCAATAAATGTTAGTATTCATAAAGCAATGTTTGTGTAAATTGTTGAATAAAGTTAATTATTTTCATATGTGAATGTAAGTATAAGAGTACCATACCTGGAATGTAATTGGATGTGTAATTTAAACAACTTATTCTGACACTAAAAATGTTATAAAAAGTCTTCAAATATTTCAGACAATTGATGCTTTTTGATGCATAGATATCAGTCCCTAGAGTGATGTTTGTGTGATTTTTTGTTTCATGAAAGTGAGAATAACTAAGAAAATCTTTCAGAAGTTAGTAGTTTCACTTTTCAGATACTCAACCATGGGGTTTGTTTTCAATCGCTTTTCCTTTTCTTAGTCATTTGAACACATCAGGGGAAGATTACATAAAAAGGAATAAAGCACTGTCTTTGCTTCCCCTACTTAGATACTAAACTGAGTATAGCCTTCACAGTAGTGCTCAGATGCAAGTTTCAACTGCATCAGCAGGCTATTCAGTGTGTTGATTCCCTGGTTTGCTATGTTGGGCACTGAGAAGAGCCCTCAGGCAGCTTCTGCTCAGTGATGGATCTGAGACAGCTGTGCTATGACAAACAGAACGAAAGGTACAACTCTTATGCTCTGATCATAGCCCCTGTAGCTTTGGCATCCCTTCTGTAACTCTTCTTTTACCTGGCACTGCACTGTCTTTCTCAGAGGGGGGGCTTGCCAGTAAGAGATGCATATGGGGGTTGGGGTCTTTTTCACAGATATGTGTGAAACAAAGAAATCTGCAGGTATCTCACTGAAAATAGTGAATGATGATATAAATTTTCCATGAAATGCAGGATCTTCTATGCATTTGTGTGTGTGTCCAATGCAGCCCGTGAGTTTGTAATAGAATGTATAAAAATATATCTATGTGTGAGTCTAAGCTGGGGCACCATTCATAAATGTCCATCACAGTAACACAACGTGCTGATCACAGCTAAACTCTCCCTTTTTATCCATACGCTGCTCCTCTCTTTAGCTGGCCCCAGCGGATGGACACAAACACTAATGGCTGCTCGTTAAAGAGAAACACCGACATGAAAAAGGCCTTAATGAGCTGTTTTCTGTTTGTAGTTTTCTTTGGGGGGAGGCATTGTTATTGGTGAGGAATTGATTGGCAGCAGTTCCACACCCTTGGGGGGTGTCATATTCTGGGAAATAGTAAAGTTTTTCTGCTGCTTTGTTTGGATGTTTGCTGTTGGACGATGTGTCTGTGTGCATGTTTTTCATGGGTGACATTGAGTGTTTTCTGTGGAGTTTGGAGAGGAAAAAATCAAAACAGATTTGTTTCTTTAGTGAAAACATTTCCAACAAGCTGCAATTTTCACAGTAAAACTGCTAATTTTTTTTAAGTTTCAGGAAATATACTCTTAAAGAGCTTTAAATGCTTTATTCCTTACAGGCTGTTCCTCAAGTGATTTTTCTAAAGAACAATGTAGATGCTGTAGTAAAGCTTTGTACCGTTCTTGTGTTTAAATACCAGAATAGCATACTTAAAATGTAAAGAGCAAAGAAAAAAAAAAAAGAAAATCCCCACATATTGATATGAACAGTATAGTGATTCTACTAAAATAAGATTAGAGAATAACATAGAGGTTAAATAGTTTTTTGCACTATATTCAGGACACTTTTATAAAGTTATACAAGGCCATTTTCTTGTGGAGATGATGTTTGATATTAAAGATAAAATGGTCTTGAAGTTGGCATTTCAAGGTGTCTTCATCTTGTGTGATTAGTTTCAGTAAATGTAAACAGCAGCCTCAGTGTGTAGTTCTTATATTCATACTTTCCTCACATCTAAGACCTTGAGAAGGCAGCCGGTATTTCCAAATTCTGCACTTGGAAATATTCTGTCTGTTGTGTAACAGACAGAAATTAAAAGATCACATAGATAAAAAACAAAACAAAACAAAACAAAAAACAGTTCTTAGGTCATTAACCTCTGAGAAAGTTCCCCAGTCCAATGTGAAACAGTCCCAAAATACAAAAAGCAGAGAAAAGAATCAAGATTTTGGAGTAAAATTCTAAGTGTGAGGAATATAGAACCCCAAATGCAGCACACGGACAGCTGTGAGCTGTCTGTTGTGTGAGCTTTTTGGACACGAGAAGTGTGTCTCTCAATAGGTTGTGTGGGTATGGTTATGCATTTGTTAAAATATTGTGTCTGTGAATATATAAATATGTTCACAAGTCATAACATTTCAAATGTATTTTCCATAACTGGTGTTTTTTATAGAATGACATCACCTTTTTTATTTGGCTCTAATTTTCAACAAAGTAAAATAAACAAGGTTGAAAAATTATTAAAAATATTTTGTCAAAGATTATTTATGAATGTTGTAAATTGTATATTAGTTTTCTTGACTTTATCTCTCTTAGATTGCAATGATTTAGATTAAATTAGGTGGTCATTGTTCAGTTTGTTATAATCATTGTTTTTGGCTAGTTCTTATCTCACTAATGATGAAGAACAGTTTACTTACATGAATTGTTTTTCCTTATGAATGTGTGGGTATATCCAGGTCATGGAATATTGTTGGTTTTAGTGTTAGATTTTGTTAAATATTTACTGCACTCTTCAATTTAGTGCCCTTGAATGTCCACTTTAATCATATCAAGAAACTAATGAAGCTCAAGAGCCAAATGTTCCATAAGAATTTGTGAAAAGTCAAGACTTCACAGGCAAATAAATGCTAGATTTGAAGTTATTTGGCATAAGAAGGTGAAATCTAATGTGAAGAATTGCAAAGCATTCAAAAACAAGAGATTGCTTGCTTTTGAAGCATCAGCATTGTGGATCTACAAATTAGCTGCATAAAATTCTTTCTTAACAAATATTCTTTAAAGGTCTGTTTACAAAAGCATCTAATGGTTGTGTTTTGGATTGTTGAGGGCATCCATCTATTTTCTACAGTTAGGATTGTCCATAGTTGTACTGAGTTAGAGAATAAGTTTCTTTCAGATACTTTATTCAATGCGTGAGATGGACAATTATGAAATACAACAAACAATAAACCTCCCCTCTGAAGGCAATCAAACAGCGTTTATTGATGATCATGGTCAGCACTTACAAAGGCTGGCCTTGTTTCAACACTCGCCATAAAAAACACCCTTGCAGCTGTTGAATAAAGTAAAGTATTGATTAACGTGATATATTGTTTGCAAGAAGCAATAAGAGTTGGGTGCAAGTTAGTAATTCTTTTTACTCTGAGACTAAGAATACAGAGGTTTGCTTATTGAAAAAGAAATTGCTTATTATTTAAAAATGGATTAAATCAAGACAGAATCTCAGAACATTGCTAACAGGATGTCTGTATATTGAGATATGATGTTCCTGATGTGATGACATGGCCATGAATTGTTTACATCCTAGACATTTGCCTCGTATGCAGTCATTGTGGTGATCTTTGCTCAATGACATTCAATTTTCCACATGAAATTACATTTTGAAGCCAAATATAAGCTTTGTCCTGTTTGTATTCATGTATAAAGTCCAAACAGATTCATACCAACAAGTTTCTTGTATTTGAAGGAAATATTAATATTTTGGTTTTAGTTGTCCAGACAGAGTCCTGACTTGATTCTATAGAGAATCAAGTCAGAGATTCTATAGAGAATCAAGTCAGGTGAAGATGGCTTCCAACAGTGTTCCAATACATGGGCATGTTTCAGACAAATTATGTAGACATGCAAAAAGCTGGTCGGCTATTCAAGAAGTATTCTTGATTGCTGTAATTTGAATACATTTTTTTTCCCATTAATTATTGAGAAGGGTATAAAGTTTTGAAATGCCATTTTTAATAGTGTAAAAAATCCACAACTGATCATATTTAACTGATGCTAATTTTATGTTGTTAAATTATTTTCAGGTATCAAAAATTAAACTTAATGGTTCAACAAAAATCATTTCTGAACGAACAATTCTGAGCTCAATTTGTGTGTGGCTCTACAACAAGGTTTCTATTTCTATAAAATTCCACCTATTGAAGATTTGCAAAGAGAGAACACTTGGAAAGATGTGATATGTTATTTTTATGTCTCTGATCAAAAGCTAGGTCATCTCGCCAGAACCAATTCAAAGGTCGCGGATCTTTCTTCTGCTAGGCTGAAAGAACCATGTTTGTTACCGGCTGTATATGAATAGTGCTAATCTACGCATCAAGAAGCAGCATTCAGTCTGCACTTGGATGATAAATGCAGTTGGCATACACCAAAGCCAGGCTGAATTTCAATAAACCATATATGAAGCCAAAAGAGGCCCCCAAAAGCAGCAAGACTCCATCCATGATTGTAGCCTTTTCTAGCCACAGTGCCTCAAAAGCTGACTCAAGATGAGAAAGATAGAGCTATTATTTAAAATTGTTTCAAAACACTTATTTTTTTTTCCACCATGGTGCAATCCAGTTTCCTGAGTGGCAACTTGAAACTACATTGGATTGTTCATATAAAGTCGTTGCACATGAGATTCACTTAGAAGTCATCACTGTGCGAGATGGGCTTTGGACTGCAGGATTCAAAGTAATCAGCTTTCACCGCGTAAAACAATACACCTGACTCCTTCCCAGATAAGCACAAAATACTCTTCACTGTGTTTTTGTTTGTTTGTTTGTTTTTACAAAAAACAGCCTGTAACAATTACAGGTTTTGTTTTGTAATTTTAATAAAGAAAACTGTTTTGTGCAAGCATCCATGCGACATTTGCCTGTTTCCTGTAATCTCTCTCAAATCAGCCTCCATGCTGCATTCAGAGAATTTGTGTTATGTATCCTTCACTCACACAGAGCATGCGTTTGTGTGATATTGCAGGGAATTTGGCCGTTGGAAGGTGAACAGCTTGGCCCTGGAGAGACAAGAAAACAATGGCTTTTCGTTGCCGCTGGACCCAGAGTTCCTCCAGACCATTAGGCAGCTGGGCAGGAGGCCCAGTCTCAGGGCCATCACTGACAACCTCATCAGGAAATACGGAACCCACTTCCTGCTTTCCGCAATGCTGGGAGGTAAATAAAACAAGACGAGTAGTGTTTTTATTTGCTGTTACTGACTTGCCTTAACAGACATGGAGAAACAGAGTGGAGATGGGGGTTTTATATGGCTGAGACGTGGAAGAAAACCTTCATTTTACACAATTTTAAAGAAATACAGTTTGATGATTTTATACATTTTACCATTGCTTGAACTTCAGAAACTGACATAAACATGAAAACAAATAAAGTACAATACACATTAGATGGAAATTGCCAATTGAATTGGATAAAAAAGGTGGATAAATTACTTTCATAACAATCGATAGCATTGTCAGTTCCATTTCTTCTTCAACTTTAAGATAAATGATTTTATATTGAAAAAAAAAATCTTTTTAAAAATCTTTTAATTTCAAAATGCTGCAATGGATAAACTGGAACAGCTTTCATTGTACTCATAGAAAGAAGAGATAGCTCCTCCGGTGTGAAATTGTTTGGGCTCATGTTTTGTTATTAAACATGCAAAACAAATGTCTTTGATGTTTCTATTGAAATAAACTGCCACTGGATCCTTTCCAGAACAATAGATCTAAGTTAGCCAGAGTACTGCAATGTTCAGCACGGCGTCTGAGGCTATCGTGTGCATTGTTTCCTCCCTTCCGCTCCTCTGCTGACTCCTTTCATCCTTTTGTATTTGTGTGGAAACTCTCAAATGATGAATACCAGCAGTATTAAAAAAAGTAAATTGCAATGTTGCCCATTATCTGCTGGAAAATAAGGGAGATCAACAAATTCTGCA
Source organism: Poeciliopsis retropinna (assembly GCA_010277075.1). Taxonomy (NCBI): domain Eukaryota; kingdom Metazoa; phylum Chordata; class Actinopteri; order Cyprinodontiformes; family Poeciliidae; genus Poeciliopsis; species Poeciliopsis retropinna. The sequence continues at coordinate 8,277,563 of VMRM01000003.1, forward strand.
GCGTGACAAACAGCTCACAGCATTACCTCTGTCCTGTTTTACGGATCCCCTGTAGAAGTTAGTTAATATTTCAAAGTGACTTGTCAAAAAACATGGTGTGTATTCTTGTACCTAAAAAGACGTTAATTCTATTTTCATTAAATATGTACAATACTAAACCTAATTCATAATACATCCCTTTGTTATTGCCAGTTATGAACCTTGCTACAGGGTTTCTAGTCCAATGTGAATTCAGTTTCCAATTCTTTAAAGGTAAATTTTTAGAACTTTTAATGCTTGAAATTTTGATTAATTGTTGAAAAAAAATGTGACTAAAAAACTGCATGGTTTAATAGCACTTTAGTATGTAAACCCATATACCATGTGTACTGGTGTTTAATTAAATATATATGATTGCAAGTAATTGCAGAGATAATGATCTGTGAAGCACTCATCCTCTTTCATCTCTTTAGCTGGTGGTGGGGAGAGAGTAGAGGGCAGTGCTCTACAATCACCATGTCACATGATTAAAGTGGACTGATTAACGGGACTGTACGTAAAGTTGAAATGTGCTTGCGAGAGTAATCTTCACAGATGATTTTACTCCAGAGTCCACCAAATATGTGGTGGAATGAAACATCCTGACAAGGTGAAAAAACTAAAAAAAAAGAACAATAAAACACTGAAACATATGCCAGTGTTGATAAGTAGGATCAACTTAGACTTTGATTCATATTTTACTGAAATTAACTGAATTAAAATGAATAAATTGGGACTGAACTGGATTACAAGAAATCAGCACAAAACGTAAAGAAATGAAATAAAAAATTACAAACTTTTAAATGTAACAGATATGCAGAGGAACTCTACAAAGGGACAAATGCAGTTTTTTTTTTTTTTTTTTTTTTTTTCATGGTACCCCATTTGAAGACATTATTTTTAATCGGTAATCTTTATCCTGATACAAAATACTTTCAATCTGATCTTTCAGTTTGTTTTTCAGACATTATGATGATGTGTTTAAAACACATAGAAATTATGTTTTATTTACTTTGCTCTTAAATGAGACTTTGGGAGGACATACGTTTTCAAACTGTCTCCACAATCTGTACGGCACAAAAAGGATGTTTTGAAGACACAATACAACCAGCTATGATTATGCACAGACTCTGAATACCAATGTGCTCCCTAATTTTCAGGATCCAGTCCCAAAGGAAAGATTCTGGGATTTTGTCTTTTCTCAATATAAATTGTGGAAACTTTTACATTTACCATTATTTGATATTTGTGGACACGCCTTTATGTCACTATTGTACATCAGATAGTATGTCACATCATCCCAACACCATTGACAAAGGAGAATTTTCTGACACCCAGAGAATAAAGTAGATCAAGTGTTTTAAATCCTGCATATCCATCCAAAACTGCAAGTTCACAGCTTGCTTTGCTGTTTGTGTTGCTTCATTTTTCTGGCATGGAACCACCACTTGTAGATCAGTGGAACAGCATGAAGCTGCTGGCTTCAGTGTGCAGTTTTGTTTTTGCTTCATAAAGAGGATAATCTAGTTCCTACAAAACATAAATAAATAAATAAATAAATAAAACACTGCTACTAAACTTCAAATTGTCTTTGAAGAGCAAAGAAAAGTTTCATAATGAGCAATAAACAGAATTTTTCAAAAGAACTTTATAATAAACATTTCAAGATACATGGGCTGCACAGTGGTGCACTGTTGCCTTGCAGCAAGAAGGTCCTGGGTTCGATTCCCAGCCCGGGGTCTTTCTGCATGGAGTTTGCATGTTCTCCCTGTGCATGCGTGGGTTCTCTCCGGGTTCTCCGGCTTCCTCCCACGGTCCAAAAACATGACTGTCAGGTTAATTGGTCTTTCCAAATTCTCCCTAGGCATGGTTGTTTGTCCTGTTTGTTTCTGTGTTGCCCTGCGACAGACTGGCGACCTGTCCAGGGTGTACCCCGCCTCTCGCCCGGAACGTAGCTGGAGATTGGCACCAGCAACTCCCGACCCCATTAGGGACAAGGGTGGAAGAAAATGGATGGATGGATGGATTTCAAGATACGAAAAAGTCATGTTTAAATACACAACAGCACCCATATTACAACTGATAATTTCATTAAATAAATAAGTCAGTCAGTTAGCCAAATTTTTAAATAGGACATTTTTCCTCTGATTGATTATAGGCAAGTCAGACAAACACAAAAAATCCTTTTTCCAATTCCTCTAAAAACAGTAAAACTAAGAAGTCCCACAATTTGGGCATTTTAACTACATCAACCAAAGCATGCATTTCATGGTCTCTCTTGTGCATTAAGAATAAAGTAAATAGCTGCCACTTCTCCTACTCTGCATAAAAAGGCAATATATATTGTGATTTCTTCATTTTAAATTTTATCCACAATTTCTACCTCTGTCAAAGAACCTGCAAAATATTACACTATTATGTTTTATAAAATCAGAAATGGTCAAAATTAGCATCTTCCAGTCAAACCCAATGGAAAGCTGAAACTGGTATTGGCCATGCAAATCCTGCACTACATATTTGCAAGAGATTCTTCTACAGTGAAATGTGTGAAATAAGGAGCGATACTAAAACCACACTGCAAACTCATGAGTAAAATTATATTTCATTAATGCATATATCTTATTATACATACATATATTATTTTCAGTGAGAAGAACAGTTTTGCTGCAGACATGTTAACAATCAACTATCACCAATAATCTGGTGTCTCTGCAAACAAAAACCACTTTTCTCATAAAACCTAATCCCGTTAGAACAGATTTTTTTCTATCGATCTTTCACTTCTTACACAACCTATCAATGCACTGTCCTCTGAGAGCTTTTGCTAATTTTTATTGAAAGATATATTTCATGAAGTGTCTTGGTTTTAGCAGCACTTATTGCATTGACATTTAGACTGAAATAAAATTAACACATTTGGATTTTAAGGTGTTCTCACACCCTTATGTTTTTGTTCCGTATGATGGCCCACTAGATGTGTTCAGGTTAGTTCATCTACATTAAAAATATTATGTGTTCAGAGGGTTACGACTCATAAAGAATGAAGCTAGTGTATGTGTCACTGCCTGTGTCTGCGTCTGTAGGGGAAGAGTCCTTAATGATCTTTGTGGACAAGAGAAAGTTGAGTCGGACGTCTGAAGCGAGTGAATCCAACGGCACAGCTGTGACGCTGGAAGCTCTGCACCAGCTGGCTGCCTCCTACTTCATTGACAGAGAGAGCACCTTGCACAAGCTGCACCACATCCAGATCGCTTCCACTGCCATCAAGGTAAAAGCCTTCTTCCCACTGGGTTTCTGTTGAAGACAATAACACAATTAATTTATACCAGCTTTAAATTACACCAGTTTTTTTTTTTTTTTTTTTTTTTTTTTTACTTGTAATTACAGTTTTTGAATGAAACCAGCATCACAAGTAGCGTTTGTATTATTTGTACAAACTTGTGTGTCTTTATACATGCCAGCTGGTCAGAATCAGCTCCTTAATAAGAAGCAGATTGGTCTATAGTCATGCTTCTAATTGTGTTCCATCTCTTGAGGGAGTAGAAGACAGTTGTTTTAGCTCCCTCGCTTAGCCAACTTACACTTGGTCAAGTTACTCATCAAGTGTGTATTTCTAGTTGTTTACAGTTTATTGTGAAACTTTCCTGTATTCTTTCAATAAATTGGATTTACTCACAACTTAAGCAGACCCTTCCTAGTGAACACAGTCTTAGACGCCACGTAGAGACGAATAGATCATATGTGGTAATCTCTATTAACCTGCATAAGCAACATCATTTTCAAGCATGTAACTTATTTCCCTTTACATTGCTTTCTGTTTTACTGCAGAAGCTGTGCTTTTGTTACAATAGCTTTGGTAGTCCCCTTACAAACATCACATTACCTAACCTTTGTCATATTTTAATGTGAGACTTGAGGATATAAGCATGCTCGGTGAGCAAGCGTCTTTTTCATGTGTGCTTTCATAAGCTCACATATGGCACACCCTGCTTTGCATATAAAGATATGCTTATGATATAAATATCACTACATCTTTTACTGCTTAATAACTTTGAGATGAGTACATTCATCACTGTGTCAGTTGTTATCCAACAACATAAACAGAATAAGCTCAGTTTGTCTTTTTCCCCAGCATTTTTAGGCATTCTGAGGAAACGTTTCTCGCACAGGGCTTTATTGTGCTTACATTTGCTTGCAGTAAACAACAGATTAACGTCACAGAATGAAGATAATGAGAATAACCCTCTGCCACACCAATCTGAAGCACTGCTGGCTTCCTCTGCCTATTTCCTTTCCCTGACTGTATCTGCTGGTGCAGTGACAGTTTGAGACTGGATGCTCAACGGAAATATTCTCTGACCTCACTGAATAATCTATATTTATACTCCAAGACTTTCTCCATAGATATTCACTTATTTACTGGATTTAATTGGTAGAGAATGCGATAGTTATGCATGTTGTTAGATTTTTATGTATGTGAAGCACTAAGCATGAATGAAAAAAAAAAATGTTATTGTGAAAATACATGCCATCAGTAAAGATTTTATGAGATGTTAGAGAAGAAGGGAGACTCTTGTAAACATAGCTGTTAAATAAAGCGCTCATATCATTTTTTACCTTCAGAATGGCATTAAGACTGAAATCAAAGACAAAAACCCCCCAGTAATTATTATATGTAGAATATTCTGGTGCCTTAAGCATGGGAATTTTATTTGCTGTGACATACAGCCTAGGACTTAGTCATTTTGAACTACATACAAAGTTTCAGCATATTTAGTCAGTAATGTCACATTGTACATTACTGTCTTACAAGTTTATTTACCAATGTTCAATTCTGTTTGGTCATGTAACTTACATTTAATTTTGACCAAATCGTCAATAAAACTCTGCTTCACAGACACCTGTCTTTAGAAAGCACTGTCTGAAATATTGACGAAAAAGTTAGAAATTAAAACTACATTTTTATATGACAACACCTTTTTGGTGTACAATGTGATCAGTGTCCTCTCATTAACATTTGCTCATAAATATGCTCATTTAAACATGTTTGTCATAAATTCTTAGATTATCTTCCTGATGTTGGTAATAATGATCATAATCTAAGCTTTTGGTCAGCTTCACATTAGCATTGTTGCATTTATATTATTGAACTGCAATATATGAACATTGTTATTCATGCTTATAGCTTTTTAGGTTCAGTGCTGTTGCAGTGCAACTACTGTTAGTCTGTATTTTTATTGCATTAATTTGTCTATCTCCTTCAATACAAGGAGCTTTGTAAAATTTATGTTTAATATTTAAAAATAATTGCTAAGAAAATACCATCAGCGAAAAACAATACACTTTAATATTTATACCATGTTGTCTAACTATTCAAACTACAATTAAATGTTCATTGTTGTCCATTTGAGGTCAGTATTTGGTATACCCTTCTAATCTTCCAGCTGAAAGACCAGATTCTGGATCTCAGTGTACATTAATGTAATAAGGAAAGGATAAATGGCACTACCAATCCAAAGCCATTTTGGGTGAAACCTACATGCTGGAATGTAACCGCTTTTAACATTATGGTAGCACTTCTGATTCTGCAATGCCCACATGCTATTTGAAAGCACACAGTGGGATGGCAATATGGTACCTCAGTGTGAGGAATAAGTAAAGGGCAGTTTCTCTTTACAGCAAAGTTGAAGTCTAAAAATCTGAGGGTTGCCTCCTCTGAACTGGTGTGAAGCCTAAGTTACCATGGTGATCTGCTCAGGCTGAAAGACCTGCATTTGAGACACTGAAAACTCAAGCTCTGGGCTTAACATACTGTGCTAACCCATTTATCTTACTCTGTAGTTGCCCCTTTGTTTCATTCTACTTAATGCTCTCTGATTTCACTTACAACCTGAAAGGTATCCAAAGTGGTCAGATCTTAATGTGTGTGATGTCAGAGTTCACATGTTGGATTTTAAAGCCTGTTGTTGAATCGTGTATTCACAATATCAACATTTGTATAGGTCCTGTAGGGCTTGTAGATTAAATAAATATGTCTCATATTTAAATATGAAAAATAAACATGATCAGTCTAACAAAGGAGTGCATATTTTTCTAAATGCTACTTCATAGTGTCAGCAGTAAGATTTAAAAAAATATTTCCTGTTGATCAATTAATTAGTCTCTCAATAAAATATATAATGACAAATAATAAATAAATGTTCATCAATTTTAGACTTCAGATCTAAAAGAGAGATTAGAACAAACTAAAATGGAAAGAATGTTCAGTTCTAGCATAACACTGAAATATGTGGCACTTACACATGCACCTCTTAACGTTATTCAGTATTCTATCATTGTTGGCCATATTTTCTATTACACATAACAGTACATTGGTGGAACATAATGTTGTGAGTGGGTGGAAACATACATTAGGATCTCTTAGCTTTCTGTTTGAAAAGTAGACACGTAATGCTATGCTCCTCTTTCAGACCCAGCTACACAGGGTTTGAAAAACTAGATTGTCTGCCTTTTTTTTTTTTTTTTTTTTTTAACTGCAACCCATTTTTCATTGATGTATCCTTTGTGACGCTCCACTATAGAGTCCATCAGAGATAAAATTGTACTTTCTCTAAAGTGACTTGGGAGGGGATGGTGAGCTGATTTGGCTGCCACCCCTGAACCAGAGTGCTGCTAAAACCCCCCTGATTAAGATAAATAGAGAAAAAAAGCCCTTAGCGGTGCATTTGTTTTACAGCATCTTCAGGTGACTGATGTGAGATATTCACAGCATCAGCTGCCACTGTTATTCCAAATAAGGCTCCCTTCCTTTACCCCAATAAAGTCAGATGCCAAAACAAAGCAGCCTTTAAGGAGAATGTGGGTCCTCTGGTTGTATGAGATAACATATTTAAATAGCAGGAATGCCTGACCTCAAACCCTTCAGGACTCAAAACAGCAGTGGAAGAAAATAATCAAAAAAGGAAAAAAAAAATGAGATAGGAGGGGTAAAAAATGGCACTGCTTTTACACAGTGTGATGAATCAGTTCTTCCATTTCAGTAATTTCCTTTGAGAGCCACCGTCATTTGTCAAACATTGTGTGGTATGAGTTAGGGTGTTATATGCAACTGAACAGAAGAGATGAGACAAGGACATGAAAAGACTTTATCCACAGGGCCTTTTTGCCAAGGTTTTACAGAAGCTGCATTTTCACAGGAAAATTTTTGCTCACCTTTATAATAGATAGTTAAGAGTCTAGCCTCTTGTGCATTGAAGATGAATTAAATATAACATTTGAAGACAAAATCATTGGCAATGAAGAGGTGTGAAAGAGAATGTCTATTCTAATTTGCAGTGCCATCCTTGAGTGTTCAGTCAGTCATGTGGTGTCATACCTCATTTGCCTGAGTCAAAGTAAAACTCAAGCAGAAGAAATTAGAGACCTGCAGAAGCACACCTTCAGGGAACAAACATGTATGCCAAAAAGGGAAGATCTTAAAGATGCCTGTTATCTAAAAGATAAAGTATTTAAAAATCTTTACAGATATATTTTGTTTTTTATTTTACAGGACGGTAGACAAATGTTTCTTTTTTGTCCCTGAATCTTCTACCTATTTACATTACAACAAGATTTATAATTTAGAAAATGTTTTAGATGTGGCTCCACTACCCAACAATTACATGATTGAAATAGCTGCTTGAGATCTTGTAGCAATAATGAGAATTTTGACATTCGATGTCACAAATTAAATGCCTCCTGCTATTTACCTCTTAAGACATGAAGCACAAAAAGCACAACAAAAATATACACTGTTAGATTTACTCCCATTGCTTTTCAAGTCACTGGTACTTCCTGAAAAATTGAGGATTTCTTTTCCTTTGCGATTATATGACCACATACAAAATTTAATTCCAATATGTGCTGGCATTTTTTTCTTTTCTTTATCTATTTTTAAGGCAACCAGCAACTTCTATTTTCTTTCTCTTGCTTTTTTCTCCCTTCTCCTTTTCTCCTCCGTGTCGAGAATAAGCCATGGCAACAAATTAGGTTTACAGCTTGAAAAATTCTAAAAGAAGGAATAAACTGACAAAACATATCAAATTCTGCTGTGATTAAGCAAATGACAATTCTTGAAGGTGCAGCAAATGAGGCACTCTTGAGATGAGGGATGATTACCATGGAATATTAATGCTGTCTTGTTCTTTCTTTTCCTCCAGTAGGCATAAAAAGCAGCAATTTGAAATCCATTGTTGCTTAAACGTCCAACAACAGGCGCTCCCGGTAACATTCTATGTCGTACTGTGAAATTATTCATACGAGGAATTTGGAGTGGTGCTGAATCTTCATCAGTAAAATCTTCTGGTCTAATGGGTGTTATAATAATATTGAGGTCCTTCCATTGTTAAATAATAAATGTCCCTGTGAACCATCGATATCAGTCAAATGTGTTAACGGCCAAGTGATGTGTTGTCTTGGCAAGACAGACCATTAAGCTATCATTCGTTCATTCTGACTGGTGAGAAAAGAACTTTGCTGTGTTTTAAGATTTTTACATTTGTTATTTATAACCAATTGGTTGCATCATTTTTGTTTCATTATTTGACTTGTTAGCCTTTCACTTTACATTTCAACTCAAGCTCAGTGAATCTCATGAAAATATACATTGCATTAACTTACTAAATTCTAACATTTGAAATCAAAGCTATAATTTACTCTAAATATTAAACAACCAGCAGATAAAGTAAACATGCCTGAACACTCAGGGTGTCCAACTGCAGGTGTATTTTTGCATCAGCAGGAGAAATGAAGTATAAAAAAAACATCTGTGCAATGTTCATTTTTTTTTTATTTGTGGGGGAAAAAAAACAAGTACAACACATCAAGGACTGTAGTATGTTGGTGCCTAACTGGGAAATAATAAAAAAACTGAGGAAAGTGTCACACTCCAGCTCCATATGCATTCCACTTAATTTAATCAATGTTTCAGCCCTCAGGCCTTCTTCATCTTGATTCAGAGCTTGATCAGTGTGATTAAACACAACTAGCAGAGGGAGGCCTGAGGGCTACATCAGAAGAAAAGTGCAGGTTAATACATTTTACTGTATCAAGCTTTGCAGGCATTTTCTCTGTTTCCAAGGCAATGGCCCTTTCAAAGGTTCCAAAATCTATGCTTTTAAAAGTCATCCCTGTGTTAAAAAAAAAAAAAAAAAAAAAGTTTAAGTAAAGTTTGTTTATCAGTTTAAGACAAGTGATTTTAAAAATGAGTTGCATTCAAATCATACTTGAATGTCGACATTGAGAGAAATATAAATATAATTAGTGGATCTCAACACTTTTTTTCTGTTAAATTTTCATTTAAAAAAAGCAACTGGGAACACCGTCACTAAACTAGCGCAGGGAAAATATTAAAATTGTTGCTTTTGTTGGTGAAATACTCCTTGTCACAGATGTGTTTTTAATTTCATAGTCATTTTCTGTGTTGCAGAGATTAATCTTAACTTGTAAAAATGACAAAATTAATGTTCACAGATCCTGGTTGCAACTGTAATTATTGGATTATTGGAAAACAGAAGTTCAGCATGGGAGACATTGCCATTCATAGTTTAATAGCACATTGACATGGAAATTATTGCTGACAGGGTTATTGAAGTAAAGTTTGAAAAAAAAAAAACATAACATTGTTGTCCCAACAAAAGATGCATTTGTTGTTGATGACTTGGCACATAATTGTAAAGTGGAAGGAAATATATAAATGGTTTTTACTAGTTTTTTAAGATAAAAGCTAAAAACGGTGACATCTTCCCAGGTCAGTACTTTAAAGAATTACCTTTCACTTCAATACAGCTGCAAGTTTATGTTCCTACCAGATTTTTACATCTGGAAAATAAAATTGGTGCAGTTTATTGTTTTCAGAATTTTTTTTTTTTTTCTGCATAGATCACATTCTCCCATCTCTACTTCATATATTTGTTGTTATGCCAAAATCTCCCCATTTCTTATGAGATTCTAACTACAAATTAAATTATCTCTGACACCGTTGGATATAAATGCAAATCAGTGTTCAGATACGTATTGGTCAACTTGTTATAACTCTGTATAAGTTTTCCTTCACTTTATAACCAGACTCTACTTTGTCTTGGTCTCTCGAGTAACATTCCTATAAAGTATGTCAATGCTTGTGACAAAATGTGCAAAACCTTAAGGGGTTTGGATTGTTTAGTAGACAGCAATACAGCAATGTTTTGTTATTGCTCAACAAAAAAAAAAAACAACAAGAAAAAAACACCTAGTCTCTATTCCTTTTGCAAAAGCTATGCAAATAAATATTTGTTAAATCTGCTTTAGTTTCACTGAGGGAATCTTAATCTTCATAACATTAGTGCTAAGATAGAGAAACACATGCATTTAGTTAAACAGGCTGGAATGTTTAAAGTAATAATTTCTGAAGGCATATTTAAACAGTAAACATACATCACACGGCAAACCCTGAGGACAAACTGAAATTCATTGACATACTAAACAAGTCACTTCCGTTTTATGGGCATCACAACTGCTTGTTCTAGGAAAGCCTTTAAGTGCAATTAAATGTTCCATTAAATGCAGCTGTTAGTTATTCCATCTCAGTCAGCACAATTATTTTGTACTCAGTTATGGCACATTAATAAATCCCCCACCAGCAGATCAATGCCATTTGTTTATCATGTTGTCAAGATAACTTCAGCATTTGTCTCTTAAAAAAACAGCTGCTCAAAGAGGAATTAAAACGTTCTAGATGATACAAAGAGGATTTAATTTTTATTCTTAATTCTGGGGTTGCTTTCAAATTGAGAAGGCTGACTGTACACACGTGCTCTGCTCCGCTGGGTTCTTTTTGCAGATGGTCTCATTGCTATGCATAGAGGAGTCATCTTTAGATTTGCATTTGGTCAATTTTCTTCTTTAAGTTGGACATCTGTCTGGAGTGGAATTTAATCTGCCAGTGCCCATGGAGGCTGCTTAAATTTTAATTAATTGTGTTAATGCACTAATACTAAAAAAGAAAAATGGAAGTCAGTTTCTCTCCCTGCAGGACTCTTTGTCTAGCCTGTTTTGTTAAAATGAAAAAGGAGCAGTAAGTACAATTAAAGATGGAGAGAAAATAACTTTCTGTGTACAGTAGCTGTACAACAAAAACATATATACAAAGCTGCCAGCTGGCATTATTTCTCATGCCTTTGTGCTGTTTGTATTTTCAGCATTGACCTTGTAGCTCTGAAAAGCATATGACAAGTAAAAGGTAATTTTTCTGCATACAGTGGCAAAAGTCTTCTTTTTCCTTCTGGCTGGATGCGACTGGATGCTTGTTGTCATTAAACAAGCAAGGTGGCGTTGTTACTTCTTATTGACCTTTGAGAAAATATTAAAAACAGACTCTGTTTTGGTGTTTGGCAATAATTTGCTGCAGACAGCGAGGATGATGGATTTACCTGCAGGACGGCAGTTTATCTTAGCCATGCAGCCTAGGTGTATGGATCCTCTACATCAAAATTTTCTGTCAAGAATGACTGAGTTTAGTTTGTGAAAAATCTAAATGTGAGTTTAGGGCAAAGGAAATATATTAGTGTTTTAATAAATGTGTGCTTGTGTTCGTGTCAACAAATCTCTTTTGCCTTCTTTGGTCCTTGGGTTTCCTGTTGCATCTTTTAAGATTTGAAAAAGATACTAGGTGATCTGCTTTGTGCCATTGTAAAAAGGAAATGACTTAAGCTGTCTTACTTCAAGGTTTTGTTTTTTATAAGTACAAATAATAGATTTAGTTTTTGTAGTCTTGTCAGTTTTTAAGCTAAATTTCTGACATATATCCTATGACACTCTGTTCGTGGGGTTATACTTCTTCTCCTCAAGATTTTCAGGGATGTTTAGCTCCTGTACCTTTGTTTTCTTTAATGCATATATGTATATGTTTAATGTTATGAATTCTATGGAGATATTAACTAAAGACGGCTTGCTCTGAGCAGTTAGGAATGCATCTTTTCCAACAAGAAAACATACACTAAAAAGTTATCTGTAAATATTGTGTAGACTAGTGGTGCATATAATATGATCTAAACAAGCACTAAAAACTAACTGAATAAAGCATGTATGCTGGGTCTGTTGCCTTTCCAGTGCGTCCAATGTTTTATGCATGTCCACTAATTCAACCTATTTGTGTGGCAGCAGCTGACCTTACCTCCCATTGGATCCAGATTAATGGAGACCTCTGACTCATGATTACTAATTTAGTACAAAAGTTCAAATCATTATTATGGGTAATCTAGAAACTAGCCAGCTCTAGTTTGAATTTCTAACTTGCATGCACTGAATATACAAGAATAAGTAAATTATTGTACAAAATTTTGACAGAATAAAGATTTCTCTTAGACAAATCCCATATGGACTTTCTGGTTACAAATTAGGTAGATGGAACATTAAATATTCTATTTATGTTTGTGTATCAAGACAGAATCAAATTGTTTTTAAAAAAGAATGCACAAGATTTGTCAAAGAGAACAAAGATGAATAAAACACTGAACTGCATTTAACAGGAGGTAGATAATCGACCCTTACATCTTTGAAGTCTGTGCCTATAAGCAGAATAAATAACTACAGCCCAAAGACATTATTGCAGTACTATACTATATATCTGCTCAACTCAGTTACCTTTACACACAAGATATTTAGTGCATAATCACTCAAGTTTACAAAAGACCTTGTAGGTTTTTCACTGTGTTATAAAATAGGGCTATCTAATACATAATAGTGCCTCTTTAAAGCCAAAAGTTTGTCCATTTTTATTTTTTTCTTAAATATCAGAATATATCACAACATGCAAAATTGTGACTACGGAGCTTTTATTTGAAAATAAGCAGTTCCTCATAAATTAACTTGCTCATTCCTAGAAATAAACTTTCAGCTTGAGTGGAACTGATCATAAGTTATCTACCACAACAGTGTCATAATGTTAATTTTACCTATCATGTTCTCTCAGTAAAGCAGGAGATAATTACAAAATATTTAAGTAAAATACAATATAAAGAATGTATGTAAGTTCAGAGGAGCAAGAATTGCTAGACTAACAACAATATCAAATCTTGTCATTTTGTCACTTATTTCTTGTTTTAAAAACATGTTACATTATCATTAGACACACTTCAGAAATTCCACATCTGTTACCAAAACTGCCATGATTCCTTTGTCTTGTACTTCAGTGCTCTTTGTGTTTAAGGTTTATTATCACTTTGAGTCCCATAACAGATGAGCTACAAAGCTCTGACTACAAATCACAGGTGGTGGGAATTTCTGGAGCACTTATTTTATTGGTTCTTCAGCTCAAAAAGATGATTACAGAGTGCTTCTCAGAAGAATGCTTGTCAGGTTGATCTGCACGCACAATGATAGCACAGACTTTGTTCTTATAAGTGTTGTGTAGCACCACAAATCTCTACCACAGTTCATAAAGAGCATACAGAGCAAAATCATAGTGCAATGTATACATTTTCTCCTACACATTCAACCCTTTTCTGAGTCAATTAACATGACTCCAAACAAAATGGCCTTACCACTTCCAGATGGAGCTTCCAACACTCCTCTCATGAGAGAACACTCTTGTTAAACATGTCTTGTTAAACGAGTTAAATATCAATAATTGAATGAGATAAGGATTTGCTCCATGTACAAACAGTTGTTTGACAATGTGTCGGTAATGAAGAAAAACAACAGCGATGGTCATAAAGTGGCCGGGACACTAAATTAGAGCCAAAGGAACATTCTATGACACCAAGTTTGACATCTTATTTTGTATCAGTGCATATTATACAAGTACCATCTCTGAGTGAATGGAACTTGCACCAAATGTGTTCAGTTCCTTTTAATCTAAAATTTAAATCAACAGCAAACAGATGGAGGACTTTTCTTCACTCACATAGTCACTTTTTTTTCTTCTTCTGTTCTCCTTTTTCGTGGGAAATGTTTGTGGCAAAAATGTACTTCTCTCGCAGCCGTCAGATCATAACAAATAATCTTTAATTGTTCTGTTTACAAGTGTTCCACAAACAAACCAGACATTACAGGGAGTTGCTATTTATCCACTTACCGACACTCACATATGCACTAACATCTAAAATTTAAAATGGTTCAGATGACAAAATGGCACTGTGACAGATTATATTATCAATGAACACAATTCTTATTTTGAAATCACTATTGAATTCTTTTTAATGTTTCTGCATGCTTTTAAAGATACTTTTGTGAATCGTTTGTTGCTGCCATAAATTTAAAACAGTACAGGATTTTGTTTTTTGAGTTATCTGTAGTATTTATCTGTCTTTTTTGTTTTGTCTTTTTCTGTTGCAAGCTGAGTTTTAAAAAATCATGGCCTGTTTTTTCTGTGTCCAACTTGCAAAACCGCTTTTTTTTTTTTTTGACTAGCAGTCTTCTTCAATCCTTATGGACATTCAGAGAAAAAAGCAATTAAAAGTATGAGCACATTAGTGAGTGATTACAGATCCCTCTGTCTACATCTTTGGGCTTCCAACAAGCAGCACACAACTCTGTGTGAGAAAGTCTTTGAGATAGCAGAGAGCACAGAAGTATGTTGTAGTCATCAAAAATGTCTAGTTGGTGAAGCAGGAGAACATTCTCTTTTGGGAAAATGTTGTTGACACATCGCTAACTGGAGTCATAAGCTAAATAACAGGGAAGATGGCAGTACAGCATTTTTTTTCCCTGTACCATCAAGGGATTTTATTCATACCATGTAGAGAAACTGGTTGCCAACATGTGCCATGGCAAATTTGTTGTACAAAAAGGATATTTCCAGACGGTATCTCAAATGCTTAATTGACTTTAATAACATTGATCTGGCTTCTAGATGCAGTTATTCAGTGTGGTGCTCACCATTGCTCATACAAGACTCACTTGGTCAACGCACAGTCAATGCACCCTCAGCAAATGCAACAGGCCCAGATGTGGTTACCAGTGAAATCATGCAGGTTTCTGGGACGGGTCGCGCACAGGACAGTGGATTAGACTAAATTAGTTCTGCCTGTCCATCCAAGCCAGATTAATTTCCATTATCAGATTCTGCACGGCGTACCACAGCTCTTCTCCATTTTTTGAACTCACTTCAGGTAGTACAAGCTGCGCCAAACCGTATACTGCGTGCAAGTGATTTGATAGCAGACTGCATTTGTTGATTGGCTTGTGATTTACATCACTGCATCACTAAACTACATTTCAACCACCTAAGTAGACAGGAGTGTAATTATAAGTTTAATCTTGAGGAGCACGGGGATCATAGGCGTCAACTTTTAGAGCAGAACGACGGTGATTTAGTAGACCTGCAAGCAGCACAGCTTTCTGAAGAATGACCCCGCAATGAAGAAGCTAGAAACTATGTGGCTCTGGTCAGTTATAATTTGGTGTTTGGTGCTGGCAAGTGAGAAACTCCAGAACTACATAATATTAGCTTGGCGCGATGTGCATATTTTTCTTTGTTTGGAATTTTCTTTTAAATAAAGTCATTGCTTGGATATTGGTTCTTTTGACTGCATTACCTAAATCCAAAGGGTTGCACATGTTTAAAAAAAATAAAAAAATAAAGTGCTAAATTATAGATACATGTATTGTCATATAAAAATAAAGTCCAAATTCAGCTAATCTGAACTGCTTTCATTATGTTTGGGCCAGTAATGAATTTCTATAAGACAAAATGAAATATCTTGCTTTAGTTGAGTAATTTAAAACCAGATCCGCCAGGTTATCCTGATTCAACTATATCTCCTGGTAACCCATAGCCTGCCCACATTCCTACCCATATTAATGCCCAAAATAGTAAGGAACACTCTCCAACATAGGGTAGGATTGTTCCAGATATTAACCAGTTAGACTTAGTAATGGAGAAGCAGCTTAAATGTGCGGTTGTTTCTTTGTGGTTCTCAGAGAAAGTGCATTTTACAATAAGGGCACCTTGAATTCAAGGTGTCTTGTTAGTGGGTTACTACATCCTTTTTGCCAGTAAAAAAAAAAATTGATCCCAGTAAATACTTAAAGCACAGCAGGACTAATATGACTAAGAATAAAATCATTTTAAATTTTGAAAATTCAAATACTGGTTGTCCGATCAGATGATATCCGTAGTATCAATGCATCTCTGCAATTGCAATGTTTAAAGAAAATTACTAAGGTGATTTTAGCTCTAAACACCTGGTTATTAAATACTGGTTGGTAGACATAAATGTGCCCTCAGACTTCATCATTTACCACAATTTTATTTGGACACAGTAGATTTTTCCCGGTACATCTATGGCAAACACTAATTTTTCCATTTTCTAGATAAAGTGTTATTTGGCAAAAACCCAGTATTGACCAAAGTATATTTAAAGGTGTATGTTGTTATTTTAAATGAACATTTGGCCGTGCCCTAAACTGTCTCTTGGCTCCGCCCACTTTGGTGGAATTTTTCGGAATTTGTTAGGGGTGAGGTCTGCTTAAGCATCTTACCCTGCCCTGACACATGAACTACATGAAAGTAGGAAACATTAGAAGCCACACCCATGCTTCATAGATGCGAAAGGACTTGCAGACTGGAGCGGGTGCACATCTAATACGAGAGGGAGAGAATTTCAATTAACCTGAGTACAACCATAACGCCAGCCACTTGCCGCTGGGTAGGACCAGATGCTCTGTCCTTCATGCTTGTTTTCCAGCTCCTTCTTCAAGCATGCTAGTGGATGCTCACAGACTTGTCCAATTTTTGAAATGAAAATCTTGCACCCCTGATTCTGTGCTATGTACTTTGCCTTGTTGCTATTCAGTTTACCTCGGCCATACCATTTTTATGGCTATTACATTAAACTTGGAATGATTTGTTGGCGTTTCATTCTTTTCTTTCTTTTGTTCTACCTTTTTGGCTTTCTTTGCCTTCCACGTTGACCTAATTTTTATTTAATCCATGCAAAAAAAAGGAAGTAAATGTAATCTAAGTATAACTATTATTATCTGAATTAATTGAACACATTTCAGATTGGTTTGTCTAATTGTGTTGTCAGTCCTTGTATCAACTGTCCACACAAATAGTCCAGTAACAATACTGCAAATAACATCTGCTTCATTCCAATACACAAATCCTGAGGTTTATTCTGTTTTACATCCACCTCGGGATTTGTGTTGGGATTTACCCTCAGTCCACATGCTTGCCTCTTGCATGCAGTGGATTTTAGCACATTGAAAGTGTGTATTGTAGTGTAAAAAAATAAAAATAAACATATAAAATAAAAAAAATATATATATATATTTAGAGACAGAATTTAAAGATGACTCAAATCATCTCATCATGATACACACCAGAAATATTTGCCTCAACATAATTTCAAGCTTAATAAATAATAAAGTTAAAGTCACTATTCAAAAACAACTTCCTTCAGCGAAAGTCTAAATAGCTTGCAATTTAGTTTCATTTTCTGAAGAGACAATTTTGTTGTTTATATTGAAATCAGGTTCTGCATTCCCTTTCATAATTGTTTTCATGTTTATTTCTCTTTGTTTGCCATTAGCAAATTTCTTTCTCAGTATGAATTATCATCTTGCTCTGCTTTGCTTCTTTTAGGTGACCGAAACAAGGACGGGCCCACTTGGATGCAGTAACTATGACAACCTCGACTCTGTCAGCTCTGTTTTGGTTCAGAGCCCTGAAAACAAGATTCATTTGCAAGGTTGGCTATCCATAATTGAACTCCCCCCAATTTCTGAAGGAATTGTCTCAGTGTCGGCTCCCTGGCAAGTTTATAACTACAGCGTGAGAGTGTCAGAACAAATTTAGCTTCAATCACTCTTTCTTCTCTCCCAGTGCATGCTTGCAAAGTTTTAGGTAAATCCCAACCAGAAAAATCTCGAACCGAAGTAGAATAACTGGTGTAAAAATAAAATTGAGTGAATCTTTGCATACATGTTTTTGTTGCCAAGCATGTGCATTGTAAATAAGAAAGTCACTATCAGTCTTAAATCAATTATTCTACAGATGTTGCATACAGAAGTGATCTATACTTATACTGTAGTGGTTAAAGGACATCTGTGCAGTTCTTGTTTTATTCATCTATATGTTTGTCCTGTTTCTTTTATTGCCTCAGGCCTCCAGGCCATACTGCCAGAATATCTGAGAGCCAGGTTTGTGCAGGCTGCTCTAAGTTATATTGGCTGTAATGAAGAGGGCCAGTTTGTGTGCCGGGACAACGACTGCTGGTGCCAGTGTGCTGTCGACTATCCGCAATGTAATTGTCCAGAGGTTGATCTGAGAGCTATGGAAGGCAGTTTACTGCAAATCAGAGATTCATGGAACATGGCCAACCAAGACTTTGAGGCATCAGGTCAGTGTTATTCTCCTGTCTCTCCCTGATTGATGGTGGTACTTTCTCTGGGGAAAAGAATGTACTCGATTGTCAAAAGAGGTGAAAAGAATAGAAATAATTCGTTGACAGGAGAAATTAGCAGTGATATATTTACGTTGGCTCTTCTCTTGATGAAAATATAAATTAGAGATGTATCTGGTGTTGTGCAGCAACATGTTGGTTTGACTACAAATTATTATTGATGAGGACCTAAGACAATTATTAAAGTTTGTAATTTTTCTCATATTTATGAAATTAAGGCACTGCCTAATTATACTGAAGTAATAGTCAAACAGCTCTGTTGCTGTCAGTTACTGTTTAAGGTTATCTGCCTTATGAGATACAGAATAACAAAATTTCTCCAAAATAAAATATTTTAATAACAAAATACTTCAAGATTCAGTTAAAATACTTTTGTCAAGAAACTCTAACTATGCTAGTAAGATTCAGTTTAACTACTAAGTAAAAAATGAAAGAAAATAAAAAAGAACTGTTAAACTACTATAGGGGAAAATTGAGGCTGCTGCCAGCTCATCTAAGTCCCATATTTAAGTACCACTAATACATATATTAATGTGTGTGAGTGTAGGTGGTGTGCTCTGACTGACTGCAGCATGAACAGTGAACTTTGTAGTAACCACAGCAGGACAGCGGACAACTTCTTAGGCAAGAGAAGTTTGCATAGCAAATTTCAGAAACAAGTAAATTGAAGGGGATTTAAATTATGAAGACATAAAACAACAAGCAAGGAACACACATTCAATTGTCTCAAATGTCTTCATCAAAATCATCACCATAAAGTATTCCCGTAAAGACTAAATTAATTGATATTCTAGTCATTAGTAATCAACTCTTAGCAAATTATTTTAGCTTTGATTTAAAATGAACTAATCGTTTTCACATTTTTCTGGAAGTTTCTTTCAGATTAGAGGAACATTACACTAAATGCTGATTCTCCCTGTTTGGTTCTGATTCTGGGGATGCAGAGCAGACTTTAACCAGAAGAATAGAGTGGTCTGGAAGGTTGACACAATGACACCAGTTCTATAATGTATTTTGGTGCTAAGCTTTTTAGTGATTTCTAAATCAACTAAAGCATTTTAAAATATATTCTTTGAGCTATAGGGGACCAGTCTAAGCACTTTAAAATGGAGATGATATGCTCTATTTTCCCAGTTTCAGTAAGGATGTGAGCAGCTGGGATAACGGAGACAGAATTGCCTGCATCTATGATCAGATTCTTTCTGCCTGAGCTGAGACAGCCAGTTTCAGACTCCTCGTCTTATTTTTGGCTGGGTTACAGTCATTGATTATAGAAACAGCAGGCCATATTTTACTTTGGATCTAAGGATTTTTTTTTTAAGATATCGTCTTGTTCTCAGCCAGCAATATCAGGACTTTCACATGCCTGTTCTCTATGACATAGTCTGTGGAGAGCTTCAGGCAAAGACATATAACACTGTTCTGCTCATGCTGTTATACCTCTATGACATCACGGTGATTACAGCTGTGGGGAACTCCTCCTTCCAGCAAGCTGTCATAAAAACTGGTTAATACTATGCTTGCTCGAATTCAGAGTTTTTACCAGTCTTTTAGTTCATGTTTCCATGTGGCTTGTGTGTATCTCAAACTGGTTTTACAGTCAGCCTTACTCCACTTGCAAATATTTCGAGTGTATAATGATCTTCTTTTAACAGTTGATTCAGGCAATGTTGCAGTTTTATTACTTTTAGATCTGAGTGCTGCATTTGACACTGTAGATCATCAGATTCTCTTGTACAGATTAAAACATTGTGTTGGCCTGAGAGGCCCAGTATTTGAATGGTTTCAATCTTATTTAGAAAATAGAACTTTCTCAGTTCATCTGGACCGATGCTGTTCTGGGGCCAAACCTTTAAAGTACAGCGTCCCCCAAGGCTCAATTTTAGGTCCCATTTCGTTTATTTTATATTTACTGCCTCTTGGTCAGATTTTCCATAAATTTAATGTTTCCTTTCATTGCTTTGTGGATGACGTCCAGATTTATATGCCCCTTAAACTACAAAATGTCAGCTATTGACAGATTGTTTAGCTGAAGTTAAATCTTGGATGGAACAAAACTTTCTTCACCTCAATCAAAGTAAAACTCAAGTTATATTATTTGGTCAAAGTCTTTACATTAAAAAAACCAGATCTGATTCTCGGTTCCTTAGCTCGGTTTTGTGAGACCTCAGCTAGGAATCTTGGCTTTACTTTTGATAGCTTTTTAAAGCTCCATAAACAAGTTAGTTCTGTCGTTAAATCAAGTTTTTAATCACCTATGGATTTTAGCAAAAATTAAGTCTTATTTTTGTTTTAAGGACTTTGAAGGACTTATCCATGCCTTTATTACAACTCGTCTGGATTCTTGCAATTCTTTATATAGTGGCATGGATAAATCACAGATGCATCGACTTCAAATGATACAGAATGCAGCGGCACGGCTTATTACAGGAACCAGGAAGCGTGACCATATAAGGCCAATGCTGGCGAATTTACACTGGCTGCCTGTCACTTATCAAATAGATTTTAAGATTCTTTTATTGACTTTTAAAGTTTTAAATGGGTTAGCTCCTCGTTATCTTCAGGACCTTTTAAAATTCCAGTCTGTGTCCAGAACCCTACGATCAAACAATCAGCTATTACTTACAGTTCCTCGGACCAGACTAAAGAGGAAAGGAGATCGGGCTTTTTCTGTTGTTGCTCCTAATCTATGGAACAATTTACCTTTCCAGATTAGATCTGCTAACAGCCTGGAACATTTTAAATCGCTTCTTAAAACTCATTTTTATTCTTTGGCTTTTAATTGAAGCAATGTTTGATTCTCTGTTTTTATCAACTTGTTTTTGTTTTTGTGCAGCACTTTGGTGCAGTTTTATACCTGTTTTTAAAGTGCTATATAAATAAATTTGACATTGACATTGACATTGACAAATATTTATTTTCCCCATCGCTTTATTAAGTGTTGTTAAATCATAGCTCTTGTGCAGAACCATAACTTTAGATGTGAAACAACACCAAAACTGACTTTCAGAAATTTATTTATTCAGGAATTATATTAGACTACTATATGCTACGTTCTGCCATAAACACGCATTTGTATGTGTGGTTTTGGATTGGCTGAAAAACTCCATAAACATGAAACTTGGTATTAGGACAAATTTATACAACCCAGGGTTAACAAACCAATTAATAAATACAAAACCATTTTTATTTACTAATTGCTAGAATAATGAATGAAATACATGTATTTATTTATTTAAAAATTGGCCAGAAAACTGCCGTCATTGCAACACTATCCAAAACATAAGGCAGTCATCTTTCTACTTCCCAATTGGGATGGCAATCTCAAGTGTGTCTTTTTCATTCAAATGTAACAGTCTTCATTACAGCCCAGCACTACAATTTTAGTTTCATCAGACCACAGCACATATCTTCAAAAGTTTAGGCTTAATCTCAGAGTGCAAACCATAATTAGTGTTTTTATGTAGCTTTTTTACTAATAGCTTCTTTCTCACTAGTTTCCCTGTGGATAATGACTTTCTTAAACTCGCTTCAGCCATCCTCATGATGACTTTTGCTCCTGTTAATTTGCACATTTCACACCAATATACATTTTATCTCTGAGGCACACAGCCCCTCTGCTTGCAATGGTAGGATGGCTGGACATGGACATTGTGTTTATTCTTTGTATGAACCAGGAATGTGGTAGCTTCAGACATCTGAGGCTTCCACCTCATACCTAGTCAGCTATTACATATTTACCTATATGGTAAATATAATACATTTTCAAAATAATGTAAATCAAGTTTTAACACAATTTTTTATGGTAAATTAAATGTTAAATGATTAGAAGATAACTGATGATAAATATGTAAAGACTGAAATGCAATTATCCAACATTCTTATGACAATTCAGCACTAAAGACAGGTTAGGATTCCATACATTACAGGTGTGGAATCTAAACATTATTGGGAAAATGTTTTTAGTTAAAGACTTGAAACTTGATCCTGAATTGGGATACATGACCTGACTTGAAATATGATGGACTTGCCCCTTAAAGACTTGAAACTCTGAAAAAGATGATTTGTCAATATCTCGTTGGTAGGTAGATAGGTCAGTTTTAATAAAAAAAAAATAAATAAATAAATAACAAATGTTCTGTGATAATTCTGCAGATGTAAATTGTTACAAAACCAGAAGTAATTTCATTCAAAAGACCTTTTCTAAAGACCTTTGTTCCTTTTCTACTTGAGACAATATTGTCTGTGTGTGCCATAGGAATTTCTCCTCATTAGTTTGTACTTAAGCAAAGTGATGATAAAATAATAATAATAATAATAATAATAATAATAATAATAATAATAATAATAATAATAATAATAATAATAATAATAATAATAAACTGATAGTGGCTTAAAGCAGTGCTGTGCAAGAATTCTATGTGACCTAACAGAATCTGAGACATCCAAGGGTGAGCTGACTATCTAAGCATCATTGAGCATTCAAAGCTCATCTACCTAATTCTTGACATTTATACATGTATCTGACGGTGGCAGTTTAGCCTCTGTGTTTGTATTTAGATTGTTTGGTCCAGAAAACAAAAGTGCATGTGAATTGATGTGACTGGATCAACAGTGAATCAGTCAGATGAAGACCCTACAGTAGCCTGAGGAGAATTTGTCATGCCCTAGAAATGAACCACAGTTGCTATAATCCGTTAGAAGCACATGATGTAACCTCTAATATAATACTTCACGGCTCAGTTATTGCCATTTTGTCTGTTAGCCTTATTTAATGTTTCTTGATAAACATGACAAAATAGAGCATGTCAACAGATTTTAGATGATCATTTTTAGTTCAATTTCCATTTATGATCTGACAAAATGTCTCGTGTAATCGATTTGGAAGTTACGTCATATATTGCATCCATTCTGTGCATTCTTTATTTTTGTACCGCTCTCAACTTGTCTGTGCTCGTGATGTGCTTGTGAATGGAACACATTCACGAGCACATCACTGTTTGAGACATTTCCCGCTTTGCCCTGAGCCATTTTCAGTACACCTTGCTGGTTGAGACCATTACCACTAGCTACATGTTTCTTTACTGAGAGCGACTCGATTAGCACATTCTTGGCAATGACTTAAGCAGCAAGGTGCACTGAAAGCACAGTTTCAGTGCGGTATTTATTAAAGAAAAATAAGTTCCTATGAACCCCCTGTGGACCTACTTGTACATTTGATCGCATGGAGAACAACTTACAGCCTTACCACAAAGATTAATAATCATAACTCTGATTGTTAAATTAGGTTTCTGCTGTCAGCTGATGGCAGATATGATTTGCTTTGATCTCATGCTGAGAGTAACATGGTTTATTGAAGAGATTGTATATTTTTCTGGATCAGTTTCTTAATTCATAATGGACAGCAGGATTTGTGTTTTCTGGTGCTCATACGCAGAACACTATCGTGTAGGAGAACAGAACTAAAACACAACAGCCCAAACACACAACAACCTCAGTACTGGAATGTACCTATACATCCTAACCAAGTCACACTTTAGGTGAGAATGTTGTCTCTAAAAAAATGAACACAATTCTCTGTACACAAGCCATCAATTGTAAACTGTTTGAGACAATTAGAACATTTAGCATTTCTTAGTTAAGCTGGCTCATAATTTTGTCAAGAAAATTAGACTAAAATCTGATAAGGTTATTTTTATTATGCCTAATTATTATGGTGAATTGACAGAATTTACATAGCACCTTTCCAGTCTCTCAAATCATTTTGCACTACAGATACATTCACTCTCACAAACACAAATACATTGGATTTAAGTGCCTTGCATGGAAGTAAAGCAACCTTCCGATAGCAAGACAACTACCAAAGTTGCCTCTATTATCTATATGTGCTCCACCAAATCGCTCTTTTGTCTTACTTCTACAATTAAAAGTGCCATTTCATTTTTCAATCAGTGGCTGATAAGATAATAATGGTGTGTAGATAGCAAATTTCCAGCAATGAGGTTTTATTTCAGTGAGAGTTTTAAATGTCTTCTAGCTTCATTTCACAATTCTGTAGTTTCCTGAACATACAAGATTTTAATTATCCTAAAGCTCACAAAAGCTCACTTCAATGTTTTAAGTCAATATGTTAGCATGTACCATGATGCATTGTTTTTTTTTTATCCTTTCAGCCTTTGCTTGCAGTTATTTGTTTCTCATTTCTTTTAATAGCTTCTGTTAGATCTATTTGCCTCGCCTCGGTACACTTGCAAATATCCACTGAGCTTTTTTTTATTGAATGTCATGACAAATGGTGTTTCAATAACTCAAACAATGAAAGATGATGAAGGGTAGATGTTGTATGGCATCCAAAAGCATGATATATTTCATCCCTCTATCGCTCACAGTATCATTGTTGTTGAAAAATTAAATAGAAAACAGAACCCTGCTGCTAATGTTGATATATTCAGTGCACAAGTGTAGAGAATTTGAAGAGAAAGATAAAGCCAATTTTTCTTGTACTGCAAGACCCCATTTTTACATATTACTAGACAGATACAACTGAATCTGCCTAAAATATGGACTCTATATGGCATTATTGAATGATTCAGTACCTTTGAAATATGCATATCCACTGCACCTTAGAACATGTCACATTTAAATTACATTCTTCCATATTTAAAAAAATGATTTTATGTGACAGAATAACAGAAAGCAGTCCAAAACTGAGACAAGGAAGGAAAATGATAACCATTTTTTTTTTTTTTTACAAATAAAGATCCGGAAAAACTAATGCATTTGTAATTGCCATTTTTTCTGTTATCCCTACATGAGTTCTCCTGCAACAACTCAAAGCAAGGTTACGTTGAACATTGCAAGCTTCTTTTTGCACAAAATTAGGCCCACAAGGCCAAGGACTTTCCACTTATAGAGACAGACTGAGAAAGATTTGAATCAAATGTAACTTAAGTGGCCATGGGAACGATTAAAGGGTTGCAGAGATCCACAGCTCAGGTAAAAAAAATTTTTTTTAAATCTATTAATTATTATGATTCTAAAGAATTCATAGAGCTAGAGAGTGATTTGAGTTGATTATTTCAGAACATATTTATATTTTACTGAAAGTAAAGGTTATGGCCAAATGTGAATCTGTGCCTTTAGCAAAATATTTCTGTTCAGTCTCTTTCAACAAAATGACAAGAAGGTGATGGAAATCCACCGCAAAATATGTACAACTACAATGATTGCAGTGACAAGCAATTCTGCATTATTGGCTTAGGTTACAATTTCCACATATTTATAAAACTTTGTGAAATCAATTTCTTTTTTGCTTCCACTCCATTACTTTGTGTCAATTTGTCAGAAATAAATTCCAATAAAATTATAATATAACTTTGTAACCTGCTCTTAGAGGAATTTCCAAAAGTATTAATGCTGCTTGGACTTTCACACTTTGTCATTGTTCACGTGTACCCAAATGCTCATTTACACAGAAATATTTCCTTACAATCTTGTTTAATCAATACATGAGTTTCACAGGACAACAATACACACCTTGCACAATCACTTGGGAAGCTATTGACACCTAATTGGTTTTCTAATCAGCTGCCTCATCATCACGATAACGTTAAGTAATTACAAACAGTAGCATGGTCATTTTCTAATCAGTCTTGCACATGTTTGATTTTCAATACATCCAATCACGATGATGACAACGGTGATGTTGTTATTGAATGCCTCGAAATCTAATCTGCTTTCTATTCAGAATGCATCCAGTAAACAGTTGCTCTGAATTGCTGACAGATATTATACTCTGAGCTCCATGTCCACCCTTTTTTTCTCCCTGACTGATTTGCATCCAGAGCATTGAAATACCTGTAGGCTGTTCATTAATGAAAGGGGGAAGAAACCCTACCCAAATCTGTATTTAGCCCTGCCTTTTCCCATTAGCATACACGTCAACCAATACTCTTTTCATTTAGCCCTGCAGCACTTGAAATCCCACGACCCTTACAAAAACTGTTCTCATTTGCCATGTCTAAACTAGCCAAATATAATTAGAGCAACGGAAAAAGAAGTTAACTCTGCCCAAATGTGACAGGAAGAGATTGAAATTTTTATTTTTCATATCTTTCTGCTTTCCAGAAGAGTTTCAAAACTTTGTTCGAAGGCTTCCCACATTCTACGCCCTGAACGCTTCTGCCATCCAGTATTTCTGGAAGACGGAGCCGTCCATTCACCAGCGATACAAACAGCTAGAGCTCAGCACACAGCAGCTTGCAAGCAAAGCACGGCGCATCATCAACAAGATCTTCACCCTCAGCAAGAGATGTCAAACTCAACCAAAAATTATTATGCTACGGGAAAGGTGAGAAACTGAGAAGTTTCTATGATGACTTTTTTTTTTTTTTTTTTTTTACAAGGTAGTGGATGTATGTGTTTGTGGAACACTCATTCAATCTTTCCATTCACCTATTTATGTAGTGCTTTTTTTTAATCAGTCAAACAAGGCATCACATAGTACGGACACACACAATAAATGAATTATTTGACATTATGCTGAGCTCCTGCTGAGCTAAGCTGCAGTCACACCTGATCTCTTGGCTGCATTCCCATCCATATCTTCTTTACTTTCACAAAATCAGAACTATCCTTCTGTGAAATTAAAGTTTGCTGTATTTTAAAAAAATGTTACAGAGTGTAAGGGATTTACCTATACAGCAATGAGAGCATAGGATTGTTTTGTTCATCTTTAGATCATCCAACATTTGTTTTCTGTTAGCATAATCTTATTTTGAAATACAAAGTTAGCAATAAAATGATTGTATACATGCATGGAACTGTTGAATTAATGGTTATTTTTATATTTAGGGGAAAATCTTGACTTTCACTTTATTGGTAAATTAACAACATTAGACAAAGAAGAAAAAATATAACTTTACAAACCTATAATTTAGCAAACAAAAAAGGAATAATGAATTAAATTAAGGATTATTAGGAGAAAATTTGAATACATCTATTTTGAAATTAGATTTTTTTCTTGCATAAAGAAAAACATTCCTTTTGTAAAAGCAGAACTCATCAAGACTGCAGATTTTTCATCTTAATTGTTAAAAGAATGTATTTTTTGACGCTGGTGGAGTTTTTAATGTTTTGCTTAGACAGAGATCTTCAATCCATATTTATGTGGTAAAGTTGTAGCTTCAGGCATAATAGCCAGTGAAATATAGAGCCCATGCACACTTTGCAGTTTTATGAGAATAAATTGTTCTTTTCTTTTTCTAAATTAGTTTTTTTTCCCTCTTACATTCAAGAGTTTTGCTTCATTAACTCTTTGCACCCCAAGCAGTGTTTTGGCATTATTTGCTCTGTCGCACATTTTGTTCCTCGACACAAACATTGTTTTGTTGTTGCTGGATAGAAGAGAGATAATTCATGTTTTCAAGTGAACTTGTTAGTGGAAATGGAAAATCTGTGGATAATTTGACTATCTTGTAAGCCATTTTTGATGTCAAACATAAAGGGTAAAAATTTTTGAAATGATAAAAATTTCTCATTTATTTTCCCTTTGTTAAGAATTTCAACTTTTACATGATGTTACTTTAAGAAATCGCTTGGCCTCTTCTGGTGTAAAAGTTAGTGTAATTATTACATTTTTTAAAGGAAGCATTATTTGAAAAACAGATAGTCTTAAACCTTATTGAAGTCCTAACTTAATAGACATTACAGAAGAACTAGAAATTCCGAATTCTTAGTTGTAGTTGGCTGCAATGAGATATAAATCTATAGCGCTCGTTATTGCTTTACTAGAAGGAGTGAAAAGTAATTTGGAGTTGTAGTAAGCAGAATGTAACAGTGCAGTTTTTTTCTATTTTCTATTTAGGACAATAGTCTGGTGTTTGGGAGGTGTGAACTAATCCTCAGTAATTGTCTCGTCTCAAGATTTTCAAAGATAACACAGCATTTATTTGCCACTGGCTACCATCTTCAGAATCTGCCCTGTTAGGTTATCTTTGTAACACAAAAGATTTTTGTTCATACAATCTGTTTAGTAAACTGTCTTTAAGTTTAAGTAAAACTAAAATTGTGCTATTTGGAAACTACAATCAAAACCATGATGTAAAGGTTCAAATAGATAGGTTTCCAATTGAGAAAGTTAAAATTAAAGTTTTTGGGTGGTAATAAACAACCAGTTGAACTTGAAAAAGCGTATTAAGCATTTAAAATCTAAACTGTCAAGAAATATTTCAATCCTCAATAAAGCATAACATTTTCTGAATCGTAGTACCCTTCATACTGCATACTCTGCATTAATCTTACAATACTCAACTTACTGTTTAAATCAGGGGAGCCCAAAGTTGGTCCTCAAGTGCTGGCGTCCTCCTTGTTGTAGTTCTCTCCCTGGTTTAACGCACGTGGATCAAATGATGACTCGTTAGAAGGCCTGAGCACTGACATGCTGAAAAGGTTGTTAGTACTAACAGAGAGAGAACTAAAACATGCAGGATGCCGGCCCTCGAGGACCGACTTTTGGGTTTAGATGGTTGATGTAACAACTACATTACTTCACTGCTGCTGTTGATCATACTATATATAAGAAAAGAGTGCTATGCATTATTCACAAGATTAGACATCTGCATCATACCAACTCACTTTTCTTGCAGGCCACATTACTTTGGTTTACAAGTTTGTTTAAATTTCACACAGTACAAGGGATGTTACAAGATACAACACATGACCAAGTAATATATGGAAAAAGTTTAAGGTTTGAGAAGAAGACTATAACTTCATGAGTAACTTAAATTTTATAACACTACAGCACATACCATAAAGAGAGCCTTTTGTGTATTCATATCTAAATTTCAGCTGTGGGATTGTTTAAATGTGAATCTGTAGCACTGTGAAAACTTAAAAAAAAACAAAGTATAAAGAAATGGTCTTTGATCATTGTACAGTGGGAATGAAGAGAGGCATTGATTATTATAACAGGGGTATATAAAATTTATGGTCGGCCATGAATTGATTTTTCTTTGTCTGGATCTAAGAGTTTTACTGAATTTGCAATATAATTCAGTGGTTATTTACTGTTATCATTTTAACTGTCTTTTCTTTTTCTGGGATTTTGTTTGAGTAAAGAAGAGATATCAATTGAAACTGACTGACCAAAAAAACTTAAAAGGGAAAGGGAGTGGACTTATAAAAGAGTTTACTCTACCCACTCCTTTTTGGACACAGAACTGATGAATATGGACAGAGGGGCCAAATTATTTATTTATGGTTATTTTTTTTGCTTTAGCTATATTTATTTTGTTGATTACGCTTTATTGTCTTGCTATCTCATTGTTTTGTTTCTTGAAATTGGTCTGAAACAAAGTAAAGAAATGGGAAAAATGATCTCAAAATATTATCAGTAGGACTAACATTAACAGTCCACATTAGCACATTTTTACATCTTTAAAACCCTACTAAAACTAGCAGAGTGGACTGAGTGGACTTTAATATTACCACAGCTTGTTTGTAATGTTAGCTTCGCTTCCCAGCTTGTACCAGCAAAGATGTGCAACATGTATAACTTTCAACATCTCTTAAGTAATTATGGAGAAATAATGATTTTCACTTTACACGTTGAGGTCGTTATCACTTTTGCATGATTAGAACAAATAAAAAAAATGTGGTTAAAACAATTTTTTAAATCTTGTTTTTATAAAACACGTTATTGAGAGACCTAAGCAGGAATACTGACTCTACACCATCTGTGATTTCTTGTAGGTCCAAAGTATGTGGTTATTAAAACAGTGCAGAATATTGTTGTTTTTGTTGCTCTGTCATAATGTTGGGAGCCTGACACACTGATCAAACTTTTTAGGACAGCTATCTCTGGAAATGTGTTGAAAATGACAGTTTCACATCACAATTTCTTAAATTGATGGATTCTCTTCCAGGAAGAAATAACAACTTTAGGGTAATTCCCTTTGGAATGTCTCCTGGTGTTCCCATGCAAATTGACAGAACATTGTGGTAGGGTTCAGAATGATAATGGTACTCAAAGTACTGACCTCCATATGGCTGTAGAATAGCCTGTGCTGTCTTTGGCATTTCAGAGTATTAAAACTGCATGAGGACAGTGATAGAAATCTTAAGTAGTTTGACTTTTTTTTTTTAGTTTACAGTTAAACTGGAATCAGACTGATGGTTACGTTGAACTAAAGCATCTGATAACATTGAAGACATGTGATGAGATGAAGAAAGAGAGTAATTCTTATGCAATTTCTATGAAATCTGCTTTGATATTTTTAAATAATCACTTTAATTGGGGTTTCTAATGCATTTCATCCAATCCCTTATGTATGTAAGGGTAATTCCCTTGACTCTACCCAACCCTACCAGTTTTTTGTTTTTTTTATAGTAATTTTTATGCTTGAATTTTTAAAATCATCCTATTTAAATCCTGCATATATTCTAAAAAACACATTCATGGCTCTGTGATATTATTTTAGTACTAAGCCATCAGGGTCCTTTTCATACGAGGACAAAGGAGTAAAAAAAGTATCGTAGGCACAAAAGCCATATGCACTGCTTTCTGCTGCGCTGTTTGTGTGGAGGTGTCAGAACAGTCATAATGAAGCTCTGCAGAAGAACTGGTGTGCTTTTTTTTGTTTTTGTCAAATTAATGTTGCTTTTAATGGAACAAGCTATAGTGCATCTTCAGGGGAAAATCTTTTTTTTTTTTTTTTTTTTTTTTCCCCACAGGTTTAAAATGAATCAGAGTTAGAAAAAGGTTTATTTGTGACATTGATCTGAGTGAAATAAACTAATAGACATAGAGCAGATTGCAGAATGAAAACACAGATTCTCTTTGGCCCATATTGTATGCCATGTCTCCATGACTTTGCATGTCCTGCTGATCCAACACAGTAGTAAGACAGCTTCCTCTCACTTTCTGTACACAGTTTACACTGAAGCAACGTGAATTTCTGAAATGCATGTTATTTTACATTCAGTTCTTACTGACCTATTAAAAACTCTTTCTTAAAAAAACAAAACACACCTGTGTGCTTAATAAAAAGCATATTTCATACATGCTTAAACTTTTTTTAAAAGGTACTTTAAATCTGACAAACAAGACTTAAACAAATGAAGATTTTAATTTACTGAATATGATTGCTGTTTATGCAACTTTTACTAATTATGTACTATATATTTACCTGTACTATAATTTTCATTGAAAACCAAAATTTCAATGTAATCCTCTATCTAGCATTAAATTTAAAAAATATTTGGACTAAACCTATGCCAGTAAGATATAACCTACACAGAAACTGCAAAGGATCAAAGGAGATTTCTTGAACATTAGTCTTGCTTTGCTGGTATAATATGCATTACAAATAGAGGCAGAACTGAAGAAATATGTAAGCTCCTCAGCCATAAAAGTCGCCTCCCCCTCTATTGCATTGTTAGATCAAGGAATTATGTTAGAACTTGCATGGGTTTTGATCTCAAGATTGAAGCATGCAGCCCTGACTTATGTCATCACTTTGCTGGCTTCAGTGATGATCCATATTTTATATTACGATGGGCACCATAAATCAGACTTAATTAGATGGATTTATGCATACACTCAGAAGTGAAGGATATGTCCTTAAAAATAAGTTCAAGTTTTACAGGATGGAATATCTTTTTATAATGGCAACATGGTTCCTTAATAGATGAGACATATATCTCATTACTGTGATCTCTTGAAGTGTAAAACTGGCCCCACATAGTTTGTATTCTAAATTCTATGATTTGACTTAAAATGCGCTGTCCACTATAGGCAAAAAACAAGTATGTATCCAAAACAAGAACGCGGGCTATGTTCTGTTAAAAAATAATAAGCTCTATTACCCATGTATTCACCTACTGCTCTGGTTCTGTTGCAGGCCATTTGGGTATTGGCTCAGCTACATCCTGTCCATCATGTACTGTAGTGAAAACAACCACCTGGGTTCCTACATGGAGGAGACCCGGAGCTGCTCCTGTCCATACGAGCATCCCCCCTGCCAGAGTGTGATCCCATGCACAGTCGGGGAGGGCTCCTCGTGCGCATCCTGCTCCTATGAAAATCGCTCCCGCTGTGCCACATGCAATCAGGGCTACATGCTGAGCCAGGGCGTGTGCCGCAACGAAGTGCCAGACTCCACTGACCATTACATCGGCTTTGAGACTGACCTGCAGGACATGGAGTTGCGCTACCTGCTGCAGAAAAGAGACAACAGAATCAGCATCCATGGGATCTTTGTCAGCAATGATGTCAGGCTGAATAACTGGTTTGACCCATCATGGAGAAAGAGGATGTTGCTGACTCTAAAAAGTAATAAATACAAATCAAACCATGTCCACATGCTCCTGGGCATGTCTCTGCAGATTTGCCTTACCAAGAACAGCACACTTGACCCCATGCTCTCTGTCTACATCAATCCATTTGGGGGGAGTCACTCAGAGAGTTGGATCATGCCCATTGACCAGAACAACTACCCGGACTGGGAAAGGACTAAATTAGATCTTCCCTATGACTGTTACAACTGGACTTTGACTTTAGGCAATAAATGGAAAACCTTTTTTGAGACTGTCCACTTCTACCTACGGAGCCGCATCAGAGGGCCTTCAGGCAATGGAAATGGAAGTGTATATTTTGAACCACTGGAATACCTGGAACCGGGCCAAAATCTGGGCTACATGAAGATTAACAGCATCCAGGTCTATGGCTACAGCATGCACTTTGACCCAGAAGCGATCCAGGACTTAATTTTACAGCTGGACTACCCGTATACTCAGGGATCGCAGGACTCGGCCCTGCTGCAGCTGCTGGAAATCCGAGATCGGGTCAACAGGCTTTCCCCACCTGGAGCTCAGCCTCTGGATCTATTTTCCTGTCTGTTGCGGCACCGGCTCAAATTGTCCACAACAGATGTTACCAGGATCCAGGCAGCATTGCAGACTTTCAGTGCCAAGCAGCCAAACTCCATTGAATATGAAACAACCAAATTATGTAGCTAGTAAGTTGGCCGGTGGCCAGATGCACAGGCCTATCAATTGCGAGGAGCAATTCTAAAGCAGTGCAATGGACATTTTGGTGGACTTTGTAATTGACATGAATCTCAACTCCACGACTGAGATTCTCACATCAACTTTTCCTATAAATTTGTATAACATCTTAGAATTGAATAGGTTTTCACCATACATGCCTCATTACTCTTTATGAAAAGGTTTTGCCATTCATGTTATGAATTCAAAGCTTCGTTGTCATATTTTACCAATGTGCTAAAATTTGCAGATTGTAGAAACCTGATTCACTTGCACACATAAAATAGAAACATTATGTTGTCAAAGAATAATCCAACCAGTCTTATTATTTCACAAATATAATCTCAATACCAGCGTGGTTTAATTTGTTATTTATTTTGGTGTTTCTCTCATCACAAAAATAGTAGTTTTCATTTATTATGCGTCAATGGAGCATGTCTTTTTACTTGTTTTTTTTATTTACTTTGTAAAAAAGGGTTGTCACTTTTTATCTAGTCTACAACACATTTTTGTAAGAAAATGCTAAATAGATGCTGTATCATACAGATTTCTTGGAAGATACAATATAACAGGTTCACAATGTGTTACATGTGCTTTTATTTTTATAATGCTGTTGTTTGTGAAGCAAATGATATGACAATATTGTCTATAAAATGTACAGTAAAATTTGTTAATACACTAAATAAAATACATTTTTATGTGTGGTCTCTATCCATTTTGCGTGTTTTAAAAACTGGCTTTTGCTCCATATTGCTAAAAAGAGTGGATATAAAAATAATGTAA
The DNA here is from genome assembly GCA_010277075.1 of Poeciliopsis retropinna. Taxonomy (NCBI): domain Eukaryota; kingdom Metazoa; phylum Chordata; class Actinopteri; order Cyprinodontiformes; family Poeciliidae; genus Poeciliopsis; species Poeciliopsis retropinna. The sequence goes on from VMRM01000003.1 coordinate 8,311,834, forward strand.
ATCGAATCAGGCCAAGTTTTTGCAATAACAATAAATTTGACTTTGACTTCACTTTGCCTTGTAAATATGCATATTTGAGTTTTCAAATATGCAACTCACACAGTATTGAATGTCCTAACTTGAGATTTTTAAATAGTGTTTCTTAGAGGTCGGAAAGGTTACAGAACAATTGAGTTTTAGTCTTAAAACCAAAAAGACAGTTGTTTGTTATAAAATCATCCCAATCTTTGCTGAGGAGCTGGGGAGATGGAAATGTACGCATGTCTGCTGAAACTGTTGCCCCTGAGACCTGGTTCCAGATAAGCAGATGACAAGAGTACAACTGATTTGAGAATTGCATTTAGAGACTGTACAACTCCTTATAATTGTTAAATGAAATGTCTAATGAATGTATTTCAGAAAGGTTGTGTTTTGGGTGAAGGAGAAAAATATAATAACAAATTAGATAATCACAAATTGGAGCTTATACATAGTACCAGACATTGAAGCAGTAAATTTGGTGCTCTGCTATAACAAAACATTGCTGGGTTTTAGATCTCTTAGCTTTAGATTTTTGTTGATGGATGGCTGCTTGGGGGCAGTGGGGAAGACACGAGAATCAAAGCCTTTTATCTCAGGTGTGTCTCACAGTGGTTTGTACTCTGTTGTAATTTGTAGAGGTTTATGTCTTATTCCAAGCCATGAAATAAAAGCATTACTTTTTGTCTCCAGGTGCTTTGTGCTACAAGTATTACGCTCTCCACAAAACCATTTGCAGGGACCTCTCTGATGTTTAAACATTTCATAGTAGAAAAGCAGTCAATGTGAAAACACTGTTTCAGAAACTGAGTTTGCCCAGAGAATTACAGATTATAGGCTCAGAAGGCAGTGAAGCTTCACTCTAAAAGTTTTCTGAAAAATATTAATAGCTTCTTTATGTTAAAATAGTGGAGGGACCATAATAAAATTGCTAAAGGCCTAAAAGAAGCTTTAAATCAAATGTTTTAGCAAGTGTCCTAATTAACCTTACCTCAACCTCAAAAGCCATTTGAGATCGACTACTGTGTTATGACCAATCTTCAAAATGCAGTTGCAGTGAGACATTGTAAGTTATAGTCCTCTAATGGAATCTTCAATCTTTTCGGGAAAACAAACTAATTCAGCAGTGAAATCAGATTGTTTCTTTCCCGTCCTTATATCTGAGTTAATCCCCTCTAACACTGTAACACCACAATTACACTGACGCACCAGGGGGTTTCCCCCTTCCAACATCTAATGGAAAGCAACATATGCTCCACCAAGCCTTACAATGTCTAGGGCTATTGTTTCTTTATTTTTCTATGCTGATTTAATGAAAATTAGTCAAGCATTATGGCAATACAAAGTAACATCTGGATGGGTTGTTTTGCTCTGTTTGAAAGACTAAGGAAAGTTACTTCCTTTTTGTCTAAAGAGAGAAATAATCATTTTGATCTACACTATGGACCAAAATGAAAGCAGGGAAATAAGCATGACGTGATTTTTTTTCTACTTTAGCTCACTAACCTCCATACTATCTTAACCCAAAATTACATATAAACTTGGCAGATTTTGGTTTTAAATTGTTTCATTAGTCTAAGAATCTTTCTTCTTTCAAAAAATAATAAAGCAATGTAGAAGCTGTATTAGTTTAAAAATCTATTTTTTATTAAATTATATTTCATGAATTATTTACACGCTTCAGAATATCTGAGGATAAATCTTGGAATTAGAGTAAACAACATCCTTCTTATAGTTGAACACAACTTTTTGTATGTTTCCACTGAAGTTTTTACCCTTTATTTTTGGTAATAGGTTACAAATTTTGGGTTGGAAGGGCTCCCTGCTAAATTATATTTAATGCAATCGAAGCATATAGACATGACAAAGTTGTCAAATCTCAAAGCAAGCGACAGAAGGTGGAAGAAAGTCAGTTTGAAAGACTTAAATGGCATAGATTATTCCAGAAACTGTTGACAATTTTTACCTTCAACTACTTCTATGGTATACAGAGAATGTTCCTAAAAAACCTTATAAGCATCTAATGAGCACATAGGTACCTGATCATACCTGAGTATTGTTGCTCATCATATCCACAACCTTTAGAGCAACTTGTCCCAAAGCATAAATAATCTTAAACATTTAACAATAATGATGTCCATGTTTATTTTGAAATGCACTAGTAGTATTAAAAGTATATCTCCACCAGTTAGGCTTGCCTTTCCTGCCCATTGTTCTGTTGTTTTACCCTAACTTAGCTTGAGATGGAGAACAAAGTATGGCTCTTTTGAATATGTACTTTATAGGTCAGCACACAAGCTACAATCAAATAAAATACTCAAAGTGACCTCTGAAGTTGCAGCTCTTACTTCAGCAGAGGGAAAGCATTTTTCATAATGCTGAAAATGTGGCACTAAAACATAATGTTAGAGGATAAAAGGGAAAGAGCACTGTCTGCACGGAATATAGTGGGTGAAGGTGACAATATAATTATTATCTCAATGCCAGATTCGCAGAGAAAAGAATCCCCCCTGAAAGTTGCAGTAGGCGGTGAGACATGATATCCCAGGCTGGCAGAGGCTGCTTGTGACTTTTAGAGAAACCCAAATGAAAAAGTCCAAGTTGTTCAGTTTACATTAACATTTTACATTAACTTTCAGAGGCATCAAGGAGATTTTGAGGTCATTAACATTCATGTGGCATACCTACACTGAACTTGAGATGAATGTTTTGAGAACAAATGTTTAGTGGTATAAATTATTTTTATGCACGGTATGCTTCCTTGCCAGAGGGCGTAAGTGAATCTAATTTAGCAGCAATAAAACTAAATTAATGGACTACAAGCATCAGAGCACATAAAGAACTAATTCCATCTGAAAGTAGCTTTAACAGAAAGAATATGTAATTGCAAAAGAGGTCTATAAAAATAGTGATTTGGTCGGCCAAATGCAAATGTGTTCTTACGTCTGCTCTGCTAACTTGTTCAGCCACAATACAAAAAACATATGGGGAGGAGTACCTTTCCTCAAAACTTCCAAAGATGTAACTTATAAATGAGTTTTAACCTGTTTAATTGATGTAGAAAATCAGATGGATTTGGTAACTTTAGATCAATATTGTAGGTAAGAATTTTAAACAATCTCATATTTAGACCATAAAGGGCCTTCTGAGATCTCTGACAAAAATAAGTTGGATGACTTTGAAGACCTATCTATGGTCAAGTCAGAGTGTCAGGATTGCAGCATTATGTATTTATTTCACTGAAGCAAAAGGGGTAGACTAGCAGTGCTTGTGAACAACAGAGGGTGTTTTGGCAACCTCTTACATACCACCATTAGCAGTTGTCGACACCACATGTATTGTAGTCATCTCAGTTTTTGCTAAGGCATGTAATACTGACTACAACAGAAGAATCTTCCTACCACAGCCATCGGCATCTACAACCACTTTGAATAAACTTGTGTAATATGAGCTGCAGAAACATTTAATTTTCTTTTAGGATTAATTAAGAAATGTTGAATATAATTACATTTAAATCAACAATTAACCTAAGCTCAAGACATAGTGTTCACATAGTTATCACAATAAGTTCTGGACTCCTTTCTGACATCACAATGTGTTATGTGAAAGGGGAGTCAAGTCTTATTAACTTATATCATTATTGCCTTTAACGTATGCTTTCATTTCGTCACTCATAACAGAAAAAAAAAAAAAAACCCACTTTCCTACTGCATTAAACCTCAGCAGTGATACCTTGTCTTGAGGATCCTTGCCTATGCAGCTCTACAATTTTGTAACGTTTAAAGACAAAGTATTTGCCATCAAATGATGATAATGACTTTTTTTTAAGGCTAATGAGCTGAAATTGTTAAATAGCTCATAAACATTTAACAGTTTAAGAGCAGAGTTAAAATTTAGTTTACTTTTTGCTTACTCTATATTTTTTGTCTCTCTTTACTGTTTCCCATTTGGAAATGGCAAAGAACTTCCTTTTCTTGTTTAACTTTCTGGTGCACCAAGTTACAGAAGCACTGATAAAGGCAGCACAGGAGCAGGCCTTAAGCACAAGAGTGAAAGAATCCAAGATCTACCAGGCAAGACCCCAGGTGCACGTTGTGCAAAGAGGTTCCAGAAACAATCCATCTTGTACTGATTAGCTTGCATTCCCTAATAAGAGAATAGTATATTTGTTGTAAAGCTTTTCCAAGTTTTTTTCTTTTTTTAAGCATCACTTTGGTGTCTGAGTTTTAGTATTATTGACAGTAATCAGAAAAAACTGATTACTGTTTTCTGCCAAGAAAGGAATCGGCAGAAAGAGTGGTGTAAGGCATGCTGCAAAACTCTTAAGGGATCAAAATCAGAACAGCTGCATCGAGGACTTTACCATGTGGATATCATGTGGCCATTTGACTGCTTCACCAAGCAACACACCAAGAGTCCATTTCTAATTTTAACAAGCATATATGTATATTTGAGTGAGTCTGTTCATATTTATCAATGATTCCAAATTTTTATGGGCTCTAGCTATGCATTAAAAATCTTGATAACTCATATTGATGCTATGCAGAAACTAATCTCCCAATGAAAGTCGAATGTTGTTCTGTCCTTTTTAAAGGGTCACTCAATAGTTTACCTGTCAGATTTCTATATGAGAATTTTCTTTAATTCTATAAATTAGTGACTGCTGGCCTTTTAAGAAGAATGTCATGTTTAACTGAGAGGCAAGAACAACTTTGACATTTTGTGTTTTAATGGATGTGTTTGCACTGATCATTAGTGCAGTTTGCTTCGTAAATACACAATAATAATAATAATAATAATAATAATAATAATAATAATAATAATAATAATAATAATAATAATAATAATAATAATAAATTCAACTAAATGAAGCTTGAAACACATATAGTACATATTAGTGAGTGACAAAATCAACCTTATGTTGTGTGTACTATTACTAGTCTCACTGTTAACTCAAACAGTAAACCATAAGATAATAAAAATGGTGTCAGCATGAGACTAAGTTGTAGTGTATGGAGCACTACAACTTGACCTTTCTGCCTGCCTTTGAATATTGACTTCATAAATCTTTTTTACACAGACTTAACATACACAGGCTACGTGCAAATATTTTTACACAGACTACATACATATATTGCAACAGATACTTGGGTAACATGTTTAATCTTTGCTCAAAATGTGTTTCTTTCATGATGTTGTTCATGTAAGTCTTGCTTATAAATAAGATGTATTTTATTACTATTATTAATAAATGTAAGTTATCAATTGCATGCCTTTGATTGAACATTGTATATTAAATAAAAGCAATAAAAATCAATGACCTATGCACATAATTGTACTTAAACTTTCAACAGTATCTGTATGTAAGTCAAGGTATGTCTGTGAACCACAACAAATTCCAATGAAGTCTTAGTTAAAGATCTAGGGATAATATGAGCCTTCAAAAAAATTAAAAATGGGTCATATAAAAAAGGTAATTTTGCTGATTGTTTAATTATGAAAAATTCTCTATTTTTTACCAGCTTCATTTGATTTCCTAATGTTTTCTCTTTTTTTAATATTTTGAAGTAAATCTGAAAGCAGACATTCTGGGATTTATACATTTCTTTAAGTTGCTTGCAAATCCTTTCTAATCCAAAGCTTGTCTCTTTCTTTTTCTGCCTTCTTATTCAAGGCCATCATTGTGGTTGTGAAATTCTAGGCCTCCAGAGACTCAGTGCCAACCCAAAACACACCCACTTTTGACTAAATAAAATCGCTTTACTGTGTATGAAAATACCACTTGTGATATGTTCACAGTTTCTGTCTTTGTATTCAGACACATTACACAACCAGTCTTTCCATGTTTCCTTAAAAATTGAGAGGAAAACAACAAATGCTGCTGTTCTAAAATTGCTTTGCATTTAACAAAATTGATAGCAGATGTCTTGGAAGACATATTTCACATCAAACTTTAAAGAGATTTGGAACCTTCAATGTAAAAACTGTTATTTTTGTTGCGAGGTTAAAAAAAAATATGTCAGCGGCAGCAAAACACTCTTAAGTCGTTCAATCCTTAATACTACTCAAAGTCTCTTTTTGATCCCTTACTTTTTTTTTAAGCACAAGAGAACTTGTGTAAAAAGTGTGAGGTTTGAAAGAACAAAATTACGGTCACAAAATTATGCTAACCTACTTTTTTTTAATAGAAAATTAAACATGTCACTTTTTTGTTCCCGCTTCCTTATCTACATCTTTCTGAACATCACAGTTTGCCCTTTTGCCCATCCCAGTTAAGCATGCCAGGAAAAAAAGAACTTTTTGTCCATTTTTATTCCAATTGCTTACGATGGCATGAGTGCAGTGGTTTCCTCTGGGGCCAAGAAATGCTCATTTGAAAAATCGCCCAGACGTGCATGGAGGTTGCCAACCTCAATTTTTGATGCAGTAGCTCATTTCATGTGTCTTCCTCACGAGTCACAGCCTGGCCCCACCAGAGGCCTGGGTACAGCAGACTGCCAATTATAAGGGCCTCCTGCTACACCTGCCTGCTGCTGCCCTGTGGATGAGTCTGCAGCCCTACTCTGGGCTAAGCAGCCATCTAAGGTGATGTCCTGTTGAAGTTCAACTTAGAGCTAATGGAAATGCTCAAAGGGATTTCGAGGTTTTTAAATTTTCCTAGAGACAATATACAAATATATATTTTTTGAGAATTAGCAAGTAACATTTCATATTAAATTTAAATTTGAAATTCATTTAATTCTGAGAGTATGCTTGAAAAGCACCATTTGGCTTTTGTAAATCTAAAATTAACATTTTTGGAATGTCATTTGGCACCACTGGCCAAATTTAAAGCCTACTGCATTGTCACCATATAAATGGCAAGAAAAAGCATTGTATATTATGGTTTAAGAATTGTTTAACTGAAGTGGTGGTTTTGGTTTATGTTTGATGATCTTCTTGTGGTTTATCTACTGTAGGTCTCACTTTATTTAGTTCTTTTCCATTAACTGTTGTTACTAAAGTTTTGACATATTTGTTCATTCCTGTTTCTTAGTTTAATCTTGTGTTCTGTTTCTTGTATATTTGAATGTATTTTTCTTTTAATATCATCAGGCTTTTTCTATTTGGTTCCCAGATCCTTTGAATCTAAGTTCAGCTCATTCTGTTAATTAGTTTCCTCCCTCAGTTTCTCTGCCTTCTCCTTGCTACAGCTGTCGCAAATTATCTCTAATTAGTTCTTCTGGTTCTTCTATGACTTTCTACCTGTGGGACTCTCCAGAACCGAGCTGATGGAAGCTGCAGAAGAAGGAATATAGAAAACGACCCTGTCATTTTCCTTGCTGCTGGAGGCAACTTTCAGTGGATTTGAGTATGTGTTGGATGCTCTAGGAGTTGGCCGAAGGAGCTTCCAGCAGTTCCATTGAGGATTGTGCTTTCATTATCATCCCAATCCCCAAGAATGTACCATCAGAGTTAAATGACTACAAGTCTGTCATCCTGATATCTGCATAAATTTGCATTATGTTTATGGATACTTCTGCATGGACTTACAATTCTTTAACAGGACGACTGGTGCAGATGGTGGTTACTGATACCTTTCTTTGCACTCAAGTATCACAAAATCTGTCTTGCAAGCAGCTGGAATAAAAGTACTTGTGTGTTTAAGCAAAATGTGCTTTAAGTTATTTATACATGATGTCGTTGCTCTCCAACTGACAATCCAGATTTACCCTCAGTGCTAGTACTAGGTTGACTGTGTTCACAACATTAAATGTGAACAAAAAAAGAAAATCTCCCCTTTTTCTGGCTTGTAGTGACTGTTGTTAGCATCCTCTGAATTACAGCATGGATTATAATCTTTTTTCTATATAAATTTCTTGTTTCTTTTAAAATGTTTAATTACTCCAAACAGTAAATCACTTAAGGTCTTTTGGATTCATAAAGTTTTGGGGCAAAAATAGATGTCTTTAAGTGAGGGGCAGTTGTTGGTCCTCTTAAAAAGAAGCATAGCTAACTTGATGTAGATATTCCTTAATCAGTCCTTCACCACTGTAAAACATTTTGTGTATTGTAATCAGATCATCAATAACATATGTTAGAGCTAGGTCCTTGGGAACCCAGCAAAACTCGAGAAGTTGTGTTTATTTCAAGCGTAGCTGATCCAAATCTCACAGTTCTTATATTTTCAAAAACTTATAAATTGTGCAAACCTATGATTTTGCAGCAATATAAAAATTGCATAAACAACCTCAACCCCAAAACATATTGAAGAGTGCATAATTTCTTGCAATATAGGGTGAAGCTTGAAATATGTATGGATTAATATCCCTGTAAACCTACCGTATGGATTTTTCTGTCTATAATTTAATAACATTCTACATGCAGTAAATACCAGTAGCCTAAAGAATGCTGTTAAAGAAATTCTTAGACTGCTCATGACTTCTGCAGAGTCTGTCAACATCTCCAAACAATATGAATTCATGCTGTTTGTCATCTAACCCTGGACCTTTCCTCGAGGGTGTTTTGCCATCTATGACAGGATTTCTTCTCTCCATCTAAAGCTCCATTTCTCTTGCACTTTCTATTTCTTTAATATATGTCCTGACTTGCGGGCACTTTCTCATTATTTCTATCTTGATATCTGCCACTGTTAATGAGTGGAGGGACTGGAGGTGCAAGTTTTGAGCATTTGGATTAATGTGGGTGCTGCACCAGGGAAGTTTGGGAATAATGCACGCTCTCACAGTTCATTACAGTGGATATATGACATTTTAAGGCTGTGAGACGCCAGGCTAATGATGTTCTCTGGTAAACACTGGAGACTGCCAGCCACTGCACCTGAGAACGTTCCTCTAATAGCAGCAATGTCAGTATGGTGACAGGTCCACTTGCTCTTCAATGACTGTACCTGTGCTATTTTTTTTTCTTTTTGGTACAGCATCTTGCATTAAAATTCACTTTGCCTCACAAGATTTGCAGTCAGTTGCTTTAAAATGCTACCATTTTAAAGTTTAGTTATCAGCATGATAGGGAGGTGAAAACAATGGACACTATGTTCCACCTTAGAGGACAGATATTTACTTCATTAGTAAGTTGTCTTGACCCGTGTGCAAATGTTGAAGCCATTAGATTTATCAAAAATTATTCATTTATTTAAACCAATGATACAAATCATCCGATAATGCTCATAGTTTCTTCTTAAATATGTAGAAAGTGAATTGAATGGGGCTCCTATGTTTTACTATGTAGTGGCCAAAGGTGCTCGGAGTGTAAACAGTTGCACTATGTCATCTTGCAGTGTGACATTGTAAAACATATGCAAATCTACAGATATTTTTAAAAGAGCACAACTCAATGAGTGGCAAGCCCAGTTCATCATGCAGATCAAACATTCTTAAACAGGGCTGACAAAATCAACTTTAGTATTACCAAAATCACAAAGGAATATTTACCCTTTAAACAAGAAAAAAATTTACATAAGACATCATTCACAGCGTCAATGTATTTAAAAGTTGTCACAGCATAGAAAAAGATTTATGTCACATTGCTTACCAGTGTATAAGTCAGTACCTTATCCTTAATTTTACACTTGATTTAAACGTAGAAACGTAAATAATTGAACATACATACACTCACTCTTTTCTATAACCGTTTCGTCATCTCTAGTGTACCAGCAAGCAGTGAACCGGGCTCTGGTTACACATCCATCCAGTGATGGGCATGTGGATCTTTGAAGGACATTGAATCTTCACAGTCAGTTTAAAAAGGCAGCTTAAATTATAAATTTTTTAAAATATAACTTTTTTTTTTCAAAACAAGCCATTTTATCCCTAACAGCAATATATCAATTGTTTTTGTGCAACAGAAACAGAGAGCTATGATGATACCCTCTGTGTGTTTGAACATCCACCTATTTCTTGTGCTTTATTTATTTGCCAATTAGATAAATATTATTTTAAATTAACTGAATAACTTTTCACCAAGAAAAGTTATAAAAAACACATTGAAAGCACAGCTCTCACAAACTGAAACTCAAGTCTCATCATTCATGGTAAAGAGCTTATCAAAAGAATGAGATTATTTGTGAACTTCATGTCACTATCCATTAAATTTCCCCATAAAATATAAACAGTGGAACAAGTTTTAATAAATTACTTCATCAAACAGTAATTTGCTATTTAAAGTCCAGAATTGCATCAGAAAATGTCTTCAGTTAAGAAGCCGGCATTACTGTCTACTCTGAATTCATACTTTATACAGTTTCAATCAAGCTTTGACCACACTGTACTTCTCACAAAAGCCCCCTCTGGCTCAGTAACCTTGTGATTTTAGAGATCATCAGGTAGGCTACTTTTTTATGCAATAACTGAATTACTCAAGGTCATCATTTATAACAATATTTGAAATGGTGAAAGTCATGGCTCTAACCCGCTCTTTACCTTGTTGTCTCATAACAATAATAAAAACATCTTACAAAGGCAGACATTGTTAAGAACAGTTAAACATCTTCCTGTTCAGACTTAATGAAATATGAGTAAATATTCTCAATTATTATGCCAAACTTGTTAGAAAACAACAATGATAGTTTTATTGTATTATGGAGGACCTAAAGGTTGTGTTTTTGATGGACTCAAACTCATTGCCAACCCAAACACAATGAATCCACTTCTAATTAGCTCATTATTGTGGCATACATGCAAAGCTATCAGTCTTATGGCATTTTATTCAAATTTTTTTTTTACGTCTAAAAAACATTTAGAAAATAACATTTTTAATCTAAATCATCTTCACAGCACAACTATTCTGCGGCAATAGACGAGATATCATAGTAACATTAAACCCTGTCCTCTCAGGGTGAAAAATACAAACAGACAGACAGGAAGGGAGCATGGCCAGAGAAACAGACATGTGCAGTCTTTATGAGAGTCCTACCAGGGAGCCAGACATGTGCAGTCGTCATGGACAAAAGTCGACCAATCAGCAATGTGCTAATACTTATACAGAAAATCTGAGAAAAATATTGTTCTGTGAAAGCATGTGAGTCTTCGACACAGTCACGCCAGCAGCAAGGATGGGTGCGTGGCTCCTTTGATAAATCTAAATCTGGTGAATAAAGATATTGGTCATCTTATTCACGAACCAACAACTGGGATTTTAAATCAGGGCATTTTGGTGGCCACATTATAAACCTGAGACAGACATGACTATATGAGATGTTTCCTTAAAAACACATTCAAAGGCGTACAGCCATTTAACTGAAACATTAAAAACTAATCTGTAAGAGAGTTAAGGAGCCATGTCAGCTGGGTTTGTCCATGTTTGTTTGATACCTAGTAACAATGTAAACTTTTGAATAAGTTTTCAAAAATTCTCTCAGTATGACAATCAGAAAACAGAAATAATATTTGGTAATCCTAATTAACCCAAAACAGGAAAGTAAGATTTATTGTTGACAATGAGGAAAAAAAAAAAAAAAACTCTCTCTTTTCATACAGTGTATTGAATTATCTTGTTTCAGTGTTAATCTTCAGATTAAAGCAATTGCAAAAACTAGAAAATGCCTGTTTACTAAAAGTTTGACGCATGCACATTCTGCAGCATAACACCTAATTTGTCTAATGAGCTAAAAGTGACTGGTCTAGATCATACTTTTTCTTTTTTTTTTTTTAATGTGGTACCATTTCGCTGTTTTAATAATTCAGTGTTTTCTTTTTTGTTTAGGGATTTGATGGGGAAGAAAGTTAGCAATTACAACATATGACAAAAAAAAAACAATAAAAAATACAAAGCATAATTTATCATCAGATGTTAACACTTTGATAGAAATGCTTGAAATTTTCTAGAACTTGGCACTCATATATTGGGAATGTACGTAATGGCTGTGACATGAGGAGAGAGTAGCAGATACAGTTACTCTGACACAACTCAAAAAAAACTTTCAATGCTTCTGTAAATGTGCATCAGAGGATCTTTCTCTAAGTGGATGATTCCAGATTTCTATAAAAGTAAAATGTGATGAACAGAAAAACAAGATAAGTTAGCTACAAACACTACAACCTATGACCAGATGTAATATATGCTTTGTTGTGCTTTACAAACCTGGAGTGAATCCTGGAGTAAATGTGACACACATTCCTTCAGCACAAAGTTATGTGTACATCTTTTGGTTTATTACATCCTGTGTGTTTTGTTCACATTTGAAGGATGTCCAGTCTGTGGATAACAGTTATAATAACAAAAGCAATATTTCTTACATTGTGCTACAACGCTAAACAAAACATTATTGCAACTTGGGTGTATTAAATGTGTGACCAATGAAAGACAAAGATCAAAGGTTGTTACTTTTTGTTTTAAAAATTAACACAAATTTATTCATCTTTGGTCAGGACACATTTTATGTCAACAAAGGTCCTGTTTATCAGCAATAAAGGAAAAAGCTTTTTTGAGGTCACTTATCATGGGATTATACATCGCTGTTCAGTTAAAGAGGTGCTCTGCGGTCAAGGCAATTTGCAGCATTTTCTTTCAATTTGCTACCTTTTATTCATGAAACGGTACTTTCATTTTGTGCAATGAGCTATAAAGATAAGGCCCACAAAGGAGAGGTTTGAGAAAATGACCATGTGGCAAGAGTTATATAGGGTTCCAACAGAGGGGAAAAAGGCAAGTGGATGAAACAAAGAAGCCACAACCCAGTGAACAGCTGTTGCTATAATATGAAGATAATATATCGTTTTTACCTTCATCTCTTTTTAATACAAGCAGCACATCCTTTGTTGTTCAACTAACTTCAGTAAAAGTGATCTTTATTATCTTTTAAAATTGTATTATTCTAAGCTATATGTACTGGAAACCAACACAACATTTAGCTTTTTAACCCCAGTGTCATAAAAAGATCAAATTATCTGTATTCAAGTTATTTAGTTCACTGCAGACCAACTGATTCATGGGATTATTAGAGACAACAGAAGCTAACGCAAACTCAGCAATATTACTTAATCTGTGGGTGCCAGATCTTACACACAGCAACGGAGAACTCGGAGAAACCGAAATCAAAAGTAAAACAATTTTATTATTTTGAAAACAAGCAGACAATTAGGGGTAACATGACATTGAGGAAATGTAATAAAGTCCACTTCAAAAGTTTTTTCTTATTTTTAAATTTTTCTTTTATGGCTGACAAAAAGAAAGTTTCAAATGTCCTTCAATATAGGTCATGGACACTGAACAACATTTATATATACAGTACAGCCAAGCAAACATATTTTTTTTCAAAATTATTTATTACCAAGAATCAATGGGTTGCACTAGCACATTAAAATGGGCACATTCATGAGTGACGATAACATTTCTGAGAACTTGAAGTGATTGCAGTTCTTCCTGGCATCATTAAACTGCTCTATTTGGAAGTGAACACTCTGTAGAGAGAAAGTCTTAGGGCAAACTTGAGCTGCTACATGCAGAAGAGACCTGACATTTCTCCTCAAAGTTAAATCCTTGATGTGTTTGAGTTGTGCAGGTAAGATTTGGTTTGTTATGTGCAAGCCTTCATCATGTATGCAGTGACTGTCCAGGTTGGTTTCCAGGTTGACATAATATGTGACTTGATGCTTGGTGATTAAATACTATATTTTAAAAATTTTATTTTATAATTAAAAAGCAATTAATGAACTTGAGCTAGCACATGCTGGGACTGTGAATTTAGATTTATAAATTCAGGTGGTGAACTATAAACATATATGTCAAATATAAGCATTATTTTTGCTAAGCAAAAATATGTATAATAGTATTCTTTCTAATCCAGCTTAACTGTGCCAACTCTATTGAATGTATCAATTAAATTACCTCTGCCTTGCTAACAGAGACCAACTTGTTCTGACAGAATCTAATATTGCTAAAATAATTATTTCAAAAATATCAGTAACAACTTTTTGTATGTTTGCTAAATGCATTAAAATAGCTGAAATAAAATGGAGCAATCAGGCTGTTCGGATCTAATTTTCTCATATTTTTCTCATCCTATTTTTTGTAAAGGCACCTACATTCTTTGTTTTTCTTTTTGTGCCTTTATTTCATCATATGTAAGATTGTTGACAGGGTTCTGTTCTAATTTCTCACCAGAACAATGCCTTCTGTTCCTCCAGTTGAACAACTGCAGAAGAGTCCAGGGAGAAAAATATTTAGACCGAGAATAAGAAAAAATAATAAGTAGGTTGTGTGCGTGTGCATGTGTGTGTTACTGCATGGCAAAAGCCCAAGACATAGATGGCAAAGCCCACATTACAAGATTCCTCATCCCAAAAACATATGCCCTTTTTGGTGTATGTCCATTCCACTTGGTGCATAGTTCTTTTTAAATTCACAATGCAGTATCTTATGTACACCACTTCTGTGCAAAATGATGTTATTTTTGTATCGTAGTCAAAAGATGTGTTCCGGATTTTGATGAAGAAATCATCATTACAAACATGGAAGGTCTGTTATCTTTTCTACTATGAAATGGAAATTGTTTTACTCTTCCATCTTCTCTTTTTGTTTTGTCTATGTATACAAACCATTCTGTAAGGAAACTTAAGTTGAAGAGCTATGTTCAAATACATATTAAAGCACTTATCTTCCACCTTTTGTAGTACAGTCATGTGAACATCCCCTAAAAGCTGTTAAAAAAATCTTTCTAGCTTTTGATACATGGCAAGGGATGCTAAAGAACACTTTGTGTGTTTCTGCTTTGACAAAACAGCAACGTTTTGTCAAGTCTGAGTAATAAGACCGAGTCTTAGATGTCAAACAGGTTGAATGCATCTTTGACAGAAAATTCCTGCCAGTACTAAGTAATGCCAAAACAAAGACTTGAATATCTGTTTTTCAGTTGAAATGTCTTGTTTTATATATATTTCTATATATAAACATATTAATTTAATGTATTAATTTTAAAATCCCATTAACAGGGTCTATGAATTTATAAACTGTATTTCTGTGTACTTTATATGCTTTGCACAACAGTTTAGTTAGCCTTCTTGTTCAATAAATACTTTACAGATATAGATATATATTACATATATATGGCATAATGCCATCTGTGGCACATATATTACTTCCAAAGCAGTTCACGTGGCAGTAGATTGCTGACTGGTAAAAGATTTTTAGCATCTGCAAGATACTGAAAATATCTGAGTTTCCTCACAAATAGACTGCTCAAGCCCTTTTTGTACACAACAGGGCTTCAGTCCAGCTTGTTCTTAAGGTGAACTAAACTCCTCCATTTCCTGTCAAATTAACGGTGATGGCTGTGAGAAAGGATAGCAACATGGCACAGAAACATAAAAGAAGATCCACTACATCTGTGAAATTGGCTATTATTGTTTGTGTCTGTTGCTTTTCATTCATACATTGTACTACATAGCAGAACTTGAAATGTTCAAACTACAAGCTCATAACATGGGTAACACAAAAGGTCAACAGCACCACAGCAAATAAAAGAGAAAGAAGGAGCATCTTACACATTACCAACAGAAATTTATTTGTGAAAGGCAACACAAGAAAAGCATTTATTCAGAGGAGGTGCAATTTGAAGCGTACTGTATGCCAAACAGCAGGGACTCAGATGGCCAAACAGGCCAATCTACGCTCACCACATGAGAACAAAGATTACTTCACACACAGATGAAGACGGACTGTGCTGTGTGGCACTAACATCATTACGGCGCTATCTTTGCATAACTAAAAGTAATTTATTGCTGTTTTAAGTTGTTGTATAGTAGCAACAATTCTTGAATCCAGGTTTGAAAAATATGAAAATAGCTAAATATAAAGGGTCAGATCCATAATTAGTCCTCTCTACTCTGTGCTTGTTCCAGGTCTAGAAATGCCTCAAAGTGACATTTAAACAGAATCTACTGGTTTTACAAAACACGTTTATAAAACTGATCTACTCAGTCTTCTGCACTGTAATGGTTCCCAAACCTTTTAGCTAATTTGAGTTTGTTTGTTTTTTTTCTTCTGTTGTTTTTCCTTAGCATTTCTTGTATTTGTTCTAAATTTCATCTGAAAAAAATATCTTGTCATTAATATGTTTGGTATTTAGTAACCGAATACCTCACATTTGCTGATTTGTGACACAGCCTTTGGGAATCCCTGTAATTGGATTGAATTGAAGAATATAATTGAAATTGGATTGAGTTGTATTAAACTGGTTTGTATATAACTGGATATTAATTACAGATACCTAGTAATGCATCTGTTTGCACGGTTGCCCCTCAAAAGAAGGTTGTGTATTCAAATCCACCTCACGGTCTTTATGTGGAATTTGCATGTTCTACCTGTGTATGCATGACCTCCCACCATAAAAAATCAATGTTTGGTTGAATGAATGGACACTCTAAATGGAACAATTGAAACTATGCTTTCCCTGTAAGCTTTCAACTTTATTTCAATCTGGAGAGACTCAGACACAGAAGGTAAAACAATTAGAAGAGTTTAATGACATACAAAATTAAAGTCTTTGGCGCTTGGGCCCCGGCCGAGGACATCAATTATCACAAAACGTTTTGCGATAAGCTCGGATGAGCATTCCCAAAGCTGGTAGGAATATCATCCCCCAGGGGCCCACCACTGGTGGTGGAGGTTGGCGAAGAATGCGGCCGAATGACTGGGCGAGTGGAGGTGAAGGGGTGGTGGGCTGAGCTCTGCTGGAAAGCAGAAGAAGCCATGGACAGAGGTCCTTATCAGCTGTGACTTGGACAGTGATTGGTCGTGGCGTGTCTTGGATTGGTCGTCGGTGATGACCAATCACCTTCATCCAACCGGATGCACCGGTTGGATGAAGCAGGTGGGGCTAACAAGAGTCTTCCAGTTTGAATTTGCGCCTAGGCTTCATTACTGCTCCATTGTGTCTCCATGTCCAAGTAGTTGTAGAAAAAAAAACAAAAAAACAGGGCAATAGAAAGGCTCAGAAAAATCATTTTCATAAAAGAAAACATGACTATATAGGAGGAGAAAATATATAAGTGTTTAAATAAAAGGGCTGTGAAATTATTTGAAAGGTGGAACAAACATATTTTAAATATATTTGGGTGGCAATAAATATAAAAGAAGAAAAAAGGGCTTACAAACAAAATAAAAATATATCATTCAAAGTCAAAATTGTATGACTAGAGACTTGGTTTAAATAAAATATACTCAGAAGCACATACAAAATTTTCAAAAATTTACATTTATACATCCTAAATTCATCAATTATGAAATAGATTTCTTGTTTCTAAACAATAAATCTTGTTTAGATTTCTTGTATTTAGTATTTCATGGCACACACATTTATTTATCAAGCTGCTTTTTGGCTTGATGACTATTTTAATGACTTGTTTATTAATCCATTTATTTGTTCTTAATTATGGAAGGTTTTGTCTTCCATACAACAACCGTGTTGAATTATACTGTAGCATGAAAGCTGTTCATGCTACAAACAGGAAAATACAATACCAATTTTCCTCACCATAGATACTCAATGCAAAGGACGATCTGTCAATATTTTTTAGCTTTGGATAGTCATCACACCTCAGCTAATCTTTCCACCAAAAGAACACCCCACTTAACACGTAATCCGTTTCAGGTGATATATGCATTTGGTGACCCCTTCTAAAATGAGGGTCTCGCATAAGAAATTTTTGCCATTTAAAGTTGTATGTCTTTTTTCATCGCTTAAGATATAAATTTTTTATTATGTTTCATCATTGATTCAGGCAGCAAACACAAAATAGGCAATGAGGGATTTGGTAAGGTGCATTGATCACCTCAGAAACCCGACAACTTTTTTTTATATCAGGTAAAGTCTTTGTGCAAATGGAGGTCATATTTCAACTTTATCGAGTCCTCCGCCATCAGTGGAGCGGTAACAGGGAGTCAGCATAAAAAATAAAAAAAAAAAGCCTTCGGGTTGAAAACCCAACCACTCCTTTGGGAATAAAATATGCCATCTGAACACAGGAAGTATTTATCAAGCCTTAAATTGATAATGTCAACAGCCGGCCTCAGCATAGCTTGCAGCACATTTCGACTACTCCACATTTGTAGATAACCCATCCTTTCTTTTTTCAGAGAGAAAAAAAAATCATTGCTTGAGCAAGAGACAAATTATCTTTTGGTTTGAAATGGACCATTTCTTTAAATACCTGTTTTCCTAATGAGTGCTCCCCCTCCACCCCACCTCCTACCTCCCCGCTCTTGCTCTCACTTGTCTTGCTATTAGTGCCCAGGGAGTTCACTGCGAGCTGCCCGAATGCCGGGCTGCCTGAGTGATTAACTAAAGCTTGGGGCTGACAGGGAAAGCTACAACTGATAGAAGCAAAGAAGGTGGGGTGGCGGTGGTGGGGTGGGGACGGCATAATGTGGGACTCTGTTTGGCTAGGCAGCCAGCACAGAGGGAAATAGTGGAAGGATTAGAAAGGCAGCAGGGAGGAAGGGAAACTAGGGAGGATAGAGCTGATAAATGGTAGGCAGTGAATGCATGTGGAGAATGTGAGAATGACTAGTGAAGAGAGTGAAAAGAGAATTATAGGTGGAAAAATAGTAATGTAAATATAAGTGATAAAACTATAAGCTAAATGATTTTGTCATTTTGCTTTGTCTTTTCCTTTGGAAGCGATATACAATGTAATAGAAGCAAAGGGAATGATGCAAGAGTAAGGTAAAGGATGATAGAGCATCATCAGAATGAGAAATGTAAAAAGCAAAGGAGGCTTAGGGAGGGAAAAACAGTGCAGAGGATCGCAAGTGGGAGTCCCCTGTGAGATAGCGGTTAAGTCTATGTAGTGATAGAGGCTCAAGCAAAACTAATGATGTGGTCCAATTGAGAATGGGCCATTTGAGACCAGTTTGTATCTAATGGATGGCACAGTTGGCTGTGCAGGTGTTTCACACAGCCTTTGGAAAAGTTCTCCCTTAAGCCCCAGAATGTACAGAATGTCTGGGCGTATCGGGTCCCTCTGAATCATACAATGATAGGCAGTGCTTTGTTTTCTACTTCCGAGCCATAAATGCTGTGAATCAAAGTGACAGTTATGGGCCGAGGTCCATGAGGAGCTGGTGGGAGGGCGCAGTTCTAGAGATTATTCTCCTGCGGTTGTGTTGAGCTCAGCGTGGAAACTGGCTCATTAGCACAATGTAGCCATTTATGACAGCAGACAAGAAACAGATCTGCTTTCTCTTCTTTCTGTTGGCCCTGATACACCAATTTTGTTTCAATGAGCATGTTTCAAAACAATGACTCCCTGTGGGGTGCCTAATTGACTATTTACAATAAAAAAACAGAAATTAAAAACTTCCAGTTTGAAAGTTTGGCAGAAAGAATATAAATTTTAAGTCTGCTTTTGCTATTTTGTCTGGATTTTAAAGAAAATTCATCGATGTGAATTATTATATATATACTTTTTTTCCCATTTACAATGCAAAGGCATTTACAGCATCTATGGTATGTATGAGCAGTCACGATTTCAGTTTGCTGGATAACTGAGCGTTCTCGTTAAATCTCTTTATACAAATAAGCCACTGAAAAAGCCCTTGGTCAAGAAAAGGATTAATATTACTGTGCTAGCACATTTTTCTGAATCATTATGCATTAGCTGAGAATAGAAAGCATATAACTGATTTTTTTTTCTGTCTAAAAAGCCTGGAGAAATCCAGCAATTTTGGTGGCAATAACTATTGAAAAATTCTGAGGGGACAGATAAGATTCAGGATTAGAGAAGCAGTGCACATTAATTTTCTTTCCCATATAAAATTGTGGTGGCAGCTTTTTTCCCCCTCCTAGAAAATGCTTGGCTCTGTATTTTGTCGCCTTATTAGTGTCTTCCTGTTCTGCCTCTGCTGTCGATACTTTCCCTATATGACAATGTAGGGAAAGGCAGTGGAAAATCACTGGGCACCTTCAGGTGAAAAAGTGTCATTGGGGAGTGATGGGGAACTAGCCTGCAATACGATAAATCTGCTTTTAGTGGAACTTACACGCCCTTTTCTTCATAACACTTCAATACCTGTAGTTATTGCAATTTGTATTATTAATGTGTGGGTGGATATTAGAAATTGTACGCCCTTGTCAATTTTCTAAGAAGAGGGGAAACAGCTGCTTAAATTCATATTTCAAGTTAATCCAATAAGAAAAAGAAAAGTCCCATCTTTGAAGACTAATGTGGACTTCTCAAAGCATTTGTCTTGTTTTCTCAAAAGCCAGGAACCAGTCTGCATTAACTCTCATCCAGACATCCATACATTTTCTGTCTTGCTTTTCAAAGACAAAAAATTAACTATTCTCATTTTTTCTTCCCTAAAGTGAGAAATGCCATGAAGGTATGTAACATCAGAGGAAGCAAGTGAGAAAACTGTGCAAAGGGTGATTCAAAGACTTCAATAAAAATCTGCTACTTTCCATCTTCGCTAGTTGCATTGTCCTTTGATGTACTGCACTGACATTAAATTGCAATTATAAAACATTGACATAAAGAACAGCTATAGATAAAAAAAAAAAAAAAAAAAAAAAAAAAACGTAGAAAAAATGTGGAAAACTAAGCTCTCTGTATCGGGATATTCATTAAGGGCTATTTCTGGCATATGAAGCAACATCCAAACAGAGCTATTGTTGAAAAATGCACAATTCTTTGCTGTTATCACATCTATGGCTACACCGAAGAAGACTGACATATTTGCCTTTGCACAGTGCAGCCAATTATTTCCCTCTCCAAGCGAGTACTGCTGTGCTGACTTTCAAATACTGACATCTACAGCAACAGCGTTTGAAGATTTTTTTTCCTCCATCACCTTCACACTCTAAAAGGAGAAAAGCGTTTCTTCATCAAGTGCGAGTCTTTCAAATCAAGTCATTCTAATCATCCTTTACACATCCATAGTTTTTACTACAAATAACTTAACTGCACTTTTAGTTTCCTTTTGCCCATCACTCCTGTTGTCAAACTCTAAAAGTCACACAGTCAATAAGAAAAATAAATTGCAGCATTAAAAGCCAGGAGATTAAAATGAAAAAAAAAAAGAATCATACTCAATACATCAAGTTCTCTTTAGTTCATTAGCCGCATGAGTTAATTGAAAATTTAATAAAGCATTAAACTCACATGTACAAAGAGTATTCACATCAACCTCTAGTATGTTTACTTGAAAAAGAAGGGTAAAAACAAGCAGATGTTTGTCACCACAGGGATTTTTTTCCCTCCTCACTTATGTTCAAAGACCTGCTAAACCTGTTTAATTAGAAACGAGAAAGATATCAGATTCTTGAAAAGCTGTAATAGCATGCTGGCTCTTCCTGTGTACTCTTTAATGCTTTTCATGCTTGACAAAGTCAGATCTAAAACCTCACAGCTCCATAATTCTTTGTCTTGTGAACTCATTTTCTAATTTGCTAATATTAAAATAGTCGCAATACCTTAACGAGAAAAGCAACAACTTCTCTCCAAGATGTGTCTTCCTACTACTATTTTATATTTTAGATCCCACTGTTCCAGTTTTTGAAAACATTATAAAATTCTTCATTACACCATAAAACTATTCCTAAGAACTTATTTGATAAGTAAGTAATTTATTGCATCATTTAAAATGTACATTACTTCTTTGTAATGTAGTATTTCATGAAACAATAAATTTTTTTCTACATACTGATTGTTGGATTATAAATATGAAAGATTAATATGCATTAATAAATGTTTAATGCATGAGTTTCTTTTGGGGTTTGTGTGCATGTGTGTCTGAGAGAACATTCTAATATAAAATCCTACCAACTTTTTGTTTGTTGGTATATTTTTGAAAAGCCTGATACAAATTATTTACGATTTCTCCTAAATCATTAGAAACCTTTTTAGTTCTTTATAGGACTAACAGTAAAATATACAAATCATTGCAAAAGTATTTATACTCTTTGAATAATTAAAAAAATCTCCTCTAGAGTTAGAATGGTTCCTTGGCTGTTGTATGATTTCTGCTATCTCACATGACATAAAACAGTGGCTCATTTAAGTTCAGTAGTGCTATATTCCTCACAAATAAAATAAAATTCATAAAATTCACCCATCACACAATAGTTTTGCATGGAAAGGGGGGAAAAAACGTTCACCGGAGTGGTTGTGACAATAAAAGGCAGACAACATGAGGCTCAGAACAAAGTGATGTGATTTTCATCATGCAACTGCAACAATAAGAATTCATTTCAGGAGTTTGGATCGTCGATGCAAAGCCCTTAAGTTTAGTTAGGTGGCCATGTACATTTTGAATTGTGTCATATCCTTCCCACTTTCAAACGATGGATTAAGCAGTGCTCCGACAGATTTCCAAAGCTTGCGATACTACTTCTAACCAAATCCTGACTTAAAAGGCTCCACATCTGCATCCTTAACCTCTTTGCTGTGTTCATTGTATGTTGTTTATTCACCAACGTTCTCTAACAAAGTCCCATGGTTTTTCAAAACATTTTAAATGAAATCACATGCTGGTGTACTCTATTTACTTATCAGCTGAATTCCAAAGCATCTGATTTTCTTTAATGTTCTTCTTAATTCAACTTAATCCAATTTACTACACTATTTTCCATTTGTGAGCTCATATAGGTTTGCTTTTATTATCTTGTTCACAAAGCTGGACCCTCATTTCTTTGTGTACCGCTTTGTCAATAAAGCTTGACAGTTCAATTGACCCTTATGACTCATATTCATGCAACCTCTGCGTTATGTAACCTTTAGTGATCCTTCAACATTGGTGGTTTGAACTGGAAAGGTGAGCAAAATCAAAGAAAGATGTCTGTACTGTCAAAAACGTAAAAAGCCACAATCAGCTGACATTAAATATTCAGGTATATCAATATTGGTGATGAGCGACCCAACCCGGTAAACAGGCACACACCAAGGACAAGGTTAATGGAGTTCAGGTGATTTTCATTTGATGGTTATCAAAAATGTGAACTTGGAGTTCATCCTTGTGACTCTGTAGTCAGTGACCCTCAGAACCTGTTGTTGAAACGAGCTTCCTCAGATCTTCATTCCATAGATTGTAATTTAATTAACTGTTTTAGTCTAGCTATTGAGTATTTTCTGCTCTAACAGACAAATTACATAAGGCAAAACAACATGTTTTACTTCAAGGTAATGAGTTCTTACGGGAAAATGTGAACTGCAAAACAGCAATTGAAGATTTCAATGTAGATAAACATTTCCTCTAAATAAATTATTTTCTTTTCTAACAGATTAAAAGTTACTTTAAATTTGCTCGCCTAACAATTTCAATACCCACCTTTTATTCTGCTGTTACAGCACATGTCCTGGCCCCCTTGCCTATTCATGCAAATTTCTAATATTGCACTGTTCTCTTGTTAGGCAATCGCTTTTACCTCTGCTGAGGTGACCCACTGTCCACCACTGGGAAAGAACTGAGGATCAGCACTGATTATTTTATGAGACACTACTGTCCACCCACCTTTTACTTAATTACTTTGAAGTAATAGACTCCAACAACTTTAAATATTTCACCAACTGTCGGCATTAGTGCCCCCTGAGTTACAAAGAAAGTCAACTATGAAAAGGAGCCTGAGAGACAAAGGGAAAGACCAAGTACTAAAAAAGGTTTCTGACTTTGTCTGTAATTCGTTTTCAACATTTGAAAGTGCTGTTCTTGCCAGGATGGCCAAGAAAGCCCTAAATAGGAGGATTAATAAAAGTTTGCACTTCACCATATTGACATCATTGGATTATTTGTGATATTTTCATCTTCATCAAAACAACCTATTTCAAGCTATTTCTCTTGCTCCACTTGTGTCTAGTATAGTCATTCCACTGTGTGTTTAGTTTTGTTTGTAACACACATGACTCTGCATGCCTTGTGCTGCAGAGTGAAAGACAGATGGGGTCGACCAGAGTTTAGAAATCTCAGGCAGAGCTTTCCAGTAATGAGCACAGGGACAAATCCACAGTAATACAGAGCTCAAAAACCGAAGAAAAAACGCTAGAAAGTATTGGTCTTCAAAGAACCTGTGGAGATAGGTGTCCCTATGTTTGAATTCCTTATTTAGAACTAATGTAATTTCAAGGTGGAATAGAGTAACTGTTTTTGTATACTAGCATGTAAATTATGTAATGGAAGAATTTTGTTATTAGTGAGATCTTTGAGAAGTACTATGTGTTGCATATATAGTGCCTCAAATTTCAGCAAAATTAAATTACAAAATTACATTTCTTGCAGAAGTATACAAACATGCTGCACTGTTTAACCCCACTCTGTCTTGACATGCAGAAGTCATCTATAGAAAAATGTGTGGCAAAAGCAGACATCGTATAAACTTTCCAGTTTACTTCCAACACATAAAAACGTTGTTGTTGGTTAAGGATAATTTTACCCAATCATTTCAGTTAACAGTGATAGTATGTTACACACATCACATATTGCTCTGTATTACTGTGGATTTTTCCTTGTGCTCATTATTGGAAAGCTCTGCCTGAGATGTCTAAACTCTGCATGACCCCAAATTGATATTGTGCTTTTGATAACATTTTGCACATTGTTTTAGTCATTGTGTTTGTATGGCTTTTCTCAGTTCCCAGTCTTTAAGCTAGTATATGAACCTTAAACCCACCAAAACATGCTGAACTATGATGGTTATTCTAACATTATCATTGAAGATATTTAATATTAATTTTCTGCAGAACATAAACCACTTCCAACATTGGGGTACCAAAAACCAATTGATTAACTCTGACTTGACTTCCTCATGTACTGTGCATCTCTCAGAAGTCTGACTTTCACTAAAAGCCCTACAGGCAAACAAAATTTGGGTTGAAATGTGGAAAAAAGTGGGAGAATAATATTGCCAAATAAAGTTGATAATTTCACATCAATTTGCAGAGTTATATCTGTGGGTAACTGAATGCCACAGAACTTAAATTTTAAACTTGATTCACTCATAAAACTCCAGACCTTTTCCAGATGAGATTGGACTCACTGCAGCGCCAAAGAAATCATTAACATTCCAATCCATGTGCCTTTGGAGTTCTGTTATTGTACAGTTTACTGGATATTCAACTTTCATTGGTTTCCAAAAACGTAATTGATTTTGGGGCTTGATTTTGATCTCAACTACACCTAAGAAATATGCTATTACTTTGCTTTTATGTAGCATGTTCATAATTCTACTTATGAAGTTACCTAGAACTGTTTATGTTCCACTATCAAAATTAAAACTGTAAGAACACCATTGTGAGATAGAAACAAACACAAAGGTGATCATACA
The DNA here is from genome assembly GCA_010277075.1 of Poeciliopsis retropinna. NCBI lineage: Eukaryota > Metazoa > Chordata > Actinopteri > Cyprinodontiformes > Poeciliidae > Poeciliopsis > Poeciliopsis retropinna. Next base: position 8,337,107 of record VMRM01000003.1, read on the forward strand.
GACTGGTAAGCTGAAAATAACAACAAAGGAATCACTTCAGGTAAGAAAAGAACATGGCAGATTCCAGTACATGTACCAGTATTTTTAAATTACTGACATCATCAGAGAGCTCAAGGGTATGAAAGACTTTTTTGGTCCATGGTTTGTACTTTTCCTTCTCCATTACACTCAGGACATGTGGTATGAATAAAACATGTTGTCCATTTCTTAACTCGTGCAGAGCCAAAGTCAACTGCCCTGGACAGTGCCTCTTGCTCAGGAATACAAATATCCAGCTGTAGTGAATTTCCATTTAAGTTTGCTTAGAAAATATTCTAATCAGATATTTAATCTCATTGAGTCTGAGTGTGTTCACGTTTATTTTGCAATAGAATAAGGTATGTTCATTTTTTGTGCTCTGAAGTGAAAGAGCACTACATTTTTAAACATTAGACCATGAAAAGGTAATTTGATGTTAGTGCTGCTGAAAACTCTACTGAAATAAAGTTGTTGCATAGTGACAATGCTGGAGTGGGTATCACAGTTGTGTCTCACAAATACTCACAGTTATTGTGGTTTCTCTCACTTTGAAAAAAGTAAGTTAGCAAGTGAAGAAGAAAAGAACTGTTTTCATAAAATTGTATATTTACCAACTCAAGAACTTCTTTATTATTTTCAAGTTCAACTTACAACTGAAAGTCTTTCTCTTATTTGAAGAGCCACAGCAACCCTACTGCAGAGACACTTGCTAAGTTGTTCTAAGAACAGCACATGTTGTGCTAACTTATGTGACAGCTTTGCAAAATGTTTTCTAAGCCAAGTCAGAGACAAAAAAAAACAAAAAACAAAAAACAGACGGGTCTGTGCAGCAAAATAGAGAATCCCTTATTAGTAACTAAAAGATTAGTCTATTTGGAGGTATAAACATAGTACAATATTTTAATTATTTTCTTGAAAGTCTGCTATTCATAAAATCCCCCTTGATGTCTGTCATGTTTTCATCTAAACATTGTAGTATTCGTTTTTTAATTAAAATGGGAAATTATCTGGGTTTTTTTTTCCCTCATCAGGTTTCACTTGTGTATTCTATTATTTAACATGGAGCACTAATTGTTGTAGCTTGAGGAGTGTGTTTTGTTTTGGTAGAGGTATTAAAGCCAAATGTCTTTTAAATAATATTTTAAAACAAGAAAAAGTTGTGCAAATGCATAAATTACACAGCCAGGGATATTTTTTAAGAAAAGGACACAGACTATACCACAAAATAAGTACTTTAAGCTGTTTAATGTTCAGTTTTTTTGTACATGTCAAGCAAATATAACCTGTCCTTAGTCTATACATTGTCAACCACTGTATGAGTGAACCCTTGCTACCTTCATTTCACAATAACATCTGTAATCCATTTAATAATAAAATTATCATCACCATCATTTTCAGGAGCTGCAGTAAAGATACGGCCATCAACAGGCACTACTCTGACCTATTCCAGTAAACTGCTTAAGTTGGCAATGGGGCTATGGAACTTCAGTTAATCTAATTTCTCAACTATATCAGATGAAAGGTTTACTCATGTGGGCCATACTAGATATTAAACATTTGGGTTTACATCTTAGTGTTACATGTTGTTAGGAAAGTTGGTGGTTCTAATGAAATGTAAAGGTCAGATGACCACTCATTAAAATGTAATACAACAGTGAAACTCATTGAGGAATAGCTTTAATATCTTGAATTCCATTATAAATGTGTCATGCATATCTTATTTTGTGGAAATGCTCAGGTTGTATGAGCATTTTAAAGAGAACTGGAGATAGATACATGTGTCAGTAATGTTCCTGTTTCCTAATGTTTATTTTATTTTTTTGCAGAATACACATTCTGGCTTACTGCGCACACTGTCTTTGGCTAAGTATTAGACTGCTCAGAAATATTTATCTTAGAATAGAACTAAACGTAAGAAGAGAATATTTCAACTGTCGCTCTGTTTGTGGAACCATTGTCATTGTGAAAAACTTAATTTAATTGAAACATTTCAGTTGAAACATTTAGACAGAGTCATTTTTCCTCATTTCAACCAATTTGTGGACAGCATAAAGCAACCACTGCCATGCGTGTTACAGAGAAATTAAATAAAAAGATGTGAATTTTTAGAACCGGACACGCTGGTCACCAGAGATGTTCAAAGAATTGTCTATATTTTCTAAAAAAACATCTGGGTTCTTCTAATTTATCTGAAATCCATCATGTTGAATTTTCCTATGTTACAGGATAAGTTTGCCCTTCATTTGCACTATTGTGCATTCTTGTTAAGGGTTTCTCTGTTTTGGTGTTTGCTGTGCTTTGCTGTACATTAAAATCACCACAAGCATATTAAAAGACGACTGAATATGTTCATATAGTGTCAGTGATAAAGCAGAAAAGAACTGCAGGAGATAACATGTGGAAGAACAGTGATTTTCATTTAAAGTTTTACACTCCCAAGTTTCTTTCTGGGTTACAGCTTCTTCAGATGTAGGATGACACTAATACTATCATCTTTCGACTGGGTAAGCTTTCACTACATAAATGACATTCAGCATAATATGCACAGGATTTGCATTATTAGTGTAAGAGTGTCTGGATGAGACACATGATGTGAGCTAATAAAAAACTTAAGTGAAACAAAAACTGCAACAAAAGACTTTTTTATGCCATTAAACCAAATTCTCAATCCTGTTCGGCTGCCTTTGTTCGAGTGTGTGTGATTACTTGCTGCTGGTGTGCAAACTGTGATGTATAGCTCTGGTCACTTTTTGAAATGTCTGCATCCTGTAAGTAAAAGAGGAAAGAGAAGTGAGACATGTCAAAGTGATTTGTGTCTGTTAGAGAGTCTCTGTGGGTACCGACTCTGTTATAGAGTCTCTTTTAAGGAATGTGTAAGACACCTCCCATGAAGAAGGATCTGTCTCCAGAGAATACTCATGCAAAAAAGCTGTCAGTATATGAGCTACAAAAAGCCTGCCTCATACTACTACTATGTTAATGTTCTGTATATTAGACAATGGCTGCACACAGAGCAAAAGAAAATGCAGACAAAGGTAAAGCACTGAAATGTATTTGTTGTGTGAATTTATGAGTGAATGCAGCCATCCATTAGGTGTTTTCTTGAAGGCCGTAATCCTGGAGCTCGGCGGATATATTCTTGATAAAAATTGAATCATTGAAATTATTTTTTGTTCAGTTTGTTCTTATGTTTGAGCACTTTTGGTGCAAATTGCATGCCTTTTCCCTGCAGATATTGGAATGCAGAGATCTCCTTTATCCAAATTGTGCATTTGGATAAGTTTCTGGGAGACTTAGCAAAGTTTTATTTAGCTGCAACTTAAATGTTACATGTTGTTGCTAATGATGAGTCCTGTGTGCAGGGAGAAGAAAGAGAACAGCATGTGAAGCTGCACATGGGATTTGTACAGCAAATTAATGTAATACACAGAAAATATCCTTAAGGATGTGTGATTCCCATGGGGATATCAGTCTGAGTATAGAATGATCAAAAGCGCATCAGGAGGAATGAAAAAGGGATACAGTAAGGTCCTGCTTGTCTTTTTGGAAAACAGTTTTCCAAAATTGCCGCAGCTTAACATATTTCAAACAAGATCTTGAAGATCAGAGAAAAAATATATTACTGGCTTTACCACATATTGCATACAAAATTAACATGGGATCCTTGACAAGTTATGCTTGTGACATGACATTTACATAAAAATGTTCTTTTATACTTTCTCATGGGGTCACTGTCTTGTGTTCCTTGTGCAGCAGGCACAAAGTGTTCCAAAGGCTATTTAAAGACAGTAATGTTTTGCAAAACAGTCCACAGTAGTTAAGAAAACTGTCATGATGATCTGTGTCCTGAGACACAACTCTCTTTTCATTTACATAGACACTGAAGTAAAAACATGATGCATTTTAGAGTAATATTTTATTGTCACCTATGACGTATGTGTTCATGTTTTCAGAAAATTGCAAAGAGGTTGTGAAAATGTGAAAGATTTTCAATAAGGCCTTGAATTTGCTGAGGCTGCAGAACATATCCTATTGCAGATATAATTTCAAAGACAACAATAAATCAATTTTTAAGAAAAAATATTTTTTATCTCATTGTAATTACAATATGTAACTACCTGATTGTGGTTCCTCATAACCTCAAACACTTTCCGCTATTTATATCACAAATGATTGTTACAAATGTTTTGGCTACACCTTCAGTACACAAGTACTCAAGTTTACATCACAACTTTTATTCATAAAAGAGCTAATGTAATCAACATGCACATTTAGATGTCTACAACATTGAAAATAATTTAATCTCCTGACTTCAATGAAAATTATCACATTTTATGCAGAAAGATGTCACAGGCATAGAATAGACACTCTCATAAAATAGACAACTTTGTAAGAAGATCTTATGGCACATTTTGTGAACATCAGCATGAAAAAAAACTATTCTGCCACATTGTACCGCTAATGTCTGAAAGTAATGCCTGTTCTGGCATGTCTCATAATTTCTTACATTTTACATTAAAGCTAAGTCTCTGCTTGTTGATAATATTATTACCTCTCAGAAAAAAAAAAAAGGGGGGGGGGATACTTCTGGTTGTTTTAAATAGAACTGATATTGAAAATAGAAATGGCACTGACTGGTTTTATCTGCTTGCACCTTCTTTGGTTATTTTGTACATAAAAATGTTTGCGTGTAAAATTTGTAAAAGGTTTACCCAAACTATGACAACAAACAATAAACGCATATATTTATTGCATTTTCCAAATAAACAGCCTAAAACATTTTCTACATTTACGTTTGTATTATTATTATTATTTTTATTATTTTTTTTTTTTACAGCAAAGACATAGCATAATGAGATAAGGACAACTTGTTTTTATTAACTGGAATTCTATTTTTAACATAGGTAAGTTATGTTATGTTTCCACACTAAAATAAAAATGTTTATTTTTGTCAAGCATCCAACAATTATGGTTTCCAGGTAATGTTTATTTTTGTGACCAGACACATAATTCCTCCTGATAAGTATGAAACTGGTCAAGCATATCAACCATAATTCCAATAATTGTCTGTGTCTAACATGATCCACAGGGACAATATGGCTTTCTGCCTTGGGCGTCATGGCCTATAAGGGTAAAGGGACATGCACAGCCACTGCAGGGAAATACTAGTGTACACCATTTGTTGCTTATGATACAAGTTTATAACTGATTTGCAGTTTTTGATTCAATATTAAGTCAAAGGGCTATTTCTAAGATTTTTGTAAAAGAGCTTGGATTGCATTTGACCTTTGTGAAGGAGTTTTTCTTTAAAGGCAAAATGTTTTATTTGAATTAAATAATGTTCCTTTATGCATCATATAAATGTAATGTTTTTTGTATAACAGTTAAAAGGTTTTTTGTGCAGTCGCAGAGGGTGTATAAACTAATGAAATAAGATGTGTCTACTGAAGTAAGTTTTCCCAGGGTTGCTGAACTTCCCCAGACAGGTTGTCTGGGAACTTACTGTTTTTCCCGTAGACTCCCCTGCACGAAGATAGAATGTTTAGTTTTCGCGTCCCGTAGATATGATAGTGAATGAGCATACAAGGTTGAACTGTTCCATGTGTTTTCCTTTGTTTCTTTTGTTTGGTCTTAGAAGATTGAGTCTCCGCCTCTGTTAGGTGAATAAAGTAACTATGCAATTTTGAATTTGTTAGAGCAGAATGATTCTCGCCTAATGCACTGTGTTTTTGCTCTGCGTCTGCAGATGTATTAAAGATTGTTTTTGCTCCCTGACTTTTGTCTAGAGATCTCAGTCTCTGAATTGTGCACTTCACACCTTCTCCAGTTGATGAGTGACTAGTTATGCGAGGTGGCAGTAAGTTGCAACAAAATTCTTACAATCTAAGATTTTAAGTAGAAAAATATGTTTCTTTATTTTCCCAGACTGTGTTTTTGGATAACATAAACTAACACCTGAGTAGTTACAATTGTAAAACGTTCTTTTATCTGTTTTTTTAAATTATTTTGATGTGGTCATGTGTGTTTTCTGTGAAAACACATTAAATATGATCTATAAAGTAACTAAACTCCAGAATCCATAACTCTACATGAGGTTTCTCAACTTGCCTTTTCAGAATGTGTAAAAAAAACCTTGGCTTTTACATTCATGGTTACTGAGCTCTTTGCTACATGTAACAGGCACATGCCAGATTACATTGGTATGATGGATTGAATACTTCAGGGAAAAGGCTTATAACTGCACCGACAGAATGATCAAATTGTATGTAGGGTACTCCCATTTACCCAGCCAGCCGCAGTAATTACTGACCATTTTTCACGCTTTCAAGAAAAGGTCAAATCATCACTGAATTCTTGCAGGGAATGGTCACGACTGCACCATGTCATTTAGTTTCCATTTTAAAGTATTGGTCCTCCTTTAATACATGGAACAGAACGAGCACCCACCATTTTGAGAATGGGCATAAAATATTGCTATGTCTTCAACTGTAGAGTTGCAGAAATCATAGTCATAGGAATTGAATGATTAGCAACTGTTGATGTCACCCAACCATGGATTCTCTTACAGAATATATATCGAACAATTCCTCAAAATCGACAGTGTATATGGCGCTAAGATATAAAAATAGTGCCATTTTAAAAAATTCTTTCCAAAATATTAGGAATTTCTTAGATGACAATGACTAGTTGACTCTCTACTCTGCTTTTCTTGTAATTCTGCTTTAATCCAGTGTGGCTCTCAGAGATAATGAATTCTTTGTCTAGTATTTCTTTTCTGAACCGCCAATGCTTGTGTCAATATACTGAATGTTATTAAAACAGAAAATGTTTTTTTATCCAAACACTCAGCATTCAAACTCTCAGATATAAGAAGAATACATATTTAAAATTGAAAGAACTGCATTAATCCCAAGACTTCTTTTTGTGTGTGTGTATTTTTTCTAAGTAACAGAAACAAAAGAATGCACCCTTTTCATCCACTGATGATATCAACTTTGTTTTTTTAACATTTACATGCGGGTCGATAGGAATGACCCCAGAATTAATAAAGTATACAATTCAAAAAATCAAATCATGAATGTTAGCTGTTGTGTCAGTTATAAGGTTCGATATGCAAAAACAAGTAACAACCATGTTTATAATATAAGTGAAAATCAATAAAGAATGAATTATATTTATTTAACTGCTTTCTGACCATTTTTTAAGCTCCAATTGCATTTCTATGAAGAAAAAATAAAGCTCTAATGCCAGCAGTTATGAGACATAATATACAAATATCATTACAGCATCAAAAAAATATATTAATTTCATATCGTGTCATATTCTATTTGATTTCATAAGAATCTGGAACATTAAGAAATATTTGTCATATCATGTTATTTAAATTAAATAAGCATTACAGAAATAAAAACTTGAGGCCCCACTACTCAGTACACAAGAAAAGTTCAATTCTGTCTAATAACAAACTCCGTACAACATGCTTGATTCAACTAGAAGTGATGAGTTTGGTGATGACAAATTCATGAACTGGCCAATAATGCAAAAGACCAAACCTGTGAAGTCTACAATGAATAGATCATTTGCAGAAGTTGTGGTGTAAGCTTGATTGGCTCCAGATGCTGGGTCTCAAGTAATGAGCGCTACATTGTTAAAAGCTGATGGATGTGATAATTAGCCCAGCAGCTTCAAACTGTGGCTGTAGTTGATGAATCATCATGTCATTCAGTTGACTGGATACTGTTTTTCCAGGAATTGGGCCAAATATCACCTCAGATGTGTCAGATTATAAATTAACAACATCTCTCATCTTTTAAATCTGTTGACGTGACAATAGTCCATGAACTGCTCATCAGCAGATATTTTTGCTCCATGAATTTGTCTTCACATGCAGTTCACCAATATGATAAACTAAAGCATTTGCTAAAAACAAATGACACAAACCTCTAATAAGAAAATAACGTTTTGTATTTTGAGACTTATTCTTTTGTGAAGTTTACTATATTGATTCAGTTTTTTTTTCATGGGTAACTGATTCAGTGGATCTTATTGTTTTTTTAATTAAAATTTGTTTTTCATTCACTAAAAGCCAGCGGAAAAGAAATTAAGACTTCACAGAGTGTTTTTAAAAAGCATCCAAAACCATCTGTTAAAGATATTTTTGCTGATCCCCAGCAGGGGCTTCATGCTGCTCCCTTAGCACCCGTGCCATTCCCCTGCATCTTATGCCACACTACACAGCAACTGTGAAGGGAGTTTGGGGTGAGGGATCAAGAAGTACTCAAATATGTTGGGGGTAGAGTAGGGTATGTTCCTCTCCCCACTGATGTGGTGGAATCTGTGTGAGTGTTTATGTCATATTATGTACGCCTGGATGGTGACCTATGACTCTTGGGGATGTTCTGCACGGGCTGCAGGGACTGAGCTGTCCCTGTACAGCGGGATCCCCATTACAGCCAGGCATTTCTACTTGCTGGGATAATGTTTTTGAAAGAATACGATTTAAATCAAATTGAGATAGATTAGAACAGGGGTCTGTAAATCCAGTTCTCAAGTACCACTCTCCTGCAGCTTTTGAATGTGTTCCTGCTCCAACACACCTGAATTGATTTACTGGTTAATAACAAGCTCTTTGCGAAACTTTCTGAAATACCAAGAAGGTAACTCAGCCTTTTGACTCAGATGTGTTAAAGCATGGATGCATCCAAAGATGGAGGCAACGGAGGACTTGAGTTGCAGATCCCAATTTTAGAAGTTGCAAAATATATTAGGGTTGACTTAATGAAATTTTACCATTTTATTCTTGTGCATAATCATCTAAAATTGCATCAACAACATCATAAATTATTCCATATGTCTTATTAGTGCCCTGATGATTTATTTAGCAAAATTATGCCATTTTTATGATGCATTGTAGAAGTTCAAAAACTTCTAAACAAATTATGGCTCAGTTCAAAATGTTTTACTATTTTTGTCAAGTGTATAATCTTTTAAAATTGCATGAACAATGTCTGTAATTAATTCATATTTTTTATCACTGTCATGTTGATGCATTTACTGTCGCTGAGCCTTTTTTATTTGGTAGCAACCTTTCAAAGTAGGTTACAGTGAAAAATGAGTCAATTTTTTATTCATAAGACCTTGTAAACTTCTTAGAAAATATCTGGCAAACAAAAACTAAAGCAACATTATTAAAACAGAAAAACTCTGCTATTTTTGTAAAACAACAAAAAAATGTTTTAACCTTTTATTTCTTGATAAGAACAGCAAGGCAAATTCCTCTCAGATGCACTAGAAGATCTAACCAGTATGCAAGAAGAATTCTGGACAGGCTAAGCTGTTTGCATATCTTAAGGTTAAGGGAGGACTAGTTTGTAAGAAACAGATGAGAATTCACTCCACCAAATGCTGCATTGCCAGACCCGCTCCACAAACAAACCCTCCAGCTCCCAATTAAATAGACGAAACATGAAAACAAGAGTAATTGAATTCTATGAAAAAAGGTCAAACAATGGGCCTAGGAACAGGAGCAGAAGACTTGTGTAAAAGCCAGGTCTAGAAAACATGCATAGGAGAAAGCACTCTGGAGAGGGTGGGAAGTTGCAAACTCACTAGAGAACTGTGATGCTGACATGAACCAGATGAAGACTGGTGCTTAGGTAGTGACAATGGCAATACTGTCAGTGTTGATGATGGAACTAATTATCCTACTGCTGATGGCGAGGACATTAGGGGGTCCCATGTAGATGGAAATAGATGTAAAAGAGAAGCTGGTATGAAGATGCATGTTGTTTGGATTTATATGCAGGCAATGGTAATAAGGACTGCAATACAGGAAAGGATGCATCTCAAAGTCTGCAACTTAAACGTGAGAAAGTGCAAGGCAAGAAAAAATGTTTAGACATTTCCAAAAAAGAATTCCATGACAGTCTTGCTTTGGTGCTAATTGAAATGAGTATGCTTCATGAGCATGTGAAGCTCAAGGCACATATGTGATGGAGTTTGAAAAGAAAAAAAAAAAAAAAAAGAAAAGAAAATCACTCAGTTACAAACCCTGCATTTACTTGCCAATGTATGCTAAGCAGTACAAGTTCATTATCTTTCAGTAATTTTTTATTCTTTTATGAGAGATATTGTGACTGAGTTAAGCAATTTTCTGAAAAGTATGCTGCAATAAAAAGTTTTTCTAAAAAAAAAAATTCTGTCTTACATTGAATCCTTATTATTTTTACAGACTCTGGAAAAGAACTACCTGTTAATATCTCGACTCCTTTTCATGTTTTTTTTTTTTTTTTTTGGTGTTTCAGCTTAAAGCTTTTTTACTTCACACCAAAGATTCAGCAACCTTTAGACTGCTGACCTGTCCACAGTTGATTCCTTTTCTATTAAGATAAAAAACTATCCCCTGTATGACTACAAACAAGATAAAGCATTTATAAATGCTTTATAAATGTTAAAGATTCATTCCTACCTAACTAAAATTGTTCAGAAAGCTTCCTACTTTGAGATATTTGTAGTTATTTTTTGGTTATTCTGTTATACATTATGTTATGCCTACTGTCACTGTCCATGTTAAAACTCCAAATATTCTGCTCTGACAGCAGATGTGAGGAATTGTGTGCTCAGGTCATGTCACTCTCAACCAAACAGAAAAGAGTATAATTTCCCTAGAAGCGTATTGCTATTTTTGCACTGTTGTCATCGTGCATCAGTGTGAATGAAATTATTCTTCATTATTTTATCACCATTCCTTCAAGGCAAATGTGCACACATTGGTGGACGTGATTATTACCATCTGTATTATAGTGACGCCGCTATAAGAAAAGGTTGTTTCACTGTAAAGAAATTACAGCGTTTCAGTGTAGTGGTTTTAGTAAGGGTGCGGTGTGTTTTATTCCTTTTCAGTGGTTACAGTTGAGATGTAAAAAGAAAGCATAGAAAGGCAGAGAAGGAAGTACATGTAAATGTTCATCTGGTCAGAAAAAAGTGTGGTCTATTTGTGTGAAACCCTGTGCCCACATGCAGTGAGGACCTTTTTCACCTTGTTCCTGCATGTCTGGAAAGGAAAAAATTGCTGATCGCCATGTGAGATCCCTAATTATTTAGCAAAGCCAGATGGAGTTTATGTTCCATCAGTGAAATAAAAAGAGCTGACCATCGTTTTAGGCTAGCTACAGTCTTACAGCATTCTAGCTTTGCATGTTTGCATTTTAGAAATATACTTTGCGATTTATACTTTTACACCTATTGAGTAAATTAACTGAACTGACAAAGTAAAATTTTAGAACAGAGTTTTATGCAACAAGATTTCAATCTGGAGAGACTCAGACGGAGAAAAGGAAACCATTAGAAGAGCTTATTGACATACAAAATTTAAGTCTTTCGCGCTCGGGCCCCGGCTGAGGATATCGATTATCGCAATCTTTGCGATGGGCTCGAACGAGCATTCCGTATGCTGAAAGGAACATCACCCCCCCGGGACCTGACACTGGTGGTGGTGACGAAGAAAGGATGCGGCTGGATAGCCGAGCGAGTGGAGGTGAAGGGGTGGAGGTGGGTTGAGCTCTGCTGGAAAGAGGAAGACGCTATGGATGGAGGTTCTTTTCAGCTGGGGCTTGGATGGTGATTGGACGTGACGTGTCTTGGACCGACGTTGATTAATCAATGGTGATGAGCAGGAAGCACTGGTTGGATGATGCAGGTGGGGTTAGAAGAGTCTTCCAGCTTGAATTTGCGCCTAGGCTTCATTTTAATAAATCTTGAAATACAGTTCAAGATTTATTAAAATGAATAAAGTTCTGGCAGATTTAGACTAACTGTCTCTGCCTGTTTCATTTACTGCCTACACCAAATGTGGTCTTTGTATGACTGACTTAATAAAATCAGATATCAAAGGAAAAATATTTTCTTCTACCCCTTTTGTTGAACAAAAGAACCCTAATACATGATGGTGACCAGACCCACCATACTGTTTTCATAATCTGTGAGGACAAGATCCAATAAAAATAAACAAATCTTGTATTTGAACAGAAACCTATGCAAGAGAAAAAAAAAACAAAAAACAATTCCTTAAAGAATTTTAAATAAGAGAGCAAGGAGTAAATAATGAAATCAAGGGGCAGTCAAAAACTAACTTAAAACAAAATTTTGTGTGTTACAAGCAGGATGTCATCCTTTTCCTCTAAATAATTATACTGCCTTTTCAACTGATCGATGGCCTTTTTCCCTTCTTTTTGTAAAATAAAATTAACTGCTGAACTCATATTTTCTTGCACTTTTTGCTATAAAAACCTGCAGGAACTTTATGGCACCCAGAACAAATGGTGAGCTCAACCTGTGACACCCGTGAAAGATGATACTTACAGCCGCATATTTCTTTCAGACATTATAAGGGTGATGATAAATTAAGGGGGACACTGGACATGGAGCATTTTCATGGCACAGATGCCGAGACCTGATAGCCTTCAGGGCCAGCAGAGATGTGAAAATCCAGTCTTCTATGCGCTCAAGATAGAGAGACACTCACCTCTCGCTAACCTCTGGTGTCAAAGCGCCATGAAGAAGTGGAGGCTCACCCTCAGGGAAGGAGTTTATGATTATGATAAAATGTTCTCCAACAACTGCTTGTTTCTAATATAGGTGCTATGATTGTGTTTTGAGGGCAAAAGTAGCAATGCAGTTGTTTGATATATGCTAAAATTTATTTGCTTTTGTTTTCCATCAGAGCGTATGAACCACATAAAAATCTGTTTTGCAGTACAATATTTATATCTAGCTTTAAATCAGATGTAACCTCAAGTCTCACAAATGCCATTTCTTTTACGCAGCATTGCAAAAAAAAAAAAAGCTTAAAAGTGACTCATCTTCGCAAACGTTCAAGTTTTACAGTTGATTGCTAATTTTAAGGGGTTTCTCTAAGTTTCATTAAAAAGCTGTTAAAGAGAGTGAAAGAGGCTAAACATTGGTGCTGAGCTTAATTTCCACAGGGATTTAAAGACAATCTGTCCTCACATCAGGAGTCATTCATTCATTTATGGTCTTTAAAATGCGGGAAAGGTCAATGCAGAACAGGCCTGGGGACCTTGTGCCAATGAAAGAAAGATTAAGATCCACAGCATTGAAAAACCATCACTGACAATACAAACAATCCTTTGGGAACTTGTAACATGTTTCAGCTTAGTGAAGTCTCTTTCACTATCCACTGGAGATTGCAGAGTTTAATTACAACAAACAATGTGATTGTTGTGTGGCATGGATTTAGATATACTACCTTTTATTTTTCCTTTATCATTCATTATTGTGGGTGGGTAAAAGAGTGATTTGTGCATTTTATTCTCTCATACAAATTAGTTAATGAGACAATTTGTTAATCAATTGCCTTTTATCTCGTTAAACCACAAATGACAAAGTAGCCACATGCATGCGTGTTCTTTAACCCCTTAACCCACACCAGAATGCCTGCATGCCGTTTTTCCATTGTAATTTCCGGGACTGAGATTTAAGGATATAAACTCTGCCGGTGTCCTTTATGATGCTTTTATTGGGGAGCCTGGAACCCCCCCTTTTGATTGACACCGCATTTGACCAATAATGTCATGAAATGTCTTTTTACGAGCCAATAATATCCAGAGAGCGACTTGAGCTTGTTTTGACATGCCTGTGTTCTTTCTGGAAAATTTCTGACTGGTCAACTCGGGGACTAAATCTAAAGCCAAAAATGTATAGCCAGCACGTGTCCTGTCATCTGTAATCCGCTCCCTCTATCCAGATGAGGGCAGATGGGTGGACAGCATATTGTAAAAATGGGGTGGAGGTCTGACTGAACACTATCTCCCTCTGTCCCCTGCAAATATGCCATTTTATTTATATAATTATAAGTAATTTCCACTATCAGTAATGCTGTGTCTTCCAGGGGATTCCACAGGTCATTACCTTTCATTAGAGCCCTCATTGATGACTGTAGGTTGAAGCACTGAGGAGTTACAGTCATTCGAAGATTGTATATTAGATGTGTTGTCCAAGTGTGCTATTTGGAGACTCCAAATGGAGACTCAGAATGGCACACTTGGACAACACCTGTACATCCTCAAATATAAACATGTCCAAAATGACATTTCATTTTTGTGCTATATTGATCAGTCTTGAAATCCACGAGCAGAATACTTTAATCTACAGATTTATTGTATTTTCTAATCCACACTTTCAACACTCAATGTCTATTTACAAGAAATAAAAATGAAAAATCTGGGTGAAGCAAAATCTTTCAATTTTTTTTGCCTTACAAATGTAATAGCTACAAACTACTTTCAGTTAAAGTATTTTTGACTGCAAAAGTAGAAAATTTAGCTTGTCATCTTCATAAAGAGACCAGGCTTTTGCATGTACTCCAAATTTTTCAAGAACAGCATCTGATTTAATTTGGGTATACCTTTTCAGTTGTTGTTGGTGATTTAGAGGGTGAGGGTTAAGGGGTTTTAAAATGCAGCCATTTATACCTCTTGACTCTATTTAGTGCAGAGTCTCAAACATCTAGATCTGTTTGTACAAAAGGCATTGATTTATATGCATGTCAGGGCTCATTTGGAAATCCTTCAGACATTAAGTCCTCAATAGACCAAGAAAGTACAAAAAAGGGAACAATGATCTAGAAAAGCAGTGGGAAAGCTAGACGTTGTTATATTCATAAATTTAATTTGTTTCTGCAACATAATTTACAAAGTATAATGTCATATGATTACACATGGATTTTTAAGTTTTTTTTAATTATGATGATTTTTCATTTGCAAAAAAGAAAAATCTAATAGAAACATGGCACTTATGACTTGATAACACAGACTGATGAGAAAAAAAAACATAAATGTGGGCTTAAGTTTAATAAATGTTTAATATCTGTCTGAAGGTTGTTATTTCAGAAGGTAGTTCTAATCTGACAAGCCGAATATCACTGAATACTGAAAAATGTATAATCAGCATTAAGGGGTGTTATGTATTTCATGTATTTTCCAGTCATTATTTAATTCATTTGCCTGAAATAATGACTTCATTTCAGGAAAATAAAGTTATTATTCATCACAATCAAGTAACTGTTACATTCAGTTGCTATAAGAATTATAGCAACTGAATGCAATTTGCAATTTGATGCCTTGAAATTGACCTTTGTCTCTTTAAGTGGCTACTACGCTGACTCTTATACATGTAATCGTCATTATACAGCAATGAGACATTTATGAAACGCACAGAAAGGAAGGAAGTTAGGAAACGAGTGAGAGGACACGGCACTGTTTATTCATCAATTAGCCTACTAATAATTAATTATGAGGAGCATTTCATGTATTGAGAGTCAATACCATTGTAATTAAAACCAGAAACCCAGTTAAGACATCTCCAAAGCCCTACAGTGCATACCTGTCTAGACTCCTATTTTGGTCAGGAGACTACAGCTTCCTGCCATGCTCCTGTATTAGCATTTCCCATAATTATCCCACATCATAACGCACGCAGAGTTACGTTAGATTATCACCCCCTCACCCTACTTTTATGTTAATTACATTTATGTCACACACACCGCAGCCCTGCTCTAATGTTAAAAATCAAGGTAAAAAAGTAATAGCCTAAGACAAACATTGTTTAAAATTATGTTCTTCCCACTCTATTATTATACAAGGTAATTATTGGTGAGCATAGAAACAGTATTCATACTGACAATATTCTGTACAGTTCTCCAGTTCATTTAATTTGCATAATTTAAAAAAAAGCCTAAAAAATGCATTTAATGAATCCACTCTGTCCTTTGATAGGATGACATGTTGCATTTATGATTTCCGCAAAATAGTTTTGACAATTTAAGGATTTGATTTTAGTCTGTAATACATGCTTTAAAATGTGTTCCAATTCAGTATTATTCATCTGGACCCATTATATTTCCTTTGTATTAAGAGAAGGAACATGCGCATATCTATTTTATTTTTTTAATTTATTTTTTTATCAGTATCAGTGTTTGTCGATATTGCCCTTGGTGCTACCTCTTTGTCCTTAAGTGCTCTTCCTGTGTGCCAATCAGAATGGGAAAATAATAAGAACTCCTTGTGTAATTTACACAGAAGACTGGCCACAACCACTTTTGATATAGATGTTTGTTATGCGAGAGCTCTCCTATTTATGGCAATCCTTGTTGCTAATAGAAGCATTTATGTGGTAGTTTCACTTTGAATAAGTTTATATTCTCAGTTAAGATTAACGTTTTTCTTTAGCTTTGGATATCGTAACATCATATGGCAGAGTGAACAAATATCCTCAAAAAATGGAAAAACAACAAAAGCTGAACTGATTATTTTCATATGAATTCATGCTTTATTTGTCTGTGTTATGGGTTCCAGAAATGATGTATGTTTGTTCAATAGTCCTGCTTACCAAAGTAAACTCACATGGTTTGGCTGCTAACTCAAATCCAATCCAAAAAACAATCCCACCACTAAACAGCAATGAATGGAGAACTGCTCTAAAATTTGGCTTAGAAATCTTTGGGTCAGCTCATTCAGTCTTTGGGGACAATATAAGTGCAAAAAAGCAGATTGCTTCAGACAATTTGATCATCCACTTCTGGGCATGGGCTCTCCATTACCTGACTGAAATAGGCCTCTCCCAGGAGAACGCAGACCTCATTGAAGAGAGAAGGTGGGGACAGTAATTAAATCTTGAGCCAATTCCAAATTGCTTCCCATTAGTTTGTTTCCAGCACGTAGGCACTGTATCTTCGATATGCTGTTCGCAGGCCCTATTCTGGGCCATGTTGACATGCTGCTGCTGTTAAATGTGCCCTAATTTATTAGGGCTCTAATTGTGTGTTGCCATGTTAGTTTTGGCCCATGTGTACTGACACATGAGCCTGTCGTATTGTCTGCTGAAATGGAAAAATGCTGCTCGAGGGATTCTTTGTAGCTTGGGATTCGTTCTGAAAACAAAGACCAGTCTTTCCTAGTAAACGTTTAGCCCTCCCCACTTTACTTATTTCACTTGCACATGTTATAGATGTCAAAAATTGTTAATACTAAAGCAGAGACTGTAACAACTCTAAAGCAAAATAAATTAGAAAAAACATAGAATCTTAATAACAAAAATATTAATGTTTCAGAACTGCCCTGCCAGAGTCTTCACTTGAATCTGATAGAGAATGTTTGGAATGAGGTGAAAATTAGAAAGATGGAGCCCTACCAGGTCCAAAGACCTGGAGCTCATCAGCAGAGATAACTCAAAATACCACTGTAAACATGGGGAGTGCAGTCCAGCAAAAGTTCGATTGTTGTAATGCCAATGAAGATTTTGTTTTTTTTATTTGAATATTGAAAGCCTATGAATAAATTTTGCTTTCCATTTTTTTTTATAAGACATAAACTAAAATATTCTCTTTTTCTTGTTCCAAAACTGGTCCTTTACATTGTTGCATTATCTTTATGACAAATAAACTCCTTGGTTGTATTAAACTTATTTTAATCCAAGTAAGTATGGATACATTTGAACTTAACACTATATATACACATCAGAATCCACATGTGTCTCAAGATACACAAGCGCTTGCTCTACTCTAAAATCGAGACACCTGTTTTTCCTGGGAAGTTGACAGGCAGCAGTGTCTATGTCACACTGAAACTCATCAGTTTATCCAACTGGAAACACTGCCCTTCCAGGGCATCAGTCCACATTGGGGATCCGAGCATCTTTGTTGAATTAGCTTTATTCATTTATACCAATGAAGTAAGAGGAGACACTGAATGTAGGGCTTTATGTTGGCAAAGACCCAAACACAACTGACCATTTGTATGGCTTTTCTGTCCTTTGTTATTTGTTGGTCATTTTAAATTATTCTTTTTTAAATTAGTTAAAACAATAGTAGAATAAAAATATATCTTACATGCTGTGCTGCTTAAGAAATGAGAGTGTTTTTCATCTATTGCTGGAAGTGCATCATTTCATGATATTTCCCCTGCTGAAAGACATTTGGGTCACATTTGAGAAAGCACCAAACTGAGGCAGATATAGGTCTCAATCAAATAGATTTTCTCATAGTTTGAATTGTTTAAATATTCAAGTGTCAAAATGTTGAGCAGATATGCTTCTTGTAAAAATTGATTTATTTTTCTCCAGTGACTATAGAGCCAAAGAAATTAGTTAAGGCACAATTCATTGCTTACTCTAGCATCACATTACCAGTCTAATTATTTTCTCACTCAAACTTGTGACATAGCTACCACTACTGGCAGAAAGGAACAAACAATTCTGATCCTCTATGATACAGCATCACTCGATTGTAAACATTAGCAAATCTAGTAGTTTATGAAATTGTAATTTCATAAAGCATTACCAATCCATACCCACCTGCTTGTAGCCACCTGTTGCCATTGTGTCTAGTTCTACTCATTTCATATCCACATACAAACATGAAATGAATATGGACTGGAAGCCCCGAGATCAAAGTGGGGAACACCCCCAAAGGTGGTGGAGAATCGCCGAGCTAAGATCCTGTGGGACTTCCAGATCCAGACAGACAAAATGGTAAGGTCCAACCAACCGGACATTGTCATAGTGGATAAACAACAGAGGAAAGCCGTTGTGGTGGATGTAGCAATACCGAGTGACTGCAACATCAGGAAAAAGGAGCACGAGAAACTGGAGAAATACCAGGGCCTCAGGGAGGAACTGGAGAGGGCCTGGAAGGTGAAGACCACAGTGGTGCCTGTGGTCATCGGGGCCCTCGGGGCAGTCACCCCCAAACTGGAGCAGTGGCTACAACAGATCCCAGGAACAACATCAGACATCTCAGTCCAGAAATGTGCAGTTCTAGGCACAGCAAAGATACTGCGCAGAACCCTCAAGCTCCCAGGCCTCTGGTAGAGGACCCGAGCTCAGAGGATAAGAACCACCCGTGGTGGGTGAGAAGGGAATTTTATATATATATATATATATATATATATATATATATATATATATATATATATATATATATTAATTTAATTTTTTTTCAGACGGGCATATTTTGTCCTTTTTCATCAAATTCTAAATGATATCTCTTAATAAATTATAGCTGGCTTACCGTTAGTTGTCATCTTCCTTTTCTGAGCTGTGTTGTAGCTGTAGCGTTACAGAGACAGTTTGCAGTCAGAAGGGACAATGAAGGCCAATGTCAACTGCTGACCCTGGGGATATAGGCAGAAGCAAATTAGCATATTCATAGATTCTCATTTGCCAAATGAGGCAAAATGTGGAGTCACACCCCAAGGCTTTTCAAAGTCTTCACAATTTGCTTACTGATTTATTTTATATCAAGATTTATTATAGCATGATTATTACTGTATTACAATAGTAGTTGGACTGTTTTCTCCAATGCAGCTAACAATTTACATCTCAACTTTGTTGGAACACAAAACATTGCTCTGCAGCATTTAATGCATATATATGTATATATTTATATATAAATTTGTTGATACAAGTATCAAGATAAGATTCTATTAAACTTTTTTAACTACATGAGAGTACATTAAAGAATTTGTATAAAGTATTGTGTTTTCTATTATTTCATTAAGCAATAATAAAAGTTATGTTATAACTTCTTTTAAAGTTTCTTCAAAACATGCTTTCTTGCATAATTAAACCTTTCACGCCCTTTTCTGACAAAGTTACAAGGCTCATGCTGCAGTTTCGTGAAAAACAGTGCAGCACAGGTGATACTGTCGAAAGTGAACCCTTAACTGCTGATAGTAGAGCTGTGTACTTGCTCAGACTGACAGCTCCTGCATGGTACAGTGATATAACTCATCTAGTATTAATGATTCAGGCTCTTTACTGTTTCAACACAAGATGCCAGAAGCCTGAAGCTAAGGAAATATGCAAAGATGGCTTAGACTAGTTTTATTTCCTTACCTCTAAGACACTACTTTTTCTTTTTATCAAACCTTGAAACACAACCTCACGCATATTTCTAAGAAACAAACAATATAAAAACACTTTTACACATCACCCATCACTCAGTATCTTACCAAGGCTTTTTCTCGTGTAATTGCTTTCAAATTGTCAACATAAAAAATATGAAAGATCTTCCCTCTCTTCCCTCTGTCAACCTTGCTTTCAGCTTGACAACCAACTGATGGGCTTCTCAACAGCGAAAAGCTATCAATAATTAAATCTGTGATCACTTAGGGGATGTTGTTTTTTTTTCCCTTTCCAGCTGAGATGACATGATTTCCTTTAAAAGAAAAGGGGTAAAATAAGCTTGTTTACTGTCCCAATTTCACCCAACAATCTTGCTAAATGTAATACCAGTGCATTGTGGTGGAGCTGTGCCAGGCATCGAGGGTCTTTTCTGATCAAAAAAACTCCGCTCATCCCCTCAAATCCACCCCCCCGCTGCATCGCTCTCAGGAGAATCACAGGCATTTTTTGAGAAATGAGGGTTCTATATGAATCTGTAATGACGGATCTTACTCATCTCACCCACAGAAACAGAGCAAAAGAAGAGTTATGATGAAATAAGATTGTTTTCTCCTCTGTTTGACAGATGATTTGCAATTTTGCCTCAAACCTCCAATTAGGAGCATTTATTTCAACACAGCAGGTGTGTGAATATGTACGTTTGCATGCACAAACCTTTATAAGCATCTCCGTCGTTTTTAAAGTACATCTGTGCGAACATGCTTCGTGGTTAAAAGTGTGCAGAAATCTATGACTGCGTGTTCATGTGTGTTTATTTTGTGTGTCTACGATAGCCAGATGTACAGGCTACGGCAGGTGTCCTTGAGGTCCGAGTGCATTATTCAGCTCGGTGTGCAGGTGTAGCCTCTGACAACATCTCTCAGAACTCTCATTTTTCAACTCAGTCTGCCCTTTAACAACAGGGATGCACTTAACTTGGAAATGTAAAAATACAACTGTTAACTGAAATAATTTTATGATTTGTTCGTTTTTATTTTGTATACCTGCTCTATGGGTATCAAATTATAAATAAAATAATAGCAACTTATAAAAAATCATGTCAAATTTAGATAAAAATAACTTAAACATTCTTTCAAAATTTTAATGTAAACAAACCTATTAGGAAATGCAGATGTGTGAAACATGTCTGGAAGTTGGAGTATTCACTTTACACTTAGCAATAAATGTGTAACCTAATTTAAATTTTTAAAAATCCCTCACATGCACTTGGCCAAGGTCCTCCAGAGGAAATGCAGGGTACTCCTGGGTCAGCCGAGAAATGTAGTCCCTCCAGTATGTCCTTCCTTTGCCAGTAATTATAAATAATTATTAGAAGGATTTAGATGAGCAAAGATAAAATTGCCACAACTGCCACAAAATGTGCTTTTTGAGGCGTAATAGTGCCCTGTTGAAAGACCCAGACACAAGATTTGGGCTTCTACTCACATAGCCAGCCACAATTTGATGCTACTAATGAAACTGAAGCTTTATTGTTTCATTGAAGAAGTATTGATGCAACAAGACTTTTCAAAACATGATGGTGATTTTGGGTAGAATAGACATGGAAGCTGTTAATCCCTGACACAGTTGTGTATTGTTCAGTTTCCTAATTAAAGGTTGTCAAGCTGCTTCCTGTTTTTCAACACAATTGAAAATGAGATAGGGTACAAGAAAGTTTATGAGTTAATCTACATTAAAGTTGTACGCACAGTGATAGAAAGATGATACTAGCATTGTGACACTTCATAAATATACAGTGACACACTGGAATAGAAAATATGATACACAAATGTTTTTTTTTTTTTTTAATAAACTGACGTGTTCTTTTTAATGAGAATACTGCTGCATGCAATAGATAGATTTGCCTCAAGGTGAGGTGAATGAACTAAATTAAACATGTCAGAACTTGTAAAGGGGGACATTATAAGTAATCATGATTTTTTTTTTTTTTTCCAGTCCCACTGATATGCTACTTGAACTAAACATGGCAGCCCATTGTTCTGACCAAGATCACAGGAGACTGTGCACCCCTAAAAGTCACATCCCCACTGATACACTTACTAGCGTAGCATTGTGACGTTGCACTCTGTAATTGTGGTGGGAATTGGGAAATCTTCTCATCATAGGGGCAAGAAACATCCAATAAAAACTGGTGCAGGCTGCAATGGCATTACCAACAAAGAAATTGTTGTTAGGAAAATATCTGGGCTCAGATATATAATCTATCTGACTTAGTTTTTCTGCATTATTGTCCTCTATTAACACTGAGCATCTTTTGCTATAAGTTTATGTACCTTAAGTTTAAATTTTAGCATTTTTCCATTAGTGTTGTTTGTTTCCTTTCTGCTCATTTATTTCTCGTTCTCCTTTTGGTTTTATGTGCCGCAAAGAAAATTACTCTGTTTGCTTTTTGATTTATAAGCTGTCCCAGTGTTGCTTTCAAAGGTGGAAATCGATATAGAACAGAGATAAATCTTCAGAGACACTTTGTCATAATGTCATCTTGAATTAGTCTGTGGGCTGCAATGTGAGCCACATTTTAAACTTTTTATCTCAGAAAAATATTTTTTTTCTTAATTTTCATTTTGCTAGGGAACTTTCGCCAGTCAAGATGCCAAATGACTTGTAATTATTTCATTTTATTTTTATGGAAACAAGTTAAATGTTTTGGCACTTAATATGAACAGCTTTTGTCTATCAAATGAATGTAAAGTGCTGCTAAGATATTTCTGTTTGCAATAGCTCTGTCAATAACACTTTAATAATATGTGTTTTGTATGTGTTGCTAAGGCAACTGCAAATATCAAGTAACACATTAAAAGAGTTTGAAGGGTTTACCTCAGGTCTTCATGTCTACTGGTGTATATATGTTTTAGGATCAGTTTGTAACCCAGATCTCCAAAAACTGTGGCTCCTATCAGTGTTGGTCTTAGTGCCAGCTAAATAAATACAAAATGACTTTCATGTTATGTGAAAGTCATTAAATTATCCTGCCTGGAAGAACTTGTAATTTTGTCAAGTTTCAGTACAGCACTTTGGCTTTTGTTAAGAATCTCTGAGTGTAAACTGAATGAATTCTTATTCCGCCAGAGGTGAGAGTATCTGCCATTTGTTCTCAGGTAAGATGAGTGCACATGGGGCTTTTTAAATGATAATGTTTTCATGCATCAGTGCCATATGATTGCAGTGGTTTTGAAACATTATGGGTTGTTAAGGTGCTAAGGTGACCCAATCCCTCAATGAGCAGGGCATATGCAATCAAGGAATGAATACCTTATTTCATGCTAGATTTAAACAGGCTGTTCAGCTCATTTTGAGATGTTGTGCTCTGCTGCACCTTGTTTGTGCTTTTAATTTTTAAGATCCATCATCTTTCACTCTGAAAGCATGCAGTAATGCTTCTACAGAGCCAACAAAAAGGACAAGGCTTTGGTAGAAGTTATTACTTTCAAGACGGTTTATTTCCCATAACACCCAGTAATACATTGTGAGGTAGTGCTTTGATATAAATTTCCAAGATATTCTCCATAGCAGAATTTTTTAAAGTGATTTCCAGAAATAGCCCAGCTATGGAATGCAATAAATAACACTGTCAGAGGCCGTTAGCTTTGGGAAAGTACATTAAAAGGAAAGGCACAGACAAGGTGCTGATGATAGAAAATGAATGTTCATTAGCATAATGATGTTCAACACATTATGTCACCATACTGTGACAACCTAAACCTCCTATTTTAGATGCGGTATTGCATCTTTTTTTCTTCTGGCACCACTCTGGTTGACAGGAATGTGAAGGCTGTAACCATGAATCAGACAAACTTTTTCCTGCTATTTATGATTCTGAAGAGGAAACAAACACTAAAACTGAATACAGCACATCTATGAAATAAGACCAGTTCATTAAAAAATTAAACTGATTTAGTTCCAGAACATGTGTTAGAAGTGACAGGTGGCACATGTACATGTGGTTTTAAATAGCAATATGCAGGAAGAAGAAATGGGCAAAGGATGCTGGTGGCTTGCCATAGATAGATCTGAGTTGTTTGAGGTTCTATGTGGAATACATCGAAGCAAAGAACTCTGGGAAGAATGTGTCTGGGACTATATAACCTCTCATTTGAGGTTATGTATTGCTTAGAGATAAGCAATGGCATTAAGTGGTTCTTAATCAGTGATTTTACATTTACTGAGATATATTTGGATTATTTAATAAATCCAGGACAAAACATTACTTAGAATTATTTTTTATTTGTTGCATCGGCTGCTATTTTGATTCACTTATTGAAGGTTATTAATGTAATGTTTACATTAATGTTTACCTTATTAGCAACCCACGAAGAACAAGAAAAGCTTTCTTGAAGCTTAGAAATACTGTACCCACATCCTTTATTTCACTTAATAAAGGATTTCATTTCCATTAGAAAACACATATAAATACTGATAGGTCTGTAGTTACACACAAGACATGTTTCTTGATTTAAATAGTGGTTGGACCTTGTTAAATTTCAATCCTGTTGGTATAACTGTATATTATATAGATACGGTTATGAGCTATGTAACTGGACAAATCGAGTCATTGTTATGAGCTTTCCAGAAGTTTTGAATAGAAGCAAGCATAACTTTTAAGGCATGTTGTTAATGAGCTTCAAGCTGCTTTTCTTGTAATTTGAGAACATCCTTCTGTAGCCTTAGTAACTTCCATAAAGAAATGTGTTTCAACTTTCCTTTCAAACTGTTACTACATGCCAAAGTGAAATTGTATCAGTATGTTGTAAATATATAGATTGTAATAATTTTAAAAGCATACTTTAAAAGCTGCAGCATCTAACTTTTATATACACAAAAGCTTTTTACATATTTGCTAATATTGTCTCTATCTTTTGACAAAATCAAGGTCCTCTGCCTCTTCCCTGTGGTCCGTCGAATGTGTTAGGTCTGTCAATAATGCTTGTGCATGAGCTGCTCAAGATTTCAGGCTTGCTGAAAAAAAGTATTTAAAAAAAATCTCTGTTGACTAAAATGGCTGGTTAAATTGTTTTCTCAGAATAGGTAAGCTTTTTTTCTTTACAATCAGGTTGAAATCCTCATTGTTATCCAAGATCTTAAATTAAGAAACCTCTCTGTCAATTTACGTTTTGCCTCAGTAAGGAAAAGGAGCAATTCTAACCCTTTTTATTTATTTATTGTTTAATCTGCATCATTTTTATCTGTATTGTCAGTCCAATTTTTTGGTCTGCCACATGATGTAAGAGCTTCAGATGATTCTGAGTGACAGAAAAATGATGCAATATTCTTGTTTCCCTGCTCAGTGTCAGCCGGTGGCATTGTCTCAGAGCACATTTTGGAATCAATCACTCTGTCACTGCTCTCTGCTCTTAATGAAAACTGAGTGTTAAAAAGGATGAGGACGCTTAAAATATCTGATTTTATCAACTCAGTAATTTTACTAGTATAAGGCAAGCGGCTGTTTACACAAATAATCTTCTTTTGTCTTATCCACAGATATCATATTTAGGTCTGCTGCCCTTTCCATCCTTGGGTTTATCAGAAGAGAGTGCATATTCCAGGCACTGCAGTGTCAGGATATCATCCTGTTAAAGCTGCAAGCACAATACGTTTATGCTGACAAAAACTATCACCTCCTCTACACATAAACCCTCTCTCAAGGTCAGGAAAAGCTTATTCTCTACTATCTCCATGACTCCGTTTACCAGTGCCACAACTCAGGCCGTTATGAAATGTTTTTCTCATTGAGGCTCAAGTCATCATGTCAGCTTATTAAGTATTATGGCCAGTCAAAGTGACAGCACAATGGTTTGAAGTGATGGGAAATTTGCCCTCACATTTTAGATTGGAGTGGCTTTTGAGTACGTTTGTGTGTGCTTTTTCTAATCTGCACCAAACACTTGTGTTAGTGAAAAACGAAACAGCATTACATTCCTAGAGAAAATAACAAATGTCAGACTGCTCTGGAAAAATGTTACAACGAATCCAGCAGGACAGGCTTGTTGAAAGCAGCCTAGAGCTTGGGTGAGACACAATGTAGTCAGTGGCTAAGTGCAATGAAATAACCTTTGCTGTTGCTCTGGTGGTCTGTCGACCTTGAGAAGAGTGTGCTGACAAACTGTGTTAAAGCTACCAGGGTCCCTGTCTTTCCCAGGGATACGCCACAACTGCTTCCTTTGCTGTCAGACATGATCGAGGTTCAAAATCACTTTAGGTCCTAATGAATCATACATTAAGATACAATGAGCCAAGCAAACACTTTAGTTATCTCATTAATAAGAGCTTGCCTCCCTCTGCACAATATAACTATGATAGATGTCTACATATTTGTTTAGAATCTTTTTTTCTTGCCAAAGGCACCAAAGCACAATAGGTTGTATTGTAAATTAAAGTGATAAGAAAATGTACCTAGTCTTCCTTCAAACAACCCTGGAGTATAGTCATAAATTTTTAAACCATATCAGAAATCTGGCTCAATTCATGTTTGTGTGTGAACTGTTCTAAGAGGGACGATATTTCAGAATTAATTTTCTTGGCTGTATGTGCAATTCTCAATCTCTTTAAAAATGATGGGAAACCTTAGTGCCATTAGTCTTGTATGCAAAGTCCCTACCTCTGTTTCAAGGTTGTTTGCTTTTGTTTTGTCTATTTTGACTGGAATAGGGCCTAATATATTATCTGGTTTTCACTGTGCCATGCACAGAAATTTAGTTCTCAAGAAAGCAAATGGGCACAGCATAGTGCAGCAGATGGCATGGACAGATTAAATTCTTATCCTTCTCAAGGGGAAAATTAATTATTTGATGACTTACATCAGGGATTTATGTTTGTATACCTTAAAAAAATATATTCTATTTTTCCACACGGCCTATCTTGGTATTTCAGGGATCCCAAAGAAAGAAGCTGACAGTCCACATGTGCCAGGAAAGTTTCACCCTACAAAAATGGAAACCTAATTGTGTGATTTATTTTACTAAATCAAGGTTGAATTGAGCATCAAAGTGGAAAGGCTACTTTGCTGTATTAGGTATCAGCAAAGTGTGCATGTGTGCATGTGTGTATAACTGATGTCAGGATATCTGCTGGACTTTCTAATTTGTATTATTAAGGGTTTTTGTAATGTTCTAATTAGGTTTATAATTTTAACATATATAAAACAATATAAGCTTTAGCAACATTTTATCTAGCCATGCAACAATCTGATATCTGTATCAGATTGGTCCCGATATTGAAAATAATTCTAAATTGAGTATTGTGAAAATTTGCTCTTTCTATAATGACTGTCACATCAAAATAAAAACCCCACGCCTTCAGAATTAAGTTTATTATTATGATTATTATTATTATTATGATTATTATTATTATTATTATTATTATTATTATTATTATTATTATTTATGTTAAAATAATGTAACACATCTGTCCAGAAGACATTCTAGCTGTTACACTCCTAGACCTCCGATATCTGTATTGGTATTAAAAGTGAAAAAGGTGGATCGGTGCATCCCACATTTTGTCAGTCCTGTGTATTCTCTGTAATTTCTGTAACTCTGTTACAGTTTTATGAAGTTGGTCTGCTTGAATGTTGCAGTTTTGCTGCACAGATTAATTTTTCCTTTTTTTTTTTTTTTTTTCCGGAACAAACAGAACCGTGTGTCTGATGATATCCAGAAAGCATCATGCTTTCAGCACACAACCAATCAACCTCTGCAGCTTGATTGTAAAACAATACTTTGAATTTAAAAGCGTGTATGCAGTACATGCATTCAGCTTGTCTACTTCCCTTTTTAAGACCTGGAATGACCATGGGTTTTTATCTGATCAGAACAACATTCATTTGCGCATTGCATTAAAACATGACCTGAGAGAATCAATCATAGTTACCTGCATTACATACACATTAATATATATATAGGGGTGTGAAAACAGATTTTATATTTTGTGCACATTTTAAAGCACATTTCAAAACATCAAATTAATTTAAATCATACTCTAACCAAAACTACCCCAAGAGCACACTGACTAACTCATCCAACGTTATTTACTTTACTGACTTTATCAATTTTCTTTTGCAGACAACAGGAGTAAATTTAAAATGCTGTAACCACAGGAGGCATAGTCAGAATTAAAAAACAAACAAACAAACAAAAAAAAAACTAAAAAAAAAACTAATCTAAGCATTTATTCTGTAGTGTTGGCTCTGTACATTAACTGTGCATGCATTTTCGTTTCCCTCCAGGGGGCTTTGCAGGCTCTAGTGTCCCTTATTGACAGTAGGCTGACAGGAGAGGGGAAGACATGCAGCGAATATCGTCGGGTCTGGGAGTCGAGCCCGCGACGGCTGTGTTGAGGACTCAAGGCCTTTGAATGTGGGTCAAGCAATCCCCTACGCCACCACAGTTCGCCCAACTATGCACACATATTGAACATTCCAAAGATCACAATTTTCAAAGTTCTTATATGCAGAGTCTTTCAAAATGCTTTGATGTCTGTTAAGGGCTTTATCTATGTAAAACTTTCTGTCACACTTTTAGTACACTAGCTATCAAGGATTTTGTTCAAACCACAAAAGGTGTTAAATTATGTAATTTTAACTGACTGGCTTGTCCAACAAAAAAATTA
The DNA here is from genome assembly GCA_010277075.1 of Poeciliopsis retropinna. Lineage (NCBI taxonomy): Eukaryota > Metazoa > Chordata > Actinopteri > Cyprinodontiformes > Poeciliidae > Poeciliopsis > Poeciliopsis retropinna. The sequence continues at coordinate 8,365,709 of VMRM01000003.1, forward strand.
ATTTTTAATGAAGAATCTGGGTAAGATTTTTTTTTTTTCCATTTATTTTTACTGGAAGCTTCTGACTTGAATGCTTGTAAACCCCCCAGACCCTTGATCCCAAAACATCACATAGAAACAAAGGCAAAAAACAACCTTCTGAAGATGCTTAAATGATTCAGAGACTGCAATTTATAATTTAATATTATATATAACAATATTTCAGACATGTTTTTCTTGAGCTAAACAAACCTTTAGTCTCCATAAGACAAAGTTTGAGTGTATTTTTACTGCTACTAGACACATCATGGCAAAACACAACCATTGTTACATTGGCTACTGTTTTAAAACTTCAAGGGAAAGTAAAAATTTTCCTATGCTTTTACAGGCAATTGGAGAATCTAAACTAGGATACTTACATGATGGAGCATTAAAGGTAATTTGCATTCACTGTGTGAGATCAAAGCAACACAATTTGTAGTAAGCCAGAGCACAAACAGCCAACTGAGGAGTTTAGTTCTAATGCTGTTGAAAATGATAGAAAATGAATACCATTTTAATACTTTCCCTGGCATGTAGCCTTGTGTTATTTTAGCTTCCCCACCTTGAGAATTTGTGTCTGTGTTGGCTTACAAAACCTCAATATTTAACTAACCCATTGAACAGTCAATAGGAAAGGACAGTGTCATATACTGAAAAGTGAAACTGGTCAAGAGCTCCTACTTGAAGATTCCTTATTAACAAAATATCAAATGTAGTTCTTCTTTAGTTTTTTTCTTTTAAGTGGTTATGAGGGGGAAGTGGTGGCTGGTGGTGGGGTTGAGGTAATAGGGTGGCTTTTTTGTAAGCTTTTATAAAATTAAAATAACTTAAGGCAAATAATCGTTTGCATTAAAATTATTATTATCATCTCAATACAAGCCATCTTATATTGAGATGGCTTAATTCTCAATATAAGAGATATTTTTGCTGTGTTTTTTTTTTTTTAACTAAATAAACAGTGAAAGAATTAACTGTTTATTGCATCAGTACATTAACCATGACAGGTTATGGTCATTGTTAATGACCATAACCTGTCATTAACCAGGTTATGGTTAGTGACATAACCTTATGTTATGTCATTAACATATGGTTAATGACATATTAACATATGTTAATATGTCATTAATTTAACATTAAATTTAACATTGTCATTAAATTAACATATGTTAATATGTCATTAACATATGGTCAGGTTAACCATGACCATGTACAGGTCATGGTTAACCTGTACATTAACCATGACAGGTTAATGTACTGTCTTATTTAATGACCTGAAAATAAGTTTTTTAATGCAGTAGACAAATTAAATGAATATCACAAAAAAATTAAATACTTATGCGCTAATCTACTCAAAAATAGGTCAGAGTATGCTCATCATAAGCCACATTTCAACAATGTCCAACACAGTTCAATAAGATCACTGCAAGTTAGTGCTACTGCAAAGAAGCAGTAGTGCTAAGTAGCTTCTTGCTACTTTTTGTAACAAGAAGTCTGTCATTTATTGACACTACAAATTACAGACTTGATTTTTGTGGTGAAAGCACATGTAGTAATTGCTAGAGATCATTGTTTTCACATCTGAGCAAATATGTAATTAACTTCAGCCTGTAGGAGCACAATGACTGATCCTCATTAACTGATCTTGATGATCTGAAAAGTTTAAAGTTTGATTTGCATTGAGGAAATGTGACGGCATGGAGTATAAGCATTTAATGTTTTTTGCCCAGTGAAAAGGATTTTGAAGTAAATGTGTTTAACTTGAAGTCATTTAAACAACACAGAATCACCAATAAACAAAAATAACATCATAAGGGGTGTTTGGATGTGTGAAATATGGCTGCTTTCAGAGTTAGGGTGCCCATAAAATCAAGCCCCACATCATGTTGTGGGGCTGCCTTTGCTTCTAAAAGTAAAAAAAAAAAAAGTGCCTCCTGATTTTAATGTATTCCCTAAGTTGCTTGTGTCTCAGACTTTTTTCTTAGCAGTATGTAAAGTATGGTATTTGTCTAAGAGGAAACAGTATGACTTTAAAGTTTACATGTTTAGTACCAATTAGCACAATAGTAATTTTCAGTTAAATTGATATCCAAATTTAGCAAAGATCCTGGCTGAAATACTCAATATTGTGAATTTCTTGCTATAAAACCTTGTAATTGAAAAACAAAGATGTATATTTTATTTAATTAGAAAGTGTGATGTTGCAGCTTAGTTTTAATCAGTCTCTTCCTTGAACAGAATGTGTGTCTCCCATCAGTTTAATTCATTTTAATCTTAATTAAATTAATCCTATTAAAATTGTAGATTATGTTATTAAATGATATTAGAATAGACTATGTGATTCTGTCGGAGATCTAGATAAGATGGTATTTTTAAAAAAAATTCTCCAATGTTCTCATGTCTTTTTTAAAAGTCTTAGATCTAATGTTGATTTTTGATGTTACAGGCAGATCAAAGCCTACCCAGAAATAATCTGCTAGAGCAACATCAAGAACAGTAGCTTTTGAAATGTTAACATCCTTAGTGTCTCCTCTTTTATAGGCCTGCACTTTTATTATGTTGAAGAAAATCAAACAGAGTCAAAAAACTGAATATTCTATGGCATTTGGCTTTGTCACTATGTAGATGGTCACAGAAACCACCTAAAATCACTTATGTTTATGAAATACTGCAATAGTCTAAAGCATATATTGAAATATTTATTACATTGTGGGATCTTTATTCTCACTTTTCAACATTAAACCAGGGTTACCATTTTCTGCTTTAAGTCAATCAGACAATCACTTTAATCTTTGAATACATGCGGTCTGACGAAACATCTACTGAAGGAAATTGGAGGAAAAAGGGGAAGTTTGCAAGCTTGAGAACACTATTTCAACTGTGAAGGACAGGCAGAACAGCATCATGTTGTGGGGTTGTCTTGCTTTAGGTGGGGCTAAAGGAGTGTTACTTCATCACTGTTACTAAGGTAACACTTTTAATAATGTTAAATTTAGCATGCTGTAAGAGGCAGAGAATGAAAAAAAAAAAAAAACGTTTTACACAGTTGGACATGATACTACCTAAAATTGTGAAGCAAACACCTCTCCAAATATTTTCAAAATGTTTTCATTTATCTTCTGTTACAGTTCTTCTCGTGGAGTTGCTGATTGCATATTTCAAACCTTTTTTTTCTTTCCATCTTGAATAGCTTTCTTATAGGACTCATAAGCTTCAGAACTAAAAGGCCTTTCACTCTGTTTGTTTGATGCCAACAAAACGTTTCACCTCTTCTCATCATTCAACATTTACACTTCTAGCTTTATGAATAGAAGCAAATATAGCCTTGGAAAAACTGAACAAAGTTTTTCCTTTAAAAATGAAGGTGGTGACTCATGGAGATATTTTTTTTCCCTCTGGAGTTTTGGCTTACTCGGCCAATATGTCCCTTCTGCCAGGGAGTTTAGTACTAAACATCCGAATTCTGCATTCAGCTTGGCTTCTTCAGATTCCTTTTCTTGCACAAACTTGCTTCCATCAATGCTTTCTTTACATGTCCACACACTATAAAATATCAAATTGACCACTTCAGGGGTTTTATTTACTTCTATTTTATTTGCCGCTCACTTACAGTACTTCATATGCTTGTAAATCCTATTGCCTACTTTTATACCAGATTTGTTTTGAATTATTTGGTCAACTTCATCGCCTAGGCTATTCAATCCATCGAGACCTTTTTAGACAGTTTAGCTCCTGCTTTTCTACTTTTAGATTAAATGAGATTTGATTAACCTGGGGGGAAATTTTCAGTTGCAATAGCATTAGCAAAGACATTCAGAACAAAAGAGAAATAACACAAATATCAAAATACTACTATGTATATAAAATAAAGGAACAAAAATGATGAAGGGGGGCAGATTTCTTAATTGTTTCTAAAGTTAAGTGAATGAATAAATAGAAAGAATATTAAGATAATGCTATTTTTGAAGAGCCTAATGGCTGCTTGCAGAAATTCGCTCATGTAGGATCTGCCCTATAAAACCTTCCAAGATGCACCTGTGGTGGAAGGTGCTTCTTTGTAAAGTGTACAAAGCATGAAGCAGGTTTTAGGTGTTTTTGATGATTGAGTTAAGTTTAAAAAGCATTTTCAGCATTTCCATCTGTTGAAATGTGCCTGTTAGTGGCCTGCATGCAGAGTTTGTCTCCCTCAACCGGCTTCCTTCAGACAAAGGGTCAGCAACCCTTTCAATTTGAAAAGAGGCATGTTCACTCCAACTCCTCCCAAATAAAATGTGGTATCAATATGGTTTCAGTAAAAAGGTTGATTTGAATAAATATTTTATGTAGTAAATTAAATGTTTTATTTAGAAAGATAAGAAAATTAAAGCAAAATGTATTTTGGCCAACCTTCCACACACTTCGCAGTTGTTGGTCCCATACCTCGCAGAATTTGTTTAGCTGAGTTAGGTTTTAAAATGCTGTACTCATATACACCTTCTCAACTCTGTCCACAATTCTTCTATGGGACTGAGATTAGAATTGTGTAACAGACACTTTAGTGTCATGTTGTTGGTATAGTTTTCTCTGTCAGTGTCAAGAAAGCTGATCAGGCTTTATAGAAAAATTGAGCGAGATAAACAAAAGCAATCTTTGAAAATTTGTCAAAGCTTGAAAAAAATTCCCTGCATCCAGAGGGATTGAGCTTGCACTATTACACACAACCTTTACTCCCCACACAAGAAATAGTAATAAAAGATGGTTCTTCAAACACTTTGGAGATCTTAATAAATATGTATGCCACACTTTAAAAAATATTTATTTCTGAATAAAGTGGAAAACCTGGCACAATGTCTTTCCATTTTACAGTTTTTATCTTTGTCAAATAAGACATCAATAAAATGGATCGGTACAGAAGTTTAAAAATCTTGAATGATTTGGACTTCATTTTTTTATGATGGTATAGTAAACCATACAGATGCACTTATTTCTATTGATCAACCAAAGAATAAATAATTGTACACAATTTTTAAAGATATTTGTATATACCTTTCACATTATATTACATTTAAAAAAATTGTTTATGCTTCACAGTAAACAAGGGGAGCTCAGAGTGGGCCACCTTAAGCTTTTTCGGTTTCTTTTTGTCACCAGCTTTGATAGTGCTGCCACAACAGATGGCTGCAAAGCAAATTACACTTTCAGACTTATACAAGATGTGCAGGATCTTGCTGCAAAAGTTGAATGGCCTAATTTTCCTCTGGAAATGGAGTCTGCTCAATGTCTTGTTGTAAACATCCTCAGTATGTAGTCTGTTGTCCAGGTGAGGTATTTGCAGTCTTCCACTGGCTCTCCTATGGAAATTGTGTTTGGTTTATTGCACCTGTCTCCAAAAGTCTTTAATAGCCTCCTTTGTCTTGTTCACAATCAATATGAGGCTATTTTTTTCTATGTCATGTCAGAAACCAGTTCACCCAGAATGTTGCCCATCACTGAGACACACCACAACTGCAAAGTCATCTTATAGAGAGGCTGCATAAAGATATAGATCTCAATACGCCCTATGCAGAGAATAGCTACAAGAAAGTGTGACAAGAAAGCAGCAAGTCCATTCTTGCAATATGTGAACGTGAAAGCAGGTCAAGAGAATGATGACTCCTGAGCTTTACGGGCTAAAAACACAAACTTGGCTCAGGAATGCAGCATTATATAACATTTATATAGAATATGTTTTTTTTTGTATACATTTATTAAAACTGTCACCATGTCATGACTGTATGATATGAGATAGAACTGTGTGAAAAACTCAAACTCCTCCATCTCCTCCCTGAGCTGCTGTTACCATCTGAAGACATGCATTGCTTCTGACCAAAAACACTCAGAACTAGCAGGAGGGTCTTGGCGCTGCCAATCAAACCCATGTACTTCCTGCTAAATGTGGCAATGGTGGAGAAACGACTTATTGTTGCAGAAAAACAGTTTATTTTCCATCATCAGAGGTTGTGAATGCCAACTACACTGAGCATTCACAACAGGCTATGCTAGCTGCAGCACAACAGAGAGCAAGGGGGGAGAAACAGGAGGATGAGTGAGATTGATTGCACAAAGACCTGCCTCCTAGCTTTGATTGGTTGTTTCTAGTTAGCACCGGGAGATGGCAGAGGAACTTAATTTTTATTCAAAGAATATCTGCCTCATGTCATACTGTCACAACATAGTGACAGTTTTAACAAATATGTAAAAAAAAAAAAAAAATGAAATTATTATAAAAGTTACAAAGTGCAGCTTTATGTGCTGTATATGATTTGTGAACTTTGCCTGAAGAAGGCCCTGCAGCAACCCAAGGACTACCAGGGGCAGCTGGTCATCTTCTAAGTGGCCATTATTCAGACTGTCATGTGCATATCCATTGCTATGTGGATTGGTTCGTCCAAAGAACAGGAAAGGTCTAGACTGCAACAAACAATTAGGTCAGAAGAGATCTTCCTTCCATCCATCAATTGTACATGTCTAGGGTCAGAAAAAGGGCAGTTAATATCCCTGCAGATTCCACTCACCCTGGACTGTTAAGACTTTTCATATCAGATCAGTGCTCCTGAGTGATATTTTTGTAAACCTGCCACCCCAGAGATAGATTCTCTCCCAAGGCTGCCTTTCTGCACTGCAAAAATAAATTTATGTGTTAATTCAACTGACTACAGTTGAGAAATTTAATCTTAATAGATCATTGATTTCATTAACTTAAGGTTAAACTTTTTCAAGATTGAGTTATTAAGTTGTTTCAAGATATTCCATCTTGAGCTATCTTGCTTAGATTATAGCAAATTGTATGTATATCTCCCTATAAAACAGTCATATTTCACCTTGAGAATATTTCACTTGTTTTTATGGATTTTGTGTTGTTCAGCCCCTATTTCACTCCCTTGTGCTTTCATTGGATATTTACACTTTTTTGCATGGTACCTGGTAGCCCCTGTAAACTAGAGTGACAGTTGTACAGATAAATTCCAGGAAATCCTGAAATACTCAAACCTGTCACCAACATCTTAATTTAATTTATCATTAATTCACAATGCTCTGACTTTCAACAATTGACTAAAATTAAAAGTTAAGATACAGTAAATATAATACATTGATGAAAAGTTATGCCACATTCAGAGTCACAAGTCTGTTTCCCCCACATGCACAGTTTGAACTTCTGGAATTGTCCTCATTATGTTTAAAGACTTAGGTGCCAAAATGTATTGAGATACTTCCACATGATTTTCTTTAAAAAGAAAACAAAAGCAAATACGTTTATTTGGCAGGTTTACCAAATAAACTAGTTGGTCACAGAAAATTTTAATTATAAAGGTAAAACACTAAAAACTGAAAAACAAATTAACTAGAGCATTTATGCAGTGAGATATGTTTTGTTTTGTTTTGTTTTTTTTACTTGTTTTTTTTTTTTTTTTTTTTTTTTCTTGTCCTGCTTCATGGATCTCATTATTATTCTCACTTCACGTAACTACACAGATCAGCACAGTAATGGATTTTCGGAGGAGTGAAATGGGCCACTGTTACTGCCACAACTCTCTTCAGTTTTTTTTTTTTTTTTTCTATACAAATAAATCCCCTGGCAGGGGTTGTTTATAATGTCCCTCTGATGTAACTTTGATAATGGAGCAATTTTACAGCACACTTGTTCTCCATTTCACAGCAAGCCATTTCTGCAAGCCCGATTCCTCTTCTGGGCTAATATACTGAACTCTGATCTAATGGAGTATGCCATTTAGGTAAATCAAGAAGTATTATTGCAATCTTAGTGCCACTACTCCTTGGCAGATGGATAATGATCTGTTATAAAGATACATTTTCTATAGTGAGAGACATCATCAGCACAACAGTGTTTGCAACATATTTCAAGGAAACAAAACAATAAGTTGTTTCAAAAGAAAATTTTCTTCACAAATATAATATTTTTTATATTTGTTACTGGGTGCTTAAAATTAGTCATCAGTTATAAAATCATCAATGTGATAATTAGTTCATGCAGATTGAGCTGTTGCAGTGACCAGCATTGAGATTAATGACCGACAAAACGTTGATGTTCCTCTGAAGAATAGCTTTTGGTCAGCTTGTTGCAAAAGAGGAGCATTGTTTCACGCCCTGCAGAGCAGAAAAAGAGCCACATCTCACAATCTTCATTCATATGCATCACATCATGCGATATCCAGCTGATAGCTCTATTCTCATTGAGTTTTTTTTTCAGTGATCCATGTCTGTATCTGATATGATAATGTATTCTTTAATCCATATGTAAATTATTGTCACCCACTCGGTGTAAAAAGACATCTCTTAGATTCCCTCACAACAGACAGCCGGCACAACACAATCCATCAGCTAAGGTACGAGCAAATTAAAGGCATTTATCACAGAGGACAAAGGGACACCTGGTCATTCTCTTTGTGTTGCACAATCACAGGCAACAGTGGAAATTGTGATGGTTTATCACCAGGTTCAGCCCTCCTTGAGCTGACCTTGATTGTTTTCTTGTTTTATGGTAAACTGTGGTTCTCAACTAATCTATCTGATGTGTGCTAGAGTTGTTGTCATTCACCAATATCCTTCTATATATATATATATTTTACCCTTTGGCAAAGTGGCAGATTTATTAAATGGGCACCGCCTGCTTTTATTACGACCATTATCAAAGTTAATCAAATTATATTTTGGCCTGGAATTTAGAATATTATACAGCCAGTCACTGAAAGATCCTGGTGTTATCGATAGCTAGCACAACTGTACCACATCCTGCAGTCAGTTTAATGTATTGTTATTTCCCACCTTTTATTGCAGCAGACGCGGTGTTAGTGAAATATTCAAGGACATTTGATTGTCATTACAGTGCCATCAAACTCTGAATCATAGCACAACACCTAATGGCTTATTATAGAAGCATATGCTAAATTAAACATTACTACATCAATAAATGTTGCATGATATTAACCTGACAGGGCTTCATAAATATTGTGCATTTTCTTTCACCACCCCCTTCAGCTCCAACTTCCTTTGTTACCTTAATTTACTCCTCCATTCATAATCACACTAAGTATTAGCAAAGAGGATGTTTCCATCCTGTTTTTTTTTTTTTTCCCATTGAGTTGGAATTACATAAATGAGCATTAAATAGTTTTCAATTCCCAAAATTATCTTTCAAGTATTTTAATTAGCATGCACTTTCCAACACTATGCACCTTCAGCAGATGGATGCTCATGTCAGCCAATTTAGGCAACAAGCAATTAGACATTGCACATTAGCATTTCTATTTTCATCACCCAAACCCCTTCATTCCTGCACTCAACCTCATCACACTGACTGGGCTTTTCACATTTATCCCACAGAGACTTTACCCTACAGATGGTGAAAGGCTCACTGAGAATATTGAGACAATCTCTGAGCTGTGGCTCTCCTTGAAAGGTTAAAACATCAAAGGTTACTCCCCAAACAGATTTAATGGTGTCTGCAGACAATAGCCAGAGATGAGACTATTTCTGTAAGTGTCAGGTATTACCTGCTGCAAGCCAGCAACCTGCAGCAACAAATAGTAGGAAGAACTTCAGGAATATACTTAACAGTCTTCATGCTAAAGTTTCATCTGGGTGAAGACTGATGTTTACATGTTTGACAGAGTTGGTTATTTTCTGATTTTAATGGATTCAATTTGTGTGAAATACTGCTGAATACGTTTTTAAAGAATAATTAGTATTCTATCACGGTCAGAATAAAGCATCTCAAATTCCCTTGCTGAAAACATCCTAATAGGGGTGCTATTAGGAAGCACAACACTTACTGTAATTCCAACTCAATGGGGAAAAACAAACAGGATGGAGCTAAAATGCAAGTTATATCAATCATATCATATTTAAATGCTAATTTGAACAAAGACTGTAAGAATAACAGTATTTTTTTAAATTATTAGTTTGTGTTAGCAGTTCGTAATTAAAGATTTCTCATTCGCTGCTTGTAAATCATTTGCTGTAGCAATTTGAATATTAAAAAGAAACATATCACATACAAGATATGTGATTTTAAAGCAATGGGAAATACTACCACAGGCTAACCAATAGCATTCAGTAATCCATAGCTTACCATTTTATTTTGAGCTTATTTTCAGTTTAGCTGAAATGGCTCTGTTTTTCTTTTTTCTTTTTTTCTTTTCTTCTTTTTATTATTATTTCAGGATTGCATTGTATCATAATTTTAAAATGTAATATCTTATCTGCACTGAATTAGATATTGACTTAATAGCAATTGTAAGAACACAAGACATATCCTTTTCAATTATTTAATTTCTATTAAAATACATTTTTTGTTCCCTTACTGCTATTTGGATCAATTTAGAATTAGATATGCATCACAAATTGTGAATTAGACACTGGATTGGAATATTTCAGACTGATTCCAAATTACTAATATTTCTTTTTCAAAAATCATTGGTTAAACAACATAGTTTTAGAGTCTGACCTCCATTTGAACATAACATGATATTAAATACTTTTTAATGTAAAAGTCAGACCCAAAAGTTAAGACATTGTTCTTCAGCAAGAGATTATAACTGGAAGAACAACCCAACCATATTATCAGATCTTACACCACAACCATTGGAATGATGTTCATAAGCTTCTGTACTTCTTAAACCCATGCATAGTGCATCACTGAATAAGCAGCACAGTCTAATAAAGTCAGTTATGCAAATGTAAATCAGAAACTAGCTCATACATCCAGTTTCACATGCCCGCTTTTCCCTCTGCAGGAGAGAAACTGTCAGCTTTGCAGGGTCACAACAGCTGCTCAGGCATTCATCCAGTAGCCTGAAGTCCTGTCACCATTGTAACTGACTATTGAATTCAGGCCAAAAACATTCAGCAGTCTGGAGACAAGCAGCCCACCAGTGCTCATTATGTGAAGACAGAGCGAACAGGAGTGGGCATGACAATCCTCCAGCCATCATGATCATGCGAGTGCTCAGGTCATGACTGGGAGTTTGGCACTGCGATCCCATGAGCTATAGCTCCACAACAGTCATCAGTGTCAACACACTGTCTGTTTGAATCTGTTTCAGGGCCTGATTGACCAGTCAACTCCGAAGTGAGAGACATTTCTTCACTTAATTGCACCATCAAGCAAAGCATGTAAAGGCAAACTGACACATACAGGGTCGCTTCTCGGAAATCAGGGTACTGTTAATAGTGACAGGCTTGACAGCCAGATCGGTAAGTTTGGGGGAACTGAAGAGTGCTGACATACAATTTTGTTAAGTTTTCACCATGCAGGCACATCTAAGGAGAAGATGCAGCTTTTATCAAGTGATATAGCATAACTGGTGCAGTTGAGAGGAAGTTTACTGCAAAGTAATGGAGTCTGTTGAGGTAGAGCTTAGCAGTGTCAGCTACACTGATGTAATCCCAGCGAAGATGAGAAGTGTTCAGTCACGTTTATACTGAGCTTTAAATAATCATGAGCAGTGTCAGTAAGACCTCTAAACAATGACAACTGGTCAAAATGTAAGTTGTTGCCTTGTAATACATAGAGATGAATATTTCTTTTTTTGGGTATAAACATGGTAGTAAACCAGCCAATAATATTTTTTTTCCTTAAAACTATACTTTCTTCATGTCTTTTTTATTGCAAGTCCAACAGTGATTACTGTGATGTTTAATGTATCTGAAACGTCAGAAAAAATTCCAAACATGTTAATGTGAATACAAAGGTTGAATTGATCTTATCAAGCAGATATCTGACATTTTGCAAAGAGAGACATTAAAAGAATTGTGTAAAATTATACACTTTTTTATTCAAGACAATAACAAATTCTTTATTCATGTAAATGTTTATTAATTGCAACCTAACAGAGAATCCTTTATTTCTCATCATCACAGCATCTTAAGAAACTCCTACTAATAAAATACCGGGGTTAAATTCTTCCCTTTTGTTGGCAAGTATTTTCATTTTAGAATCACCTATACAGAAGTTGGGCCATCTTGAAGAAAGAGGAAGACATCCTTTTATTATTTTTTTCCAAGGCCTTTCCGAAATATATTCAGAGCTGCTGAGAGAACCTCTTCTGCCCGGTTTGTCTCCACCTTCTCTCTCTTGCTTTTATGTGTTTATTTCTTGATTTCTATCAAGGGCAAGGTGAAGAGATAGGCATTTTATCCACCTCAGTGATAACATACACTCTTTTTTTTGTCTTTGTGCACTGCATAGCTCAGCCATTTCATTCCATCTAGCCTGCCTCAGAGTTAAAATGCCATAAGACAGCACATTATTTCTTTCTTATAGACAGTAATTGAAAATATGTTTCCGAACCACCGTTGTCCAATACTGATTGTGATGTGCTGTATAAAATTAGAGATCTCCTTATGTGATGCATAATGCATGCTTTAAAAGAAAAATGTAGCACATGCTGAGTCATGGAATAAATCATGCTTTCTTTTTTCTTTTTTTAAAAGAAAGAAGCCACGTGATTCTTTTCATACATTCTTTCAACATTTCGTTTACGGCACTTTATGTCAGAAAGTGGTGCTATTAACCTCTCATGTGGCAATATCAGGTATTCTGTATGTTAGGTCCTACAGCTGCACATAAACTACCTTATTTCCCAAATCATAGAACAAGTTTATGAATGATTACTTTAAAATGAGTTTCCACGCTGTTACTTTCAAGTGCACACCTGATATATTGCCTTCCTCCTCCTCTGTACTTAGGTCAGTGCAGATATGTGGAAAGCTGCAAAACGAAGGAGCAACTAGAAACTTTTAAGACACAACTTCTGCTTAGCTGACTCTCACAGCAAGCCATCCAGAGGTACTAGGTTGATTGGCACTGTTTGTTTTAGACTGACTTGACTGAAACCCTGGTGCTGGAGCTGCCAGCTGTGCAGTCACAACCATTGCCTCAGTAAAATATGCAATCATCAGCTATATCTCTGATCCCCCGAGACTACGTTTGATGGTAGCCTTTTAATGAGGAACAACTGAAATGACTTACACCCATTTTGCCCTTGCCTCCAACCTTTATGCAGAGCAGGTCAACTTGTGGCACTGGGAGCGACAAGAGGACATAAAAACATGAGGCAGTCTGGGAGGTGTGCTCATCATGAGGAGTGTTAAAACACCAAAGAGGTTTGGTCTCTTATCAACAGAAGGCATAGCAGGTGGACACAGCAAACCTTTTGACCACTCAGCACCCCTGATGTCCTGCTTTATCCTTTATTTCTCCTTCCAGAACAATTTTCTGTCTTTCTCCTCAACATTTCTTCATCTGTTCCCTCTCATATGGAGCTATAAAAGTCCCACTTGGGTTAAATTAAAGTTCTGCAGAAAAGCTGTAACATTCTGTATCCAGAGTGACAAGAACAGATTGCCACCTATTGGTAATAGCTGATATTTAGTGGGCACAGCAGCCAGTGTAAGAAACACCATACTTTTTCTTACACTGAAGAAGTGTAAGAAAAAGTATGTTTTTTATTACACTTTTAGAATGAATGTCATTTCATACCATCTAATATGAGCCTTTTTAATGCTATTTATTTGCTTTTTAATTCAGAAACCATATCACAACTGAAACTCCAGAAATTATTTGGGCATATTTTCTTTTCCTCTACAAAATGATGATTTTTATGTGTAAGGAAACACCATTGCTGACAACTGATAGAAATGTCATTTAGTTGTCCTTCGTTGCAGAAGATGTTTAAAATAAAAAGCTTTCCATTTGGCAAGCACATTTCTCATGGGACTTCTTGTCTAATCCAAAGGCTAGTGATATTATTTTCTTTTTCACCCTAGAGAAATGTGTCATTGGACTCTCATTTGAATAATATTACGGTAGATGAAGGCACTGCATTATTGTCAAAAAATAGCCTTATTAGCACACAACAATCAAATCACAATTTTGCAGGACACAACTGTTGGCAGTGTGGTACATCCATTCATTTAGCTTGCCTTTTAACTTTTCTTTCCAATTAGCCCCCTTAACCTACTGAGCTGGTTCATTCCATAAATTCTTCTTCTACCAAAAAGTTTTTTTTTTTTAGTTTTTATTTATTTTTTTTTTTTGTTTGTTTGTTTTTCTAAGACAGTGCTATGCAATTTAAGCAAAAAAACTGAATACAGTGGCTTGGAAAGGTATGCCTGTTTGTTGAACTTTTGTCATAATTTGTCATGGTAAAACCTCAAATATCAGTTTATTCTATTGGGATTTTCTGTAAAGAACAGCATGAAATATGATGATGTAAACACTGTTTTACAATGGGACTACTTTTGTGTTCTGGATAATGCTGTGTTAGTTGTCACCCCAGTTTACCTTTTTTGATACTAGACCAGAAACCTCTATTGTGGACTCATCAATGTCTTGCACATATTTACTGTATCCCCCACATATCTTGTGGGGGATACATAACCTATATCACCTATTTGTGCTTAAAATGTTTTCACATACCATTTTTTATCTACAAATATTTGTAGCCTTCACACAACTACTGGACACACACTGAAAAAGTTAATCATTGGCTGAAAGCAAGATGGCCAGAGCTGGAGGTGTCCTCAGTATGGTGCTTAATGAAAGTGCTGTTGGAAGTGGCTTGTGAATGGAGTAGTAGTGTCCTGACGTCCTTGTAGTTGCCAAGAAGATGAATATGAATTACACTGCAGGTGGTCCTTCTTGGTGTTACAGCTTCATGCAACTGAACCACCTGTCTGTGACCCATTACACTGCATGCGTCTCTGCAGCACACTTTGCTGGCACAGCAGAGTTGTTCCTGACCATCCTGATTTAGAAAACAGACATTGATAGGTATTTTCTCGACCTACATATAAAGAACCACTGACAACGTTTATTAGTTTTCAATGAAGCTTTTGCAAAAGGGAAGACACAGCAAACTACTTCTACAAGCAGCTCACCGTGTGTTCTGACATTCTGCTGCAGAGCTTGTCTTCTTATTAGCAGGGAAAGGGAGTGAATGGAATGTAGGAGAGTGATCTTAACAAAAAAGTGATAACAAGGAAGGGGAACACAGAGACTAAATTCTACACACAGGCAGTTTCACAAGTAATAAGTATTCCGGTAGATAGGCAAACAGCTGCAAAACATGTTCAAGGTTAAGGGAAAACCAAGTTTCGTCCTACCAAGTTCATCAAGTTCTTTCTCCCGAGGGCGAGAACACTAAAACGTTTAAATGAAAAATAAACTAGTAATGTAATTACTAATGTAAGAGTGATAACAAAACATAATAATTCCTAACAAACATCTGTGTTTCAGGGACTGCTAGCAGACTTCCAAGCCAAAGTCAACAGTTTTCATGAGTTGCTGAAAAGCAACTGAATAGGTGTAACTTGATCAAATCATCAACATTGATAAATGCAGCTTAAAGTCCAGTGTGACCTATATTTGTTTTTTCCTCTTACTGATGTGTTTCTTGACTAATGCAATTTATTCTCTGGAGCACCATGGCTGGAATACACAGTAAGTAGGTGACCGGTAAGAAATTGGATGCACAAAATTTTATTCAGTCCCACAGTAAATGGAACTGAAGTCCATTTGAGGTCTTCTCTTCTCAGATTTTGTTTTTAATTAACTGTCATGTGTACTTTCTGTTGATTTTCACTCGAAATAAAATTCACACATTGAACTTTACGAACAATGTTTTGTGATTTGCAACAATGCAAATACGTATATACCACTTGGTTATGAACTTAGTATGTAGTGATGTTTTCATACATTGATAAAGGGCATTGTAAGGAACAATAACTGGCACTTATCATAGAAAAACTTCCATTAATTCATTCAATGCCACCTCCTTCACACCACCCTGCAATACAGAAATATGGAATATAGATCAGCCTGCCCAGATCTAAATTTACTCACATCTGACATATAGTTAACTTGCTGTAAAATGATCCCTGGAGTGCTGTCACACTTTTTGGTTATATGGTGCAGAAAAATGAGTGAGATACTGAAGCATGACAGAGGCAGAGAAAGAAAAATGTCAAGGGCATGTAGAGCACATCCTCCAAATAAACGACCACAATGGGTAACACACAGGTCAGTTTGACACTCCAGTCTTAAACAGCATCAGGAATCACATACTTAATCTTTTACTCTTCAGTTCGGAAGGTTTAATATTGTTTGTGTAAAGTGGTAGGTTGAAATCAAAAGAGCAAGTTGTATTTTGAGTACTGTGGTAACCAAATTAATCTATGAAAATATGAAATATGAAAAAAATATGAGTTCTACATTAATACCTTATGAGTTTGTGTCATTGAACTACAATTCTTTCCCTAAGCTAATAAAATTTGTGTCTTAATTTACATACGGGCATATTTTGATTTGACATCTACCTGTTGCAAAGAAATAAAGATGCTCTATAAAGTTTCAAACTAAGTTTACATAGAAGTATGCTTATTGTAATGATTGCCTTACTAGTAGATCTAAAACATAAAAGAATTCTGCATAAAATAAACATTTCTTGCCATTCTCATGTAGAACTGATGTAGAATCACCACACAGAAGGATATAGTCTAATCTTTTGATCCTTGTAAATGTGATCATCATGGCTTGCAGATAATGAAAACCCAAAATCAAAAATCAAGAGTCTCAGGAAATTAGAATCCTGTGAAAAAAGGTCATTATTGGAAACTCATGGTGTCACACTCTAATCAGCTAATTAATTCAAAACACCTACAAAGGTTTCTTGAGCCTTTAAGCAATTTCTCACTCTTGGGTCAGTAGGCTTCAAAATCATGGGGAAGATTACTGACTTGACTAATGTCCAGAAAACGGTAATCAATACCTGTCACAACCAGGATAAGCCACAAAGGGTCGTCACTGGAGAAGCTGGTTGTTCAGAAATATGTATGTATGCATATGTATGTATCCAAACAAATTAATAGAAAATTGAGTGGAAGGAGGAAGTGTGGTAGAAAAGATGCTAGACCAAATCCCATACACCAATAGGGAGTACCTTAAGATGATTCTCAAGAAAAATTTGCTCTAGACTTTGGGTAAGCTTTACATGCAGTAGACTGAGACTGAAGTTATAGGATCGAGACCACCACAGACAAATACTAGACAGGGGTTACAAATGGACAGCAGATCAACAGTTTCTCGAATACTCAGAACATGTTGTCTGGCACAGGCAGCCGTCCTTCATCTAGTCCCTCAGTGCAAGTTATTTTCATTATACCTAAATGCATTGAATAGATAGATACAGCTATTCCATTACTTTGTCCTATGAATGGCTACATATTGCATAATTCATCTGAGCAAAGATGTTTGACAAGTTTACATACAATTAGGCTAACTAATTGTATGTAAATTAACCAGGCTTCCTATTCAATTTTGCTTGATTCTCATCTCCACAGTGCGTCTTCTGGGCTTTTTTCAATTGAGCTGCATTTCTCCGGTAGAATTTCAACAAGCCAATCAGCAAACAGAAAAATTGTGAACGATGACATTGATTTTCTGAGCTGTTTTAGAATTGTAGTATGCCAGTAGGTTAGCAATGGCATTGCAAGAGGGGAACAAAGCCATTCAGCCCATATTAACTACACTTCCAAATACTGAATTAACATTAACACCCATCTTGTTTGCTGTTGTCCACGCCTCCGGCAAGCAGTATTTATTTATTTATTTTTTTTTCAATTTGTACTCTGTTTTTTACTCAGGTGAATATACAGTACTCCTGATAGTAATGTGATCCGATCTCATGGCTAATATAATAAGTTTTCTGAAATGCTCTTAAAGCATAAACACTCCCTCTCATTCATTTTTCAGGACTTAAAACTCTGTTTTTATCACTGAACTACACCGGATTGAGAGAGAGACTTATTTCTGTTTTGTTTTCATACTTATAGTTTAACCACATAAAGCTTGCATAATCCCAGCAACATCATATGTGCTGCATGGCCTGCCTGCATGGCTGTGAACTCTCTTTTTAATGATATTCCCACTAGATCTGGAGTTCAGTGGTAGATGGTATGAGCTGTGGTTGCTAGGAGATGTGTGTCAAAACTGTGAAGACAGTATTACTGTTATAAGAAAGTAGTTGTAGGAGAGGGTTGGGGGTAGCAGAATCTGAATGGAATTCATTATTGCCTCTCTCATGCCTGATCACGAGAAGCACTTTTTAGTATTTTAGAGTAAATAGAAGGAAAAAAAAAAGCATGCTAGATGGCCTGTAGGAAATTGGTGTCACTCTGTCAAATTAGCCCATCCTTTGTGAATTTGAATAGAATAATTTGCGGTTGATCATGTCTGCCAGAAGGTTTGTTCCTTGCATAATTTTTCCCATCTTAGGACCCTCTGCTAGACTCTTGTGACATTTCTGGGTCACTTTGTATTGCAGAGGCATTTTTAAAAGGTCTGGTGATAAATTGATACATGAAAAAGGCATATTTCAGTACATACATAATAACACTTAGGTTTCCTGAATGGAATGAAGGCACAGTGCTTTCAATTGAGCACTACACTGTGCAGTTAATAGAATGACATTGCCCGCAGGGAGTGTCCCTTCCCTCCCAAGCCTTCTTTGTCTTCCCTTCTTGGCGTCATTTTTTTTCTTCTCCCCGCTTCAAAAATACACCCAGGGACAACACAGGAAACAAACACACCAGTCAGGCCGGCATTGTCTTTGCTGTATTAAAAATGCAAACAGAATCTCATTTCAAAACCTGTCTGCCAGTCAAATGTATTTTCTTCAAATCCCATACACAGAAGTAGTAGAGACATTACATATTAACACAAACTGGCAGAGAGACAGTTGTCTTGCTCATATTTGCTGATTTTGTGGAGAATATTATCGCCATATTTTCACAGTAACACAGTAACACGCATACACAGAGGGAATTTGGGATGGGCAGCATATGAGACTGTATGAGAAGAGCAGAAGATGTGAGAACGGAGTGTAAATGAAAGGTCAATCTGTTTTTAAGCTTATTCTTTCTCCACAGCACCAGGTGACCAAAGTGCTATGCAAAATCCCCTATCTCTTGGAAATCTATTTTAGTAAATGGTAAGAAAATATATTTTTGTCATTTTCTTTCATTAACTTTGACAATGAAATGGTCAAAGTCCAGTTTCTTCATTCAAAGTCCAAGTTAGACTAAGTATGCCATCTGTAGCCCAAAGGTTGGCAAAATTTGGATTTCATCCACATGATTAATATATCTATTTGTAAAATTACTATGAAGTCTTCTGACACACTGAAATGCCATGTATGCTGGCATTTAGGAAAAATGTTTCAAGGGCCAAGATGTCAGGAATTAAGAGCAATTTGTGGAAAGTTCTGCTGTGGTTTGAAGTATGTGTGGTACTTTTATGCACACCTGTTGTTAAAAGTTTTTGTATATTGGTAACAATATGGCCGAATTCAGTGTTCTGCTTTATTATGGCTGAGTTTGTTATTGTTTTTGTGATGTCATTGTTTCAAATTTAGATTATTTGTTTGTCACATAATTGCATAATTTAAATTCAGTTAATTTAATGTATCTTTTATTTGAAAACATGTTGGGTATTTTGGGGGATATTCCTCTTGTTGACATACTGGCAATATTCAGAACTATCAATGTCCAGCTGAAAATACTCCTTTCTTGAGCTTGAATGATTATATGATTATACACATAAAGGTATGTGATGTAAAGTGACTGTACTAAAGATACAAAGTGCAAACTTTGATTTCGTAGTGCTCTGTTGTGTTAAATGGGGTAAACTCATTCATTTCGCGGTACACAAAGATTTTTTCAGGCTGTAGTGGACAGAGCATAAGGAGGAGAGAGAAGGGGAAGACAATTTGCATTGGTTAATCAAACTTAAGAATCAAACTGTGGACAACCAAGTAGCAGACTCCTGCCTCTATTGTGTGCCTCAGCACTGCTTGGTTTTAAGACATACATTTAGATCCTGTTATTCCTACATATTCAAAGAAGCCAAACTGTGATAGGGAAACAATAATTAGGTCAGATTAAATTGTGCAAAACATTTTTCCCCAAAACTCCCAATTGACACCGGTACATGCAACCTAACTTAAAAGACAAGATGAAAGTAAGATGCCTGATCTCTAAAGAGCGAGAAACATTGCATGTTGCTCTGTAGACTGATGCACAAGAAGACAGAGCTTACACTAGTCAAATGTAATACTGTGTGACAGTGGTACATAAATGATTTGCCTGACGGCAATAGAGAGTTGAAGAAAAGCTCAAGCATAAGGGATTTGCCACTTTACCACTATTATTTTATTGCTTCTTTTGGATGCAGATACAGCAAAGAAAGAACAACTTGATTGGAAATGATTTCACTCTTAGACAATAAATCTGATATTTTATCTGTAACATATGTGATGTAAGTATGTGATTTGATAGCCCAAGTACACAGTTACCTCTTATTACTCCAGTATTTTTTATTGTTATTTTGGTTCATTGTGCTATGCACGTTCTTTTCATCTTCAGATGGGATTAAGATGACCTCTGATGGTGATACGAATATGATGAAGATCTTGTTATTGAGGAAAAATTGCTTGGCCAACTGCTGAGTCCCTTGAGTAGAGATTCACAGAATGTAGGGTGCTCAGAAATGCTGGCAAGAGAGTCATTAGGCAGGCACAGCTTAGAGCTGAACAGCATTAAACAATTATACCACTTCTTTTTCCTGGTAACGTTCTCCCCTTGGGTTATAATACAGGTTATTTACAGCTTCAATTACACATGGAGCATTTATACCTCTAAGTGAGAGACTACTGAGTTTTCTTTGTTTGTTACTTTTGACTTTCTCTCTAAAACTACTGCATGTTATAAAAAGTACACAAGCTACAGAGGTCTGCCACACAGTGCTATACCCCTGGATCTGTGGCATGTCTCAGAGGTAAAGCCTGAGGCAATGATGGAAGGAACTGTTAACACTGCACCCATCAGCCAGAACAACTGCTGTTTGCATTGGTTGCAGCCTGGTGGGGAGACATTGTTGACCAACCCTTATATATTTGAGTGACAGTACATTACACTCTTAAATAAGTGGGTTAAAAATGACCAGTATCAGAATCAGTGGTTTTGGACTATTTTTGTTATTTTGGTTAAGAATTACCATCTATAATACACATTGTATTATAATTGTGTCCACACAAGAAAGATTTAAGGTCCAAATAGTTAGATTTTTAACATTTTGAACAAATTTTAAAACACTTGATATATTTTGAAAGTTTGTAAAGAAAATTACAGAACAGCAATAGAATATCAGTCTCTGTCTCAGGGGCTACATCAAGAACCATAGTCTCTGCATATACATGCATATACATTGTTCCATATTACACATTTTTAATATATGTGATGACAAAAAAAAAGCAAGAAATTTTGTAATACCTGCACTTATTGCATAGTAACTCAGAACTTAATGGTCCTCTACTGTTAAATTCAATTATGTAATTTATCCACCTGTTCTTTTAAACAGTTGTTCAAGATGTTACATGTACACATCTCTTTCTTGCAGAGTGAACACAGATTAAACTTTGAATATGTGATATCAGATGCACTGTCAGCTTTCTAATATTGGGAAGATAACAGGAAGAAATAATTTATCACTACTTCTAAATCATATCTGCCTTATACACTTAACTACTGTCGACAAAGAACGACGGTAAAGATGTATTGAAATTTCACACTAATATAGTGTTTTGATATGTATTTTTTAAATCAGTGAAGCTTATTAACAGTGTATTTGAAGTGGTGCTTATCTACAGTAGACAGAGAATGTGCCCAAGGACGAAAAGACTAGATATCATGCACTGGCACATTATCGATCATGAAACATGACTTGTGTTTTTGGAAACCTGAAATCACATCTGATCTGATCTCAGTAGTGTTTTTAATCCTTTTTAGAAGCTCTTATTGTGTCGCTGGTGGACAGTCGGAGCCAAATTGTAACATGTGGTAAGATTTTTTCCTCCTTGGGCCTTTTGTTGACAGAGTAAAAGGAGAAACACACAGGGCTTTCACTAATTCCCTCCAATCTGGGTGTCACATTTGTCTTGATTCTGCATCTGTTGGCAACTGATTGAGAATGATCCATTGCACAGAGGAACGATCCTCTAATGGAAACTAGTTACTTCAAAACTAAGGTTCATTACGTACTATTATCAAAGGAAAAAACTGCTTTACTGAAGCTGCTGATATCTTACTGGATGTTGGGAGCACAAATAGTCCTACATCTACACCACTGGGAATAATATGATTTCAGAAAACAATTATTTTTCTTATTTTCACTTGCAACACAAACCAATTAAATGTTTTTTGTTTTTCCCTATAAATATTTTTAAGGGTAGTGAACGTAGTATTTAGCAATACTTAAATTCAAACATTAAGTATGTCTGCCCCTCCACCAGAGGTTGTCTGTGATCATGGTATTGTGTTACAGTGAGTACTATTTGATTAATTGGAGAGCTGTTTGACTCCTCAGATGGACATTGCTTTGTCAGGTTGCTAGAATTGTTGCCATTGGAGAGATACACACAACAAGTTATGTTTTGGACTGCAGAAGGAAGCCAGAGTACCAGGAGCGAAAACCCAGGGATCCTGAGGTAGAACCTGCAAACATCACATAAAAAAAACCCTGGTTAGGATTAGGCATTTAATTTTGTTGAGAAAATCTTCAAGAGTAACATTTTAAATGCTTCCAGGACTCCCTTTTCACCTGACTATAAATTCTTTGAGCACAAAACTTGTTTTGTTTCAACCTTTAATTCAGAGTTTTGCTTATCAATCATGTAAAATCATAAGTAAAAAGTAAAAATCTGATTATTGCATACAACATTACTCAGCATGTTATTCATACATCAATTCATAATTCCAAGCTGTGCTGACAGTTGGTGTCTGGCAGCTTGTTTGTTTGTTTTAAATGTGAAATGTAAGGACCACTTTATCACTTTATATTCTCATAAACAGGGATAAACATTTCTGGCACCATTAGACTGTTCATTATTTTATTCATCTATTTTACCATCTGGCTGATATTCATCTGGACGACATGAGGAAGCCATCATCCAGATAATATATTAAAATATTAATATGTGTAAATTACTTTAATTTACATAAGTACATCTCACCCAAAGTGAAATTAGATGCCTGTGTTGGAGTGTGAATGATGAGCATTTTGAATTGATGGCATTTGAAGGTTTTGAATTTAAAATCTTGGTAATATTAACTTCATAAGAAGAAATCAATTTCAGTGACTATGACTCAGTCAGATGTGCTTTAAAATTCATATTTGACTTCAGAGTCTATTATTAGCAGATGTATTACTCTCTTCTTCTACTCCATTTCCTTTCAAGTGGCATTTCTTCAAGACACTATTTTAAATCTGCATCGTTTTTGCTCTTAACTCAAAGCCAAGATGAATATAAATTGCTTTGCATAAGTGCAGCATTTTAGATGTGTGTGTGTGTGTGTATATATATATATATATATATATATATATATATATATATATATAATATATATATATATATATAGTATATATATATATATATAATATATATATATATATATATAACAAAGTTTTTTAATTCTGTGAATTTCCTGTTTTCAGCCTTTGTTTTTAGTGATGCATGGTCGGAGTGACGATGCACATACAGAATCAATGGTAGACTAGGTAAGAAGAAAAAAAAAGATCTCTTTGCTGACATTATGAATACAAAAACAATGGGCTCCGTCAGTTCCTACGTCTGCATCTTTCACATCTTCTGCAGGGAAAATGCTGAAAACTTTTTCAAATCTCTGATGGTTGACCTTGCACTTTAAAGAACTGATTGAATGAAATCTTCCCCTTGTGCTGTTCTCAAAGAAAAAAAAAAAGCCTTTTTAATTACTTAGCATCTCCTCAGCTTTAGTTTGTGAAAAGATTTGCTAGTCCTAATTAGGTAATGTGCGGATTCAGCAAATAATAGCAGTGACTGCATTTTTACAGTGGCTGGTTAAGCTACTTTTGCATTTTGACTTGTTTGAAGGAGCGTGAACTGTCCACAGAATTATACAATGGGTTGGATTCAGATATTTAAAAATTTCCAATCCTCATGAGATATGAGTTCAAACAGGAAGTTGGGCAAATTCTAACAAAGTAGCAAAATAAAAGTGCTGGCTTACACTCTTTCAAATCCGCTTCCTTACTGCACCTGTTTCAGGTGAATTGACTGGACCAGCACAGCGTCTACTTCACACAGTCGTGACAATGGTCCCTAAGTGCTTGTTAAAAATTATTGCAGTTCTATCTCTGTAAGATCTATAAATAGTATCTTCTGACAAATTGAGGTTGCTCTTATCAGAAAATTGAGATTTCACAGCTTTGAGGTATAGATGTGAAGCGACACATCAAAGTATTTTTTGGTTGGGGTGAGTCAGGCAGGCGGCTGAGGCCAAAGGGGAACCACATCTCTCTCAGGAAAAAGGAAAGGCAAATTAGTATGGAGCTGGAGACACTTAGCATGCTGTCAGCTGGCGACAACTGACACAAGTAATGTGAGATGTTGTCAAAGAGGTTCGGCAAGAGGGTAGATTATATTAGATTTATTCTTGAACAAGAATTTTTTATCCTTATATTACCGAAGGAACAAATAATTACTGTTGTCAGATAGAACTTCAGTTATAAATATTGCTGTGCATGGCAATCTGTTGATGAGCAGGTTTATGTAACAAAACACTGCCATATGCTTCATGGAATACAGTTATTACTTTGTTTGATTTTTCATTTAATCAACAATAGAGACTAAATACCCTGATGCCTGCCTCACATAGCCTAGTACTTAATTAGTTTGCAGAGAGCAAATCCCAAAACACACGTATCTGTTCTTACACTGCTCTCATTTGAAGAGCTCCCACTTTTTCACAGCAGTTTGTATGCACACTCAGCAAATGCAATTGACACGGCAGTCTTTGCTCATGTGAATTCATGCTAACATTTGATAGGTTGAGATGTTTCTATCATGTACCTGCATAGGACTGGCCTTGCAACCCTTAAACTCCTTTAAACTGCACAAACATGTTCAAATGAGTATGCATTTTAATGAGCAAACTTGAAATAGGCATTGTTGTTTTTAATTAGGCTCTCTAAAACGTTATATTATCTTACTATGACTAATTTCCTGTCAAAAAGAAGACAATGGGGAAAAAAATTCAAAATGTACAAGTTCTTGTATGTTTACTAAGATAATTTTAATTAAAGCTGTAATCCCTAGAACAGCCATTTGTTCCCCAAACAACAACTTTACATTTGACTTCAACAAATAAGAGTAGGGCTGCACTGCATTAGGACATTCAATTCTGATATTATTGCTTCATACACTCTATTACCTCCAGCATTGGATTTTATCAGGTGTAACTTTTTACTCTAGTTAGACTTATCTTGTTAGAATTCAAAAAGTATCTTTGTGCCAATAAGAAATAACAACAAGCAAAAACATTCCATCCCAAATGGTCATTTATAATACTAGATTAATGTCCACATTGTTAAACACTCTGCAGTTTGTATCAGACTCTGAAAAGAAGAGTAATTATACACATATAAGGGAGTTTACTAAAGCAGGAGAACAACAATTTAAATCCAAATAAAAAAATATTTTTAGTTATTTATACAGTAAGTTATCACCATCCAGATATGTTTTTTGTTTTTTTTTTCTTCTTGTCTATCATGGTCAGTCTAGGACATCTAACCAATGATTCCAGAGCCCTTAAAATCCCCAGCTCTGACTTAGCTAGGTGTCTCTTATGTCTGCACTCTGTGGTTAGGCTGTCACACATACTTTTGTGTAGGACATTTAATCTTTGGTTGAATCACTCATCAATAAAAGGCACGCCTCTTGTAAAACACTGAAAGTTCATAGTATTGTCAAACAAAATCTTCAGGTAATCTACAGGTTTGTGCCTGTGTGTGTGGTTTGGCATTCAACATGCAAAAGTAGGCTGAAGCTACAGAGTGAATCCAAAATTCCCTCTGGACCTGCTGCTCACATTGACTTGGAGGAAAAGAAAAAAAGCATCAGGATGTTAAAACATATTTGAGAAAGTCTATTATTTGTAACTTCTTATTCAGTCATTGTACATGTAAAAATATCTGAAAATGCAAGCAAATATGTCTTTAATTTATGTGTGGGGATTTCATCAAAAGTCACTCTTCTAAATAAAAAATCACAGTTTTATTAAAGTGGAGCATATTAGCATAGCAGTGCCATGAAAGTGACTGGGATTAAAAATGTAATTTCAATAGACTACTTTTCAATCAAAATTTCAGATGTTATCTTATTTCTGAAGAAAAACAAAAGTGTGAATGAGAGCAGCTTTAATGGGAATTCAACAATAAGATATTGTGAGTGTGAGCACAGAGAATAAGACATAAGTAAACAGAACAAAAAAAAAAAAACAACAGAAAAAAAAAACTCAAGCTATGGAGCAGCCTGAAAGGATAAAAAAAAAAAAAAAAAAAAAACTAATTAATAGCAGATTCTATAATTCTTTGAAAAAATCCTGTATTACTTTTGCCCCCTTTGTAAGACCTGTTAATAATACCACACACAATAATGGATAAAAAAAGTGAATATGAATTACTAATGCATGCTTTTATTTTTAAAAATTTTGCAACAAAAACACATTTTGAACATTCATGAACACAGTTATAGTTCATATAAAATGGTCTAAGTTATGTCTGATTTTGATAAAGCCCACATCGATAAGTGGGTTAATACATATTTTCAAATTACTGAAAAAATGTAACCAAAACTCACACTAATGGGTACAAATATAAATTTGTTCAACAAATAGTGAAGAGATACAATTCACTGACATTGGTAAAGGTGTAACATTTTTGTTTACTAGAGATACATTAATGTGGTCAAACGAGTCTTTTGTTAGTAATATGCATAATGTTTTATCTTGTGTTATATCTGATTTAGAAAGAGAAAGGTTGAAAGTCTTTATTTGAGTCAGCAGTGGTCCAGGATATATCTGCCTTGCGCTGTTAACATTGACCAAAGGATACACCCTCTGTGCTGATAGTGTAGCTATCTGCTGTTTTCATCTCTTTCGGGTATGTTGGCAAGTCCACCAAGTGTATTAAAAACTACTCAAGCAAAAATATCAAGCAAGGAAGTTGTTTTAAGCAGTAAAGAATACAGATAGAGCCAGAATTCCTCAAGTGCCACAGTGTGCTAGATTCACAGTTTCCCACTTTCTATCTGTGAGCCTTTACAAAAATGGACTTCTATGCAAAGCTTTATTTCTAGTACCAAGAAACCAGATATATTCTATTTTTGGAACCAGATTTAACAAAAAGAAAATGTTTTATTTATTTTTATTTATTTATTTATTTATTTTTGAAATCTCAATTTACTTGGGAAGGCAAAAATCTTAATGAGTATAAATCAAAAATTATTTTAGTGGCAACGATTCAAAAACATTAGGTAGCATGGAACCTTAAAGAGAATGCTCTCCTAATCTACAAATGTGCAACTATGCTTAAAAAGAAATGTTGAAATCACAAAACACAGAAGCCCAGAACATGCATTATAGATTTTGTGCTAGAATCATTACACCAGCTGATAAGTAAAATATTCAGATAATAAAATGCACAAAGACAGTGAAGATTGTGAGATTGATGCTATTTCTCAGCTTGTGCCAGGGAAGGTACAAGCTGATTGGCAGAAGCCTGGTCAGACAACGTCTAAAGAAGGGCTGCGAAATTTTCATCTTCATCCAACAGGGCAATGTCCTAAATATACATCTGGAGTAACAACAAAATTTAAATAAAAGTTTAAATAAAAGCGTATCCATGTCATTGAATGGCCCAATCAAAGTTAAGCCATAATTCCATGAGAGAATTTGTAGTAGGATTATATGACTACAGAAACTCTTTATTAAATCTGTTCAAGCTCAAACTGGTTAAATACATTAAACTGTTTGAGCCATTTTCTAAGGAAGAATGGGGAAACATTTCGGTTTCTCAAGAAAGAAATGAACCCCATAATCATGTACCACTTCCTTTTGCTCTGTCATAAAAAAATCATGTTAAAATGCATTAAGGCTTGTTGTAACACGTGAAGAGTTCAGTGGTAGCACAAATGCACATATGCAGACACGACAGTCCTCAATGCAGATGTCCAAAATTAAAGACCACTTGTGCCACAAAAACCTTTAAAGAAAACTTTAAGCGGTATAGATAGTTTTGGTAATGAGCAATGAAATTATTGTCAATGCCAGCAAAAAAGTAGAAGACTGATAGCAATCCACTCTACTTAGACCTAAATGAAATGGGAAGAAAATAATAATAGAATAAAACTTACTAGGGCTACTTTATAAAAGCCTAGCACTAGACCAGAGACAGCATATTATTCCTTCCATGTGCCCTTTTAGAGACTATTGTCTCCCACATGCTTTGCTTCATTAGCAGCCAGTGTGTGGCAACATCCCCTTTCATCCAGAACCGATAACTGTTTACAACATCCAGATTAGCATTCTTTTGCCTGCACTTCTCAACCCTTCCACTATATTTTCTATTGTTTTCCAGTGGTTCACAGAAGGTCACACTGTTTGGTCACGACGGAAGGCCATTTCACACCCAGCTCCCATTACAGGGAAAAGTGGCATTCCTGTAAACCTGCGGCCATATTCATCATGATTATGATTCCATGGCAGGGTCGTCTCCTCTGCCTGAGATGCAGGGCTTGTAAAGACTGCCTTTCTGCCACTGTCTCCTGTTATGGAACCTGTAATTGGCTGATTGGCGGTTAGGAGAATGCAGTGCTGTCTTGTGAATGGATGACCAATATGAGGCAAGTGTGGTCCCTGGGGCAGACAGGTACCTATTAAGGGCTGCTTTCCAGTCCGACGGCTCATTGTCATTGTTATACACATCAAACCCATACACTGTTTCTCTCCTACTTCACTGCCTCTGCCACATAGTGGTAAATTCAATTCAAACTTCTAAATTGCCTGTTGTTCCAAGAAAGTACATCCTGGCCCAGATTTCCCTGCTGTGAGATGCTTTATTGCCCTGCTTGGCTAAATTGTTCTTCCTGTGAGTACTTAAACAATGGATCTCAAAATTGCTCATGTCCTTTAAAAAACGCCAGTGTAAAGCAGCAGTAATTAAATTGCAGTGTCTCTCCACAGTGGATAATTCACCACACTATTCATTTTGTCCATGCACATCAACTTTCTCTGAACAGACTGTACTTGGCAACAGATGTTCAGCTTTCTGAGGCACAACCCCTCAAAGGCCATTAAACAGAACTATATGCAATATTTACAAATGTGAATATTTTCAATCAGTCTTCATATACCACAAAAGTGTCTTCCTTCATTACCATGCAGAAAGCTTTGTAGGACCAGAGGGTACAGAGGATAAATACTCTGTCTTTATGTCACGATTATCAATGTGGCTTTCGGGCAGTGGCAGAGGCTCCCTTTGTTTAATAAAGGGTTGATTAATGAACACAGCATCAGAGGTAGATGGGGAAGATAGTGGGAAAGAATGGAAAACACCCCAGAGCATCTGCCATCTTTACTCGTCCATACACCTGGATATGTGTAAGGTCTCTATCTAAGTTTTGTTTGAAGCCTGATTTCCCCATTTGTTTTGTTCCCACTGACGGGAGGAAGAACAGCTTGACATTGCGTCACTCAGGCACACCTAAGGGGTTTTCTTCATTTTTAAAGCATCAAAGGAACCTGAAGCTTTGAGAAGGGGATTTGTAATCCGAAAAATGAATAGAGAAAGTTTTGCTCTCAGTAGGACATAACATCTGTATCCATTCAACATGTTTTAGACCAGTAAGATCAAAGCCAAAGATTAACTGGAAGGCAAAAATCTCATCTCAAGCTACTTCTTCGTTTTTGTTCTGTAAGCTCGCTAATTAATAACCCACTAACAAAAGAGAACTTTAATTAAGATGTGAGATCAACTATATTCATAAATAACTTTTCAGTTCCTGGATTCACAGCTTGTGTTTGTAAACCTAAAGGTGACAAGCTTTTTTCACTGTTACTTATGTCTCCAAACTACCAACCAGAAGGGTTTCTATGAAACAGTGCAGAATAGTCAAAACCTGAGTGCAACAGACAATTGGCTAAATATGTTTACAGATGTTTTAGACTTATACTCTTTTGATATAAAAGGTTGCTACATAACAGTAACATAGCTTAGCATCAATCTTATCACAGATCTATAGTAAATGTTTGCATTTTAGATGTGTGGTATTGAGATGCATCTTAAAAGGAATATTAAAGCTGGGATTTTCCAGCTTTTATCCACTGTTTAACAGCTTGCAATTGTCCATGTAGCATTCTTTTGTTCATTAATTAGCCTACTACCATAAAGATATGGAAGATTTCATTAAGTGCATTCATACAAATCACAGTGATGAAACAACCCTGAGGAGCTTAAGGAAAATTTCAAGGCCCTGCATTTGCAAAGTTTTTTCTTCAAAACAATGTCTCTGAAAACTTTTGTTATGCCCTCACCATTTTGCATATTTACACATGACCTTTGCAAGAACAACTATCACCTAAAGTACTTTCCAAATAATTAGTCAACTCAGAAAAAAAACAAACTAGGTGGACATACATATGCACCTTGACAATCTAGGATTTAGTTTTTAAGTTTCATTTGAGTGACAGGAGACCTGTCAAAAACATAAAAAAAGTGAATATATATATGACTCAAAGTCATCTGGTCCATCTGCTGTCAGAGTCTGTAAAAGGCAAAGCCACCGTCTCACCGCCTACACACCAATAGTCTTGGACTTTGATTCCTATGTTTGGTAAGAGTGGGTAGCAGCACATCATAGAAACAATGTTTTACATCATACTTTTGGGTAGAAAAAGTGAGGTATATTGAAATATTCAAGAAGAGGAACACTATATACGTTATTTTTGACATATGTTTCAAAACATTCCATTTAGTTAGCTGTTCGATTTATTTTCAGTTGTTTTCTATGACACAGTTATTGCTCAAACTAGAAAGATAATGAGGTAGCAATGGGCATGCACTGCCACCTCGGGCTTCCTTCATAAATTTTGAAAGACAAAACTTGCATATTTTGACCATGTATAGCTGACAGGATAGCTCAATGGATAAGTCATCAGTCTTTCACTCAGAAGACCTGGGTTTGAAACCACTATCCCATCTGGGTTCTTAGGCAAGACATATAGTAATATATGTATTAATAAATAATCTATTGTACAATAGATCTGTTAGCATCTATTGTACTTCTTGTGTACCTGTTTCAATTATCAGGATCACAGGTGAGACACTGCAACATCAGTTGCTGGTCCTGATGTTTCATTTGATGTTTCATCAGGACCAGCAACTGATGTTGCAGCACACATCATGGGCTGGTCCTCCAGCAGCCCAAAATGACCCAGTCGCAGGTGGGGTTCACAGAGAAGAACACTTTTTCATACCAATGTATTAAACGGGCTAATAGAAAGCAGATTTTTCTAAATTTTCTGTTTGACTTCAACTTAGAGAAGAGTTCTATATTAGCTTGAAAGTGAATAAGTTGTATTTTCTCTGTGAAAAGTGTCCAAACATTGACTGACATAGAACTGAATCAAAGAAAAATTGAGTAACCCCGAATGGATTATTTTATTTCTGCAGCCATGATAACTGATCAAAGTATTTCTGTGATTTATAAGAATCCCAATAACCACTGTGAAAGAGTTTTTCTTTATGTTTTATTTGCATTAAACAGTGTTCCTTTATGTAACATATAAATGTAATGTTATTGTCTCACAGTCAAGATGTTTTTCTGTGTAGATGCACAGGATGTACAAACTAATGGAACAAGATGTGTCTACTAAAGTTTCCCAGGTCTGCTGAACTTTCCCAGGCCGGCTATCTGGGAACTTGTTGTTTTTCCCGTGACCTTCCCTGCATGAAGATAGAGTGTTTAGTTTTTGCATCCCATAGACATGATAGTGAATGAGCATACAAAGGTGAACTGTTCTGTCTGTTTTTGTTTTTTCCTTTGTTTAGACCTAGAAGATGAAGTCTCCGCCTCTGTTAGCTGAGAGAGAGGTGAATAAAGTAACTATGTAACTCTGAGTTCGTTAGAACAGATATTTCCTCAGTTCATGTATTTACTGTTCTCCGGCCGAATGCACATTAAAGATTGATTTTGCTCCTTCACTTTTTTGTCTGGATCTCAGTCTCTTGTACACTTCACACCACTTAACACCTTTTAGATCAGGGGTCTCAAACTCCAGTCCTTGAGGGCCACTGTCCTGCAGATTTTAGATGTGCCACAGGTACAAAATGCTGGAATGAAATTACTTAATTACCTCCTCCTTGTGTAGATAAGATCTCCAGAGCCTTGCTAATGATATAATTATTCTATTCAGGAGTGGTGCAGCAAAGGCACATCTAAAAGTTGAAGGACACCGGCCCTCAAGGACTGGAGATTGAGACCCCTGTTTTAGATATTTGAATATTACTGCATCTCTGCTTCTTTTTGATTTCAATACACACAGCTAATGTGTATTGAGCTGTGTTCAAAAGAAAAGAAGAATGGTAGAAAAAAGTCAGAACTAAGTGTCTGACTAGACAAGGTCAAGGTCAATTAGAGTTCCTTATTGCATGTCAAACAGTCTTGACATCTGTTTGTGTTTGTATCCAACAGATAGACAAAAACTGTATACTGGTTGGCCTGGCAACTTGTGCCTTTCCAAACCAAACAGCCAGGAATCAATTATTCATTGCAATATGTTGTTGAACATAATCTCACTTCTGTGTGCTGTTTACATACACAGAAGGAAAGCACTGCTAATTGCTAATGAATGAAACCAGCATTGCTGCTCTTCTCTGCCTTTCATGCATAAAGCTTATCAGACGTTAAATCAAAAATATTGTAATAAAATCCTGCTGGTCAATAAGCCTTTAATGGGAGGCCTGTAAAAGGGACACTGGCAGCTTATTAAAATACTCTTTGATGATGTATCAATGTAGACTGCTAGTATAATTTGTTATTCATATTTAGCATGTTGGTGTCTGTTACAGTGTTTTATGTGTTCATTTTGTGTGGCAGCACATGAAGAGTTAGAAGTAAAGAGGGTTTCATTCTGACACAGGATTTACATGGCCAGCATTTTTTCAATGGGAAGTAATAAGAGTAATGTCTGCTTGTTTTCATTAAGGTATTTTAGTTGGAGTTCCTTAAACCATCTAGAAATTGGTTCTGGGTGCTTATCGCTGCTGTTGCTATGCAAGAAGCAAGAAGCTATGCAAAAACGATATACAGTTCTTTGTCAGGTTGCTTTGATATCTACAATGATCCAGTGTTCAATGAAAAACCAATTTAATTTTCAGTTTTAAGCCATTTCAGTTTTTCAGCTTAGTCCCATCCAGTATTTCAATGCCAACCCACACATACGCGCACGCACACAGACAACATCTCAAAACAACTGAATCACAGGTTTGGAGGCAGTTATGTTATGTAGGTCAGAGGCCTCTGCAACTGTCCTTTGACGACCCTTTTCAGGATTGCCTTAGAGGTGGTGTCATCCACTTTAGATAATTTGCTGTGCAAAACAAACTAGCATGCTTTGAGGAGCTGTTTAAAGTAAACTCCTTCAAAACATTTTTTTTAAATATCAGCAGCCATCTCCAGGTTGGCTCTCAAGAGGCTTGGGAGAATTTCCAAATGGCCGGTCTGTTCCAGGATGACCCGGCCGTTGGTGTTTTTTTTCTTCTACTCCACAAATAAAGGCATCAGCGCTGCCACACAACCGCCCTGCATAGATATGAAACTTCATTGGCAGTAAAAAGTCAGACTTGGTTATGTCAGATATTTAGAGGAGATATGTGAGACGTCTCTCCCAATTTGAAAAAAAAAGAAGAAAGAGAAACCAATTACATTAGATGAGGGTGCAGTTGAAAATCTTGAAGGGAAAAGAAAAACAAAAGTTAGTGCAAGATGCAGCCAAAATTAGCAGATACTTTCTGTGGTGATGTGGCCAAAGTCAGTGATGGCACAAGACCAAACAGCTGGTCTACAGCTGGTTAGCAAGCACTGCTTTGGTCTTGGTATATAGTGTGTTTCTGTTTCTGTATGTTTTCAGGATGCACAGGAATAGGTCAATATTACATAGGTCAACATGCAATTGACCTATGTAAATTACCTGGGTAATTTACAGACCTTTTATCTATAGGTATATAATTAACATAAATGTAAGCTATAGGTATGTAAACTACACAGAATTATAATTTTGTAGTGAATTATGCACAACATAAAGTGGTGAGTGGTTGAAACAACATTAATGGTAGACCAGGTTCCACAGTTATTTAGATTTAATCTTAAATGTGCAAAAGCACAACAGAAAACTGTGAATATATTTCAGAGAAAACAGAGTGGAAAAGAAACTGGACCAGCTAAAATGTCTCAATGAATGTCCTACACAGAAGTGCTGTCTGATTTTATTTTTGGGGTAGATGACAATATCTCTCTGTCAAACAGTTTGTAGAGTTGCATTTTTGTAAATGTCTTTCTCCTTTCAAGATTATTTTATTTCTTTAAATTATTTAGGCCTATGCATTCCAATATATTTCTCATAGTCTGGGTTTTCAGAAGTCGTGCAGCCAAGGGAAAACACAAATAAGCAGCAAATATTTGCCCCTCAAGTTAGTCTAAATAAAGATCCATTGACTGTCAGACAGCTTTTATTTATGAGGGCTCCCGCATTCCTAAACTTGGTAGAAGGAGGCTCTCAGCCTTTATAGTCCATCAGATAAATAAATCTTTTATACCTGTCCAAAGCAGGTGCAGTCAGAAGTAGACATTGGTTCAAAAAGCAGGTTGGCAAACATTTGATAGAAGCAGAACTTAAAGGAATTTGAGCTAAACCTCAATATCCACGTTTTTACAGCAGTAAAATAGCCTTACCGGAGTTTTCATACCTATTTTACCACTTCACATTTGTCCATGTACTTAATGCAAACTTCAGTTCTCCAAGAATTTTAAATGTTAGACCAACACAGATCACTGCCTATTTGAGAAATGGAAGGAAAAGTAAATTTTCAAAACGCTTGACTGTCCTGAAAAGAGGGCATGAACATCAGCAGGTAGAGAACTTTATCTGTCCACTGTGCCGTTATATGGTGCAACTCAAGTTATTCACTATATTCAAAATATTCTAAAATAATTATCAATATTTTTTTTGTGAATTTATGCTATAATTTATCATTTATTTCTTCATGTTCTTAACCATTAGTTCTAATTATGTTTTATTTCAGAGTGCTCCCAGTCCTGAAAAACAAGCACTTCATATCATTTAAAAGTGGAATGTCAGTAAAGAACCCTGAACCTTGATTTCTTCAAGTTAAAGGTCAAGCATTAATCAGACCTTTGTATTACAAATGAAACTGAACATAAGCATAAAAATCTGGTTCATCACAGGTAATTTATGATTTAACAAGGATGACAATTCAATTTGTATATAAAGTTATGTTTAATTGGGTAGCAGTTTTCTTTAATAAATCAAATAAGTATTTAATAACTACTTTCTGTACCTATTCTGTGTTTCTTTGTCAAACTTTAAACGTAGAGTTGAAATAGGGAAAGTATTTGTCGACATCAAAATTCTGCTCTCAATTTTGCAAACATTTTTGACAAAAGTCATACTTAAGTCTAACTCTAAAAGCCATACATTACCAGTGCACAGGCAGATGCTACATCAAATATTATTCTTATATGTTGCAGAAGAGCTCCTCACTCTCAATGTCATGGTTTCAATTCCCTAGAAAAATAACTGAAACAAATAGTGTAGTTCTGAATATTTCTTAATATTTTAGATTTTTTGTTATTCTGTAGAAAATTTGAGAATATAGAAAAATGCACCTATGCTAAAACTAAGCTAAACCTAAAGAAGTCTATATAAAGCAGTAAATACTACAGATTTTAAGATAAGTTATTGTTGTGAACTCCGGTACATGAGACTGTGATGTTCACATTTAAAAACTTGATTAAAAAAATCTAAAATATGATTTATTTAATACATGCTATTAACAAATTCAAATTGTGCAAATAAATATATATTTTTTTAATTGTCATGATAGTTAAGGGTCATGATTGTACAATGGCATAATGAGTATAAATGGCACCTACCACTGCTTATTTGGCCATCATGATCTGCAATCTGAGTAATATACTGGTTGGAGAGCTCATAACAATTTAGCCCTTGGGACATTCAGTCTAGGTGTGAAATAAAGTCAGTGTATTTGACCCTTTAATCCTCTGGTAGTGAACTGGACCTGGGGGAAATCTGAGGGAAAACTGCTCAACTTGCAGAGCATAAATACAGCCGGTGCCCACTCAGGCCCAGTGAAAGGTCAAAGGAAGGTCACGTGTACCTTTGAGACATGAAAGGAGAAGAACATTCAACCTGGCTTTGATTAAACTGAGTAAACAACAGCAGGGAAAAATAAAGACTTGGGATACCAAATTTTATTTATGTGTTTCAAGAAATAGTTTATTCTTGGAGCCACCAAACCTTGACTAAGCCTTTGGAAATGTATCAGCTTCTTCTCTGTGGCCTAGCATTTGACTTGATCACCCATGCCTGCCCACTTTTTTCCTCATGCCTGGCTTTCCCCGACTCCCTCACTGTGCCATCAGGATGTTATTTATACTGAGAGACAAAGCAATTCTAAAACAAATTGTGTGAAAATAGGGAGTTTAACCAGAGGGGGGTGGAGAAAATGGCTTGTTCTGTCCTGTCTCGTTTGCTCTGGTCGAGGCAGGCGTTTGGCCACAGTTGGCCTCTCTGGGCTGACTGAAGACATAAATACAAAAACTGAGAGCCTGCCATGGGTGGTAAGTTGGCCCATAGCGTGTTCATACTGTTGTTGGGTCAATTCTGTCTGTGGACTGTCAGATATCAAAATGAGGATCACTTCAAAAAAAAAAGACAAATTGATTTTTTTTACATCAAATACATGGTTCTGTCTAAGACCAAAAACATCAAAAAATATTAAAAATATTAAGCTTAGAATAATGGAAAATAATGGAATGGAATTATATATTTTTTGGCAATAAAACAAACAAACAAAAAACATCAATCCTTGTTTTGTAAAAAAAAAAAAAAAAAAAAAAAAAAGAAAAAAAAGAAACATTTTTGGCACATTTTGAAAATCCTTACATCTATTTTCCTTCAATGAAAGATTGAGATTAAGGACCAACTCAAAGTGTGAAAAAGGTCCATAACCAGGTGAGAACCCATATTATAATTACCATGGCTAGTCATATAAGATATTATATTAAGACAGACTTATTATTAGTGATTGTCCTCTTCAGAATATTTTCTCACAATGGTGTTCTGAGTTAGCTAAGAATTGGCATTTTGCAAAATGCTAGTCATTGAAATCAATTCCATGTGCAGTGGCTAGAAAACATAACCCTGGGATGTTAATGGATTTGTGGTCTAAAAAATAGGACCACAGTAGATTATTAAAATATATAAATATTTCCCCATCTTTAATGCAATATATATTCTGTACACATCTGTAAAAAAAAGAACAAATTTGTTGTTATGAAATAGCCTGAAAACTACAAAACCTGGAAGTCCTATACATGTACTTTATGTATACTTTAGATATACTTTAGCTGTATCCAAAGTATATGTACAAACTTTTAAACAAATACTTTGTTAAATTTGCTGTAATTTTAAATTCAATCTTCTTTGGTAAGAGTAATCAGCAACTCACATCTTTACTTAGGAATATATGCACACTCTGCCTGCCGAAGGTTTTGCACATGTTTATGACCCCACAGATTTTCAGTTCAGTTCTTAGCTATGGCTAAGCTAGTAAAGAACTCTCTGGACAGTTGAAGAATTGGTTATAGGAGATCTGCTTTAAACCTGGCAGTCACAAGTAAGTCACATACATTCTTTGCCATGTTGATGTCAATTGGATTATTAAGGTCCATGTCAGATGTTGCAAAACATCAAGACATCTTGGCAGAGAGCATGCCACTTGAACAAGATGCAGATTGCTGAGTGGAGAATATAGAACTGCTGAAATAGCATGCAGATAAAAGTTGGATCTGGATTGTGGATCTGATATCCAGATCAACAAAGAAACACATTATGAGCATCTGTGGCCTTTCCGAGGAGATCTCAATAAAGGGGCCTCAAAGTAGACAGTATTGTTAAAATTAGGCATTTTACATTATTGCATTTATAGTGATCTCAGTTGCTTGTGATTGTTATAGTTGCAGATCCATGAGAAATTGTCTCATGTTGTTGCATGTGCTCTTTAGCATGCAACAACATGACACATTATGAGACTCCATGATTTGATTTTTTGTTAAATTTTGATTACTTTTAATGCTTAAACAAATAAACATAGAGATTCAAGTACTAGTAGTAAAGTCACACTTGCTGCTACCAGAAGGTACATTTTCTTAGACTCTTTTCATAAAGTTTTGAATGTGTATTTTCCACCATCACTACATTAATCAACAGCAAGAAAGCCACCTGCCTAAAATTATGCAGGTGTCTGATTAATAGCAATGAATTCTTTGAGGTCTGGAGTAATTTAGGGGGCGTATAAAAACCTTGGCGTCTTTGTCATGATTAGAAGTTGTTTTTCTCCCCTTGCAAAAATATGTTGATGCCTTGGAAGAGAAATTTCCCAGTACAGAAAGCTGTGTCTCTTTAAATACCAACACCCATGTGAAAAAGAAATGTTGTTCTTTCCAGCTTGTTTGAGTTTTTAATTGTATCGTAAATGGTATCTGCCCTGTATTGATTCAAGCACTGATACCAATATACAAACTTTAATGTCACAGATCCTCTGACTAAATTGGAAAAAAGACAAATATCAAAAATTCTAATAATAAAATTCAATAAGAATGAGGTAAGCATTATGTGACATAGACTGAAAATCAGCGCAAGGCAGCTTCAGCCCGATGAGCTTTAGTATAATTCAGTTTGTTCCATCTGGTGCAGTTTTCCTTCTTTTGCAGCTTGCTGCTCTTACTCACTCATACTAATGTCCACTTCAGATTTATCTTCACATTCCAATGAGCACATATTAATTCACTTAAGGTTGACAAATCTAACAGCTTAATGCAAGTAAAACAGTCAACGCAGGTCAGCTCCTTGGACCACTGTGGCATAATTTCTCCACAAGTTCATAGATTCAGCATTCCGTGGATACTAAACCTCTGCTGTGCATTATGTATGCCCTCATAGACTTAATTGAAACTGAAAATGTTATGTTCCACTCTGGTGCCTTCCTAATGGACTGGCCTAGTGCATCAGACTTACAAGGAAATTTCAAACTAGTGTCTAAATGAGTGTCAGAAAGTGGGGTATAGCAACTGTTTGTTTATGACTGGGCCTTTACCAGGATATTTCATTGCAGAGCAGAGCTTGAGTGACTAATTATTAATAGATGTCTTCTTTGGCTCTGTCTCTATATTTCATAACCTTTTGTCTGGGGAAATGGAACCCTGAGATTATCATATAAAATAACCCCAGTCTGTTGGCTGTCCTCTTAACCCCCTAGTCAGAAACAACTATTTGCCAGCTATAGGAGCAGCCAATCTGGCATTTTCACCCAACAATTTGAGGGAATGAAATTTTAAGGACAAAGTATCTTAAAATGTTGGCAGCTTCATTTTAATTTCTGAGGAGTTTATCCAAGACATAAGAAGGTGACCGGAGAACAGCTTCAAATGAGCCAGAGTAAGTGAGAACATCTAAGTGAGAATGTTCATGTCCTTCATTGAACAATATGGGATTAGTTTGTATCTGTGTCTTTACTGGCAATGTAAGAAATACAATAAAACAAAACAGAGAGATGCGAAAAATCAAACTGCAACACTCAACATTGTGGGCATTTTCTTCAGTGTAAAACCTTAAGACCTTTTTGTAAATTTTTCACATGAAATCTAAACTAAATTTGAGATATCATCAACATATTTGGACTACCAAACAACTATGGTATCTAGATTAGTAAAATGCCAGAATTAGGGCTGAAAAGGTGAAAAAAAAAAAAAGGTAAAAGACAATTTTATTTATATATATCACATTTTACAAACAAAACAACAGAACCAAAAGAAAGAAAAATGGGTAAGGATAACAACAACAAAAAAAGCTAAATGTCAGTTCTCGTGGTTTGATTTTTGTTGTGGGTTGATAGGCACTCCACAATTTACAAACTAACAGGAGCTTCTCCAGGTCTTGCTCCGATATTAAAAATACAAAGCTAAATGTTGGTCTTAAGTAATAAGTACTCCACTATATATAAACTCACAAGAGTTTCTTTTGATGTATAAAACTAAATGTTGGTTCACCAGTTGTTCTGGGTCAACCCACCACATTGGCAAAAAGGTTGCAAATGATGAATGTTCAACTGCTTTTTTTTGGGGGGGGGGTTTCTGAAATTTGATTTTACCACACACATTACACCACAACAAGAAATCCTCTCCTGCAAAACACACAACTGTTTTGATGCTTTTTTTTTATTTTCTTTGCAAACGTGAGACTCCAGACTATCAAAAGGTGTGAGCACTTATCCTCAATGGCAACAGCAGTGCTAGGGGTGAATTTGAGGTTGACTGTTTGCTCAGACAGACCCAAAGTGAGCACAACTTCTTCTTATTCAAGAGTCAGAAAAGATCAAGATTTTATGTTATTTGCTCTCAGGATGTAAAATTGGAGCATTATTAATTTAAATGAGATTGTAAAATAAATTAAGTTTGTTTTGCTTTGTCATTGAGAAATAACTATTCTTACAAATACAGTCTTACTTCAACTGGTCAAAGTGTTTCTAAACTACATGAGTTTGGAAAGTATTAACAGTTATAGGATAAATTGCGACAGGCTGATATATTGATTATTATGCATATACACTGATACAGTGTGCTGTGTTCAACAGGGAATTTTTAAAATTACAATATCTTGTTTAGTAATTTCCATTCTAACAATTGCATGTCTGATTCTAAGTCACTAGAAGCTCGGTTTTTCTCTGTACTCCTCAACGCACCATTCAGCCTTCTCCCAACCCAAGTGAAAAGTTCCAAAGCATGCAGAATGTCTACCAGGTGAGATAAGGTTGCATGTCTGTTTATAAATGTAAACAGACCTGTTCCCAGGTTTTTCATGTCAGATGTTTTTAATTGATTAGTGGTATTTAGGAAGAAACTTATAAAACAAGACTTTCTGTGTCTTGTTTGAATGAGGCTCAAGTCAGCCTCATTCAAAACTTCTCGTGTTTGTGAAAGCTACAGTTTTACTTGAGGGTGGTGACCTTTAGTGCTGCTGCCATCATGAAAGAGTAATTTGGTCAAACAGAATTTCTTTTGTTTTGCAGATTTTCAGTTGATCTTTGAGGTAATTTGAACTTATTACTAGCCATATTGTAGTATATAGTTTAGCACGATGTAGGTCAATAGACTGCTGTTCTAATCTCGTCTAACAGAACATTGTTACAATGTGTCAAA
This sequence comes from Poeciliopsis retropinna, assembly GCA_010277075.1. Classification (NCBI taxonomy): domain Eukaryota; kingdom Metazoa; phylum Chordata; class Actinopteri; order Cyprinodontiformes; family Poeciliidae; genus Poeciliopsis; species Poeciliopsis retropinna. The sequence goes on from VMRM01000003.1 coordinate 8,407,216, forward strand.
GTTGGGTTGCATCTGTGATGTATTACTTGGTTCACTGTTCTCATTAAGTTGCTTTTTTAGTTACATCTTTATGCTACTAGATTCTAACCTCTACCAGAGTTTATTTGGAACGGTCATCCTGTGACTCATAATGGTACAAATATTGTTAATTCAACATAATTGTTGGTCACACTGCACTGCTTTTACTTTAAACCTAAAAAAACAATGTGTCATGTTTTCAAAAGCCTGCTTCTCTAGTCACATGTTCTTTAATGATCAGTTTGATGTTTTGGTGCTCAGCCTCACATCATACTGTGCTGGTTTTATTTAGTTCTTTGTTTGAGTTCTTTTGATTATTTTATAATCATGTCACTGTTCAGCATAGGTGCAATGTGATTAATGATTAGAGGATTTTTATTTGTTTCACATCATGGGTTGTTTTTGCCAATGTATTTGCAAATCTAATAAAATTTTTCAAGAACTTAGCCAAACTATAGCTTAGTTTTGAAACTAAATTGTTTAGAAATCATTTCTACTGTTGGGATATGTGGAAAGACAGTAGTAAGAGTTATTGCTTTTGTTAAATTTTTGGAAAACTTCTGAGCCGATATTTAACATTACATAACAATGTTGAACATTAGTACAGCAATAAAGCATAAAACTAGAGAAAAAAAGTTATATTGACCTTCTGAGATGTAAAGTTTCAGAGAAAATTATTAGAAAAGATGGGATAAGATCTTGGTCTTATCCCATCAGAAGTGGCAGAAGTGCACAAACATAGGATCTTATCAAAGTAAACAGTATAGTGGTCTAAATTAACATGTTACAAGTTCACAAAGTTCATTCACATTTCTTCCCTTTGCCAAAAAAGCAACCTTGTGCTCACTGAGGTGCAGATGTTCACATTCACAAGTTCCAAAGATGTGCAAAAAGTGTATTTTTAAAGTGAAGTGTGAGGAAAGAGTGAAGATACACAGTTTATACAGTTGTAGTTTCTGTCTGTGTATCATTTCACTGTCTAAAAGGGAAATCTTGTTCAATGTTGAACTAAAATAATCTTTATCAATCAAATAGAAAAACAGCCCACCACTCCTACAAATTACAGAATAGTTTATGTCGTTTTTACTATGTAAGAACAAATCTGCTCATTACCATCATTTTTCATTTGACAAACAAAATTTCCATTTTATTTGTTAAAAATGAAAATGCTTTACTTTGGAAAATCCAACATTGGCTCTCAAATCAAAAATATCTCAGCTTGTCATATGTCAGAACAAAGATGAAGCACTGCCAGTGAATCACAGATTAAACCGTAAACCAGAATGGTGAGTCATTCAGAAAATGAAGCAGTTGCTGCCTTGATCATGACATGTAATGTGATTTTTTTTTTTTTGCACTCAAGCAAGCTTTGAAATAGTTGTTCTATAGAATTCTAGTTCAGGGTTTGAAGAATGTCCATGACTGCCTATATAGTAAGACAAACTGAGTACTGAGTACTTTTATTGGAGGGAAAGTGGCCACAAAATGCTGCTGATCAAAAGCAATTGTTGTTTTCCTTCAATCTAGGAAAAGTTACAACTTCATATCTATATGTTTTAAAATCTGGCACTCTACAGTGAGAAAGATTATTTATAAGTACAGAATAGTTGCTAGTCCTCACATGAATGGTGCCCAGCAACTTCAACCTCAGCCTCTTAAAAACTGCATTAAAATTCCAGTTCTGAATCTCAGATTTTGCAGGTCTCGCTTAGTATGGTCACGTTTATAAAAGGAAAATCAGAAGGTTAGGGAAACTGAAAAATATCAAAGGGTGGTTACCTCACAGATAATTTTACATGAAATGCAAAACTACATCCTACTTTGTCCTCTCAGGTTCAAGCAAGTGGCTTGAGAATTACTGCTATATAAATAACCTAAATTGCAATAAAAATGTATTATCTGATGAATGAAATTGGGTCAATAGCATTACAAAAAAAAAAAAAAAAAATCCAAGAAAACCAGTACAATTACAAAAGAATATCTGAAACAGAAAAAAAAGCAATATAAATTTAGCATCTTTTCATTGTTATGAAAAAAAGTTAGGTTTTATTTAAATACTGATGTTCACAGAGAATGAGCAATTTACTTTTTCTGGTGGCTAATACAGAACAAATCATAATAAAGCGTTCTTGAAGGAGTGAAAACTAACATAATCGGCAAGGTCATCAGAAAGCAGCGATTAACTCTCTTAGACGAATGAATTAATTAACATACAGTATGACTTCTTGTCCCAACGTATCTGCCAGTAGCTCAGTTTGACCTTAAAATACACTCCCTGCTCTCATTAGAATAATTAATGCCTAAATCTTGAGTGGAGTGAACTTATACTTAACTTCCTGAAATGTACTGTTGATTAGCTTTCCTGGACTTTCTTTTCTGTGGTCTTTATTGTTCCCGATTAACATATAAGGCTTAATTGGGATGGCTGCAAATTGCACTGCTTGTCAGAAAAAAGACAAAGTAACGTGACAAATTTACTGGGAATGCAGCAGGAGTCTGAATATTAGTAATACATGATGCTTGAGGTATATGGTGTTAATAAGAACTGAGAAGACTCTGCTGCCGGAAATGATGCAAATTATTACTGGAGTTCAAACACTGCTTAAGTGTCTATGGCTCTCAGATAAACCCGCTGATCTTTAACAGTGTATCTCATTCGCCTGTGAACACCAAGATAAAGTCCTAAAAATGTACTACTGGATATAAAGCGGGAGAAAAAATATTACTTGATTTGTCGAAGGAAATACCCTGAAGGGTCTGGATACAAACTTTTAAACAAAGGACAAGAACAAGAGGAGTAAAACAGACTGAAAAGGATCCCTGACACAAAATAAAACTAAGGAAAAACATCCCTTAACCCAAACGAACTACTGAAATAATATGATGTACTCCCTTGTTGAACTCCTCCTCTTCATCCAATTCACTTTTTGTCACTCTGACTGGATCTAATGAATTAAAAGGGGTTGATTGAGATCAAGAACATTTATAAGGAGACAGATATGCTCTTTACTCAACAACATTCAAAAGTGTGTAGTGTACATAGTTTGTATCTATATCCTCCACACATTAATCTAATGAAGTGTATTGTCACCAAAACTAGTTTGAAGAACTTAAAAGTAGGAGAAGTAGACAGAACAAAAAAAAAGAGAACAAGGGGTTCTAGATATTGGATTGGTGCACAAGAGGACACTTCTGACAAGATGTAGAGAGCATGCTGATATGTCAGCCTTTATTTCCTTTTTCCTCCTCCAGCTCTTTCTGTCAGAGCAGCACTCATCCGAGAGGAGTGGGGGAATAAGGGTGGGGCTGGTGAACATTAGCCCTCCAGCGATCACCAAAGCTGCTGACACTCATCAGTTTAAGAGCCCTCCAGCTATGGCATGGCATCATCTTAGCACTGACCTTAATTGATTGGTGCCAAAGACTCCCCATCTTTTCAAAATGAGCTCTAATGAGTTTTAATGCAACAGTATTTATTGATATCTGCCAACAAGACAGACTACCCTCTTTGTTTTATACCTTCAAAACTTCACAAAAAAACCCACAATTTATAACTATGACATTGTACTTACATTGTTAATCCCTTTTAACTGATTTTCAAAAAATGGAATCCTTCAACCAAACTTTTAAATGAAATCTACTTATAATGTGGAGCCAAGAAAAATATTAAAGAACTCTGTTTTAAAAAATGCATGTGTTGTTTTGCCATTGTAAATTTTAGAATCTTTATCACAAAGCAACACTGTGTATAAGCACTGCTTGATGGATCTGCTATCATGTCTGTTGCCATTTTATATTTCAGTCCTGTATCACTGCTATAAAAGATAAGCAGGACATTTCTTATTCAGGAATAGTCTGTAGTTTCTTAGAAACAACACTACTGACTGATCCTGGGGAACATTAGGGCCTGTGACTTTTTCAACACCCCACACCTTTTGACTGACAACTCAGCAGGTGATGATGAGTCCCCAGCTTGCATTGCAAGAGCAATAAACTACATTTTGCTCCAGACCCTTCATCTTCAACTAAATCTACTGTCTGGCTTTTTTCTGTAAGCTTTATATTTTTATTTTTCTGCCAATATTCTCCCCAGGTGACAAGTCTTGTCACTTATTTCATCTGCAGGGTGGACATCTTCCTGACAATGGAGGTGGTCTTTACAGGTTGATGTCTCTTGCTGTTAGTGAATGCAGAGATCAGAATCTTAGTGACCTGCTTTGAGAACCTTTTCATTCTGCCACCATTAGTGGCCTTGTGTGGATGCCTTCATGCAGCTGCCAAGGACAAGTTAGATGAATTTTCTGTTCACACAAAGAGCTCACAATTAAGAATCACTGTTTTTTCAATTGATGATCATTACCTGATGATGTTTTTTTTTCTCATTCTGAATCTGATAGTGTCTCTGTGTTCCTTGAACTTTGAAATTCACATCAATGCTTCATAGAAAACTAATCTTGGGATCTTTTACACCTCTGTTTCGAATTTCTTTTCTGCAACATGTTACCATCATCTGCCTATAAGGCAGTTTCAAAATGTTCACATTGCCTTGAGCTCAGTGGCAGACCCACTATGAGTAACATGGGAAACCGCCCAGAGTATAATCTTGTGGGGGACATCCCAGTCTTCCACCAATGCCCAGGATGTGAATATTATGACAGTATTTCATGTATCCAGTACCAGCGCCCCAATTCCCAGCACCATTGGAGTGCGATGGTTGGAGCACCAGCGGGGTTATTCCCCCATGGTGCCATACAGGCTAGGATCGCCTCTGCATAACCTTTCAGTCCAATCTTATTTTAGAGTGTTCAACACTTTGAATACTACTTCCAAATCCTATCACTGTCCCTAGTGCCCTAGCACCACATCCACCCCATCTATCCATCCATCCATCCATACTCAGTTGTGTAGTCCTTTTCCTTATTTGGTATTACTTACTTTTGTAAAACCAAATGTAATAATAGAATACTTCACAGTAGATATTACAGTGGTTATTGTGCCAGATAAAATTATGTTAACTCAGATAATGCATTTTATTTTAGAGTATACTTAAAGGTAATCTTAGATTTTAAAGAGCTACCAAGCTATTTGTCTAAGTCTGCTCCATGGATAGCTTTTATCTTGACATCCCTTTGTACAGCAAAGTCTTGACAATAAATAAATGAGTAATATAACCTTCAAACCACAGGACATTTCTGAAATTATGGTCAGTTTGTGCAAACTTCGGTCAAATGCAACTGGCATTTATTATTTATTTAATGCTTGACATTACAGACTGTCCCAAAACCATTTAGTCCATACAAAAAAAAAGTATTCTCCTTTCAATGGGAAGTAATAACAACACTACACAGGTTAAGTACACTCTTTAAATAGAAACACTCTGACAATTTTATTTCACAATTGCGGTCTGCAGAATTATCTGGAGGATGATATTAACTTCAGCATACATTCTATGTTATTATTATAATTATTAGGAGTAGTAGTAGGGGTAACAGGAATAGTAGTTGTAGTGGACAAAGAAGAATCATCTACAAACACAGTGTTATGTTTCATATCTCTGAGGTACAAATTACAGCTCAATACTAAGTTCTTTCAGTTTATTTTAGTTTTGTCTTATTTGGTCTTCAGAATATCATAATACACAATCCACATGCCTCACATTTAATGTGAGATATGTGTTAGATGTTCTTTGAAGGTTGAAATAGCTTCATCTTTACTGTCTTCTGCCTGTTAGCGCCACAAAGAGGTGATGCTTTGTGGCGCTCTCATTAAAGCAAGTTTTTAATGAATTTCAACTACAACTTGCAGTTGTTCAGAGTTTGCTTTAATCTGGATCTTTTTTCATCGAGTGAAATACTTCTGGTTTGTGGTCATCTCAGATGTTTCAAAGATTATGTTTCTTTTTTATTTAAAAATAGACTTGGATATGTCATGAGTTCCAAATGTTCAATCGGTAAGAATTGTGTAGATTGTAGTATGGTAGGAATTTTGCAGCTCTGCTGTTGTTAAATTATTGTAGCTCTATAGCAACCTGAAAAAAAAACCCTTGCTGTTGAAAATGAGAAGAACTCTTCATTGCTCTTTGAATACATGTGAGTACTGGGATTGCAAACCAGAATCTAATTGATCTCAAAAGATAGGCATATCTCCCATATCGTTACCTTTGAAAGTCAATGGCTTTTAGTTTGCTTACACTAATTTTCCCAATGCACATAAACAACTCCAGGAAGCCCTTTCATACAATGCAAGCTATACAACCAAATCCCATGATGACCTAATTAAATTTCTCTTGGACTTTCCTCAAGCTGGCCTCATTCTATGTGATCTTAGGCGATGATAAAACAATGTGTCCCTTGTGAGATCCACGTTTGTTGTCCCTTTGATTTTAACTGCTATGATCATAACAGAAACATTTTAACAGAAGACAGGCAAATGAGGGGACTTTTTCTTTAAACAAAAGGTACATATTGGGGATGTTGCATCTTTGTGCTTTGACGATCATTCTTATTTTCCTTTTAAAATGTCACGGAGTGGGGTTCAGCTCTCATAGACGTCGGTCCACTCAGCCTAAATGTGAAGTACTGACCGGAAGCAGGTCCTCACAATCTCCATAGTGCTTTTGATTTATTAAGATTCAGTGACATTTAAATACCACAAATTTCTCTTTTTTGTTTAACTAATATTCATTTGGATTGATGTTGCACTGCAACATAATGCTACTGCATTTCATGATTTACTTGCTTGTCAACATTAAAAAAATTATACGGTAGATTTTGGCACAGAAGGACCTCTGCTGAAAATTGAGATCTTCTATTTATATATGGCATCTGAAGGCATTCAGGTTATTGTGATGACTTGCAACAAGCGAGTGCAACAGACCATTCATACATTTTATTTTAAACATACTTGCCATACTTGCCACATATATATTGTGGAAGATTTGTTGCACAGCATGATTAATGTCTTTTTAGATATTGATCATAGTCAAGCTGCCTAAATGGATGTGTCCATTATATTATGGATTCAGGTCATAGTAAGGGCAAAAAACTGTTTTTTTTTTTTTTTTTAACATTACACTTGGAGACACCTTCCTGTGAAATCTTGAATTCTGTAGTTATGTGAACCAAATGTCAGAGGGGCTTATCTATAAGCTTGCAACTCTGCTTTTTATCTGATTCTGTGATCCAGGTTATATCTTCACCGCAGACATGTCAATAGATTGTAGGTATTTTCAGCTGAAGCACGGCTCTATTGACAGTCACTCCCTGTACTGACACTACTAATAATGACTCTGCTTCATGTCCTGTCATTGTATAGAAACAACAACAAAAAAACACATTACTTAAAACATATGGGAATAAATTCTTAAGCAAGCGGGCCAACACTTCATGCAGAGCTCTCATCCTCCAATTAGACAGGAAGCGACAGATGGCCACATGGCAAGGACAGCTGGTTTTTGAGGTTTTCACTGTTTGTCTGTCCATCAGCATGTCAATCATGAGCTGCTCTTCTCAGCTTGAAGCTGTCAAAACTGTCACTAATGTGCCCCAAGCGCCCCAACTCACAAAAATGGGCAGGGATGTCAAAGGAGTATGATACAAGAGCTCCATCTAGTGCTATGCTCATTATGACTGACAACTCTAAGTTTAAAAGAGACTTTTAAAACATTATATATACAGTATTAGTAAATAAATATAATCATATCTTGGGAAATTTCCAACACTCAAACAAACAAAAAAAAACAACAACAACAAATTTGGTTCACCTACCATTGTGTGAGGACATTTAGTCCATTGCAATACATTTAGAAAATATGTTGCAAAAAAAATAGAGGAAAATGTTTTTTCAACACCTTATCTTCTCAACGCAGTGGGGTTTCTGTTTTTTTTTTTTTTTATGGTTAATACTGCTCAAATTCGCTTATCTTTGCCTCACAAACACTTTAATATATATTCCTTCAGCCCCATCCCTACTGAAAACAGTCATTTTCAAAGTTGAGTGCTATACCGCACCAGCCTTATGAGAAAAAAAATTGAGATTGTAGAAAAAGGCCTTGGCACAGGATGCATTGGCAATCAATGTTTCTGGGTTTGCTTTGAACATCTGTAGAATACCAAAGGATAAATAGGTTAATTGAAATTTTAACTGAGGCCATAGCTAAGAAACAAAATAGTGCAATCCTAAAGGAAACAGAAAAAGAGCTTTCTTTGATGAAAATGAGCTTTTAACAGGAGCAGCTTTTAAAGACAAGTTGCGTTATATCTGTGCTGTGCTTTTACATTGAGTTTATTTGAAAAAATAAAAAGTCTGTTACATAATTCGAACTTAACAGATGCCAACCAAGGCATTTCAGAGCTTGTTCAATAAAGTGTCAGTCACACACTATGTTCAGGCTGAAGATCCTGTTTCGCATGGCCACTTTTATGGATTTTTCTCAGTAGACGTGAAAGAGACAAACAGAAATACAGTGCTGTGAGTCGTTAGATGTCCTTCACCATGCTGTGCTCCATTTGGCCTGTCTGTGCACAGCAGGCTTTTTCAGGCATTTACGTACCTACCATCGCTTCCTATGGTTTGGACTCTGTGAGAGTCATTATGAAACACCAGAGCACATTTTTCTCCATGAGCTGATACACATGAGAAAGCAGGAGGACAGCAACTTTGACATTCTTGCAAAAAACCCAACTTTTACAGGGAGAGAATAAGATGACCAGGCTTTTTAAAATGATAGAAAAGTCCATTTGTTTTTAATGTATAAACAAATATACAATAGAGAGTTTCAGATCTGGCAAAATTACCACAGTATGTTGCTGTTGTGTTGTATTTATGCAGCTTTTAATGCCTTTTCTTGTTATTATTTCAGTGAAAATTACAGTGTGTTACAAAATATTCACACCACTTGAGTTTTTTCACATGCAGTAATGTTTGTGTTGAGAGCTGGGGTTTTGGTCCTCTTGTGGGGGTTTTCTGTTGCCTGCTGCTTCCCTCTCCTTCCAATAGATGGTGCCAAGAGTTTGCTCCACCTGGAGGGCGTGACTGGGTCCTACACACCTGTAATGCATCACCTAATCATCCAGGAGTATATGAGGAGCAAGCTGCTAGCACTTCAACACCTGAGTGTTTGCCAGTAATGGTACTTTATGCCATTCTGAGCTAGTGCTTTGTGTTTCTCTGAAGTTTCTTCTAGTAATATATTTTTGTTGCCTCTCTCTCAGGTGTTTCCTGGTGACGTTCTGGAAATACCTCTGTGAAGCCTGGGTTCCTGGATTTACTCCCCTCATGATGCCATGGATCGTTACCCACTGGTTGCCCGAGTTTCATCTGCATCTCTGCAGATAAACCTTAAATCGTACCTGGATTCCCGGCTGGCAGTTGGTTTGCTCCTCGTTCCTCCTCATCTGAACTTACCTGTCCACCCTCCACCGCAGTCTCCACCATCTACCAAAGAATTCACTCCATCAAAACTCCACTCTAGAACCCAGACCACTACGAAGACCTCCATAAGGAGACCAAACCCCGGAACCCAGTCTATGTGGGTAAAGAAACTAGGCCCCATCATGACGGTTTGTTGTAATGAGCTGAGACAAATTGGCACACAGTTGTGAAGTGGAATGAAAATGACTTATGGTTTTCAAAATGCTTTTCTTTTTTTTTTAAATTAGGAAATGTTTGCATGACATTGTATTCATCCCCCTTTCTCTGCTCCTCCAAAATAAAATCCAGATTGGTCTACATCAGGAGTGTCAAACTCCAGTCCTCAAGGGCTATTTGATCTGCAACTTTTAGATGTGCCTCAGGCTCACACCTGAATAGAATAATTAGGTCATTAACAAGGCTCTGGAGAACTTGTCTACAGTCTGAAAACCAAGCTGCTGCCTTACAGAGCACCCGGCCTCCACGACTCCCCCAATCTGCTCATAGAGACTAGTGAATGCAGCAATTAAACATCTGGAACTGCGCATCTGATCTTATTGTGTGAACTATTTTTCAGTGAAATCCTCCTAAGAACAATGCTAAAGGCTTAATGAAGGAACATTGCTGTGACAACAAGCTGAAGGGGCGGGGGGTATCGGAAAGAGGAGCTTCTTAAAGAGACAGATTAAATTGCACAGTTTTGTACATTTTGCCATGTTTGATATGTCCAGCATAACACCTGAAGGTAACATACATACTTTATCGTGCTATAAAATGGTACTATGTGCCTGGATAATATTGCTGCTTTAAAATTCTTTTTAATCAAGTTATTAGCTTTCTTACTATTGTGTCATCACTAAATTAATATAGCTTTCCTCTTTACAAGATTTGGGGAAAAGGATGTGGTCTACATTTGTAGCACCTTTATTTAATATCTAACAAAATAATTAATGAATACAAAAGGCAGAAAGTGATAAATAGTTATGAAATTACACAAGCAGAGTCATGACCCTGCTAAGTCAAACACAGAAACACTTTGACTAGTAATAGGGTCTCATTAGTGACTATGGTGGGGAAAAAAAACTCCAAGGGGAGTCTGCTGAATCTGTCTCCCCCATACAGTTACGTGGGGACTAGAAAAGCACCAGCAAAATTCTCATGAGTCCTCAGATCAGAGCCAGGTACAACTGGGCGATCAGAGGAACTGCTGGGTATGATTGGGGACATTAGGCACTGTATCCACTGACATTTTCTGGAACAAAATTATTTAAAGTCTTACATATATAGAACAATGGATTCCACTAAATGCTAAATATACCTGGAAGTCATAGTCGCAGGAGCTTCAACACTGTGGTGATATTAGGGTATTGTGGGATCATGGATCTTTTATTTAAATTTAGGTCCATGGATTCAGGGTTTATGTACTGAAGAAATAAACAAAGTTAAAGAAATCTAAGCATGTGAAACAACCCTGGGGTCTGGCAAACAAAATCTTGCTTTTCACATTCCAATTTCTTTCTGAGAAAGTCAATGCGTTGCTTGGCAAATTATAACCTCTTCTGTGCAAGTCAATAAAAACTGGCTTCACAAAGTCTAATATGTAATTCTTTTCACAGTATTCACAAATAACTATGGATTCTGTTTGATCACCCTGAAGCTGATAGTTAGCTGATCTTTGGCGACATTGGAAATTGGGATGGCTAATTGTACTTTACTGTTTTCTTCCAGATGTTTCTGATTTTTGGTTTTCAATTCAAAGTACTAGAGAATGTTTTTTTCCTCAGCAGCCTATCATGTTTTGCATTTCTTCATGTTTTGCCTTTAGTCAACCAAAGTATCTCATTATTCTGAACGAAATTGGAAGCATTCTGGCTAGGCTACTAGTACAAAACCATTTGCCATGCACAAAAACAATATTTGCCTAAAACCCTGATTTATCTGGTTTATGATGTGTGTGTTCTATTATTTTGAACAAAACTGCTTATATTGAAAAAATTGGACCAAAACAAGTTGGAAAATAATAAAAGATAACATAATAAACTGCAACATTTTATTTACAACTTTTAGCCATAGTCGCATAAGCAGAAGAAATAAATATGATGACATTGAATGAGAAATGTGAATATGAATTACATTTTGCTCTGCTGACCTTGAATATTGAGAGCGATGTCCTGGAGGCAGTCTGACAGTTTAAGCCAAGGCAGAGCTTTTTGTTGATACCCTGCTGATGACTCATATTTCTATGCTGTATATTTTAAATGATCAGCAACAGTAATTCTCATTATGGTAGTGTTTGCCTTGTTCTTTACCCCTGCAATGTCAAGAATTCACAACCAGTCCAACAAGTAAGCTCACTTTTAAGATAGAAACTTTAACGTCCCATGTATAAGATACTAAATATTAAGAAAATTATAACTGGTTCAAGCAGTGACTTTGGCCCTAATTTAAAAGATTCGCTTATTTCCGATTAGTCTGTATTTGAATCTGGTAGGAATACCGAGTAAAGTAAGCTGCTCAGTGCATGTGTTGAATCCCTACAACCACAAAAAACACCACTCTTTACAAGGCCACACATTCATATACTCATACTACTCTGCTTGACTTTCAGATGTTTCAGAATTTGTGTAGGAATTAGTGTGCTTGTGCAAGACGACAGAATTGGACAAAGTTCTTATTATAATGTGCTATCACTCAGGTAGCTCTCAAAATTAAATTGTACTATTTCGTCATAATGTATCAGCACTCTTGTATCTTTTTTGTACCAACTTTATACAGCCAGAAAATCTTCAAAGGAGAGAAATAATAATGGCAATGCAGGTAAATTGGTCCTTAAAGTCTGTCGCACCTTGGCCTTATGAGGAACTCCTATATCTCAACAGATTAAACAGCTTAAATTAGACTGTGCCTTCACTAGCTGCAGCCAGGCTTCCCCAGGGAGTAGAAGTGGAACGACTAGCTTTACTCTGGAGCAGGGAGTGTGGCAACAGGTCTCGCTGGGCAGCCCATTATATGTCCTGCAATGCCGGATGGGTGGGCCCCAGTGTGCTCTCGGATCTATGGTTTCTGTTGTATGATTAGCTCCATAGAGGCCTCCATGGCTGAGTTTCCTCAGGACTTCAGCCAATGAGCAAGGTAAACTATTGAACTAAGTAAGGCTATATATATGCCTCCACAACACAGTAATGAAAAGCTTTAGTTTTACTATTGAAGTACAGCAATTTTAACCCATTGTCATTCTACACCGTTTTTGTTATTGAATATGCACAAGAAAATAACTAATCACATAATGGATTTATATAAAAGTGACAATAGAATCAGTCATTATAGAAAACACCTCAAACAAAATCTTTGTTTATAACTTCAAACCAGTGTATTTTTGCAATAGTATTCAGATTATTAATGATTTACATATTTTGTCAGCAGCATGAAAAATAGTGCAAGATATTTCACCGGAGTGCACGATAATTAATGTGCACAAACTTTTTTCTTTTTGTTTAAAAACCTCCGGAGAATTTTATTTATTATTTATTTATTTTTTTTTTTTGGAACACATATGTGGTGAAACACATTTCACTGTATAACTTGAACTGAATAAACACAGAGTGACTAAAGAACAGTCCTGTGAAATGTATGTTTCACAGCCCCCAAAGCACCACAGACAATAGGAAGTGCATTAATTAATCTATTTAATATTCTTATCCCCATATGAGTGGAACAGCTGCTGACATCCAACCAGTGCATTTTTATTGATTATAGTACAGAAACATTTCTGTATTCCCCTGAAACCAAAGGCAATTACTCTGTGTAAACCACATCCAGCTGCATGCCTTTCACTTGTAAATGGTTTTGCCCAACATGCCGTCTGGCTGTAGGGCCCATGGCTGATATTTCCCTTAAGATTCCTGTTCAGTTTTTCCAAGATTCCACATTTAACAAACATCCCCAAGGAAGGTAAATGGTGCAAACTGATAGGGAACAAAAAACAAAAAATGAATTGCCAACATGAAAAAAATATGAATGCAAAACAGTAAAATGTATTATGTTTATTTTCAGCATATTAATGACTGGATGCCCCAGAGTTTGAAAAGATGATTTAGGTATCTCATCAGTTTTAGAAGAAAACCAAATATTTATGCAGCACAGAGCAATGTTAGTTTTCTCATTGTGTAGTTTTTCAAACAGAAGAGGCTTTTGCTGAGTTTCTTCGATCATTTTGATTATCTGGGTACTTTGGAAGTAATTACAAGTGATTTTCCATATGAAACACCTGTTACCATAAATAATGCATGTAGAACATTCATTACTTCAGATTAGGAATATATCCATTGCTTTGTGGATTTTTGATAGATTTCAGCATAATTATGAACTAAGCATTCAAAAGTATTTGTTCACATTTCAATTGTTAGCATCATTCATTGATTGACTACATTTATCATTTTACATATTTATAGCATTAAATCAAGTTTACATTTTCCTTTTTTTTTTTTCTAATCTCCACAGTGTTTAACATCATATGGTGTGCTTCTCAAGGAAAATGTGAATTAGCTCTGGAATGCTATAACCAACCACAAAATGGTTTTTATTTTTTGGCAGTATGCTGGTAGCCTAGTCTCCTAGTACTTACAGGTAAGTAAGGGAAACTTACTCCACTCCACATTCATTCAAGAAGAATGAATGTGGGCATCCTCAGAGCAAAATTGACAGAAAAGTTATATTTTATTTTTTGTCATTTTACTAGTTCATGGACACTCTGTCCCTCTCTATTGCTGCCCTGTGTAACTATCCATCCAGCCCATATCTGTCTATTTAATTTAAAATCAAAGAAAAATAAAAATAAAAAAAACTCTATCTGATTAAAATAAAAAAGTGTGAGAATCAGTCTTATTCTAATCAGATATTTAGTAGGTTTAGCTCAATGGATAAGTCATCAGTCTTTCACTCGGAAGACCAGGGTTCGAATCCAGTCCGAAACCGGCAAAAATTGTGCTGGATCCTTAGGCAAGACCCTTTGAGCTACTGCCTACCTCAGACCATGAGAGACATTGAGAAGCAAGGAAACATGCCGGCTCAGATGTCGCCCAGCCAAACCAGAGCACCTTGACCATAAATGGGCTACTGGAACAAGATGGAAATGGGCGAGAGGTGAAAACTTGGATCTGTTGGAATGCTACTCAAGTAGAGGCTATATGCAAAGACTGGGGGATTGAGATTGATGAGGTACAACACAAATGCTATGGCAAAGAGGAGGAACCTGTAGTTCCTACTAGGAGGAACCTCTCTAGTAGTTAAGCGGGGCTTAACTGCTGGTCGGATGGTCACAAAGAGAGGGAAGGTCATTCGCACGAAAGGGGTCTCACTCCCAGAAGGAACAATAGCAGACATAGAGGACAGCTACAAGTACCTGGGAATACCAGGTAAACAGCCACAGCCAAATACCTCCAAAGCTCAATGGCCAGAACAATAAGGCAATAAACAGCTATGCCTTGCCAGTAATATATATATATATATATATATATATATATATATATATAATATATATATATATATATATATATATATATATATATATATATATACATTTTTATGATTTGAAACAAATAGGCTATCACCTACAATTTATTTGGTCTGTGTTTAAACCTTATTAGGATTTTTTCTTTGTTGGGCTAATCTCTCAAAACAATTTATCTGCTATGCAATCATTCATAAAATGTGGAGTAATTTAAATGCAGAACAAATCTTTATCAGTTCAAAACATAAGAACAATTAAACACGAAGTTTAATACCAGCTTTTAGAGGAATAAGGTTTTGTAGAATTTTCCATCTATAAGAACCTCAGTATGTTCTTTCACATTCAGCATCATTTACGGTATTGAAAAACCTCCAATTAAAATGAGAAGTTTATCAATTACATACGAAGTCATGCAGCAGAAACATATCAGACAACCTTGCTATATTGATTCCTCCCTGTGAACCCATACAGATGGTGCCTCCTTAAGCCTCCAACTGACATAGCTCTGAAAACTGCTCTAATTATTCAGTCTACATATGACCTTAGACCAAAAATCAGCACGATGGGGCTTGATTAGGAACTTCTCAGATGATTGCATTGGCCCAGTTGGTGTTTATGTTGAACTGTTAGCACTGATTAATCAGTAATAAACCAGAAATCAAAAGATATAGACTGTTTGTAATTGAGCAAATAAGAAGCACAAGGGGCTCTATATCTTTTGGGAGTCTAGCTTCACTGTATTTACTGGTGTCACTGATAGTAACTCAGGTTTGTTTTTATTTAACTTCCAGCAATTAGAGTGAACATTTTTTCCAGGTTGTTGTTGAAGGGAAACAAGTTGAGTGCACTTAAAAGATGTTTAATCAATGTGAGAAGGAGGCACAGAGACCGAGAGAAATAAAACCAGAGGAAAATGCCAGAAGATAAAAAAGGATAATGGTGACCTAAAATAATCAATGCTTTAACGATCAGTTGTTTGAAGTCCATAGCCAGACATAAAGGTCTCATACATCTTTTAATGCATCTAGTTAAAAAGACTTTGAACATTTTAGGGTTTTGTTGTGCCATCTTGTGGCTGAAAGAAAAACATCACTTCCCCAAATCATTGTTTTGAATTTTGGTGCTTTGAATTTTGAGCTTTGAATTTTGGTGGTCTTTACCACCCCACAAGAAAAAAAAAAGAGAAAAAAAGAGATGTCAATAATACCTGTTTTTAAAAAAAACATATTTAGGCTTATTTCAACTATTCGGGCAGTAAAGATGAATGGAGAACATGGATAGAAATATATATTTTAAATGCTAACTCAATGACATTCAATGTCATTTATTTGGAAAGTTCATGTTTTAGTAGACTGAAATGCAATTCTTCTCAGTTATGTGCATATTTTCAAAATATTTTTTTCTTCAGCTGCATGGTGTTTTTCAGCTGTCATTTTTAAAATTATTATTATTATTTTGAAATATAATCCATCCATCCATTTTCTTTCACCCTTCTCCCTAATGGGGTCGGGAGTTGCTGGTGCCGATCTCCAGCTACGTTCCGGGCGAGAGGCGGAACGTAGCCTCTGGACCTGGACAGGTCGCCAGTCTGTCGCATTGAAATATACTCTGTGTAATGAATTTATTAGCAAATTATACTAAGGAAATGGGTTTTACTTACTCCATTTAAGTACCCTGACAAGCACAAAAGATAAGATCTTAGCAAAACATGATCTTAGATGAAAAGTTTAAGTGGGGGAAATTATGTTTTTCTTCCATGTCATTGTGTGAAATTTATCTGTTGACTTCTAATTTGGAAGAATAACTAAGAATGTCTTATAAGAAGCAACTAAAAAATACTGACTATGAAAATAAAAATTTTAAGTAGACTGCTTTAAGCTGGTTGCTCAAAATAATAATAAAAAAAAACATGACTATTTGTTTTATCTGAGACTAACAGGAGAAAAAAAGAAAAAAATAGAAGAAAACTAATAAGGTGTGTGTGAACAAAGCAGTATACAAACATATCACAGTTACACCACTTCTGCCATGAGAAATTTAAACAATTTGCCACAAATTATTGTGGGAAACCCAGGGAACTATAGCTGAAATGTGATCCAAGTCTTACAGCTTAGAGGCAATACTGCAAAATGTTAAGGACAAAATGTCGGCTATATATATATATATATATATATATATATATATATATATATATATTATATATATATATATATATATATATATATATATATATATATTTCTTATTATTATTTATTTATTTATTTATTTATTTATTATTATTTATTTATTTATTTATTTATTTTTGCCAAATGTATCACTCAATATTGTGTGATTATCTAAAACAGAAAGCAGTCTGAGGTTAACATCTACACTGTAAATGTAAACATCTAGAAAGAACTATGATTTTCTTGCAGAATACCACACACTATCAAGTTGAAATCTGATGAAAAATACTACACTGTATAATATAATTTTATACCATTTCTGCTGTAGATAAAATGTTTCACTCAGGCAACAAGGATAATAGAAAACCCATCAAATAACGGCTATGGTTGTATTAAGTTTTAGCCTGTGTGTAGTAAGATTCAGCTGATCAAAACTGTAAAAATGCTTGACCTACTTTCAGCCACCTGATGGCAGTATAAGCACAGTACAAAACAAGTAAAAATCTGCACGACCCAATTGTACTAATTTCATTTGGGAAAAGAAGTGTAAAACAATATTAGAAATGTTGACATTTAAAATCAGTAGATTACAATTTTTTTTATTCAGGGTACTCTGATATTCTTAATCTGTAATCTTTTGCTGACTTTTTCCAGCATCTTGTCAATAAATATTAGGGCTGTGAAGTTCAATGTGAAAAAGAGTAAATCTAAATTAATTCACGTAAGACATGTCAAATACATGATAATTAAATTTTTAATGCACATGGCATATGATGTAAATATTTGTCACATATTTTTAAATGTTAAAATGTTAATGCTTTAGAACAAAATATTTTCTCCAAGAGAGCCAGAGTACAGTTTGCTCTGGCTCTCTTAGCTCATAGTGTTATTTATAATCAGTGTAAAATATATTTATCTACACAGCGAAGAGCCGACTATTAATTATTATGACTCTAATGATTGTGACTAACTGCAAAATCCATAGCAATAAATATAAATGGGGTGAAAACCTAATACAACACATTCATGTCAGTTTATTTACAAAGCTTCTAGCTTTTTTGATACCTGCTGACAAACAAGTATTTTTTTGTTTTTAAATTTTGACAATAAAAAAATTCCCAAAAAGTGAGAAAACATGTTATGTAATTACTATTCTAGGAAAAGTGACTGCACTAACATCTGTATCACACTGAGATTCTCCACAGGTGTTGTTTAAACCTGATGCTCCAATCCTGCATGTTCATGGAAATATCTAGTTAACGAATTCTGACGTCATTTGTAAGAAGCACACAGGAATTATAGAGGCTAATTAAAGAAATTGAAATGACCCAGTGTGAGTAGCTTCATAATGTATGTACAGTCACATCTGACCCACAATTTATAACTGCAAAATGTTAATCGTGGTTATGTTACCTGATAAATAACAGGGGCTGCCATTACTTGGAAAGAGTTGGCATTTCATATGTGTCACGAAGACTAACTAATAAACTCTTGGTTGTGAGATGTCCAGTAGTTTTGAATGGGGCTGCAAATGAGACCCATGTGATATGGATGTTGAAGAGGGTGTTTTCATCACCCAAAAGACTTAAACAATATCTTAAAAACATTTTTTTTTATACAGCACTTTCAGTCTGCGTGTAGTGAGTCAGAGTTTTGACCAGAAATCATGTAGACATCATGCAGTGATATGTTTTGATGCCTACAAAGATTCTGTTATTAAAAACAGAACAAAGTGTACAGTATATTTATGTTTTTTTAATGTGCATTCAGGTCCTCGTAAGATGACAGATGTTTAACTCACCCAGTGTTCATCTGAACATGTGGCATATTTCAAATACAGGTAAGTCTAAAAAGAAAAAAAAACAGAGAAGATGAAAATACAGTATTATGATTAGAGGCGCTCTGACTAGTTCCTTTGTTGTTAGGAAAAAAAGAGGAGTTAGGAGTAAAAAATTCCATATATGACTGTTAGAGTTTATAATCACTTTTATCAAATGTTTATTTTTGTTTTTCAGCCATGGTGTTGTATAAGCAAAGACATGCAATACATATATGAACATAGAGTTTGTGTGCATATCTCCAATTGTGTATGTAGCTAAAAAGCAAGCAACTTCGTAACATAACAGGGCGGCAACAGACTTCAGGAGGTAATGGTAGCTTAAAATACATTCTGATGCTGACTATCTCCTTGTCAAGATTTTTGTGGGGCTAGTTGAACTTTGCAATGCAGAAATGGCACTATGATAGATAGGTACATAAAAAAGAAGCTCCCCATTCTATTTTAGCTCACTTGATTGTTGATAATCTACTGTAATCTATTTTATTATTTAAAAGTGTAGTACGTTTTGCCAGCAGAGGGCGCTCAGTGCCATATGCACCAGTTGCTGACAATCTAGCCAGCAGAAGAAGTTCTTTCTTCAAAATTGCTGAATTTTCGCATTGGAATGCGACAATGCTCGGAAGCAGCAAGCTGAGCCTTGCTACTGTTAGCAATTGTGCAATCCCTCGTTAACTGCACTGGCTGCCACTCTATGAGAGCATGCTCCTCCTGTCTGTATGTTGTCAATAAAATGGCTAAAATAAATGTAATGCATGAGCTGATTTTCCATAATTTACCTCGTATAATATAATATACAGTGTTTTTGTCACCAACTGTGTGTGTAACATGTTTCGTGTGCTGAGGAGCGATCAGAAACGGCAGATAACAGCTTCGAAGTGAGGCAGGAAGTTCTCTTGCCTCATGGCAGGGGGCGCACATGATCCTAGACATTGTGACTCCACAACTGCACAGTGAGAGACAGTAACAGCGAACTAGTCAAACAATAGTCAAGTGCTGCGATATATTTATAATTTTCTCCTCTTACTACAGCAATCACTTATTAATAATCGCAAAATAAACATTAAGCTTAAAACCATACTACTGCAACAGACTAAATGTTCTGTTCTTTGTGTGGGAAATATTTGAGTGTTTTTTTTTTTTTGTGGCCTTGTCAGTTGCTATGGCAACGAGTCTGTGCGTAGCTGTGCTAATACAGAGAGAGAAAGACACGGTTTTGAGTTGTACTTTAACAGTTTTTCCATTTGAGTGGAGCACAACGCGACTTTAATAATATCGACATGTCCAAGTTTCGTTGAGTTAACAAAATTATTCTACGGCGGCAGAGTGGCTTTGCATGGCATGTTAAAAAATAGTCTTTTTGCCCTCTAGTGTTGTCAGCATGCGTGAAATTTCCTTATGTAAACAATAAAATGCAGGGGGTCTACATTTGTAAATCTGATTATGATTAAGTCAGTGCCTCACCAGCTATGAACCTCACTGCACGTCACTGATGTATACATATTATTTATTATCCAAAGCAATTTTTTTTGCCTGTTGGCGGTTTTTAGTTGTCATCTGTCTGAGAGAGGAAAAAAGACAATCTATATAGTGCGCTATAATAAAACAAATGAGTTCACAGCATTTACTGCTGACAACAGTGATAAACATTTGCTAAATAAACACCAGCTCATGAGACATCTTATCTTCTGCTTAGTAGGTCATAAAGACAACATTTCCTCTCCTGATGAAGGGAAAAGAAAGACTTACTATTTTGGGGGGATTGATAAAGATGGAAAAAAAAAGTTACTTTTCGGGTAAAAGCTTCTTACGGATAAATCCATGTTTATCAAGGTTTACACACCCTCACAAGGATTTACACGCCCTTACATTTTCTCATGGGCCTAGCTGAAGGCATGGTGCAGGATAAGATCTTTTTTTCTTAGCACTGTTATGACTGTAAACATGATTTTTTTTTTTACTTGCCTTATCTGTAATCAGAAGTTAACTTGACTAAATGCATCAAATTCCACTTCCTAATTTCATTTTTTTGACACTCCTGTAGAAGAAGCTAAGCTAATAATGATTTGAAGTTATTTTATATATAACATTTTTGATTAGGAGAAATTAATAATTGTAAATGGCAATCGTATTAGTAATTTTGATATTATTTAGAAAAAGCTGTTCTGGTAACAGAATTTGACTACTTTCCATCCCACATATTTTGCAATGCAGCCAACTTTCTCTGGCATTATGCTGTGATGCTTGGAATAGCTACACTGCTTCTTGAGATGCTGAAAGTGTTTTTATTAACTGAAATCCTTGAAATTCGCTTCACAGTCATTCAATATCCCATTTCATTAAATTGAATACTTTAAAGATCTATTTACTGTTTTCCAGGGATCTGACCTCACTTCTTATGACTCTAATGGGATCAACAAGAAGAAAATGTACGCATAATACAGGTGCTTTGCTCTTAGTCTTTTCTTCCTTACTGAAACTCATTGTCAGTTCAGCTTTCTTCCCAAGGCTTCAGAAATGCCTGCTGATGAAAATCCATGAGAATATGGGTCATAGGTTGTTCAACCTTGAATACTAGGTCACGTTTTCAGACTAATAGATTCTAATGTGTCAAATTAATTTGCAATTATTGCACTGCTTGTGTTTTTCTAAATTATAGACATATTTCTGAGTCTATTTTGTAAACTTATTTTTACATTAAGATTAAAATATTCAGTTTTATTTTATTTTCAATTAATAAAATACTTATTTAGAATAAGGGCTGCACAGTGGCGCAGTTGGTAGCACTGTTGTCTTGCAGCAAGACTGTCCTGGGTTCGATTCCCGGTCCGGGTCTTTCTGCACGGAGTTTGCATGTTCTCCCTGTGCATGCATGGGTTCTGTCCGGGTCCTCTGGCTTCCTCCCACAGTCCAAAAACATGACTGTCAGGTTAATTGGTCTTTCCAAATTCTCCCTAGGTGTGAGTGTGTGTGTGCATGGTTGTTTGTCCTGTTTGTTTCTGTGTTGCCCTGCAGCAGACTGGTGACCTGTCCAGCGTGTACCCCGCCTCTCGCCCGGAACGTAGCTGGAGATAGGCACCAGCAACACCCGACCCCATTAGGGACAAGGGTGGAAGAAAATGGATGGATGGAATTATTTAGAATATATTACTTTATCCATCAAAACATGGACTGTAGTTGCAGCAAACCGTTGTTGTTTTGCTATTTTAGGGTATCGCTGATCATTGTTTTTCTTGATTCACCTAGAAAAGTTTGAAAAAGAAACAGTTCTTGAAATATGGGCTACGTACATGCCTTCTTTTTGGATCCTATTGGTCATTGTTTTTCTTGATTCACCTAGAAAAGTTTGAAAAAGAAACAGTTCTTGAAATATGGGCTACGTACATGCCTTCTTTTTGGTTCCTATTGGTGTTACTGACCTCAGCACATAATGTGACACTGTACCATAGTGCGGTCTTGTGGAAACCACAATGATCTGGCAACAAAATTGGAATTCAATAATTCCACTTCTGTTGGGATTTGTGCTTTGTAACTGTTGGTGGAGAGTTCCCAAACAAAACAACTTAATCAAATATAAAACCTGTTTAAAGTATGAATGACATTGCAGTTTCTTCAAATAAAGAACATGGCAGCATGTCCAAAGTTTGAAACATATTATCTAGGCAAACAAGATGTCATTGAAGCTTTACCAAACAAGCAGGAAGCTTTCATTAAAACTGTACAAGTTAGTAAATGTAAAAAAAGACCACACATCTGTGTAAGGGCTGCAGAGTCTTGAGTGTGCATGAATACATCATGACTAAACCTGGGTCACGAAACACAGCAATATCAGAGACACAGCAACAAATTAGAAAATGAGGTGTTGCATTATTCTAGTACAATGTTATTAAAACAAATCACAAAATGCTCACTGCAAGATTCGTACCTTAACTAAGTATCATATGTGTCAGAAGAAAATAGGAGACAATGTTCTCATGGATCACATTTCCTGTCAGATCTCGTGACGTGCCACGTTTTGCTTCATCACGTACCTGGAAAGGAAATAGATTTTAAATGCAGTGTCAAAATATAATGAGCCAATGCAGTGTGAAGTTCTAAATGTGAGTGTGACACAGGTCATGACATCAGTGGGGCCATGACACATACCACCAGCCAAAACGTTGCCGCAAACCACGTGCAACTCTCCAGTGCCGCTTCATCTATTGAGGCACATGTCCTCCTTAAGCAGATTTTATCCCTGATGGAATATTAGCAAAATTTCTAGAAGGCGCAAAACTGTTTCATGGGAATATATGCACTTAGTATCTGATGTTATCAACTTTAGATTTCTGTATAAAGAAATAATTTCTGAATTTTATTTATTTATTTATTTTTTTTTACTTAGCAAAGAGAGTAACAAAAGAAATCTATGTGAATCTGTATCATTCATTGTTTTTCTTTTACAGGTGGGCATTCCAGCATGCTCTTTTTGCAAAGTGATATAGTCCTACATGTAAAACTGTTTTGGTATGGACAGAAAAAAAACAAAAAACAACATAAAAAAAAAACAAATCATTGGGTTAATTCTAAGGAGGTGGTGGTGGGAAACAGCTGAAATAAAGTAAAAGCAAAAATAAGGCTGATCTAAACAAAGAAAGAGACTACAGAATAAGCAAATCTCAAAACAACCCAGGACTTAAAATGTATTTTATTCAAATGTTTTGTACCTCAGCCTCAAGAACTCAAAGGTGTTTAAATATGGCCCTTTTCTGAGGTCTAAGCTGCTGCAATGTGCAGCCTCAAATCCTCAATGAGTTCTTTTGTTTTAGGAATGATTTGCCACCACAGTAATTGAAATGGCTTGGAACAGCATGTACTATTCAAGTAGTGTAGAGCCTTATATTTTATCCACAAGCTCTCACAATTTAAATTAGCTCTGAATATACAGATATGCTCTTTTCACGTATACAGCACACTTTATTTTAAATCCATATTGCATAAAAGTTTTAGCTATAATTCTTTTATGTAACTGCTTTTAGATAATGTTTAACTATTGTGCTTCTCAAACTTAAGATGTAAGGGACCTTTTACTTCTCATCTGATTTTAAAAGACATCTTAAAAACTGGAAACTCTTAGAAAGGCAAAAATCTCAACATTGAGAACATGACAGGATATGTTCATTTTAAATCCCATTTTTAACATAAATGTGAACCTAACAGATTAAAAAGAATGTTTCTGGGAACCAGTAAGGCTTCTTTCAATGATTGATATTTATTGATATTTAGATAAACATTTTTTTTTCTCTCCTGTGTTTAAATCATTCCACATCTTAAGGTGGGTTTGGTTTTGGAACCCAGAAAACAAGGCCTTTAATTCGCTGTTCATTCACCTTCAGAAATGTTTTTCATGATTTGTGAGAAAAACAGTTTAACTCTGTGTGTGCATGTCTGGAAACTGAGGAAGAGAGTGGCTGATGGACAAGAATGCTTGTGTGTAGGCAACTCTTCTGTATGCCTGTGTGTGTGCATGTAATTTTATATAACACTTGGTTATCTCTTCTTTGGTAGAAATCATCCTTCTTCTGCCAGAGTGCCTCCTCTGCAGTCCTCACAATTCTTTGTAGATAGTATCTTTCTACATCACAATAACATTATTGTTGACCATCTCTTCAATCTACACAGTGATATGCCCAGTGCTTGACGTTTGCCACCTTATCTGTTTTAGGTCCAAACAAATAAGGTGCAAACAAGATTGTTTTCTTTGTGCATATGCAATATTGCCTTGGACACCAAGCTTGATGAAAGATGCTGTGAGATGATTTGGTTGCTGTTGGCAACCAATCACTTAGAGCCAGTTGTTCATGAATACATCATGGATGCTGTATTGCATAAAATCTTTTGCACTGAGGCATAAATTACCGTCTGGTGTATGTAGTTGTATAAGATTCAGGATTTTTATTGGTGTGCTGTGTGTAAATGCCCAAGCATGCAATAATACCTATGTAGATAAAATCAAAAGTGTGTGATATTGTAAAATTGTATTATATTTTATTCTTTTACACACCCTCTTTCAAGGATGTAATAACCTTACATGTTCTTGAGGAAGGTGGGCAAGATTGACACAAATCAACAGATCAAGCATTTGACTTCCTAATCAATTACAAAAAAAAAAACTTATTACAAAAAGAAACATGATCAAACTCAATTTCACAATTCAACACAGTAAAGAATTTATCCCAAAATAACAACTTTGCATGAACTATCAGCTGATAATGGAGATGACTAAAAGATGAGGGATAGAAACAGGTTGTTCATGGTTTGCAGAAATGTTTCCTATTATGACTTTGGGAAGGGCATTGCAGCATACTTTTCCATCATCCTAAAGGCAGTGTTTCCAATTTAGTAAATTTGTTGCTGAATTAGTAACAAATCTAAATCTTTGAAGTAGGCTATTTATAACCTGAAGTTAAAATATGGTGATCCTACTGTTTGAATTGTTTATCTTGCAGCTTGATTTGTACTGTGTCCCTTAGGGCTTTTTTTTTTTTTTTTTACTTTACTGTAACATTTTAAGTCACACACAGACAGGCCACTGGCAAGACTAGAATCTAATGTCAGGGATTATCCTTATCCTTCATCAACATAACTGAAAGAAACCTCCTCAATCCTCCTTGAGTTATTATTCCATATAATGGTCATCTGTAGGCTATTGTCGTTGTCTAATTTTGGTAATCCATATTAATACAGTATATTTTTCTTTCAGAATACAATTGATGCTACAGAATGTATGCACGTTTTTGTGCACTGGACAGATTATAAAGACATCAGAAATTGTCTCCTCTCACTCCACCACCTTTTGTTTCTGGGCGAACATAGAGAGAAGTGCAGGAATAGCATGTAAAGCACAGTTCAGGACAGACCAAAAGCAAATCAGATTAAATCAACATTTAGTTAATTTAATTAGAAACACTTAAAAATCCATCTAGTTAGAAATATGCATATCTGTCATAGGATTGATGACATGAGGTGGCCCAAGAGAAGTGTTTACAGGGAGAAAGGTAGTCCTCCAAGTAGCTACCCAACGCCATAGTTTTTAGTAAGTATGATCAGTTGTTGCACAGAAAAAACTAAGTCTTGGTTGTGAAAGGAATATGCAATTACCACAACAATCCTATGCAATGTGTGCAGAGAAAAAAATGTCTTCTTCTCTGCACAATGCAGATGAAAAAGTTGTCAGCCACAGTTGAAAGATGAAACCCACCTGTTTAGAGTTGTATTGGAAAATAGTCAATTGCGAATTTAACCATGGCACTTGACTTAATGTAATGTTTTGATTGTGGATTCTATGTTGCATGACTTTGATTTTTTTTTTTTTTTTTGTTGTTTTTTTTTTTTATAATGTAAAGCACTTTAAATGTCTTGCTGCTGAAATGTGCTGTACAAATAAAATTTGTGTGATGAAAATAAAATAAACACAAAAGTTTATCATGGAAGGAAATTTTTCAGGAATGATTTTTGTGTATCACCAGAGTGTTTTTACATTGATGTAGCTAAGAAATAATCATGACTAAAACAATTAAGAAACTTGAAAAATGTTTGTCAAAACATTTATTGCTTATGCTATAGAATTATCACCTATCATCAGAGAAAAAACATTCAGCCTATTTACTCCATTCCCACCGCCGCTTTATATTCACATTGTTCACCTTTTAAACACTGCATCACCAAACGGCACTTCTCCACCTCACAGATGTGTTCAAGGTTGTCCTTGGAGATTTCCCCAAGCAAACAAAACTGTTTCGCTCTCTGACTACACTCCCCCCCTTGCCTCCATCCATCTCGCCTGTCCACACTCTCTCTCTTCTCCCTTCGATTTCACACCAATGAGAGTGCAGCATGTAGCTCCCACTCACTGGCATCAGAAACACGAGATATCTTTAGTCTTGAGCTACACAATTTCATACAAATAACAGCATTGACTAGACAGAATCTGCGTTCTGCCAAAACGCACATTGGTAGATAGGTAGTGGTAAAACAGGAAGGGAAGAGAGTGCAGCTGATCTCTCATACATCAGGCTCAAGGTAAATGATCCATGTTAATTTATTGTATGACACTGTTATGTAGTTATTCTATTGACACTGAACTCTGAGAAATGTTTAAGGCTTGGCTAACCTTTAGAATTCACGAGTGATTACTGTGCTTATCTTTACATAGTATGCATGCTTACTGTTCAAGCAGGAAAACACTTAATAAACTAATTTGTTGTCTTTGCTGCTAACATTGAAATATAAACCAAATAAATGCATGGGAGACATTTATTATTGATATCCCACAATTACATGTCATCCACCTTACTCTGTGCATGCTGCATAATCAAAATTCTGGATTGTAAATTATGTGATTTCTGATTAATACAGTCAATCATCAGTTCAATTCCCACTACTTTCCTCACTTGATGTTAATACTCTGTGGGCTTTCAGTTTAATAAATATTAAGTTAAACAAAGATTGGGCCATGCTTTGAAGCCTACTCAAGTGCCATCTCTGGGCAATGAGTTTTTATATATCCACATAGAACCTACATGGTTCAGTCATTCTTGCCTTATCCGTCTTCTTTGTCAGCAAAATTCCTAAGGGGTATATTTATCAGAATTACAAAAACAAATGCTTATTTCTTGTAGAGTTTACATGTGCAGAATCACAACACATGGAATTATTCATTTATTTTGAATAATTCAACTTGATCTTAAAGTTATCTAAAAAATAAGCGTTTCTGCCCGTGAAGGGACATACCTGATTTCAGTAACAAGACTGGAGGTACACCTAATTTACACATATGTCAACACTATATTGTCTCAATTTAAATATATATTTTGCCTATTTTTGGGTGAAATTAAGACTGGTTAATTTTTGCATAATTTTATTAACATGGACCACACAGTTAATTAAAGCTTTATAAAGACCACAAACAAATGCCAGAAAGAGTGGACTGATGCTTAATTTCATAATATTGCAGGAATAATAACAATGAGTGAAAGGGATTATTGTTTTATTTGCTTCACGATAAACATTTCAGAAAATATGACTAAACATAAAAAGACATTTACATATTTATATTCTAGCGGTAGATTAAAATGCCTTGCAAGTGCATGAACAAGTGTAGATGAGCACGCAAGCTAAACAGAGTGACTGATAACAAAATGCTTTCTATATACCACCAAAGATGAAGTTGATTCTAATTTAGATTCTAATTTCCAACCACAACCTCTACACTCTTATACCCTATGATATCAACGGAGTGAGTTGTCCTGACAATATATCTACTTAAATGAGGACTATGGTTGAAAAAAACAAGGCAGCAAACTGCACAGCAATGTCAACAAAACATTTACAAGAGCTCATGAAATGTCCCACAGTTTGTTTGCTTGTAATCCCATGCATGTTAGTTTCTTTTTTTCTTTTTTATTAGTCAGTTTTGGCTGAAACTTGTCTGTACTTATAGCCTAGACAGCTAGGGATAATTGTTTAGTTGTGTCTTCAAAGTTGGTCACACAAAAAAGTATTATGGTGAGTCATAAATTTGACCCACATGTTCTCTACATGGTCAAGAAGAGATCTTTTGCAATGCATACAGTATGTTCCACATTACAACTTTCCACATTATTACTCTCCCAGTGTGAGAATAATAACATCATTTTATGTAGAGGGAAGAAGATTCAAAGTTACCTATTTTTTATATCAATGAGTGTTTTTTTAAAAAAGGAAAATGCAGGAATAGAATAGCACTTCCTTTATTGTCCCACGATGGAGAATTCTAATGAAATTAAAGCAAAGTGACAGGCAATCAAAGCAAGAATGTTAACACAAAGATAAATAATAAAATATATAAAAACACAACAGCATATATGTAAACACTTGAATTTGTTGGGAGAAGTGATGGTTATAAAGTCTAACAGCCGGAGGGAGGAAGGATCTCCTATTTTGCTCCTTTGTGTAGTTAGACTGTAGCAGTCAGTCACTGAAGGAGCTCTCCAGTTCAGCACCAGCTTAACGCATAGGGTAGGAGAAGTTATCGGTGTTATTTTAGGTAGAGTCTTCCAGTCTCCCACTACCTGCACTGGATTAATGAAGCATCTTAGCTCCATTCGCTTGTGGCCTTCCTTAGCTTATCTAACCTCATCCTCTCAGCTCTAGATAAGTTGCTGCTCCAACATACGGAACTATAGAAAATGTTTAACACCATCACAGAGTCAAAGAAGGTCTTTGATTCTCCTTTGAGAATGCAGGAGTGTCCCCTGCATTCTCAAAGACCTTAGATGCCCAGCAGGTAGTCTGCTCTCATGCTATCAGTGTCATAAGACTAGTTGTGTTTATTGTTCAGGTGGACTCCCAGGTACCTATCTCATTTTCCACAGTGCTACTGTGGTGAATCTGGGCCTGGGAAGTCAACCACAAGCTCCTTGGTTTTCCTCAAATTGATCAAGAAGTGGTTCTGCTGTCCACTACGTTCTGAGTCCACTGTTCTCAGCACCTTCATTAGTGCTGAGGCAGACAAAGTCAGAGTCATCAGAGAGTTTCTGAAGGAGGCAATGTAGGGAGTTGAATGACATGTCTACAGTGTAGAGGGTGAAGAGAAATGGTGCTAGCACAGTTTGCCATGTTCTCCATTGTCTTTCTGCAAATGTTCTTTTCTTTCTTAATTTTCCTCCTCAGTTTTCAAAAAGACTTTCAGAGTATAACAGGAAAACTGAATGAACTACAGCAAAGTTATTCTGTTTTTGAGCTTATAAGCCCTGTTTGCATGGACCCTGGAGATGTTGGCAAAATTCTGGAAATTTCACAGTTGGAGTAAGTGTCGCCATTCTGTAGATTCCTGCACATCGACTATGCAATGGAAGAAACCATGTTTTACTTTAACAGCTCTCTTTTACACCTATTGTAGAATTATATCTCCTCCTCACTAAACTATTCAGAAATTATCAGTGAATAATTAATGGCAGGAAGGCTTAGGAATGTTTTATGCTGTTTTAATATCTTTTTAAAATAATCTTCAATGAAAGACGATTAGATGAAATCTGTATCATCTTGTTTTGAAAAACTAAATATTGAGTTGGCAAAATGCATCTCTACACATAACTATAGTTAACTTTAGACAACTTGTGTAAAATTACAAATGCTTCGTCATTAACTGATATAGCATCAGTTTGAGTTTGGTCAGAGTTCATCACCCCAAGGCCATGCTAGTCAATGTCTCATAGAATGACGAGTGCATCTCTAGCCCATAAGCTAACATGCCAGGAAGAGAGGAGATTACCCTTGATCCTGAAGTTCAAGGGTGTGTTGTTGGGTGAACTACAGCAAAGTTATTCTGTATTCTGAGGAGAGGCAGAAGAGAAACAAGCAGAAACTGGGAAGAAGACAGCAGGTTGCAGCAGGCATGAGCATCTCATGAAACACAGAGTGCAGTTAGAGGTTGTGAAGCTTAAATAGACCGCCCAAATCAGAAAGGTGTGTTTGATGTATTTGAGTGTTTTAAAAACGGTGGTCACTTATTCATGATGTGTAGAATGTATGCACCAGCTGGGCTTTAACCAAGGACAAGAGCTAATCATGCCCTCACCAAGCCTGGCAGTGCTCCAAATATTCTAATGTAATTCTCTTGGCAAAACAGCTGATTCCCACAGTGGTTCTGGTACAATCTTTTGTTATGCTCTTTAGTAGTGCATCAAACTCCAAACTGTCTAGGGTAAGTTGTGAGTTTTTTCCAAATGGTAGTTCAAATAAAAACAGACTCTAGAATCCTTGTCTGGTATTTGGGTGTGCAAAAGAGTAAGGAGGACATTGATGAGGAGCAAATACTGTGAGCAGAGACTCTATTTTTCAATAGAATGGTTCATAATAATCAGCTTTAAAGTTGATTATTTAGGTTGCAGAGCTTTAGTGTAATTGGTTTTCTAGATTTCTAACCATAAGGCCTCCGTCCTGGACATGAGGTCTTGATCTGATATAAGTGGGGCCTTTGGTACAACACACAAGTTTGAGACAGGTTTCATTAACATTTTACTTTTTGTAAATAGGATTTTGAGTCAAGAGACGTACAATGAAATATTTAAGTACTTCTATTTGGGGAACAAAAAGTAATTAATTAAGATTATGACAAATTATTTATGATAGGCCTGTATTATGTGAAGAACAACAATAAAATTTAGTTTATATACTCAGTATATTTTCAGTCTGGGTACCGGATAAACAATTTATATTCTTTGTGGAGTTAGAAGGGCTTATATGAGAGGTTTGATTGGTTTGCAAGTTTGCATAATTTTATGATTATTTGAAATTAGTGACCAAAACATTAGACATGTTTAGAAAATGTTTTACTTTAAATCCTAATCCCATAATAAAAACCTATGTATGTTGGACTAATGCTTATTATCTAAGTCTTATTGAAACTATACTCATTATGGTGCTGTTGCATCTATTATGCTACTTTCTGAACTGATTTTCAAATTACTTGTGCCAATTGTTGTAATTGGCAATTGGTATTGCCAATTAAGTTGTGTACTTAAAATATAACTTTGACATAAATTAATGAAAGTTTCTCTCTGTATAATATTTTCAGTGTGCATTTTGTGCTTTTGCTGAGTATTTTGCAGGGCATAATCCAGGAGTGTCCCTGTGAACCAAGAGGCTGAGGTTAATGGTATTAATGCCCTATTTTGGCATGCAATTTCACTGCTGTCCCATCGTTTAGCTCCCATCCAACCCATTAACAGCAAAGAAAATCTAAAAATAAAGAGGCAATTCATAATCCTAACAGTAGCAAAATTCCTGAAAAATGATTTGCTAATGTATTGTGGTTGCATAAGCATTTTAATTCTTCTTTCAATTGCCTCATAATCAATGTTGTGTGGATAAATATTTTTATCTGTAACTTTACTTTTAAGTAAGTCTCTGTTTGTGTCACCCCTGAAGATTTTCCAAGGAAAGAAAGTTATCTTCTTTGCAGGCTCTTTATTATTACTTTATAAATGAACTGGACTGTTTTGCATATGCAAAGTAAAAGTCAAAACTCTTCATAGGCAAATCAAATCAGTGTGGAAAGCCAAAAAAAAAATAGAAAATTATTTCTATGACTGATGACTAAGAAAACCGTCATTCAGACTGTTTTCTTAATCTAACAAGAAATCTGTGATTTGGGTTCTGTTCCAATTTTTAAACCAAACACATTGGTTAATGTAAATGAGCAACCATAAGCTTGGCAACATAATAGTAAATGACTGTGTACTGCTTACATTAATATGACAAACTTAGTAAATACCCTAGAAGAGAAATGCTTTTAGTGGCAGCCCTTGGAGTAAAGCCACTGTCTGCAATCTAAAATAAATCCCTGGCACAAACTGATTACATAAACGGCTAAAGGCGGGATGAGTGGTAAGAGACCTATCCTCAGTTTGTAGCACAGTTAAAGCCATACATAAGAACATATTTTAGCATCTTGGCCAAAAGACCCATTTAACTGGGAAAAACACTGCACACCTGTGGCTTTGTCTTTGCTAATTACTGAGCATTAATTTATTAAGTGCCGCAATATGTTCTAATCTCAATATTTTTAAGACATATATGTAGCTTTACCTTAAACTGTCTCTTTATCTTTGTGCCAGTTATAATCACACATTAATGTGATTTGTCACTTCTGAGTCCCTGCTGTCCAACCAATCTTCCTCTAAGGTTAAATTTAGCAAGCTCATGCAAAAACCCATTCTGTCCAGTTAAATCAGATCATGTTCAGATTTAGCTCACAGTAAATGACATGTTCTAATTTTATCATGGAGCTAAATGTTATCCAGCAGTTAAGGCAA
The DNA here is from genome assembly GCA_010277075.1 of Poeciliopsis retropinna. Lineage (NCBI taxonomy): Eukaryota > Metazoa > Chordata > Actinopteri > Cyprinodontiformes > Poeciliidae > Poeciliopsis > Poeciliopsis retropinna. The sequence goes on from VMRM01000003.1 coordinate 8,439,994, forward strand.
GACATTGGCTTGCCCTCATCAGCCTTGGCAGTGCTATTGATAGTCTGATAAAGCCACGGACAGACAAAACCTATTCATGTCAAAGCATTTCACCTTTTTGCCCAAAAGAGGCGAGTCATAACAACAAAGCTACACACATTTATTACCAAGAGCGGCAACCTCTATTATAGAAACAGGCATCTGGTTGCTAAAACAAAACCTTATCAACGTAATGAATCCATAATGAATGTTCTGCCAATAGATTACAATACATAGAGCTGCGTTAAATATTGACATTTCTTATCAGCAGACAATAAATGCAGGTGACTGGTCAATATTCTTTTACCACTGGCACAACTTTGCTTTATCGTAAGGTTTTCTAAGAATACACTGAAATAGTGCAATGGTTTTTAAGCTATATTTGAAGTACCCATGGTGGTACTTTAGCAAGTTTTAGAATAAAAAAAATTAAAAAACAATTAAAAATAAAACAAAAAAAATCTATATGTCTTATATAATCTATCTAATCGCTCTCTCTATCTCTCTCTCTCCCTCTCTCTCTCTCTAAATGTTAAATGGCCAATGGAGCTGAAGTGTGACATTGATGTGGTGAGATGTGATGAGTTAACTTTTCTGAAAATAAACTTGATGAAATAATATCAGGTCTTTATGTGGCTGAAAACCCTCAGATGGTTTTACTCCAAGTTGACTTTTAGAATAGCAAAGAGTTGAGGTGTGGTCAAAGAAAAGGATTAAAGGTGAGAAAATACCACAATATCTTTCAGCATACCCTATTTTGAAATTTCTGACAAAATGTCTGATCTTTTTTTAAACATTGTTTATAGGTGTACCTTTTAAAGTGTTAGCAATATTAATAATAATTATGACAATAATAAAATACATCGTCATTATTTTAACATCCTTACTAACAAGAAGAACAGCAGAGGTGCAATTTTGTTACCACATCAGCAAGGTTCCCAGCAATGTCAAAACCAATTTAATCTCCCATTCCTCATTGCCCTCGCTATATTTAGCAGCAGCTTTATTCCCTACCAGCAACCACAACTGCCATTTTCACGTTGATATTTTTAATACATTCATGAACAACAAAATAACTAAAAAGCATGTTAACAAGGTATCAAAAATAAAAAGGAATGGTGCCTCAGGAACATTACATAAGATCCATAATCTGACCTTAGAATTAGAACCTCCTTCATATCTCACCCCAAGTCTTTTGCATCATATTTGTCTGTATTCCCAGAAGCCTTTTCAGAGCTGACATTAACACAACAGAACTGTGTTTACTATAAACAGCAATGCACATTATCGCACAACTCTGGAAAAAAATATGAGATGACAGAGGAAATCAGCAACCTACTCTATTTTGCAAATGGTAAAAGAGTCAGAGAAAACATGAGTTAAAAATAATACATTTTTACACTTTTAACAGATTTATTGCTGAGATATTAATCATTCTATGCAGCTGAAAAGTATGCAAATAAAAAATACTGACTTATGCTATACCACATTGCATTACAAGAAATCCATGTGATGCAGCTCTTTTATTTGCATTATTTTGATGTACCCATTTAATTTTCCTGCATCTCAAATTTTGTTTGTTATATATAGTTGTTACATATATTCTTTGGATTTATATTATAAGCTTAGAAACTAATTTTAATGTGCAGTTGCAATTAGGCCCACTTTATTAAGATACCAATAAATTACATTAAGTGCCAACAAATGTCAGAAGAAGTGACATAATTATTAAATAGAGAACCCGTGTGATTTCATTGGAGGTCTAAATGCAGCTGTTCTGTGAAGAACATGTAGATTTGGTCGAGAACATAAATGAACAATCAGTATTATGAAGAAACACAGTACAGATGGAGTTGTGGATAAGTTTAAGAATAGGTATACAAACAATATTCCAAGCCTCAAAGATTTCACAGAGAAACATTCATTTTATAAAATTTAAATATAAAAAAGTATGTCATAATTGTAAGTCTAGGAGGATACTGCCATACACTTTTACCTCAACAATTTTCAAAGTAAAAGAGAGAAAAGAAATAATTAATTATTGGTCCTGAAGCAAACTGTCTTTTTAAGTGGGGATTTATACAGATTAAACCCAAGAAGTGGTGGGAACCACTTAATAAACTCAACAATTTTAATTATGCACAAAGGAAATTAATTGTAAGTTCTCTATGAAGCAATAGAAATTATGGGCCAGCATAGCAGCTAGCATCTCTGCAGCCCAAGTGGTATTGGTCAACCATCTCTGCAGTTGCTAGCTGCATTATCATTTCCATTATCATTTTATCATTATCAATGATAATGGAAATGAACCCAAAGTCAGACTGTCTCCTATTTTGCTGTTACTAAAGGTGGCAACAGATGGTTAGATCCATATTTTTTGTGGACTGTCAAGCTTATTGTATATATACACACACAAGGCTGCTGTTGTTCTGCTATGACTCAAGTCTAAAAACTGACATATTTGGAGCAGGGGGGAAAGAAACATGCAAGGTTTTATAAGTGCCTGGCTACTGCTCAGTCACTCTCATCTGAGTCACCCTCATCTTAATTAGTCTGGAAACAGCAGAAACTCACTTGTGGGAAGAAGATAGAGTGAAAGGTTAAGGTGAAATTCTCAGCTTCCTAAATCTGGCATCCCACATTTAACAGACTTTGAGCTATTTTGAATGTAGTATTGTATGTGTCTGTCCATGTGTGCAGCAGCCCTGGCCTTCTCAAAAGGACATTAATTCGCCAAATATATTGATAGTTTTTCATTACTTTTGTTCACATAAGACCTATAAATATTTTTACAAGGCAGCTGCTTTAGATAGAAGCATTTATCACATGTATTTATTCGTATTCACAATAGTTAAAACAATAAGATAATTATGTCTGAAGCCAAAGATCTGAATCGCATGCAAAAACAGGAAAGTGAGACACACGGTTGACAAGGGAGCAAAGAAACTGGTCCTGAGTAGCTGAGTTAATTTCCAAGCCTAACAAGTGATTAATCAATGTAAAAATGACAGTTAATATCTGATGATGTGGAAAGTTGTAGTTAAGAAAAATGTCACCCCTATCTTATGCAACAAGCTCATATTCAGAAATGGACAAAGATCCTTAGTTTTCTTGTATGACATCAAGTATTATTTTATAATAGATGTATATCAAAGACAATCACAAATAGCACAGATGATAAAGAATTCCTCACCTTTATCAAGCAATAGGTTAAAAATTAACATAAAGCAAGCACGGATGATGGATTGGAAGATAAACTGAATTGGTCTGTATAACTGTCTTCACACTCTTAATTCAATAAAACACCAAAAACAGCTGACACACAACTGTTATTTGATTTGTAGATGTGATGGTATTTGTAACAGTGAAGATGAAGGAGTAAGCTATAGAATCCTAAGAGAAAACATTGACATTAGGATGGTTGTAGAATTGCCACAAAATCTGGATGAGATGCAAATCGTGAAACAAAGGCACCTCCCAGGAAGCAGCCTTATAAAAACAGGAAATATGACAATACTGAAACAGTCTGCAAATCAAACAAGAACACATAAAGCTAGAAGCTTATCTGGCTGACTTGAGGAAAATATTTTCACATTACAATGCTGGAATTGAAAATGAGAGTATATTAACTGAGGAAGTAAATGATTGAATGCAAATCAGGTGAGCAATTTTCCAAAGTAGGTCTGTCTGTGAACAGATAGCAAAAAGGTAAAAACAAGCCAAATAAAATGATACAGAAATGCCATCTTTGACAGAGGAAAGTAGGAAGTAGGAAAATGGGAAAAATTGGAATTTGTAGTCGGATATTTTATTTTGTGATATTTAATTTTCTGATGGATACTTTGTATTCAACCCATACAAAAAAAACTTGTACCATTTGAATTTTTTTTTTTTTTTTACTTCTCTGGGCCAGAAATGTAATGTTGAGTGTGAAAAACACTTATTTTAAGCTTCTTATAAGTTTTTTTAACCACCAAACATGGCTCATCTTTACATTTTATATTGCATAATTTAAAATAAAATACATTCCATTTTTGTTTTATTTTTTTTCCATCCCTGCTTTCTGATGAGACCTCTCCTGTCTATAATCATCACTTTATTTTTACTAATGTTGAAGAGGTAGGCTGTTGTTTTTACACAATATTAAAAAACTTCCCAGTTCTGTGGGTTTTCATCAATGATCAAGCAAGTCACTTCAGTTACATTTGAATCTTTCAGGAGGATGTCCGTATGTGTGGCAGAACAGTGATTAGCTAACACTGTCAGGGAACACCTAGTGCCCTGGAGCATTCTAGAATGAATCCAAACTAAGAGTGGAAAAACAATACTCCCTATAAAAATACAAACTTTCAAAATAAACCACCGATCAATAAATGCATACCCTTTTCAGCTGTGGTTATGACAGACAGGTAGACAAAAACTAATACTCTAGTTAGTTTCTTGAGTGGATATCAATAACAACCCAAGAGTATTTACAATGAATAGATCATACTCTATTTCCACTGATCATACTCTGATAGTACAAATACTAATGGAGCACAGTTGTAGCAATCATTCTATCATATCTGTTTCACTTTTTTTAACCAGACCCTTTTGCCTGGGAACCAACATCACTGGAAATACTTGCATTCAAGGATCCTTGCATGCTTTATGATCTTTTGTGTCTGAGGTATAAATCTTACTTTTGCACTGCAGAGGGAAGATACAGTTTGTTGGGTATAAAATAGTTTCAGCTGTAGATCTTGCAGAGTAAACTAGCATGTTGCTTAAATTGGGTCACACTAATGAATTCATAGGGAATTTCTTGTGAACTCTTAACAAAATACCAGTTAAAAATACACATCCACTGAATAGAACTTGAGAATATCTCTCATTAGCATTTAAAAAACGAGGACAGGGATGGAGATCTAAAAACTTGTATTGCATTGAGTTAGGTAATACCCAACTTGCACACACATGCACACACGTATGTCTTCCTGTCTACACAAGAACTTCGCATTTACTTTATTTTTTATTAATTTCAATGACCTAACCATTGGCAGTATATGCATAACCCCAAACCTAACTTAAACTTTCAAACAACCACACATTTTCCCTACATCTACACCCCCAACCCAAAAACATCACTTCTTCATAGGCACAGGGTCCTCACAAGTACATGGATTTTTATGTCAGAATGTATACTCATTGGGAATGCAAAGAAACTAAAGGACAGGGCAATGTTGACCAATACTTTTACACAAGAAATGCTTGTGAATGTCTGAGACATTAGAATGCTGGAGCTGTTTTTAGATGTACTTTTTCCTCCAGGAGTTGGCCTTACTGCATGGTTGAATAGAACATGCGCTGTTTCCTCCTGACTACATGGATATGTCAGGGATTTTTATAAATAGCTCAGTAGCACGTGTCTGCAGCATACAGCACACTCAGGAGCCATGGAGCCTGATTTTTTAGCACACAGACAAGCGCAGAAAATAGGCAGAGGAGACACATTATGATGTTGAGAGATTGTCAAACATAAAAAAATATTAAACTGCATGAACTGTATTGTGACTGCCCTTGTCACTGTCATATAATATGTTTTAAAGTGGGATTCATAATTTTAGTAGAACCAATCATTTTACTTGAAAGATTTTCCAGATGTGCTAATAGTCATTCTAGGCCATTTATTGGAAACAAGATATGAATTTTATTTTTTTATTTATTTTTTTAATGTTCAACCTAGAAAAACTTTCCATTATAACATTCCAATAGTTCAGATTTCTTTCAAAGACATGCTGGAAAACATGGCATTTTAGTGAATAATAGTATTGTGAAGTCCTTCCCCAACCTGTTGCTGCTGTCTGTGGAAAGCTCTTCAAGGCTAATTTGGGTATTGTGCAACATTTTCAGTCTTGAAAATATACACTGTCATGCCATGGAAACAGATTTAATAAAACAAGTGAAAATTTCTCATAGGACTTTACTCAGTTTATTGCCTAATTATTAGGTAGATCTATAAATCAAAATGACAATAAATATTTTAGATCACAATATTATTTATGTCTGTCTGGAATATTTAATTTTTAAGTTGTGTGAAACAAGTAATTTTTATACAAATTAGCAAAACTGAGAATTTCAAAGAATTGTATCATGTCTACATTAAATGAATTGCATCGTAATTGATGATGGCCACTTTCTTTTATATCACTAACAGGAATACCTATTTATTTTTACTATTTTCTCTTTTCCACATTCTTGTTTCAGACTGAAAAACACTTTACACTACACGATACACTATATTTTATTATGTTACTTGTTTATTCTGTAATCATTGCGTGACATGCCTGTGATTTTTGATGGGGAATGTTTCTGTACATAGTCTGTTATCCTTATTCACTACCTATTGTTTTTTGCAGCACTCAGAAAATAATTTATCAGTGAAGTGAATCTGCCTTGAGATTATGACACATTTTGATGAGCAAGCAAGCAACCTACTTTTCTAGTTCCTTGCATCTCTTTTATCCATTACATATTATATATAACGAGTGTTTCTGGGTCAGGCAGCATCAGTGCTATGGTTTATTTAACAAAAATACAGGGGGTTTGAGTGTTGTACACCATAGAAGGTGGTTAACTCTTAGTGACTCAAACTAAGGTTCTTTTTGCGAATATATTTACGTCTCTCAGTTATTCTGAGCACAAAGTAGGGTGACAAATAATTCATGTTATTAGCTAATACCAAAACCTGATGTACAGTTGTTCCAGTCTTAAGGCAAATGCACATGTTTTGTCAAATGTCCAAGTATATTAAAACATTCTTTCATGAGTGAGTGGGGAACATGAAGTGAAATTTTTAAAAGCTTTGGAATTCATGTGGTTGGTGTAGCCCATTAGTTTCAGTAAATGGCTTTTAGCTGAGTAATGAACTGTACATTTGATGCAATGTTCCCAATTTAAGTTCCAATCTTTTTTTTTTGTTTGTTTGTTTTTGTTTTTTTCTGAAGCAGCATTATAATCAAGGATAAATACTTCATATAAACTGTATATAAAATACTTTTTTTTAGTGTGACAAGATAGATACATGGACGGATAAAGCAAAAGACATATACAATTTAGTTTTGGCATTATTCTGCTACAAAAGGCACAGATGACTTCCTATAATGAGAACACTCTCTTCCCACGAAAATATCTTGAAAATATAAAAACAGGAAAAATCATAGGCAGATGTAATAATTTAGATACAATTAGATGATTTCAATCTAACAGTGACACATAACTAAGTTACCAATTGCCATCATTGGTGTTGATCTCGAAAATTGCTTTAACTATCTTTTTTATAAAATGTTTATCCTCTAAAAATATGTTACAATCTAAAAAAAAAAACTTATATATTTGTGGATATTTTTCATTGTGCAAAATAGGATTGCCCCTGTTTTTGCTTTGAGTATTTTTGTGGATCTAATAAACCTAGCCAAAATGTACATTTTTTTTTTTCTTATATTTGTAATTTAGACATGCATTCAATAGTTCCCATGCTTTTTAGTGAGCAAATGTGCTCACTACATGTCTAATATATTTAACTAAATTTGAATTTAGCATTGATTCAGAAAATATCTAAGCCTTGATTGTCAAATTATTGATACAAACAAAATTGTAGCTTGGAGTTACACGTTCTTAGTAATTTCTAGAGACTGTAAAATTTCCATTACCGCTTTGTAAAATGTCAAATAAAAATGCATATATTCTTAAATATTAAATCATTGGTATTACTTATAGAAGAAACATATTTCAGACTACAAATTTTTTCATCATCCAGTAAGTTCTTTGCTCTGCTGGGTGCAGGGACTCTTATTTGACAGCACAGTCTTGGTTGAACAATGATTTCTTCCCAAGCTGTTAGTATATTTCTGTGTTGTAAGCCTACCCTGATGTTCTTTTTCTGTTCACACATTGTACTAAACTGTTAATTTGCCCACCCTCCCTCCTATCTCTCTGAGTACACATCTTTTGACTGCAAAAACAAATAAACCTGATCAGCTTTACAGCACCCCTGCTTATGAAAGCACTAAAATACAATTTGTTCAAAATGGATACAAATTTTTAAAATGTTCGGATTGTCTTTTGTAAATTTATGTGAATCTGACATTTATATCCTTGATAAGCAGTCAAAAAACATAGGGTGAGACTTTAGTGTACACATAGATCAACATAGTTTAGTTCATGAGGATGAAATCGAAAAATATTAACTGGTATGATAAAATGCAAAAATAAGGGACTTAATTTTGTTTAAGATAACCCTAGTGTTAAAAGAAGTTTGTAGCTTGTGATACAGCATCTTTATAGTCATGTCCCATCTGTTGTGACTCATGTGTCCCACAGGCAGAACACTGACAAACAGAATAAGACAGCAGCAGTGTACAAATGAGTTGAGGCAGACTGTTATAGGGAAATAGGGGTTATGGTTTATTTTAGTGTATTTATAGCTCAGGTGGAGTGAGGGAATAGGTTTTTTTATTTCATTTTTTTCATAAAGTTTTCCTTTAAATGGTCCACACACCAAAGGCTAGTTTTATAAAATGTTATACATCAAGGTAAATTGCGTATTAATAAATTCCATTAATTATTTCAGCTAGTATACAAATCTTTTTAACTGTTCTGTTTATTCCCTCAATTGGTTAAGCTGACTAGATGTTGCCATCAATATTTCACATTTTGTAAATGACAAAATTGGACAAAAATAAAATTACTTTACTTTCTTTAACAGTCAAACTATTTGAGAATTCCCAAATATAGACATGCCATGACTTTGAATGCTTCCTATAGAATGTCTTAGGAGTTTGAGGAAACTGGAAATAAGATGTTCCATGTCATTTGTGAACCACCCACATGTTTTATCTCCAGGTTTATCACCATGAAGACCAGATTAGGCTGTCTTTCCAAAAAATCAGACTCCTACAGTGACTTCTCGGAGTTCCTGCCTCCTGCTCATGAGACTACAGCAAGATGTCTGAAGTGAGTCCGCTCCCCTAAGGCAGTGTTTTCTTTCTGTTTGTCAAATACTTTTACAGGCCAATGAAGAAAAAACCGTTCCACTTAAACATAACATATGTTTTTGCTATGTCAGTATGATCTTTAGAGTAGATGACTCATTTTTAGGCCATACATTTTTTTTTAATTGTTTGTTCCAAATACCATATTTCCACAGATAAAGCCCTTGCAAAAGTTTTCATTTACTTGAGTTTGTTGCAAACTAAAATGTTTTTCTTCTCAGATTTATATTAGCTCTCCTCCTAATCTTACAACCAGCTTTGACCAAACTACTGGTCTAAATGTTAAGGAAACTCATCCTCATGGGAGAATGGGTTTCTCATTACATTTTATCTCATTTTTTCCCCCTGTCAACAGATTTCCCCGTCTGAGCTGTTGGTCTCTGGAGCTCCTCTGTGATTATTTATTGGAACTGTTTTTGTAAAATACCATTCTTGACTTGAAGAGAATCTGTGGACTATTGTAGTAGACATAAAATCGTACATGGTTTCAGGAGTATTCAAGACAGCCATATTGCAACTACAAAGTTCATTGTAATTTGGTTTTTCACCATCTAGAGGAAGATTCATTTAGAGCAGCAGATAGATTACATAATAAGTCCTATATCAAAATGTTAAGACCCATGTTTAGTTAAAAAAAATCAATCAAAGCATAATGGCTTGTTACCATCTTAATGAGTCTGTTCTCTTTGGCTTTTTCTCCTTCAGACTATCAACAGACGAAGTTGTTCGATGGTCTGAGTCATTTGATCACCTTCTTGCTCACAAATGTAAGTTTCTGTTAATTGCTTTTTATTAGAATCATTTCTGACCTTATGAGAAAGTTAAACATAAAGTACAAAAAAAAAAAAATAAGGCCAACTTAATATGCCCTCCTTTTCTTTGTAAGTGAGGTTTACTCTTGACACGAGTTAACTCGAGTCGTCCCCCTTTCCAGCTCTTCTTACGTAAGAGTCTAATTTCTGTGTTGTCAGGGCTCCTAACTACATAATGAGTCACATACTTGTCACTGACCTTCTCCATTGAACCAAGCACAAATTGGGACAGACTTATCATCTCAGTTCCTTCTGTACTGACAGGTCATGTGTTTATTCTCAGTTAACAAGCAATGTGACGTAGCATCATGACCTCAAACGAGCTGAACTGACTAATGAAAAAAGACATGATCAGAGACCTAAGATCAATCTGTTACAATGTAATAAATTAATTGTAGTAAACATTTGATAATTGTTTAAGCACTATCATTGTGTTACCTGTTTCACAATGATAAAGACTTATTTTCACAGACATTGTGTAAATTAATTTTATTGAGAAGAGGGCCTTAATAGATATGAATTTATTGTTGAAATTAAACAAACAATTTCATTAAAAATAATTTAATGAAATTGACCAAATGTCTTCCTTGGAAACTCATTAAGAAACCCACAAAGCCATAATCCACACAGCCTTAGTACTTTCTGATTCCAGCAGCATTTTGTGAGGCAAATTTATATCCAACTATTGTTGCATGTTGATGCTAAATACATTGCATACAACTTTTGTGCAGCATTGCAGTACCTGTGACAAAGTTTTGTTTTTTCAAGCCAACTACTAAACCTATATACATTTATTTGCAAACTGCCTGATGATGAATCACTTCTTTTCTTACAACTTTTAATACTTTGAATTGTGTTCACTGTGCCTCATGAGTTCCTCTGTAAAGGTTCCTCACTAACATAAAAGTGAAAGTGACTGTGCCTGGTAAGGGTTTACAGACTTATCAAAGCAAAAAAAGTATTGTAGTGACATAATCTATTTACATTTGACTGAGGTTATGACATAACACAAGACTGGGAAAAAACACAAACAAAATAAGCATGGGACTTTTTACAGAGGCAAAAACAGAGTTTTTCCCTGGTGCAAAATGATGTGACACACCTGCGTGTCCTGGATAGTTGACTGAGCATTAGCGATGTCCACTACAACATGTGCATGCATGTGCATAGACATGCATATGTGTTTCATAATAAATGTGATAAAGGCTTGAGTCTGTTTGTGATAAGGCTTGAGCCTGTTTGACTCAAGAACATTACAAAGTTAACAGGCATTTTTAATCACATTGCATCAGTTGGTCAGTTGCTGTCTGAATACTTTTCAATAACAAACGGTCTCTCCTGAATCTCTCGTACTTGTCTGAGCTTTCTTTGTCTTTTCTGTTTAAAGCTGCTCATGATTACTCTGATTTATTTGAAATAAAATTTAGTCTCTGCAGAGTCTCAGTCATTTATTTTATCACATTTAAAGTAAATAAACTGTTTCTAACAAAGCTATGGATTCCTATCTTAGCTCATTCTCCATCTGTCCTTATGTCAACTTGACTGTCTGTCCTAGTCCTTTTGTGGCTCTCAGTTGCCTTCAGCTGTGAAATCAGCGCTCCACAATCAAACCTTTAAAATAATCAGAACATGTTCTTATGCAATGCTTAGCTAACAAAAACATTTTACCTCAAATAACTTGGGCACTTTGGCTTAAGGTGGAGAAATGAAATATTTAACTATTATTTTGTTGTCTGAAATATATTACTGAACACTTTAAAATGAGACAGGAGAACTAGGTTGTAAACTGCAATAGTAACAGTTTGGCAGTATCTCTGAGTAAACTGCTACACACAGAGCAAGCAGTTGATTTTACACAAATGAGCATTTTTGGACGTTTGATCACAAACTCATATAATGAGCTTCACTTTCAGGACAGGAAATTACCAGCCATAAACTGTTACTGTCTCTGTGTATTGTACAATTTCTGATTACACTTTTGGCACTTTGTTTAATTTAAAAATATGATCCTTACATGTGATGTTGGGTCATCTTAATCTAAGAAGAAACACAGTTTTTTGACACAACATATGTCAAACTTTAAGAAGTAGACCACACTGTGTTTCTCCTCCTAAGCCCATTTACGTTACTATACAATTAGCAAAACAGTCCTTTTTGTGCTTACCAGCTTTGTCAGACAAACAACAGAAATGAACAGGGTGGAAATGAAAGGTCAGCATGACACAAGCTTGTAGAAAAACACGTTCTTCTGCCAGCATCACTTGTGAGAACATTAACTGATCACATAACTAAATTTAAAACATCAAAACATGCTTTTTTTGTTGTTGTTTCTGCTTTAACAATTAAAGCATGACCAACTTCTTTTCATGAAAATGCAGTCAAAAAATATCTAATAACAGTCACTTTTTATGACTCACAGTGAAGCCATCTCTTAACGCGCTTGTTATGATGCAGGTCAAATTGACCCATTTTAAAGTGTAGGAAATAGTTGGAAGTATAGTTTTTGCATGAAACCCTTTCTATTTGTCTTAATAGGTGCACTTTACATATAAATTGAAAACATATGAATTTTACACATTTGCAACCCACCCTGCTTTTTACATAGATACTGTTTGGGTCAATTTGACCCCGCAATCAAGTTGAAGGGTAAAAAAGATTTTAAAAAATGTCCAATTCTAAATGTTTCCTTGCAGCTATGAACTATATTTCACCACACACACACCATACCACACACAGACATACACATGCGCACGCATGCAAGTGCGCTTTCTCACTATTTGTTTTACTTCTCTAGGAACCTGCAAGAATGCAGGTGTTCATACAACTTTTGATGGAAACATTTTCCGTTCCTGTGGCCAAACTCCACCCACTCTGAGTGACACTCAGCAGAATTGGGTGGAAACATAAATACTCTCTGCATGACTCATTTGTCTTGATTTTAAACAGCGGGTCAATTTGACCTTGAACATTATAGGTCTCTCAAGTTCACTTACAAAGATCACCCATTGAAAAAAAAAAATCGAAATGTAAAATTTACCAAAGATCAATTTCAAGGAAAATTATTGCTTTGTTTTTTGTAGGTTTTTTCAGTGGACATAAAAAGGTAAATTCCATTTTTAATGTCCAAATGAGTCAATGAGTAAGTTGTCATCATTGATCCTTTATTTGTGAGAAATAATAAAAAAGAAAAAAATATCATTGTACAAATATTGATTGAAATGGTTAGTACTGGAGTTAATAATCAGATACAAAAATGTTTTGGAGGAATTTTTGGTTTCTGACACTATTGCATAAACACTTCAGGGTTCAAATTGACCCAGGAACATTATTGCTGTACCTCAGAAACAAACATCACAAGAGGGTTAATCAATGTGTTTTATTACATGTTTTTGTTCTGTCTGTGTTATTTGTTATGTGCAGATGGGCTCGCTGCATTTCGAACATTCCTCAAGTCTGAATTCAGCGATGAAAACATCGAATTTTGGATGGCCTGTGAGGAGTACAAAAAAATCAAGAGCTCAACCAAACTTGTGTCAAAAGCAAGCAAGATATTCAAGGAATTCATTGAGGTTCAGTCACCAAGAGAGGTGTGTGATTTCTGTATTTTGATGTTCATAGATAGAACATTAAAACTGTATTACCAAGGTCTTCCTTCGGCCAAGACAAAATTATATTTCAGAAATGTCAATCTGTCAACTTAAGAGCTTGAGCATTATGTTTTACTTTGATGGTAAAAAAGTGTGCGGTCTTTAATCCTAATGGTTGTTATTTCAGGAGCATTACAGGAGTTTTTAATGCACGATCAAAAAGTACAGCTTTGCAGCTTAATTTACTAAGGCATTTTCTTTACAAATTTGGCAACATTTAAATAATAATATACTACTTTTCTAGTAGTTTACATAATATTGCACAGAAGCATAAAAATTCCTGGTGTGCAAGGTTTATTAACATAAAAAGCTGAGAAAGATAAAAATGGCTTGCATTGATATAAGTATTTAGGAAATGTGAGTGGTATTTCAAATTGTAATAGGAAACTTTGAACAAATATTTTTTTTAATAGCTAATGACCTGGTAGTTTATTGAACTTATTGAAATATTACATTAAAAGAGGATGGAAAGTTAAAGTGCAGTTTCTGAAGAGTTGAACCATGGATTTGTTTTGTTTTGGTCCATGGTCACATAGTAATGCCACATCTAACTGTCACGCTAGTTCCCGTGTGTGTGAGTGCATGTGTGTGAAGCTGAATTGTGGTTTTTCACTGGACAGAAAAAAAATTAAGCTGGTAGGCAAACAAAATTAGTTGCTTCTAGTCACACAAAACATTGACAACTGTTCTGTTTCTTTCATTGTTAACAGTATTGTGAAACTTTTTTTTTTTTTTTTCGCAATGCTACTTCTCTAAAATTCAGATGTAAACGATCCGTTTATCTCATACTGTCAGGTGAACATTGACTACCGGACAAGAGAGAAGACCAAACAGAGCCTGTCAGATCCCACTCCAGCCAGTCTCAATGAAGTCCAGGGTAAAATCTACAGTCTCATGGAGAAAGACTCTTACCCACGATTTCTCAGGTCCAAAATGTACCAGGATATTGTCAACAGGGCACATGCGCAAGGTCAGCGGAGATCTGTTTGACCAATGCTGCAGACCACAGTGGACCAAAAACTGGACCTATATGGTATATCAACCTTTGTCCCTTTGACACCATATCTATACTGTGAATAAGCAAGAATGAAATGACCTGCTTGACTGTTTTCTGTACACCTGTTCCAAGCATGCAATCCCCATAGAAAAATCATATCTCTTTGAATTGTATTATACAGTGAGAAGACTACTGAGGGACATGTCGGAAAACACATTTCCTAAAATAAATCTGCATCATTCAGTAAACGTATTCATTGCTATAAAGGTCATTTTAAAAATTGTCACAGTGATATAAAATAGACAACTAATGTTTTATTGAACTGAATAGAGATAAATGAATTGATGTCATCTCTCGGCATGTGTTCTGGGAGAGATAACACTTACCTTTTTGTCACTTCTTGTCAAGGTGTTACTGTGTCTCAATTTGGATGTTTTTATTTGTGCAATACTAGTGCAATGCTGCATGGTGCCAAGAGTACTTACTGCATGAATGCAGTGTCACATTGAAAGAAATAGTTTTCTCTCCAATAAAACTGGGGATGATAAACAGCTACACACTTAAAACCTGGATAAACTTGTTGTGCCATCTGCAAAGCCTCTGATTACAAATATCAACCTTATCAAAATATCTCATTGAAAAGTTTTGATAATAGTTTAAATCCATCAGCCATTATTAGTTGAAAGTCCACTAGCACTTGCAACTCATAAGTACTAGTGCAATTGCCGCTCTAGCATTCACACTTTCACATTTTTTTATTCAAAACAATATTTTTCTTTTTGTTTTCGAAGACAAAAAATTACTTTAAACTGTATTTTTGTTTTGTGGATTTTGTCTTCCCCCTTTCATTGACTTGCTATTACTATGGAAACTAGAGGTGCTGTCAAAGTGAAAAATAGCTGATCACTGTGTCAGGTTACTACAGAGAGTGGAGCATCTTTAAAACTGGTAAAGATCTTTTGGGTAAAATCAATCACATAAAATATGACCACCCTTACCAATTAGAAAAAGATAGTGCCCAGGAGTTTCACTGTAGTACCTCTAATTAAGCAGGGCATGTGCATTAAACATGGTGAGTAGATTTTCTTCTGCTTTTAATTTTATTTGATATGAACAATTTTTTTTTGTTTTGTTTCACAGTTCATTGGTTTGCTAGTGGCTGGAAAAAAAGTGTATGTACATAATTATTGTTGTGGTTGGAGGTTTACATAAACTCAATACGTCAATTAAATTGATATTGTTTTTCTTTTTTTTTTTTTTTTTACTTTAACGACGCATTATTCATATCATCCAGTTATTCAAATCAGTGCTTTTTCTTTTCTAAATTTTGTGATTTGGTATACAGTCATGCCATCTCAAGGTACTTTATATTCCAATTAAGGTAAACTCACTTTTTTGTGAGCTAGAATGTCTTGTATGCAAATTTTGGTAGTTTCTGTAGACAAAATGAGCAGAATAACCACCTATTATCTGTGGTTATGCCAAACTACTTACTTATGAATTCATATTACATAATCCCATATTTTCAACTGGATCAATTGTATAATAGTGAGAACATTGAGCAGAGTTTATTGATATTTTTCTTAAGTGTAGTTATTCCAAAAAGTGGAGGCTTGTTATTTTTGTAAAACTTTTACTTTTTTCAGCAGGCTCATCAATACTGATTTGAACATTAAGTGTTAATACATTATAATTACTGACTAAAATATTACTGAAATCCCAAATCAAATAAAAATGCAATGGATTCAATATCTAAATTTGTAAAGTGTGATTTGCATTCAGTAATTGTGGCATTTAGCTCACAATAGTAAAAGGGTTGTTTAAGTTTGCTTAAAGACATTAAGAGAATTTGACAGGAAACAACATTGTCAGTTCCTGAAACCACATAAAAAATCTCACAAAAAGTGTGTTTTGTCTTAAGACAACAGGAGGGTTAAGGGTCAGAAGAAAGTTGTCATGTCTGAGGCACAAAATGATGAGTTAACCAATTTATCTTGAGTTACTTCAGTCAGTAGAGAAATGGTAAACTACTGAGGGAAAACAGTAAAAATGTTTTTGTTTAAGTGTTGTATTTGTTGTGAGTGACTTACTAGCTGTACTCGGAAATCAGAATTCTTGTCTCTTGCATTTTCCCCCCTTTTTAATATGGATGTCATTTAGTAACTGCATGAGTAGACTCTTTAGTTTTTATGTATTTCTTTTTGATTACATATATTTTCTGTCATATGGACAGACAATAAATGACAGTTTAAAAATAAATCCAGAGTAGTGTTGTCAATACCTTTGCCCCATTGCGTGCACTGTGCTATAAAAACGACAGTATATTCTTACTCCTTAAGTAACAAGATTAAAACTGCTTTGTTTACAGTATATGTACCAAATACCCCATCATGTTTAAAGATGTATGTGTTTGTTTATCACATGAATGTAACCTCCCCGTATATTTTATGAATAAAAATCATAAGCGTATACATGAATCAGAGTGGTTTTTTTGGGTTTTTTTTTTTTCTGTTTTGTCCTTATAAAGCCAGTGAGGTATTACTGTTATAAAACTGGAATACCGACCTAATTTTTTTATCTTTTCAGTAAAAGAGGACACACGAATTTAAAAGATATGTTTTTGTTTAATTTTATTTTTTTAATTTGGTATTATTTTTTCCCCCCAAATACTAATGTATGTTTACTGGTAAAAAAAATATTTAAATAAAAAGTACATGGAAGCAGAATGTAAAGAACATTGTTCCACATCCTAACATGACCTTTTGTTATATTTACTGCTTTGGAAGCAGTGACTCATACTGAAGGAAGTAGTGAGTGGATTTCTATTTTAATCCACCACTGCCTGAAGCTGAACATCATAAAACCTGAATGTATTATTTCTGTCACTATTTTTACTTTCCATCATTAAAAAAAGAAGCCACATCTCATTACATATATAAATATGGATATATGAGGCACAGGTGGGATGAAGTTGCCCACATGCCAGAACATTTCTATTATTTTTGCTGCTTTAATTTATTTGTCTTTCTGGAAACAAAGAGCAGGGTGAATGTGGGGCATTCCCTGAGTAGACACAACACAGGCCTATCTGGGCCAGGAGACGGCAAATACAGCTGACACAGATTTGTCTATGGGTTCAGTTTAAAATAAAGCATAAGCTATAAAATCTCAAATGACCTCAAAGTTATTTTACACCAGTGTGAATAAACACTGTTTTTATAAGTCTCACCTGATTTAATTTTTTTCCCAGCTTCATCATTTAGCCATCTGGTGGATTTTTGATCACTTATATTTTCTATCAAACGGAAGCCTGCAACCTTTGTAATCTAAAGAACTTTAATCTTTTAATCGTGTGTTACTTTTTGTTTGCCTGTCACATACACACACACGCACGCACACAAAAATCACACTAAAAAGCATCAAATATTTTTGAAACAATGTAATTTGAGGCTAAATTCAATGGGTATGAATTGTAAGGCACTGTACTTCTTGTTCATCTTTCCTGGATATCACCAGCTTCTGTTGCTCTACAATTATTGCTGCTACTTTGTTATTTCTCTGTTTTTCCCTGTATCTCAATCAATTGTAAACACAGTGCCTATTGTGCAGCTCTGCAATGACTATGGATCATAGGGAGGGAGAGGGAACACTTGATTGCTCCTACTGTTCTGTCCTGAGCCAAACAACAGAAGCAGGATGTGGAGAAAATATAAGAAAATATTGAATTGTTTGATTAGTAACCAGTTGAATAAAAGAACTAATTTACACCATCAGCAATTGTTTCTTTTCATAAGTTCTTCCAAATATAATTGTTGAGCTAAGTTGTGTGCTGTGATAAACTCAAGAGCACCGGCACAAGTGACAGTTCATTCTGGAAAGTTGTTCTGGTTTTGTTGGATAAATCCACCACAGGATTTATTGGTAATTGGTTACATTTATAAACACAGCATTATAATTTTGGTGTTTGGTTGAAGGTTTTAATATTGTGAAATTGTTCTAGTTCATGTGCATGCTAGTTTTAGTATTGTTTTAACCCTCTGATGCGTGAGTGACTCATTATGCAGTCTTCCGAGAGTGGGTCTTTTTGGACCCGTGTTTAAATCAATGTGTTTTTCTGCTACTTTTGTCTTTTTGATTCAAAATAATGTTTAGTATGATAACAGGACTCAGTGTATAGGGTTCACAAAAAATGTTTTCCTGACAGTCACAGTTGGTAAGAAACAAAGATTCCCATTAAATTCCATATGAAATAAATGTTGGTCATTTTGACGCACTCACGGAAAAATGGGGTAGTAATATAAAACATGCTATTTCTTAAAATGTATGAAAGGTAAATTTAAAATTTTAATTGCATTATATCAGTAACATATTTGTGAGGAATACCTGGAATATGAAAACTTTTCATTACAAAAATATTGCAAAAAGATTACCTTACCGGGTCAAAAAGAACCCACTTACATCAGAGGGTTAAAAAAAACGGAGTATTTTCCCAGAACAATACACTGAAAGGTCATCTTTATTAATTTGTATTTTAGTAAACTTTCACCCCTTCACATTTTTTTACAATCCTAACCTTCTTATTACTTTGAAAGTTCACATTTTCTCGCAAGTTGTCTTTCAGTGCAAAACATTTATTTTTCTTTTGGCAGAAAATATTTCTTAACAAATGGATTTGCTTTTGTGCTGTTGTCAAGGCTTGTCAAATGTAAGAATGGGTTATGTAACTATTTACTTCATGCTTACTTCTGATTGCCTGATATATCAAAATTCATCTGACCAAAACAAAAACACTGCAACACCAGTCAGTCTTTAGAAATCTCTCTCTCACTCTTTCTGTAGATATATATGTGTGTGGGTGTGTGTGTGTGTGTGTGTGTGTTATAGGGTATTTATTTTTGTTTTTGCTCAGAAGTGGTTTTGGCCTCTGAACTTTGCTATGAAAGACTTTTTTCCCTGTTACCTTCTTATTTCTGTGTAATACCATGAACTGAGACACATAAATGTTTATACTTTGTTTAACATAATCTTTGATAAGGTTCATGGAAGACACAATTTCTGTTCCATCACACACCAATAGATAAATTATCCTATTTGCAATCACACACTGTGGAAACTGAAAATCAGCTTCGGTCTTTTGTCAATATTTTCTTTTGATCAAAATCTCTAAATCATTAGTTACATTAATAGCATATAAATGCTATTAACTGACAACAGGGGTTTGATGTCGGTTGTGTTGTTTAGTGGAAAATGTCCACCTTTTGGGTATGACTGATTTCTCTGGAACATGTCCTGCTGGTAAAAGGACAACTTCTATGTTTTTGTCACTTGTTTAATATGTGAAAGTGCTTTTGTCCAGAATATCAGCATGGTTTATTTTATTCATGACTCTAATCTGCTTCAGCACAGCTAGATTGCTCTTCAACTCACTCTCAACCATTTCATAGCATGCAGCCCTGCACAAATGCACACCCAAACATATTTTATAAGGTCTTTTGTAGATGATCCACAAAGTTTCATCATTAACTCAATAATGACATTGATTTGGCACAAATTAAGTCGAGTAAAATAACTTGCTGTTCTGGAAAATACTTCTAAAGAGGGACATTTTTCCAACTCCAGTGACCCAAAAAATTTGTTTCAGCATTAGTATAGGGCACATGTACAGTAGTACCATGAGGGCGTTCTGTGAGGTTGTTGCTCCTGTTGGACCTGAAATTTTACTGCTGTACTTTTTCAACATAGTTCCAAATGCTGGAGACTGGCCACATATGCTATGTAAAAATATTCAAAGGTCATAATACGCAGCCAGGACACCAGTACTCATAAGAGGAACCAAGTTGATTTTAGATCTGTTTGACATTTGTTTCATTAAACAAAAGAGCTTTTAAAGATTCAGATTGTCATTTGTTCCTCTCCTACTTTCTGATGAATAGCCTATCTTCTGTCAGTTGGATAAAGACCAATTCAACAGTTGTTTTAACATAATTTTGTCAGCCGTAAGAGGACAGTCTGTGCAAAAAACAAAACAAAAAAAATGCTAAGTACATTTGTGTGATGAGAAAGTCTGTCACTTGAAATCTTGAGAGGCACTTGAGAGCAAGACAGATCTTAACAACACTTCTGTGGAAGCTAAACAAATGGGAGATAGTGTTTTAGTGCAGAAAGAGTAATTGTTTTGGACTGCGAAAGTTGACATTGTGACAGAAATGAGTGAATGAATGCTTACTGGTATTTGTTAAACAATTGCAAAATTCAAATAATTTTAAAAATCATGTATTTTTGAAGTCCTTATATGAAGGTTGTGCAGCTTAAACCTTTTTGAGACTTGCATATCCATTCCTGATTTGAACTCAAACAATGCTTCGAATAAGCCTCTGAAACTTAAAGTTATAGATACAGATAAAGTACAGATAAAGTTAAGTGTGATTTATTTTTCTATTGGACACACTGAATGCACATTAAATGACAAAGATCACAAAGAAGACAACAGCTCTTGGAGTAAATGAAATGAATCAATGAAATGAATCAGCTGCAAACAGGGATAATTTTAATCTCAGAACCATCTGTATTTTTGAGGCTCGGGTTTGCACTGTCTGCAAAGCCTTGAGGGAATATCTGTGGATGATAATTTTGCTGACAGACAACACACTCCAGTGGATATTATTTAACAATCTCTGTGAGCATCTGGCTCGGGCCTGCAGCAGGCTGTTCTTCTCTGCCCCAGAGGATTATCAGACAGATGAGCAACCTGAGGTTCACTCATGCACGTTGTCAGACAAAGTCCCACAGAGACCCAACATGACCACTCACAAATGGTTGAATGCCCTTACACAAATCCTAGCTTTTGATTGGTAGAATTCTACTTGGGCAGTTTGCAGCTATGAGGATGCACACACAATGGCTAATGCAAAAAAATAAAACGTGATAAATTTTTGTGTTACTTCATAATTATCAAAGACGGGAAATTACAGAAGATACGGGCTTTTATTGATTGTTTACTGGTTTGTTTTAATACATCCATGGGTAAGAAGGAATTATTAAATATTGAAATATTAAAATCTAAAGTGAAGAAGACTACATAAAAATGACAACTGGTTGATAGCATAGACAAAAAGAAGTCTTCATGTTTTTTTGTAGTTAGCAACGTCATCCAAACAGTATAATATTGGGCCAATAGCAGCATCAAATACTCCAACTCATACTCTTTAAAGTAAGCCAATACTCCAAACCAATACCACTGTTCTGCTGGACTTTCCTCCTGGGCTATACTGCAGTGTAACTCAAAGGATTTACCACACTTCAAAGAAGTGATTGCTAGAAGTCAAAATGCCAGTAAGTTTTTGTATGCATATAAACACCCTAATGCATTGTTAATACTACAATGTCCCATTAAAAAAAGTAGGGTGGTAACTATTTATGCAGCTGAAGACATATGACTTGCAAAATTGTGGGCCTTCAAATTATGTTTGCACTTGATGTCTGCTTGTTACGCAGACATATTTTCATTTAATTTTAATAATTTGTTTATCTGTGCATTGGTCAGAATTGTTGTTACTTACTATTGTTGGTACGTAATCAATAAATTGGTATGACACTTGTTTATCTCCTTACGCTGCATGCTGCTATGTTATTGACATCTGGTAGATAACGCTTCCCGATTCCCCAACCTGGCTGCTTGGTAAAGCAGCTGCTGGTGAGTTGGTCTAGATTCTGTGAGGTATATTACAAAAAATTATATACTTGATTCCCTTTGAGTATACCAGTATTGGTCTAATAACCTAAACGGTGCCTATTAGACACAGTAGCTCCAGCTATAAATAGCTCATGTAACCTTAGCTATGCAAAGCTATGTAATGTAGCTGGTTTGCTGCCCTTTTTACTGTGTCAGTGATCCATGGAAACTTTTTACTGCATCTTTGCATCATAAAACTGCACATCACCACTTTATGTTATACTTTATGTTTTTGCTCAGTCATGTCAAGGTTCTAATTATAGGCAAACTGCTATTTTATTGTGTCCTATATGTGACTGAACTGAAAAATTACCTTGTTTGGCTTCTTATTTTAATGTGGAATAACTTGTCTCACTTTAAATTTCTAAGAATCTTAAGCAATGTGAAATGTGTATTACCTTCCTATTGTTATATATAATTTTGCCAAAGATTATATTACAATACAGAGACTAAAACACTAAAATTAATACATCATTGAGATTATTAATTCTAAAATTGTAAAAAACATGTTGAACATTCAGTTGTTAATTAGTTAATGATTTATACATAAATGTAAACGGAATGACTTGAATAGCTATTAATTTCTAAGAAAAGTTAGACTATTGCTTAGAATCACTGTGCAGTATCTACAAAGTCAATAAATACGTTCCGAACATCATACCCAAAATAACCTTATTACCTTGTTTTTTTATTCCATTTAGAAAATACCAAGCTTATTCACTGCCAAGAACTTCCCAGTCATTCATATTCTCTTAATTTACGAGCTTTCAGCTCTCCCCTTCCGCTCTGGACTGAGTCACTCCTTTGGAGGACCTTTGAAAACAAAACAACCACACACACACACACGTGACGCACTTACACGTACACACACACACAACAACAACAACGTGAAAATGTAATGCCAGGAAAACTTTATAAACACTTCTTGTGACACTGATCTCAGGCTAGCATGTTATTTTTTGTTGTTGGTTTTATCTGACCTTCTAGTGTTTCACAAATACTAGTCCTGTGACACATAGTAGTCAACAGCACACATAGGGAATAAAATAACTGCCAGACATGTTTACATCATGAATTGGCGAATTGAAAGTTTCTTGGCGCACTGATCAATATAAAAATGAAAACTAATATCTAAGTTCTTGGATTTAACCAGCTGTGCAGAGCATTGTGCTACAGTTGCCAATAAGCCTGGAGGGTGCTGTATGGGAAGCATTTACATTTGTACAAATGGTTTGGTGACATTTTTTCCACTACATTTTTTCAGCTTGTGTTGCACAAACTGTATGTTCATAGTCAGAGAGAACTTGCATGCTAATATAAAACAAACAAATATCTATCTTTACCTCCATACTTACTGCATTTATAAAGAAAGGGAATACAGTAGCTGTGTCTGTACAATGTGTGTACAGACACACTGAGTGTCTGTACACACATTGAGTGTCACTGAGACTCTCCATCTGCAAAGTGGCAGACAAGAGGAACCAGCAGAGGGAAGTGAAGGAGTGGAGAAGGTCACTGGACTGTCTCTGCCTTCTGTCCGGGATTCATTTCAGTGCCACCAGAGGAACAGTTTGCTGAAAATAGCAGACTTACACAAGGGAAGAAAAGCAACCAGACAGTGTTTTGCTGCAAGCTGTTAAAATACTGAACTGGACTTGTAATATTACACTCTTTTTATGTTTCACCAATTTTATTTAACCAGGTAAAATCCCATTGAGATTTAGACCGCATTGCCAAGAGGGATCTTTTTAATTATACTGTTGAGTAATATATTGAAGATCCCAGACAAAAGCTGTTTACTAATAGTCAGTGTTAGTTATACTGATATTCTAGGAAAAAATAAATAAATAGGGAAAGCAATAAATTTTTTTTATAAAAAGCAAAAATGCACAAATATAAATTAAAAACAATAACTAAGAATGAAGATGTGTTGCAACTTTGTCTCGATTAAATGGTAAGGAATAAAGAAAAGTTTGTAAATATGTTTTTCAAATTGCCTTTCTTAATGTGAAATGGGATGATTTTTCATGTGCAGTTAAAGAAAAATCACAATCTATCTTCTGCGCTTTAATGGATCCGGGAGCATCTGTTCACCTGACCTCGGATACCTCGTAGGAGAGTGCAAAGTCAGAAGATCTGTGCAATAAGAAGTCGCTAACCCATTAACTGCCTTAAAAACAAACAACAGGATGTTATTTCTAAAATTAACAAAGAACCAGTGAAAAAAAAAAAACAAGTCCAACAAGTTGTGGTCTCACTTATGGGCATCTGTCAGGGGTAGAGCAGATGTGAGAGTAGATACTGGCTAGTACCATTGCACAGACAAACATGATCAGATGGTCTGTTTTAAGGCAGATGTGTGATTTTTCTTATATCCAGCATTGTCTTGCGACATCAACATTCTAAATCCGTTTTATCTATAGTGCTTATTTTGTACACAAAAAGCCCTGACTGAAAACAAGAAACTGGTGAAATAGTTTGACAGTTTCATGAACTAAAATCAGAGAGTACTGAAGGATGGTGAATCCTATTCAACCAGTCCTTAGGTTTTAAATCTGCGTTAAGCTGCAACATGGCAAGGGTCACAACCACAATAGCTACATGAATAATCCTCGCTTCATCTTTAATGAAATATTTTTAAGAGCATAACCATCTGTCCAGCTGTATATTACAGTTTATAATTTACATCATTTTCACATGATTGCATACATGCATACATTTATTGAACATGCAAATGTTTTTTCAAGTAAAAATAATATGATTTTCCACATTGTAAATACAAAGGAAGAGACTTCAGACTCCAAAATCCTTTTATATAGAAAACCATTTTTTGCATTGACCTTTGCCATTTTTAAACAAGTCCTCAGGTCAGAAGACTTGTTGATAGTGAAAAATATTCCTGTTCAAATTAGGGAAAGTAAGGCAGCGTGCTGCACAGGAAAATGCAGCATGCTGCTTTACTTTTTGTCCTTAACTGTTCTGATTCCATCATGGGGGTGGAAGTGGGTGAAGCAGAGCAACTATTTAATCTGTGTTTTACTCTTTATAAGCAACAGCAGCTGGGAGGACATCATATCATCACCCACCTGATGAGAGGATGATCCAAATAGTACCCTCTCTTTTAGGTAGCAGAACCCACATGAACTTCATTTCTGAAAGTAGCATGCTCTGTTATAGATGAGCCTTTTATTCTGATAAAGGTGAGCCCAAATCTTAAGACGCTCAAGCATATGAGGTAGCATAAGGTGAACAAGCTGGCACATACTGTGGACAGTGAGTAAAGTAAGGCTCTGACTTTTAAGTGTCCTTGATTGGCTCCAGCTACAATTGTGTTCCAAAGATGATTAAATAAGCTTAGCGGGAGATCTGACCTTTAGCCTGAAACTCATTATTCCATGTAAAGGTCACTCTGTATTCATTGAATTTTTCATCTTCTAAACGTTCCTATTTTTTATTTGTTTTGTAATTTGGAGGATGAAGATAAATTGATTTCTTCTTCTTCTTTTTAAGTTTTTTGTTAATAGTTTTGTATTATGTACCAAATGTGTACAGAGTTTTCTAATTTAGCATTTATGTTCTGTTCAATTTTAAAATCAAGTTTTGCTACTGTTTTTGAATCCTTAGTATGGCTATTTAAAATGTGTCGAATAATCATACCATTAATAACCAAGGTTTCTTTCTGAAAGAATATCTTAAAGGGAACAATGAAAAATAACAATCACTTGAAATAAACATCTAATTGTTATTTGCTTTTTTTGTAAGAGCAGTTAAATGAAAAAGGTATTAATGGAAGTCAGAAGGCAGCTGTAAGTACCATGACCATTTTCTGACAGAAGTGCCCTTTGTTAAGCAATATTATGTCTATTATTGTTTTATTTATTTATTTATTTCTCTTACACACTTATGGCAATTTCCGGCTTTGTCATCAGTACACATGGGAGAGACCTGACATCACACTGTCATCTGTGGTTAAGTGGGTGGCAAGGTTCCCCCCCATCGCCTCAAGCAATCTCTGACTCTCAGATGGCAACAAATGGTACAATTACATCCCCCACATCAGCACAATGACTACACAAAGGGCAGGTAAACCCCGGGCAGAGATATTCCTTCCCATTTTCACTGCATTATGCTGACTCAATAAAATCAGTCATGCTTGTCCTTTGCATACTTGGCTGGCATTCACTTTGAAACTAAATGTCATCGAAAAGTTCCACCAAATATTGATTTCTGAACTCTTCCTGAGTTAAAACATTAGTATTGTTGTTTCTAAATGAATATGAAATTGTTTTCTTTGCATTATTAGAGGTTTGAAAGCACTGCAACTTTTTTTTATTATTATTTTCACCATTTCTCATTTTCTGCAAATAAACACTAAACTTTTGCTTGGAATTTCAAAGACATGTTGTCAGTAGTTCATAGAAAAAAAGAACAATGTTCATTTTACTCAAACATACCTACAAAAAGTAAAATCAGAGAAACTGATCATTTTAAGGGGTCTCTTTATTTTTTCCAGAACTGTATATCCACATAAATATCCATATATATCCATCCATTCATTTCTACACATTCATACTCGTGGGGTTGTGAGGGATGATGAACCCTAACCCCAGTGGTCATTGGCTAGAGGCTGGGTACACCCGAGACACACCCAAACCTAAGGAGAATTTAGAAAAGACCAGTTAGCCTAACAGTCCTGTTTTTTGTAATAACCCTTGCATGCACAGGGAGAACATTTGAACTTAATGATGAAGAAATCCCCGTGATCTTCCCTACCAGCAGGGAACACTTAATTGTTGAAAAAGAAGGGACCATTTAGCAAAGACTGAAATGTTTTTACATTGACACCCCACCTCCATGTGAACAGAAGAGGCATGGGAAAGTCAATCCATCCATTTTCTAGACCTGCTTTGTCTTGTCAGTAATTAGGTTGTTTATATGACCTCAGCTTGACCTTGCTTAATTATATAACATCGCACTGTCAACTCAATGCCCTGAATTGTAGATGTTTTCCTGCCTCCAAACACCTGATTCAAGAGATCACTTTTCCTTGAGCAGGTCTTCATGTTTAACAGAAACTAGCGAATGTGATGTGTTTATTTAAATAAGGCAGATAGACATGGCGGTAGATCTAAAAGATGCAGGTCAGCGGGTTTGGAGGACCAGGATTAAGTTATGCAGTTTTACAAAATGAACAGACTGAAGTCTGGGGTGAATCTAAGTAACATAATATTCTTCTGTTTGCTAAAGTTTCCAAGCAACTACAGCCACAATTTTTAATTTTTGCCTTTTTTTATGTAATTCTGAGTGACACATTATGTAAACTTTTCTATAGTTAATCTTATAGGTTCAGATATTGATATTATATTAATGATGCTTATTGGTTTCTTTTACTCACTGCCTAGCAGTTTTTAACAGTTCATTCATGACTTCAGCACTTCTTATATAAATGATATTTCAACCATATTTTCTGATACACTACATAAAAAGACATATTTTTTCCCATTGTCATTCAGACCAAACTTTTTCTGTTTTAGGTTCTCAGATAATTTTGATTTGTTTTTCAACAAAAAAAATAATAAAAAATATGTTGAGAGGATGTTTTATCCATCTATCCATACAGCAATCTAACCCTAACCCTAACCCTAACCCATTCCTGCATCCAACCGTTGTCTACAAGTGCATATCTTTGAAATATCTCAGGGGGATGGTGTTGTCTTTTCTTAAAAAACAGATGTTAACATACATTACCTAAGTAGTCAATATAAGATCCTTTTCAATTCACTTCTAATTTCTTGCTAAATTCACTTGAATTTCCTACTCACAGAACTGCTGAAACTGAATCAGTCTTTTCTTGGTCACTTTTCTAGCTCTGCAGACTTTTCTATGCAACTGAAATCAGGGCTTTGTGACCGTCTCTCCAAGACATTGGCTTGTCGTCTTCAAGCCCCTTTGCAAATAATTTGGCAGTCGGTTGGGGGTGATTTTGCAAGAGGAATGTTTAGCTTCCTCCTGATGTTGCCTTAGTGTTTTCACACAGTGTTCTTTCTTCACACAGCATTCATTTGTTGAAGTAATAGAATAACAAGAACTCTACATGATGCTTTCACTTCTATACTTCACAGGTGATCTTTTTTCAGGCTTGCACCCTTTTTTATTATGAACTCACTATTTAATTGTATGCATTTTTATTAGGTCACATGACATGTCTCAAAAGTTAATGTTTTTATCTCGTGTTATAATAGTAACCTGAGTGTTTGTAATTTTCAGAGTTTGCCAGAGATAGCAAAATGTTAACTCAGCATTGTCTTTCCATTGTTTGACCATTGTATCACTGGTACCATTGTTTTATCTGGTTCTCAGAAAAAAATAACATTTTGGAAATTTGTAACACAAATATTTACATTGTAACACAAATATGTCAGACGTAGATGTAAGCATTTGTGTTCATATCAGAAGTAACATAAATGCATAACAATTGCAAAATAACACAATGAATCTCTCTCTTGACAACTGCATTTGTACATAATTTCTTTTTTTTTTTTTTTAAGGTGATTTTATGTACAACATGATCTTCACATTAAAACACATGTAACTCCCAGCTGACCAAATTCCGTGAGCAACAATTACAAAAGTACAAATATTAGATAATTTAAACTGTATGGATTAGTTTTTAAGATGTACAATTTTAAATCAAATTTTTCTGGACTAATACTTTACAATTGTCCTTTTATTTTTGTTATGTTTTTGTGTATTGAAGAAGAAAATGCTGAAGTGAAATAAAAGGGAGACAAAGCAGACTTTAAAAGAGTTTCTGGTGATCAGCTTAAAAAAAGGATTTTCAGACTAACTAAACTTAGTCTTCAGTTCCTTGAAATACCTTTGGTCAAAACCTTGTATAAGAGGCATAATAAAGGTTTCCTTTGTCTGTTAGAGAGGTTGTGGCTCCAGGCCTTTTCCCACCCTTATTCTAGTTATCTGTATTTGGAAGCATTAATTATGAAATATGACAAAAAAGATACTGTTTTCATCTCTGCTGATCAGTGAAGTGCTCGGTTAAGGAAAAATGCCCCAAGGTCAGGTTTCATGTGGCCCCCAAAGGCAAGCCTCATTAGATAAATATGATGCCACAGAAATAGTTTTGCTGCTAAATTTGAACAATATAATGCAACAGCTCTGTGCCGCCAACAATACAGGCAGTTCTTCTGAGTATCTGGCTTTATGGTTCTGTCTCATTGGGTATTTTTAGAGGTGGTTAAAAATACATACTACTCAAACACATTTTTAGACCTGCAGAGTATATCCCAAATGAAATATCATCAATCAGTCATTTCAAACCTCTAAGTTGGACGTTGTTTCAGAATCTCAAACATATATCATGTCCTAGGAAGCACAATCTTTTTTGTCTGAAACAATGCCACTGCCTCTTTTCAGTTATGTATTGCCTCAGCTCCTCAAACGTCACTTTAGTCTCAATAATATAACAAGTTGAGATAAGCAACTCACTGCACACCAACTGTGAAACATTCTCTCTGTGTCATTATTGAGTTCCCCTGCTGAACATCTTCCCCACCTACTTTCAGAAATGGAGTTAAAGAAAGATTGCATTCACATAATTTCCTGGAATGAACTCTTTCATCACATATGTGTGAATGCATTTGCTGCTTAAAGAATAAAAACTAAGCAGCTGCTAAGAGGACAACACAGGATGTCAAAAAGGCCACTGAGTTTTCATGTGCAAAAGGCAGCTGATGAGCTTCTGAATGTTCTCCAATTTCCTTTTGTGCTGAGAATGTAATACTTATGCATTTATTCTGGATTTCATTCTCACTCATCTTAGGATCCATGTTTATTCTGAGTTTTTTTCTAAGGCATACTGACTTTCAATGTTAGTAGTAGTTAGCTGTTTTTGCTTGATAGTGTGTCTGGTCATAAAAAGCTAAAAGGTATCTGAAGAGATAACATTTTATTCATGAAATTGCACATAAAAGCAAAGCTTTTTCACTTACAAATAACTCTAACAGTATATGGATATTTATATGGATATATTATATCCATATATCCAGTTATATGGATATTAGAAGAGACGCTAATCACTCTCTGGTTGATCAGGAAAATACATGTTTATGGAGGGGAGTTACACAGCATGCCCACTTCAAATTAAGTAGTGATGATTTTTCTAACCACATTTGCAATCATATTTAGTAGATTGGAACATGAGAGCTGACAATCTTCTTTGTCAGATTTAAAGTATTATTTTAACATTAGCAACCTTTAAGATTAAGTAAACTTTTTATTAAGCCCAGTTTTCTGTATTAAATATGATTTTTTTTTATTGATCTGCCATATTGCAATATGTAATGTTTTAGGTATTGGTTTTAGTAGCCATAATTAACAGAACTTAAGGCTTGAAAACATTACCTTGTGTCATCAATTTGTGTAGTTGGATTTCACTTAGTGCATTAAGTTACAATAATAAATATTTTGATAATATTCTAATTTATTGAATCAATCAATACACCCAAACTTATGTGAATAGCACATTTCACAACCTGACAGTTAAAAGTGCTTTCAATGTGAAAACAAAACAAGAAGTCAACAGTAGTGAAATAGCTGCGAAAATAATTTGAGCTAAAAGAAATGAATAAAAAGTGAATTGACTTACTAAAATAAATAAACTTTTCAGAAATATTTATATTTATATGCATTGATTGTTCATTTAAATTGGTATTTTTCAACGATCATGTCCTACTAATTGTGATTGGACAAGTTACTGTACTTCAGTATGCTAGTCATTGACTTTCAGACAGTGACCACTGGAGCTCGACACCAGTGCACCCAGCAAGGACAAGCAGGTATAAACAATGAATGGGTGGATTCATTCTTTGAGAATTTATATAATTAAAAGAACAGATTGGGGTTTTGTGCTAAAAATACTATGTGACAAACTCAAAGGAAAATGTTAAAGAACTGGACAGCTTGACATAATAAACTATATAAACAACAGAGAGGATCTGCTGATAACATTTTTTTTGTGGGTTTTGTTTGTAAATTAAGAAACCCAAAAAATAGTAGAAACAACACAGAAAAATCCCTTTGTTGTTTTAGAAGTAGGAAAAAAACAATCCATCAGCTATCAGAGGCTTTTATCATTAAACCGTAATTTCCCAACCTCGACCTTGCATGTTCTCCCCCATACACTGACTTCATTATTTCTCCCTCTCCCTCTGTTTCTCTTTGCCTGTGACTCTCTGCTATTGGCTGACAGAGCTGATGACAAATCAGAAGGTGTGGGCGGTAGGATTATAAAACCTCTGCCTTGTCTCTATTCAGGCACAGGCAAACAATTTTATTCCTGGCTGAGCTTTGCTGAAAGGAAACTGAAGCGCCACTGAACCAAGAGACGCCCCCTCACCAGTTCCCACTTGCTGCTATGTGTAAAGGACTCGTATCGCTGCCTGCCTGCTGCTTGGAAAGGTGCATTCACTTTTACGAAAAGACTGATTCTTTGCATTATGTGTTAGAGGACCAGATTTTGCTCATGCATGTGGGCATTTGAGAAGCTCAGACGGGATTTTCATTTTAATCTGTGTTATACTATTGATGCTCTCAGCTCTTGAGTTCTAATGTAGGTTTTTCTGTGAATATGAAATGATGTCACTTAGAAAATTGTATCCAACCTTTTGCTTTTCTCTTTCAGAGCCAAAGAGCTGAAAGCAAGGCTGGGAATTCTTCTGCAAAAGCCCATTTGGACTTTATCCTGCTGCAAAATAGGGAAAAACAAGTAAGCTTAACACAAGTATGAGATTGCTGTATCTAAAAAAATAATAGATTTTGATGTCTTTTACATTTTGATGTCTTTTTCCAGCTTTATCTAAACACGTTTCTCACTATTTTCAGACCAACCCTGGAGGAATGCCTGAAGTGGAAAGAATCATTTGAAAAGCTACTGTCCAGTAGATGTAAGTTCAGCTCTGAATAAATGCTTTTTATTATATTTTTACAGAACAGTGTGCTTGGTTTCCTATCAATTACTTACATACACATGATTACGTATGGAGCCTCCATGGCTCTGTCAGATGTAATTACTAATCAAATTTCCTCCATTTGCAGATGGATTGTGTGCCTTCACAGCCTTCCTGGTTTCTGAATTTAGCGAGGAGAACATTGCGTTCTACTTTGCTTGTGAAGATTACAGAAGAACCAAGTGTCCTACCAAGTTACTCACCAAAGCCCAGAAGATCTACAGTGAATTCATCAGCAGTGAAGCTCCACGAGAGGTAAAAAGAGACAGATTTAATGACAGTCTCTGAAATGTCTGAGAGAAAAATTGACAAACTGACTTTTTGTCTTCTTGTGTCTTTTGTAGGTAAATATTGACCATGAAACCCGTGACATAACCAAAGCCAACTTGTCGGACGCGTCACCGTCTTGTTTCGACCAAGCCCAGCACAGGATCTACATGCTGATGGCCAAAGACTGCTACCCTCGTTTCCTCCACTCTCCAGTTTATAGGGATCTACTTTGCCAAGCTAAACCGAGCACGAAACCCAACAATCTGCCCCATCTGGTCAAAAAAGTGTGAAGTCATTTTTTTTTCTGATTTTACAAGGGACTTTAAGCATCCTTAAAATTTAAGCACCCGTGAAATGTACAGCATTTGTTGCTGTATAAAGAAGATAGTGCTTTGACATGGCAGCAGAAATAAAGATTGCTGCGAGGAAAGTGTCACCAAATGGGCCAGTGGTGAAGATTCTGTTCTTGCAAAGACAGGATGACACTGAAAGGGGAAGAGGAAATGACTGAAAAGTTTAGCGCTATTGTCACAAAGTTGACTGATGTGCCAAGACAGATGAAGTTTAAAAGCACTGTCATTAGAAAGTTAAATTTAACTGGCTGAATGACAATCACAGAGGACAATGAGGAAAAAGCACTTTTTTTAGCCATTAGGCAAACTTTTTTTCTGGTAGTGATGTGCAATGAAATGTACATTGTTTTTAAGCTATACATTACTTTATAAATTTTTATTTATTAGTATTTATTTGCCTTCAATGCTATTGTTGTACTTTTACAAAACAAAGATAGAAAATGTCTGTTTCAATTGCATTGTCTTTATATCTTTGTCTTTTTTTAAATACAAACAAGTCATATAAGTTATTTGGAAAATAAACTGAAAAAATATATCTTTGTGTCTTTATTACACAAACTTACGGTTTAAAAATGCGTCTACAGATTTGAAATTGTGTTGCCTAGCAGGGATACATATTTAGTCTTGACGGAGAAGCAGTACTGTTAAAACATACCACAGTTTAGGGTTGATTTAAGTAGCTCACTCACCCAGGTGACACAGATGAAATATTGACTGGGCACATTGTGCAAATATCCAGAGACTTCCCCATGTAATCATTCATATTATCTGATAAAGAAATGACAATGACATCCATTATTTACTAACTTTTATGAGTTATTCTGTCGATGGTGTCATGCATAACTGTTGTTCACCTTGGAAACAGCTCCACTCAGTGCCATAAAGAACTCAGATAGTGGCACTTTGCTGCTATGGGCCATTGTCCTGTGTCTTATAAATAAGAAGGAGCTTTCTAGCAAACAGGAAGAAGAACTGATGATGTGACTACAATAACGTAATAGGAATGGCTGTAAACTTTAGCAGTACCTTAGAGACTGTTTGCACAGGTCATCAACAAGAGGCAATATATAACAGTGAACCTGCCACCAGGATGAGACACAGCCACAGCCTCACACGAACCACAAAATAGCGCAAAAGAATGAGGTGCATTCCCCTGAATTTTCTTAGATAAAATATATGATTTTTT
The DNA here is from genome assembly GCA_010277075.1 of Poeciliopsis retropinna. Classification (NCBI taxonomy): domain Eukaryota; kingdom Metazoa; phylum Chordata; class Actinopteri; order Cyprinodontiformes; family Poeciliidae; genus Poeciliopsis; species Poeciliopsis retropinna. The sequence continues at coordinate 8,474,063 of VMRM01000003.1, forward strand.
TCTGTTGTGACTGTTTTGAGGTAGATTTTCTTCAGAGCAGAAAATGAGGTTGAATGTCAGGTTTGTGTATTCAGATGTCATCAGCGTAGAGTAGAGCCAATATTAGGTGGACAACAGCTGGTCCATCGGGCCTCATCCATATGTACATGTCATAATGCTGCCTGCTTTCCTATAGTAACCTTCTGACATTTCTGTCCAGATCCATGCACAGCAATGACCATCCAATACTGGCTTCAAATCTCATGGGTTTCAGCATATACATACTGCTGCAAGCACCATGCATAACAATCTCTGGATACAGCTTTTTGCAATATAAGAGAAACAATCTAATTTCAGAAGAGCAGTAATTAATTAGTAGATTATCTGAAGACAATTTAAAATGTCTTACAAATGTAATGGCTTAACAGTAGGTAAAGGATTTCTTCTATTTTTTTCTTTTTTTGTTGTTGACATGTAAGTGTTTCAGTCTAGCAAGTTTAATATCGAACAAAATCTAAATAAATACATAATAACAACCCTATTTAAACCAAACTGGGCATACAGTAGGTAAAAATGTAATTTTTCATAAACCTAACACCTGGCGGTACCACTTATGGGGGAAACAACAGCCATCAAGTGGTAGTTTAAGCTCATTCTGATACGTATGTACTTTTTTTCATCTGATTACTGCTACAATATTGCTGCAATTCAAATTTTGTTTGTCTGGTGACTTTGGAGAAAGTTACTGCTTTTTCATAGTTTGTGGGTTCATCCAAATGTCCCAAAAATGTGCATTAATGAGGATTATATTAAAATGTACATCTGATTTTTCAACAATTTAAAAAAAAATGTATAGTTTCTGCTGTGAACTAGCATGATACTGGGATGCACACACTCACTCTGCAGCTATTGTTGCCTCTAAACATTTATAATAGTTGATCACAAAGTTGTAATATTTCTCCTTATGTGAAAGCATGAAAAAGCTCTTTTATAATTCCTTCTCAGAGTGGTCTTCCAGATAATTGTGACTTCTTACACAGAGTTTTTCCGCTAATGCTGCATGTCAGTGGAAATTAATTAAGAGATGCGCAAAGCGTTTGATCTCTTTCGAGAAACTCTAAACCTCAACCCAACCACAAGCTTCATGTGGACAGATGTCACTAGATCTCATTTCCACAGAAAGAATCCCTCCAATTCAGGAAGGAGCATTTTCCTTCTCTGCACTGCAGACCTCTGAGTCCTTATCAGTTTCATCCAGTTCTACAAAGCCCAGTTTACATTGCTACTAATATTAAGATTCTTTTGAAGTAGATGCAAAGAAAAGGTAGATTTGTATCCTCTGGCAACCCACACTGGTAAAAATCTAAGTTCTTTCTTTTTCCATATTCTTTGAGAAGTGTAATAAATACAACACAATGACATTTTTTTTCCCCTTCTCTTTGAGTATATGATTAAACGTTACAGGGCCCTAAGCTAACATATAGCTGACATGATTTCTCCAGACAACAAGTTAAAATCTCATGACTGACCTCAGACTTTGTACATTTGTCTTGCTTTTAATTTATCTCTTATTTTGTATAAAATAGTACAAAAAGAAAAGGAGGTACATGTAGCTAAAGTAATTCAAAGTTACATTCAAGCTCACTTGCTCTGTCCATATAAACGAGTAACATTATTTCTGTCTGAAGACAACGAACTGCTTGGTTTAAGTTTTAAAAACCTTGCATTTTCAATTACATGATTTTACACAACTGTGTATTTCAATATATTTTCAAATTGTATGTTGTTTTAACTCAAAAAGGTTTACTTGGATTTGTTTTTAAATGTAGCGTTTTACTGACATCTAGTGGTTGATGGGTACGAACACGTTTGAAATACATCTTTCTGCTTTCAAAATAACATTTTGCAATTTTAAGATTAAATGAAAGACCATATGTTTAATTTGTAATTCAAATTCCACTTCATCAGCTAAAAGCTATATGATCAATTAAAGGTTTACACACAATTTAATAAAGGATACACTTTTAGAGGTTTTTAATGTGTGACCAAAACTAATTTATAACCACACTCATGTGATATATTTAGGAAATATTTTTATTTCTAGACAGGTCTAAACTAAAACTAAGCAAACTAGAATATTATCTGAATATGAATATTTATGAGTTGCTTTGTTTAATTTTTATTTTATACCTACTAATATTTTTGACCACCTAAAGATGGACAGACAGACAAATATTGACATCATTGTTCAGCAATCATACAAGAGTCTAGATTAAGTTGTTCTTAAGGGAGCCTGGTGAAACCTGCACACCTCTTTTTGCTAGAGGAAAATATATGGTTTTGTTTTCTCAGTTTTCTAAATATACCTAAAGGTTACCTTTTTCCAGATAGTAAAAGATGGTGTTTGGGTTAACCAAAGTATTTAGCTGACCCCTTAATTGTTACCCTCAAAATGTTACACTCATGATGACACAGGTGTCATCATAACAGTTAAGAGGTTTGAAGGGTGTGCGAGGGATATGATGTAAAACTGATTTTTTTGTTTTAGCTTTGCATCATGTTATAATATTACTCATACATCAATAACATACCAGGAGTGTTGCCTAGATTCTTTCATGTATGTTTGAAAAATCCCCAAGTTTTTGGTCGCAGCCATTCAGGGTGCTGTGATGATGTGCTGAAGTTGGAGTATCGGAAAGAGAAGGAGCTTTTTAAAGAAACAGAAGCAAGTTACATTTGATATATAAAGTAATTCCATAACTGAAGATAACATATTTATTTGATTCTGCTGTAGAAAGCCTTGAAAATGTATAATATCACCCTTTACCTACATTTTACTCATCTTTACTTGTGGTGCCAATAATGGAGGAAGGTGCTCTATTGCCTTACACAAACATCATTGTCCAATTTGGGCTTTTGAAAAAGTTAATGTTTCATATGAATTGTACCTTGTATAACAGGAATAAAGTTGATGTATATCTGCTCTTCAAATTCTGAATAAAATAATAGTTGTTTATAAAAAATAATGCCAAACTAAGAAAAAAATAACTTTGTTAAAAAAGTCTTTAACATTTTTAATATAAGCAAACCTTGTAGAAAATACTTTCTTACGGAATTTGAGCAAGATTCTTTTTATTTTTTTAAGTGAATTTACAAGGTACAATGTGGCACAGTTGGTATCACTGTTATCTTGCAGTGAGGAGGTCCTGGGTTCAAGATAGACACCAGCACCCCTCCCAATCCCAACGGGATGATGGTACAAGAAGATGCATGGAAATTACATGAATATATCTTATGTCCCCCATATTGATTGTAAATTCCATATTTATAATCTCCACTAGGTGGCAGCATTTGATTTGTTTTTCTTACCTCGAATATGCATTTCTGTCCAACATGCAGAGTTTAAAGCATGATTGATAAGGGAAGAGATATTGATTTGTGCAGCAGTTTTCACACACAGGGCTATACAATGTGCTGGAACAAAGTAACAGAAAAAGGACACACAAAATACATCTCAAATGGAAAATAAATAAGAAAATAACTGCTGTAGAAATATGAGCGTCACCAAACAAGAAAAAAATAAAATGCACAATTGAGGCAAATAAAAAACTAAGACATAAAAGATGTGACCTGACAAGAGAATATTGGGCCTATATAAGTAAAGTGCAATAAACAGCATGTTTTCAGTCCTGATTCAAAAGAAGCAACATTTTTTACACGTGTCATAATTTTAGGAGCTTGTTCAACTTATGGAAAACATAGAAACTATGTATGGGTTCTTTTTGTTTAGTTCTGGTCCTGGAAATACTGAGTACAGAAGTCTCTGGTGACCTGAGTGGCCTTAATGGTTATCATCAGCATCATGACACTTTCTTTGCCCTTTCAGTGCCTTATAAAACCACAGCAAGATTTTATAATCTAATATTTCACAAATGGCAAGAAGTCACTACAGTGAAACAAGGACTGGTATGAAATGCTCCACTTGTGTTGGTCATAACTTTAGAAGTAGAATTTTGGATGAGCTGGAACACAGACAATTAAAAGGTAAGGATGAAAAACATGGGAATGAAACTCACAAAAACTGCTCAATCTTCAATTTGAATAAAATCTCACAGGCCAATTTGTTTGGTACAAGTTGTTAGTACTGTGCTGACCCTTCGCCACTACTCACACCATCCACTCTGCCATATTTAATGTCACTTAAATCACATTCTAAATCTTGCCTAAATGTTTTTAGGCAAAAAAAAAACATTTAGGCAATGTTGCTAATAGCAACACAATAGCAACACCATCTAATATGGCAGCAACATGAAGTTGCTGCCATATTAGATGGTGTTGCTATTGTGTTGGTAGGAAATTGAACAGGTGTTTTAATAAATAAAGTGTGTATTTAGAGAGCTCAATATTACAGGGAAAACATTCGCAGACTTCTTTTTTTAAAACAACCACAACAGGATCATTTTATGTTAGGAGAAAATGTATTAACGAAGAAATATTCATTTATATATATTAATGAATATATATAATAAAGCTGGATCTTTTTTCTGTGCTGACTGTTTTTAACCAATATTTTTAAGCACATACTGCATATCCATTATAATAGAAGCCATGGACATCTTCATCTGGCTGTGCTGGAACCTCTTGTCCTTGAGATTAAAATAGGTGTTGCTCATGCAGCGCACATGAAGTCCCATACTTCTCATTGGGGATGCAGCGCGACTCCCATCGTGGTCATAAAGACAAGAGCAAACCGGGAGCAGATGACCCTGTGTGCACATTCCTCACTGTCTCCCCCAGGACCAGACATGTGCAGTGCATACGCACCTCAGTGTGGCCTGAACCTCCAAGGACCTTTAGTCTGCGCCCTCAAACTATCCTTCATGTCTAATACGGACACTGGCACAACATTTGACATGTGGCCTAAATACACCACAGACCAACACACAACTTCACTTTAAACATGGAGAAATACAGTGATATTATTTTGAAAAAGAGTACTTCTTTCCAATACGAGAGTTTATATTACAAAGATTTAATTGAATTGACAAAGTCGCACAAAACCTTGAACATAATATTTTTTCCTTCATATTTTATTGAGAAGTATTGAGGGAACATTTCGTGCAAGTTTTGATTATTACAGCTAGAAAAAGAAATCAAGACTTCAAATTCAGGCACATGAGAGTACAAGGAGAAGAAAAGGAAAAGGAGAGGTCCCGTGGCAACCGTATTAGATGAGTGGGCGAGAAGAGAGAGACAAGAGTGAAGGGATGTGACAGAAACAGTTATTATCCTGCAAGCGTGGGAAATCTCCTTGTGTGGGTCCCTGGTGAAAAGACAAAACTGTCCTTTCTGATGACTTTCAGTTCCTCAGGGTTCACATCCTCTTGTCCCCTCAGGACAAAGCTCAGCTCTGGAGGCAAAGCAAGCTGTTGGACATTCATTTACTTGTTTGTATAGTATTTAAAATTAAATGTGGTAATGTCATTGCTAAGTTTTTATAAAGAAAATATAAAGCCACACATGTGGTGCCATACACTATTTGCATAATTATTTAGTGAGTATTTTGACCATTCATAATATTTAGGTACATTTTCTAACTCCAAGTCAGATAAACTTGAATGTTTTCCAATGTTATTGATTGTTTTTTTAATGAAATATTTCCAAAAATACTTCTTTGAATGATGAATAACTTAGGTAGATGTGTGTAGAAAAAAACAAATGTGTTATACAAAGTGGATAAAGTAATTATCAATTAAAAACCAAAACAAATGTTTTAATTTTTTCTCCTATCTCTCACAAGTTATAACCATCTAATATTTATAAAGCATAGATATCATCAACTGCATATTTGTACACACAAAAGAAAATCAAAGCTATCAAAAAAGAGATTTATAAAAGTGAAATGCAGTAAAATGTAGTTCTGAAATACATTAAGAGAGAAAAAAATCTCCCTTTCCTTCATAGATTCTTTATTAAAAATAAGTCCTAATGCTGGAATCTACCAGCACAATTATTCTATAATGTAATTCAGCTTACTTTGGATGGAGCTGCAATGTTTCTCCATCTGAGATTGTTTTTGTACTTTTCCCCTACATTCCACTTTTATGCTTTCCTGAACTTCCTAATGTGCTGGAAATGTTTACAAAATTTTTAAAGATACTTTTACACGGTTTGTGTATCCTTACAATGTTAGCGGTCATGTATACATTATGAACAGTCTTGAGTAACAAATCTCATCACAAGTTGTTTATCGTTGCTAATGTTTACATACATTCTGTCCCTGAAATGTCAGTAACAAAGATGACATTTTTGTGCAATAATAAACAACCCTTTCCTACATGTCTTATGATTCTGAGAGATCTTAGACAGAATAAAGAGCTCCTTCATTCTCTTTATTTCATATTTGTGCTGGATTCCTTCAAGATCAGAAAAACAATTAGTACACCAAGACACAAACCGGGTCAGACAGAAAATAAATCCAGCAATTTGTAAAGTGAGATTATCCAGGAAAAGTTCAGGCAAGGTCAAAACATGTACTGTTTAATTTGTCCACAGTTCTATTTAGTTCATAAAAACACATGATTATGTAATGTAATCTGACAAAAGCTTGTAAGCTCAGACTCTGGAAAAGTCTGACAGCTTGTAACACACTTTACATCAGAAAATGAGGACAGTAGTGAAATTCTACCAAGGGAATGAGGACAATTTAATAACATTTCTTCAAGTATCCATCTTCTGCAATGTTCTGGATTTGAACCTGTGTGTGCTTCAATATGACATGCATACATGTTTAAATGTATGCAAATTATCTTACAGTTTACAGCTTGTAAGTCTCAGCCCATATTAAAATATATGCCTTGAAGTTTAATAAAAGCGGGTAAAACTTGAAAGGACAATACAATTATCTAAGGGAGCAGTATTATGTATGTTCCAGGTTTATTGTGGCATTTTTAACAGCATAAACAAGTGACTATGTTACCTTAAGTTATTATAAAAATGTTGTACATATCCAATATAACTTCAAAAATATTTGACTGTGTAGGTTGTGTAAATCCTTCTCTTTAAAAACTCCTTTCTGAAGCGTCACCTTGTCACGTCTACAGATCACTCCTCCATTAACCATTTAATATTTTTTCCAGTGGTCACTAAGAAGGAGCTCTTATATTGAGCTTAGAAGCCACAATAAGGTCAACCAGGTGTTTGCTAATTCTGAAGGAGCTGAGTGGCGGAGCCTATGGGGGCGGTGGAGGGTGTCCTCTGTGAGGTGGAAGCTCAGAAACTCCAGCATTGAGGAGAAAAAAGGAGGAGCTACTCTTTGGTCCCCCCTGAGGCATTTTGCAGAGCAATAGCAACTTGTGTGGCATGATTAAATTATTTCTCAAACATACATGAAAGAACAAAAGCAATATTTAAGGTATGCCCTTTTTTTTTTTTTTTTTTTCTTTTTCTTTGAGGAAATAACATTATAACATGATCTAAAATTTGAGCTTTAAATCACGCTTTAGATTACCTTAAAAAGAGTCAGTTTTGCATAATATTGCCCCTTTAAGGAGAAATTTAGCTTCACTATCCCCCACAGTCTCTGTGTCTGTTTCTGCAGAGACCTCTTGAGGTCACACCACAGCATGAGCTTTACAGAACAAACTGTAGTTCTTAACTTATTTTTTGTTATTTTGTTGGCCAACATTAGCCAGTACTGTACTGACAGCAGTGTTTATCCAGGACAAATGACCCTGCATTTGACCTGAGAAGTGCTTCAATAAACAGAGGAGATTATGATCACCTTGAATGACTGTAAGGTGTGCAAGATTCTGGGCTGTAACATAAGTATCAGTTATGCTTCTGTAAACAAAATGCTTCAACATTGATTTTTTTTTTTTTTTTTTTAGTGTTCCAATTTCTTTGGTTCTTTGACCCTACTCCTCACACCAAGCTGCCTAATAAAGCTGGTGACTAATTGCAGCATTAATTTCTTTTTTTGTAAAACCTCTCATACAGAATAATAATCAGTTAATCAATGCAACTAATTATCAGCATCTGCTAATCAATACATTTGATTAGTAACTTCTGCTTAGCCAGTGGTCTCCAAATTCTAGTGAAAGCAGAGGTCATTAAGGTTTGGATTCTCACTTTTGCATTGTTTACTTTTTAGACCTTGAAAAAAATTATGATTTCATTATAATACACATATTTTATCACTATATTTTTACTTCAGTTTTACCATGTGTAATTTAAGGATGTTACCAATTCTTTTCTTTTAAAATGTTCATTTTCCAAACAGAATTTTTCATAAATGCAAATATACTAGGCCATCTGGCTATGTGCAGAACTGACAGATTGTTGCTCACCAACTGTAATTCCATTACTCTTTTGTGAGCTATATTCATTCTCATTACTTGATGGATAAGGCAGTTTCTAAAAACAAGGCAAGAACAAGCAGATAAGGGAAAAAAATGCCAGTCTGTAGATTTTGCATTCATAATCTGATTATCATTTGGAAACTGAGCTTTGCATTAATTTCTTTGAAATTGAAATTGAACGAATAATCTGAATTATTTAAATTTGACAAAAAAGAAAATAGAATTATGTAATAAGGAAACCATAAGTACAAATAAGGTGTCAAATGTGCAGTCAGTATTGTAATAATGGTATATAATGTTGAAATTTATAAAGATAAAGGGAGGATTTTTTTAGAACACAATTTAAGATTCATAAAACATTCCATCACTGAAAAAGTGTTTTACTTTTAAAACATTAAAATGCAAATTCTACGCTGACTAGAGTTTTAAACTCATTTGTGAAACAACACATAGCTTTTTTAGTTTTTACAAAGCATTGCTACAATTTTGTCACATTCTCGGGAAGTTATCATGTGGACCATTTTGTCTAGTTTGTTCATTGTACTTTTAGAACCTCTTTAACAAGACATTAAAAAATAACAGAGCTAAAACCTCAATTAAAGTAAAAAAAATATATTTGTTGTAAAATGTGATGTGAGCAAGCTTACTGAAGTGTCCACTGTACAAGACATATAACTGAGTATACAGTAACTGGAAAGTATGTCTCTGTAAGAGAAAAACAATTCTCACTGTTTTACTAAAACCTTGTCTGAGCTTCCATCTTAAAGCCCATTAGTGGCAAATGCAATAACACACACGCCTACAGTAAGTAACAGTGAGTGCTGAAGCAACCATCAGTTGCAATCCTGGCCCCCCACCCCATCCTAAAGTGCTCCTCAGTGCATTAACCTTGCCAAAATGTCAACATGACAAACATGAAGTGCGTGAGCTCTATAGGAAACAGGCTTTCCCACCACACAAATGTTTCTTTTACCAAGGTCTAACTTTGTAATGTTTGGTTTGGCTTTTATGTTCTCAGTTTTAAAGCTGTTTGGTCTGATTTAATGGCTGTATTCTTGATTACCAAATAAACCACAGTACTAAATTAAATGACGTCATTAGCAATGTTTTTTTGTGTTTGCTAGTTTAACTGATAGGACAGATAAGGAAGTTTCTTGACTGTGAAAGTACACAGGAAAAGACTGATGCTGAATCTTTTCAATGTTTGTTCAATCTTCATGATTTCACAATGTTTTGTTCAGATTAGTAATTTTACATGTAGAAATGTAAAAGTATTTTTACCAAAATAGCGCTGGGTTTAGTTTTGAGGAAGTGTGTTATAGAAGCAGCTTAGCAAAAATTCCATTACTAACATTCAGTGCTGACCTTCCAATGGAAAATCCAATTTCTCTCATAATGAAGAATGCAATTTATTTCTCTAAAGCTGGAATGCTAACGGATACATAAGTATTTATCCTCAGACTCTCCCCGATGCTTGTTTAGAGCACTGGTCAGTCACAGACAAATCCTTTATGATGCAAGAGAAAACAGTCTTTGTAGCCTTACTCGGCCCCGTGTTAGCGCCAGGTTGACCGGAAAAGACCCAGCAAATAAACAACTTCACAAAAATAATTAATGAAGTTGTGGGAAAAGCGATTTAATTTCCTCTCACTGACTATGTGATTGAGAAGTGAGGTTCAGCATGAGAACAGAGAGGGAAAGTTGCTCTTAACATAGATTTGATCTGTAAAGCCATAACAGGGAAAATCAGAGTATAAAGATCAATTTAAATTAAATTGGATATAGTGAATGTGTCACAACTTTGTTGTTTTTATTGATGACCTTTGTCACTCACCACCCTCCCTCCTTTCTTCCTCGACACATAGGATGGATATTTCATATCCCGGAGCATTCACTGTTGTTTTCATTACTGCTAGAACAGAAGTTTGCCCGTGACTTAAAAAAATTCTATGGCAAACTCCCAATATTCCAATATGTTGTTGGACAAGATGTGAGGTATACACCCTACATGGGCTGCTAGCTCAAAAGGCATCACAGACAAAACATTCATGAAATAATACATCTCAAAATGGAATTTTTTGGAATTTGTTGGGTATTACTACAATCTTTATCATTAATCAAAGACAGCTACAAGGAAGTATGTAATGGTCTCTACAAAACTGAGTAAACCACAGGGTTACATTAAAAAAATGCAAGATGGTAAACTGATGCTGTGCAATTAATGTTAAAGCCATGGGGTTGTGTTAATGACTTTAATTCACACAAATGCAATGTTAGCCTTTATTTGCTGAGTATTTAGCACATGGTTGCACAAGCTATGTTTGGGATTTAAACTTTGATTACTAAATCTTTGATTAAAGAGTTAGTAATTTGCACAAATGTTTTTAATACGTTCAGACCAGGGTTAGTAAATTGGTTTGTTTGTTTTTATCCAGCAGTGCTCCAAAAGCTCAGATCCCACAGAATAATTTTAACTAGTTATCAGAATCAATAGAAATTTTCAGACAAGTAAATAAATATGTATTAAACAATATACAAAAAAGCAACCAAAAAATACTAGATACAGACAATAAGCACAAAAACAAAACAAACAACAACAACATATTATTAAGCAGCATACCATGAAAAGTCCTTCACAAGGCTTTGTTTCTAGATGCTGGTAATACACTACTCTGTTATAGGTCTCAAAGGAATCCCATTTCCTGTTACTAATTAAACAGATGTTTCTGTATTTTTTTGAGCTGTGTCTTCCAGTAAGGAATAATGATAAATTGGAAGAAGCCCTTGACCTTTCAATTTGTTCATAGCTGCAGGTCGCTTGTAAGCAGAGTAAGCAGAGAACTTCCTAAAAAATGTCCAGTCTCATTGCCCATTTATGTCTGATTTGTGTGTTTTTTCTTCAAGCTTTGTATGATTCAGGTAAAACAGGCTAAACTAATATTAATTAGAGCTGCACAGTGGAACAGTTGGTAGCACTGTTGTCTTGCAGCAAGATGGTCCTGGGTTTGATTCCTGGCCCAGGGTCTTTCTGCATAGAGTTTGCATGTTCTCCCTGTGCATGGGTTCTCTTACTGTCTAGTAGTATCTGCTCTGACTTCATTTGTTTTGGAAGAAGTTGAAGAGGGTTTTCATATGTGTTTTCAGACAGAAAAAACAGGTATGTTGAATCATGCTAAATATGAATTTAAAACCATTGTAACTGTATGACCTGCACATTTGTAATGCATCCCAGCTCAATGAGTTTATATTTGCTTGTTCACACCAGCCAACTACTATTTCATGTGTTACACTTTTATTGAGCCATTTTGAGTCAATTACTTCTGAAAAATAGATTTTATTGAGAGTTCCCTAATGTCACATGTCTATTCTGAATGTTAATTTAGATAAATAAAGCCTCTGACAACATCATAAACAAAGCTCCCGGTTGCCAGCTGTTACCGGTTTATTTGAACAACGGTCCAGCTCTTGCCATTGGCTTTAGCATTCATTCGCTCAAAGAGCTGTCCCTTCCTGAACCTTTGCTTCCAGGAAATTCTATAAAGAAAGCAAACCTCCCTTCTCAGCATGTGGCATCTGTAAAGGAAATACAAAAGCAGTCACAAAACAGAAACACTAATCTGTTTTTCCAAGTGAAATTTATTCACATATCTGTCTTTTAGCATAGTGATGCAAATTATGATGTGCACAAACTTTTATTTTTTATTCAAGGTTATTATTATGAAAACAGTCTGAGCAAGATTAGCAGTGGTGCAAACTTTTTAAGTGTACAGAAGTACTTTGTACTTATTGAGATTTTACATTTGAAATTGGAGACAAAATGTAGAAAAAAAAGCTTGTTCACATATTTATGTGTTTTAGGGATTTGAAGTCAACATACAAAAAAAATGAAAGAAGGTGTACGAAATTACCTGTAGAAGTTTTGCATGCTCCTGAGTTAAAGGACACCTAGTCACCCTGACATTTTGTTCAATTTGTATAAGTGCTCCTGTTACGTAATTGACAAGATTCTATTGTCTTGCTACAGAACAGGCAGTGCTGGAATAAGCACTTTCCCCAACAAACCACTGTGCCCATAAAGCTGATCCCCTTTCAGGCTCAAGGCTAAAAATCATGACTAATAAGACAAGCAAGGTTCATTGGAGAAGCTTGAACTTACATCTTATTGCAGGGTCCCAAATGTTCCCTGGACAGGGTGTTGTTTATTAATCTGATAGGAGAGTTAAACTGTGTGAAATTAGAAATTTTCCTAGGTTGTTCCAGCTCACATGTTTGGATTTACATCTCATGGGGTTTATTCCTGAAATAAATTTTAAGGACAGTTTACTCTCAATGCTCTGTGTTGCACATAAATTAAAAACCCAAATCGAAACATCACCTGAAATAAGTGAAGGGTTCAGTACATCTAATAACAGAAATAAGCGGTGAATGTTACACAATGAAAAAAAAAAGTTGTTGCATATTTATAGAAGATATATCCATGTAATGAGCAGCATCAAGCCATGCTCATCTTCCTTTGTTTCCTAAAAGCTTGATTTTTTTGTCTGCCCTCAGTTGGCTTGAGACACTTTAATTAAAAAAAAGTTACAAGAAAGATTAATGAGTTGCATCTTAATAAAGTTGGTGCAATAACATACTCATGCAACAGATGAGAAAATCTGACATCAGATATATCAAAACCACTTTTTAATAATTCTGTTAAAGATCAAAATGCTGATTGGCTTAGAAGCTGAGAGATAATTGCTTTCTCACTTTTATCTTTGTTATGAGTAGCACTTTCAACCAAGATAATACAGTTCAGTAAAGAATATAAAGATAAAAATAGTCGAGAGACCAACGACTAACAACATTCAAATGTGCTTGTCTTGTTTCATTAAAACAAAACACAAGTCAATTTGAAATTAAAGCCTTGTAACATAACAATCTCTGCCATGAAACCAGATTTTTTAAATTTGAGATTTTACATTTACACATTCGCTAAATACATGTAATTGTGAAAAACTTGTAATTGCTTTGCTATTCTTGATTTTAATATGTCAAATGAAACCCATTTTCCCCTGACTTGCAGAAATGCTTTACTTGCTTTATAACCAATGTTAAAAATGGGCATTTGGAGGAAAATCTTATCCCTTTATTCTAATCCTGAAATGAGACATTAAATTATTTATTTGTATTTTAGAAAAGAAAGTTCTAAATTTCATAGAAGTTCTGTGAAAGATTCAATGTATTGCTTATTTTGAAAATATTTAAGAATCTAAACGTGGTAACTATCTCTGATTGAGTCCATCAAGTTGTGCAAAAGAAACTGTGAATGAAATGAAAAGGGCCATTCGCAGTGTGAGAGACTTTCGAAGATTTAGTAAATATTAGGAAATTGAGCAATTTCCTGAATCATTTTATGCAACTATATTTTAGGTTGAATTTTAAAAACTCATCAAACTTGAATTTTACAAAAATTAATACATTTAGCATTTAGGATTATATGGAAGCTCTTTGGGATTATTTACGATGAATCCTGAGTTGTTGAAAATGGGAAGTAAATCTGACATGATCTCACAAACTTCAAGTGAAACCCTTTTAACCTGTTTTTATACTTTTACTACAGACCTATCATTTTGCTTACTGTCAGCACATACAGCACACCTATCTCGTAATCCAAAATATGCTAAAGGATCTAAAAAGACAACAAGAAATGCATGAAGCAGAAAAAAAAAAAAAAACTAAGTCATTGAGATCTGTTGGTTTAGAAAGGCTTTTGGACCCCAACAAATCACAGAGATCATCTCGAATGGGGAAAACATTGATCAGTGTTAAACCTTCCCCAACCTTCCAAGGACCCCAGTACAACATGAAGTCATTAACCCATTCATACACACAGTCAAGCACTTTAAGTAGCAGACTATATTGACAGGAACCAAGGATGCTGTAATCTGCATCACCAGGCCCTTTGACCACCAGCTCCAGGCGAAACAGGTGAAGTGTCTTGCTGAAGGACACAACAGCTGAGAAAACCAACTGGCTACAGGACAAATCCTTACTCACTTGAGCCACTGCCATCCCCTTCTCACATTCAATGAGTGTGTTCAATAACTAACAAACGAAATAACACACAGATGTTTATGTGCTTGAGAAGGCTATAAATTATTCAGGGAAGAGATTTTATTTACATAGTTTGATGCTCCTTTCAATACACTTTGAGTCACTTCGGTGATGTAGAAAGGTCTGAAGACATGCATGAACATAGCCACTATCAGAGTCAGAGGACCGGCAGGATTAGACTAGGTTTCTCACACTTTATGTGGAAGTATTCTCAAAATATCTTTACTTCCAAACTGGGAAACATCAAAATAAATACTGCTGAAAATTTGATAGGTTTAATGTCACAGAATGCATAAAAAAAATTATAATGTGCTCTGACTAATTTAAAAGACCAACATATCTGGTCAAGAGACCCTCTATATAATTATGTCACATACTGATCATGGCTAGAAAACAGCACTTTGTAGCTTGCAACCACAAATGCTTTCAATCAAAATGGTTTGCATTAACAGCACACAACACTTCATGAGCAGGACTGATTTCTTCCTTGTTTAACTTCTTTAAAATGTTTGATGCTTTAAAGTGTTCCAACTTCACATACTTGACATTACAAAGTGTATGTTTAAATTTTTTCATTATTTTTTTTTTTTTGGTAAAGATATTTTTGCATTTCTTTGTTCATTAAATTAGATTTGCTAAATTCTTAATTGTGTTTACTTCTTAATTGTCAATATGCAGTTAAATATGGTTAAACCACTGTTAACATGCTTATTTTTGTAAATGAGTAAAATACTACACATATTGAGCTCAAAACATATTCATGTATACAGTCATGTAAAGCACTTTGAGTTATAATTGATTTTGAGGAAGTATGTAAAGAGTGCTCTATAAATAAAGTTAGTTTAATAGTTTAACTATTAAATTGTGCAATTGTTACAAAGCATATGTCTTGCAGAAGAGGTCAAATTGGAATAACTAACGTTAGTGCAAACTAATTTTGTTTCTTCATCCCGCAGAAGTGTCTAGGAGATTTTGGTTAATTGAAACCTTTAGGTAAACACCCATTCACTTCTGAAAACCCACCCTTCCTCAGCCAGGATGCTCAGCTGCCCATACTGTAGACATTCCAGTCTGATTGGCTTAGCTGCTGGCCTCCGTCCCAAAGGGTGTCTGTATAAAAACTCCCCAAGTGGTGAAACCCAGAGACAGACAACATACAAAGCTCAAGGAGACTTACAGAGGGCTAACAGGAAATAATTCGCTTCTAAGTGCTGCAATTGAAAGCGTCTGAAAATGTGCAAAGGATTAGCTGCATTACCTCAAACCTGTCTTGAAAGGTAGGATTGTTATTCACCTGTTTCTAACTGTGCAAAACAAGATGTAAACTGTGTTACTCTGGGTACTGAAAAGTTTCGAGGGAAGTTCAGATCTGTTTTTCTTTTTTTTTCTATCTCAGATTAACATCTTGTCCCAAGTATTTCCTTTCTGGTTTTATGAGGCTCTTAAAATTTATCTTATTATTGTTATTTTTAATAGCATTGAAGTTTTTTTTTTGTTTTGTTTTGTTTTGTTTTTTTTTTAAGTAACTTTGCAACTACCCGAGATCAACACAGTCCGTCTACTGTAGCTTTATCAGAATCAAAACAAAGACATTTGGTTTCAAATAACTTTATTAGCACATTGACATGATGGTGATTTCTATCCCAAAGACTTTAACTAGATCACTGTTACTTTTTCCAAGATGTCAAACCAAAAACGTAACATCTGCTCCTGATTTACCTAACCCAGGGCCAAAGAGATCAAGTCAAAGTTGGGAGTTTTGCTTCAGAAGCCTGATAATGCTATCGACCTCATCATCCCTTACCCGGAGAAGGTTGACAAGAAGCCGGAGAAGCTGCAGAAGTGAGTGTTCTGTTTTGTTCTACAAGAATAATGATTGGCTGTGCCCGTTAGGTGGCCTGCGTATTGCCTGTTGCCTTAACCAGATAAGTGAAGGTGAAGTGGAAGAACAGAGCCCTGAGCATTCACAAAGAGGTGCTGATCAAAAGAGGTTAGATCTGCCCAGACATTGATTTGGCTCAAATGTCAAATGCAACAAAGCAGATACCTTGAAGAGATTTCTAGGAGATAAAATTGTGTGGGAGACAGTCAACCTTGCTTTTTTGTTAGTTTGTTTTGTCTTTTCTTTGCCTCGACTTTGTTAAATTACAACCTTGCAAGTATTAAATATTTTTGTACTTATCTTAGCTAAACGACAAGAAAAAACATAAACATTTGTCTCAGATGTAGTTCTTTAATGAGCAATCATGGAACTGGAGTGCTCAGATAAACACAGGCTGTTATTGAGTCAGTTAACAAAACGTTTGATTGCAATACTTACAGTTCTGTCCCTAATTTTTCCAGATGCATTTAAGACCTGAAGCTCTGCAAAACTGTGCAAAAAACAGAGCATAGAGGGGACAGAAAGGTCACAGCATTTTAAGATCAAACACAAACTTAGGTATCCATTGTTCCCTTTTGAACTTGTTTTAAAGATTAAAGTCAGAGTTGAAATAGTTCTTGTGACTAGTCTGATGCACACTAAATACCAGATGGAACCTGCTTTGGGAAATGTTTCCCAGATTCTAATCAAGTGGAAGACTATATCTGAGGTGTGAGTTTTTGTGGATCTAAAATACATGCACTACATATGGGAATATTTATGTAATTTGATTATTTTATATTATGTTTTATAAATTCCGAATTTCCTTCAGAATCTGAACATTTTATTTTTGCTTGTGTTTTTTTTTTTTTTTTTTTGATAATATCACCTTGGTGTTTTGTTGAAATCACAGGCACTAGATTCAACACTTAAGTGTGGAAGTTGAGATATCTTTCCAAAACCAAAATTTCAGGCCTGTCCTCCAATGTTTCTCTTTATTTTAAAACTCACATCTCACACTGATCTATGGTTTCTTGGCAGATTTTTCTTAAGATTGTACTCAAACTGAGAAAAACAACTAAACAAAACAAAAAAAAAAGTACAAATTTTACTACGCACCCGCACCACAAATATCCATAAATTCAATACTTACAATTTATTTTCTTTTTCTCCATGCAGGCCCACTCCTGAGGAGGCTGCTCAGTGGCGTGAGAGTCTGGAACGAGTCCTGAACAACAGCTGTAGGTCTCGTTCTTTAATTGATCTCTAACAGTGGCTATGTTAGTTACTGTGGATTTTATTTGTAACCTCAAATGGATTTATAGGAACAAATTATGTCTTTTTAAAAACAAGTGTTACAAGTAGTGTTTTAAAATTGTTTCCCAAAAAACATATTGGTATATACTGGTTAATAATGACTTTAGTTGTTTTTTTTTTTTTCTCATATTTGTTTTCAAACTGTGTGACTCTATTTCAACAGTTTTTGGTGTCTGAAATCTAAAAATTGCACTCAACACAGAAGTTTGAAAATGAGAGCAGCATTCGGGTTAGAGTTTTTGGGAATGCAGCTAAGCATAGATGCTGCAAAACATCATTATTTTGTTCTAAGCACACCATTACACAGCATCCAGAGCAACAGATATCTAAAAAGAATATACTGATGCCGAGTGTCTCTCTTGTTTAAACAGGTTCAGCACACCAAGCAAGGCTTGGTTTCCATAAACATTTTACAGCTTGTGTGCTTGTTTAAAAACTTGAATGACAGTAGTTAAGGTTGAAATTAATAATAAAAATATAATGATGAGGATATTTTTCATATTTTTCAGCAAGTAAGTTTGCTTAAGGTCTACAGTACTAAAAGAAATCAAATTTTCAATTTGTGAGTGCAAAAATGGTCCAGCAATGAAAAAGTTTAAAAACTGGGTTTGTATCCAGTTCCTGTATGCTTTTAGATCTAACCATTTAAATAAATTTGCATGTGCAATTGATCAAGCAGCTTAACATCTTCAAAAACTAACTGTATGAGACAAAACTTGGGTCAATGTTTCAAACAACTTAAACCTTCAGTGGGGCTTCATGAATTGTGTCCACTGGTGAGCAGGTGGAAGGAAGAAAGCAACTTTTCGAAAAGTAAAAAGTTCTGTGTTATTCTAGTTGTACTATGAAAACAGGAACATAATGATGAAGAAACAAAGAAAGCTTTAGAAACTATTTTTACTGGGCAACATATTAAAATAATCAGGCATCTGTTGTAGCAACAATCACTTTATGCAACCACCCAGAAAAACACAGATCCCTGACTAATTCTATGCATAGTGAAGAGCCTGCAAAAAAGTAATCTACAAGGAAATATTTACATTGGAATATCTTAAAAAATGATGTTAACATTATAGCAGTTTAGGTGCCAACCTAAACTAGGAGAAATGTTAGCAACACTCTGTGAGGGAAAACACATTTATATTCTCTGTGCATACCACAAGCAGAGCTCCTGCTCCACTGTTTACCTCACAAAGTGCTCAGACAGCCTAACCGGTGAGACGGATGATTACCTCTAACAGTTAATGGTATTTATCCATATGTGTAAACTATCCTGCTAATAAGTCACTTGTGTTAAAATCACATAGAGATGTCACTGAACAGCTGATTTGTGTAAACTGAAACATTTTCTTTTAGGAGTTCAGTGGGTGGCAAAAGACCTTCCTAAGTGACTTCTTTAACACAGTTTGAGGCTCAAAGATTTATTTGTACAGCCTTTTTCATGCTTGAGTTAGTCTGTGTATGTACTTATGTTTGTGTGTTTAAAGCTGCCCATGAAGGTTACTCGTGTGTTGGTAACATCTCTAGGGAGACATCAGACAGAGTCCACAGGGCTGATTTATATCTCAGTTGCTGCTACCCGCTGTGTCATGATTGTTTAATGACTTTCCATCAACACTGGCAAAGTAGCTCTTACAGGAAAATTATATTTCTTTCACTTAATGTTGAAACCAACCAGTAATAAGAATAAAATCTAAATTCTGCTGACACCAGTATTCAGCTAAACAGTCTTTAATTTTTGATACACAAAGTGTGTGTTATTTGTGCCTGTGAATGCATGCTTCCTCGTATGGGTGTCCTTGTACTAAAGGTCTGTCAAAAAAAAAGAAGGAAAAGCTGGAGCTTGATTACAACTCGGGGCTATTTTGGACCAAGCCAGCCATTTACATGGAAGATAAAAGCCTAAGGCCACAGCAGAATGCTTATCATCTGCAACATCAGCTTGTTCAGACAATGGGAGCTTTCACTCGCATTGTGTGAAATCACAATAACCTTGGCTGAGATCTTATACTTTGGGATAACCACAGCGCATTTACTTTGAAAGTAACAAATCGTTCCTGAAAGTACATAGTTAAAATGTAATTCTATGAAGTAAAAACAAAAAATAAATCTTCCAAACTCGAAAAGACTGCAGTTCATGCATTCAGCAATAATAAGAATTTTTGGTAATCCATCTCACCTAAACATGGAACATTTTTTCTGATTTAATGTCAGACAGTGACTTTTAAAAAAAATGTGTTTGGATAGTGCAGTTATTAAGAACAACCACGTTTTGGCTCTCATTTGAATTAAGTGAAACTTCATTCATTTGAATTAAGTGAAACTGAAACTTCTTTGGGGAACTTTTGGACAAGATAGATATATTTTGGTAAGAACAAAAAGACTAAACACTTTACAAGACATTCCACTTCTGTCATTCTATGGAATACTCTCCCAAAGCTGTGAAGTCTTCAAAACGTCTTTCTAGATAACACGAGTCTTTTGTTATTTTTAATATTGGCCCTGATATTTTCCTTTAAATGGCCTTTTTTGCCCAGTCTCTTCCTTATTAAGGATAACTGAGAATCCAATGTTTGGCAAATGAGTCCATCATGCTCTAAATGTTGGTTTGTTGTCTGTTTCTCCTGGATTAGACTGGTAGGCTGGCCACTCCTGGGAATGTTCATTTTTTTGCAATGCAATGTTATTTAATAGAGTTCCAAAGCCTTATAGATGGCTTTTTATAGGTGCCTATTAAATGTGATAAGTAAAGGTTAAATAGATAAACAGAGGTTATATTTAAGATTACTTAAATATTTATTCTTTAAATTCAACTAACAACCAACCCAAAGATTTTTAGTTATTTTTCCTCTTGTGATGTAATTAATGTGGCTGTAAACTGACATGCTTTGTTCAAGTGTCATGTAGCTGTATAGTTAATGCTTAAAGCAAATCTCTTATTGTGTTCTCCTACTTGATTTTATTAACTCTCTCTGTCTTTGTCAGACGGCCTGGCTGCTTTCCGCAGTTTCCTTCAGTCTGAGTTCAGTGATGAAAACATCGAGTTCTGGATGGCCTGTGAGGACTTCAAGAAGTCAAAGAATCCTATGAAGATGGCTGCCAAGGCCAAAAAGATATATGAAGACTTCATCCAGTCAGAGGGACCCCGAGAGGTCAGAGAATGCCCATTCCTATGTTGTATCCTATAATATAATATTCTACATTAATAGAATAGGTTATTTATATAACTTAATAGAATAGGTTATTTATTAGGATGAAGTCTAACAATTTAGACTGTGTGTTTTTTTCTGCTAACTGCAGCTATTGTAACTTTTCCTTATCAGGTGAACATTGACCACTTCACCAAGGATGTGACCCTGAGGAACCTGGTGGCTTTGTCATCTTCTACCTTTGATCTGGCTCAAAAGAGAATTTATGCCCTGATGGAGAAAGACTCCTTTGGTCGTTTCCTCCGTTCTGACCAGTACCTGGAGCTTCTGGTCAACTAAGCCAATAAAGAGTCCAGGAAGGTGGGGAGGTTTCAAACAGCAGCTGATTTGTAAAAACAAAGTCAAATTCATATATTTGATTGAAGCAAATATCTATAAAACACTCCTGCATAGGACTGTGTAAAGAATTTAGCTATTCTCAAAATTAGGTTTCAAAATTTGGCTTTAAATTTATATAAAATGACAAACTGCATCTTGAAACAGCCCCATCTTTCCACACAACACATGTTTCTGAATTTCTATCTGAACTAGAGATTTTGGGGAAGTTGATCTAACCTGTCACTGTTAAAGTTTCCCCTGGTATATTTGTCAGATATATCCTCAACATTCAAAGTAACTGAAAAAAAAACAAGGTTAAAAAGCAGGAACATTTTCAATTTTCAATTTTCTCCTTTTATTTGGGATGAGAAAACATCAAAATACACTCCAAAAAAAAAAAACAAAAAAAAAAACATGTTAAATCTGTCAAAATTTATAAGATATTTCAAAAGTTGCTTTGCCACAAATCCATCAATTTTACCTCAGAAATTTAAGTTCTACTTTCTACATCAATTGTTTGTAAACATTCATACAAAACAAAACAATGACAATGGTTTAATCTCATTAGCAAATAAGTAATTTAACAAAAAAGACTAGATGCATGCAATTTGACAAACTTTGTTATTTTCATTCTTACTGACCAACAAGATTCTTCTTAACAGATTATGGCCAGTTTAGATAGTCTTCATGAGAAAAATGGATTAAAAGTTTTCTAAAACCGAATGCAAGACTATATCATGCTTATGTGATTATAACGAGAAGCCTCAGTAGACACATATGTTACATATATTTTAGTGTCTGGGAGAGAAATAAGTCATTTATCTATAAGAAAGATATGCAAAGGAAGCTGTTGCAAGTCAAGAGCAAAAATATTTAAAGTCCTTTGTCATCATACTTTACTTATAAGTATGAAGCTGTATCAGTGCACAAATATGAATTTTCCTGTTTCTCCACATAACTGTTTCACATTTCCATTATTAGCACTCTTGGATTATAACCAAACCCACCTTTTAGTGGTAATTCCTCCTGAAGGAACAATTCATGAGAACAGTGCTGACTAGCTGGCTCAGTGGTGCAACCCTTAGGTTCCCACTAAAATGTAAGTTGCTAAGATGGGAAAACCAACTGGGAGGGAATCTCAATTTTATAAATGGTATAAACAGAGTTGTGGGTTTATATGAAGAAAGTTCTTTTTATTTTCCCATGTGATAAAACTACAGTTTTACTGCAAGTATGCATGTCAGGTCCGCAAAAGGTCCAGTTAATAAAAACATGGGAAAAGGAACTTAAAGATTTGCAGCACTTAACAATGCCATGACATGTAAGCAATTATATTTGCAAATTCACTTATTACAAGTTAACTTTAAGACTCAAATGAATATCCAGAGAAGAAACATTATCAAAATATAAATCTTGTAGTTTTTTATTTTATTTTTTACAATTATCTCCATCACACCATTTAAACCAGAAGTCATAATTTTTTTAAGCCACAGGAAATCATAAATCACCCAGGTACACTTGGTCAAGATAATCTGATATAATGGAGAGGTTGTTGTAAGAGTGCAATGTTTAAGTGTAAAGTGTTTTGCAATAAGTTGATTATTGACAAATGTATTCATCATTAAGAATGATTATATGTACTCTTCTTTCCTTTCAAATTTAGAAATCATGATATTTTAACCACCACTGAAAACAAATCTATATTTGATATATTCAGCATTTTAAGCCCTTAACATGCCAATACAGCTCACTAATTTCAGATGGTGAATTTTTAAAAATATTTTCAAGTCATTAACTGAATTTTAAACTTCCTACATTCTGCACTAGGTGATAAGTACAACAGTTATCCAAACATTTTGGACAAAAGGGCCTCCAGGGACACAGATTGACCAGTCTGGTGTCGGAACCCAAGAACAACAAGCAGAGAAATCCTTGGAATATCACAAAATATATAATGTAGGGGCTTTAATAATGCTGAATACATGTAATTGCATGTAGCCTTGCATGTACGTATGTTTTGTAGTGGATCACATAAAATATATATAATGCATACAATTGTTGAAGATGTATTTATTTATATTTGTAAATATTCATCTAAGTTATTCTAAATACAACAATGGAGTCAATGATTCTTTTCATGGAGAGCTGCAGAGAGCTCATAGGCTCTTTCTACTGTTATAAAAACAAAATTTGACTTTCTTTTGTCACTTTGTTTTTCTTCACTAGACAACTATAAAGTTTTGTGGATGCAAAGACTTACTTTTTTGTCATGGTGATGAAAATGTTATAGCAGGTTTTGAAGGCTTGGTGAGATGATCTTCAAAAGGAAAAAGCATTTACCTTAAATTTAAAACAAATCCTAGAGTAGAGTTTTATGGCTATTGTTCCTCTGCAGGTAGATGCCAACATTTACTCTCACAACAAGAGACTAAACCTAACTTGTGTCTAAATGAGTGTCAGCTGCCCTATAATTATCAACATAGTAAAATAGAAAAAAAATCTGTTTTTAGAAAATTGTATGACAACTTTAGCCATAAAATAAAATAATGACTTACGTGAGGTTATGTTTATATGTGGTTCACAAATAAACACTATATGTGAACCACAAATAAATTAAACACCTACTTTAGTTTTGTCTAAATGGTGGACTGAACAAAAATCAAAAGCTGCCCATACCACAAGGCTGCAGGTAAGAAGTATGCAACTCAAACGTCAGTAAGAGTTCGAAGAGCAGAGCGGAAGCAGATGCGACTGAAGAACTGGCTGCAAACAGTGTTACAAGTTCCAAGGACGCATCAGTTACTACAAGATTTCTTGGGCCTAATGGAAAAGGTCACATACTTTCAGTCCCCAAAGGAGGTCGGTGACTTTCTGACCGGAACTTTGTTTAGCTGCAGTA
This sequence comes from Poeciliopsis retropinna, assembly GCA_010277075.1. Taxonomy (NCBI): domain Eukaryota; kingdom Metazoa; phylum Chordata; class Actinopteri; order Cyprinodontiformes; family Poeciliidae; genus Poeciliopsis; species Poeciliopsis retropinna. The sequence goes on from VMRM01000003.1 coordinate 8,498,102, forward strand.
TATGCAGTACATTGACATATTTCCAGAAACCTCGTAATGTGAAGTCTTAAAATTATGTCATGTGAAAAGGCTGAATATATATATGAAAAAAACAACAACAACAACTGTGTTTACCTGTATACAGTATATCTATTATCTTGCTAAGGCTTTCAAGGCATGTGAAACTGCTATAGCACCTGTGTTATTGTCTACAGTTCATTCATTCATTCATAAACTTTATGTATACAGGTCATTCCTATAAAAAATATTACTGAATTCACTATGCAATATAAAATGTGCTTTGTTACAAGTAGACATCATTCAAATATCACAAAATGTATGTTTCTTTTAAAGTATCCTGTCCAGGAGTGCTACTCTCAGAATTGCTGGACTTCCAAGGAGAAGATCGACACACTTCTGTATATAAGGTTTCCCCAAGGTAAATATGGTGAAATTGGACCCACAGACATCCAAAGCTTTAAATATGCCTCCACAAGGGCAGATCCCCACAAGAGAGCTCCAAACCCAACACAACCATGGACCAGCACATGAGCCCACTCCAAGCCCCCTTCCTCCTCCTTCACCCCACCACAAAGAATCCAATTACTAATGGTATAGTATAAAATATAAAGCTTAGTAGACTTCGAGTCAGATTTAAAACCCTTTGGAAAAGTAAAGTTAAAACATAAACGCAACATAACATCCTAAACCTGAAGAGGTAGTGGTTTCTTGTGTAAGGCATCTTGTCAATTTATGCCCACTATAATTATGACTAATATGGCATTCTCAACACTATATATGAACCACATGCATATGTGTGTAATTTACCACCATCTATCATCTATCCTTTCTTATTTGTAATATATTCCTCAGCATTACAGTCACAACAGTACATCAGGAGGGCAATCCTACTTAAATTTTTAAGCACACAATGATTAGAACTTGGAAAAAACATCAAAACCTTAATCTTAAATTTGACTTTTATGAAACTAGTAAAATCCACAGTACGTTATGAATGTACCGTATTTTAAAAACAAATTGACTTACCATGTGAATGATGTGGTTGTATTTTATAGTTGTTATTATTCTGTTTTCTAATGTATGTTGTTAAATAATTGACATGCTGCTTTGTCTTCTGTTTGTATTATGATATTTTTTCAAGTCTGAATTCAAGTTCATTCAGACTTGATTTCAAAATCTTTAAGCCACTGGCTTTCCCCAAACTAGTCAGAGCATCATGTCTTCATGTTGTTTAATAAATTCACATGAAATTATGAAACTCACACAGTCTTTGTGCTCAGTCAGGTTTAGAATGACACCCTGTCTAATCTTCCCTTTATTTAGTGTTTGCAGGACTGATTGAAAGCAGATGGTGTGGATAGGATGAACTCAAAACCCTTACACAGTGATCAACAGTGACGTTGGCCCTCATTCACACAATTCATTTTTGTCTGTCACAGTAATTAAGGTACTTGACCTAGAAAACAAAGATGGCAAATCTAATTTAAATTTCACTGTCATTCTGTGAAGATCAGTGTAATATATTACTGAAAATTTTTTAAACAATGCCTGTTAATCACAATCAAAGAGGACATTATGAAACTCAACATCGGGAGTGTAATATACCTCAGTTTCCATGGTGACAAACAATTCATGTTTGGTGCAGAACATGACTTGTTAATCTGTTGATTCTATGCTGACAGTCAATACTTGATACAGGTATACAGGTGTGAATCTTACCCAGTGTGGAGTGACATTCTATAGAACATTGAGCAGATACGTTGTTTGCCATATTCAGTCATGTCTCACCTGCTGACCAGCTGTTCTTTGTTTGTCAACCTGCTTGTTAACGCCTGCCACTTATCAGCTTCAGACTGCTTACAACTTACCCAGCTGCTTCTCTTTGTCTGATTAACCTTCCTGTGTCTTTTAAGAAAGCCCATAATACACTCAGTTTAGTCAGTTTAAGTTTGTCTGACCTTAAATGTCAAGGGATAAATACCCCCAAAACCCAAAACATTACTTTTCAAGAAAATAAGGACAACATCCTTATTTTAGTCAAGTTAAGTTTATTTACATAGCATAATTCAGCAACAAGGAAATTCCAAGTTCTTTACACCATAAAAATATAATATCGTAACAAATTCTGAAACAAGCAATAAATATTACATTGCTTCAAATGCCATCATCAAGCAAATATGCATCACATATATTAACTTATGTTCCAGCTATTATTGATCAAAGGCAGCTCTAAATGGGAGGGTTTTTTTAAAATGTAAACAAAGTCAGTCTTTCAGCTATTTTGGAGTTTTATGTAAGTTTGTTTTTGGAGTCAATGTAAGGACATTAGAGCTGGGGTGATATGCTCTTCTTTTCTCGTTTTGACATTGTGGATTGTCAAGCCACAATGCCAGACAATAAGTCTTGAAGCACTTTACCCTTTAAAATACTTCAAGACTTATTTTCAAAGAAAATGCCTGTAATAGCACTCCTAACATACAGAGTACCTAACGTGTTTCCTTGTCTGTGCTGTTGCCACCAACATTGCAATGTAATTTATTTTCAGTTCTATTTCTGTACAATGTATATAAAACTTTAAGTGTTATAAACATACTTGTAATTTAGGCTACATAATCGCAAATGTTCTTTTAGTGTAAGTCTAAGGCAATATTCTAATTTTAAAAAATTGAATAAAAAAAGCTAAAGATTGAAAACAATAGTCTGCATGTCATCCAGATAATTGATTTCCCCTTAAGAAAGGGGTTGTGGGAATAATTAAATTTTTAATAATGTTCTAGTTTAGCAAATATGACTGTAAGAATGTTATGCAACAGTTACATAGTTAACAATAAGGTGCGTGCATTTTCTAAAGATCAATTTTATTCTGTAGTGTTTATAAATGAAACATCATAGAAAATAAACCACACATCCAGATGTGGCAACAGGGATGTGTGTATTGTATGTACTTGGTGCATGCATAATTGGGTGGTAGAGATAAGTGCCTTGTGTATCAGAGAGTACGTGCTTTCTTGTGCACATGATGACATTAGAGCTCCAGACCCTCCTGTGAGGTTTCAATTATCAAAGCTCACAGCTGCTTAGCGTTTGAAAGCCTGGAGAAAAAATCCACAGATAAGCAGGTTAATGCAAAATGGAGTACCGCTTAGGGCCAGAGTTTCTCAGCCTGTCCAGGACCCGGGCATTATTACAGCTGCAGGCAAAGAAACACATACTTGCAAGACAAAACCTCTAGAATAATTTTATTTTTTATTCCAGAGAAAAATATACTTAGCAAAGACGTTGTACTTTTTTTCAGCGTTAGTTTTTTTGCAGCGTTAGTTTGTGTTGTCCACAAACTAACGCTGCTGATTAGTGTTCGATTTTTTACTTTATTATATTAAATCAGACTTCTTTATGAATGTGCTGTTTACAGAGGAGTTAATCTAATCACAATACCAGTCAGAGACAGAGGAGGAGGAGAACAGAGCATACTGATTAGATGGAAAATGCTAAAAAATACAAAAGAGAAAATTACAACAAAGGTCAGTTTCACAACATTACGAAAGAGTTTCCTAATGTTGTAAGAAACTGTTTGACCTTTGTTGTAATTTTCTCTTGAAGGTAACTGATTTGTCATCTGAAAAAAAGAATGGTAGTTACAGATAAAACCAGGTGTTCACATGAAGTGCATAAAACACCCATAGAAATCCAAAAATTTATTTTAACCCCAGAACAATAGCAAAAGATAACACAAGCTATATCTGATATAAGTGTGTCATTATGTGCAGTAAAAACAGTCCTGTGTATGGATGGCCTAAAAAAGTTCTCAGAGGGAATTCCTCTGGAACCAAAAACAATACGTAAAGACAAATTAGGGTTTGCAAATCACTCAGGAACAAAGACCTTAATTTTCAAGACACATCCGGTTGCCTAATGAAACCAAAATAGAACAGCTACATGTTTAGGAAAAAAGGGGGAAGAGCTCTAGAGCAGTTTGTTCTCGAAGACTATATTGACCATTCTTGATATAAATTGCCACATGAGTGAAACGCCGCTGGCAGATTTCATCCAATTATTGTGTGCATCTTGGCGATCAAAAAAAAAAAAAAAGAACTGCAACAAGACCATGTCTTGCTGGTCTTGCTGCACAGATAAAGATCTTGCATGTGTCAGTACTAAATTGTTATAGTAGTGTATGGATAATGCCCAAGGTGCTCCTTCCTTTTCCTTAGCTTGCAAATTTAATCCAGTAAATAAATTATTCATTCATTAATTCAAAAGGTTGTCTTTGAGTGTAATTTTTCACATTGTGGAGAAAAAACATGAATTGGTGAATTTCTTCAGGCGACAATAGTAGCTCAGGAAAGAGGTGGAGGAGATCAATATTTTCACAGATTATCTGTCTCATATTGTACATGGAAGCCTTTTTAGCAAACTGTTAAAAAAAATAAAAATATATATTTACACTGCTCAAAACAATAAAGGGAACACTTAAACAACACAATATAACTCCAAGTAAATCAAACTGCTGTGAAATCAAACTGTCCATCTGGGTTTTGTGTTTTTAGAGTGTTCCCTTTATTTTTTTGAGCAGTATATATATATATATATATATATATATATATATATATATATATATATATATATATAAAATACACACAGCACCTTTAAGAGAAGTACAGAATGCACACAAAATTGCTCAACCACAAGTGTAATTCATATTGTCAACATATTGTCTTGCTTGAGCTATTCATCTCTGCAGTCCCTTCAAGAACTGCAGATTCTTTGAAGCGACTGCTGCTGGAAACTTACTGCTTTGTCTGTTTCTTTTTTTTTTAATATGGATACAATAGTTCTCAGTGAGTCAGACTAAGCTAAGTTTTTTAGCACTGCTTTAAGCTCTGCAACTTTATCCCTTATCTGTCTTCTGTCTTCCTTGGTCTTCATGATGACGTTTGCTCACTAAGGTTTTTTGAAAATTCTCTAAAGCTGTGTTACTCAACCACAATCCTCAAGGCACACTGCCTTGCATGTTTTACATAATTCCCAGCTTAACACACCTGATTCAGATTAATCCAGTTCAGCAAAAGCCTGTTTTGATGCATGGAAACATCTAAAACATATGTTTTCCTTGAGGACCAGGATTGAAAAACACTGCCTTATTTTATATTTATATTATTTCATATTTGTGCTAAGGTAGCACACAGTTCTCAGACTTTCCAGTGTAAATATTGTTTTCTGACTGCTGATTATTAAAATCTTTTTTCAGTCATGTACCTCCTGCTGTTGTCTGAGGTTGGATCCCCAACAGTACATTGACATGATCTTTTTTTATTATTTTAATTTGTATTATTCACTTTGTGTTTTTAAACTTTACATGGCTCTTTATTGCTTCCAATACCGTACCAGGGGAATTACCTAATGTTAATTCTTGTTAGGGAAGGAAGTTGACAATGATTTGTTTAGTGTAATATTTGAAAGCAGATTGTATGTTAAAATAAAAAAATAAAATAAAAAAATCAGTTTTCTCAATTGGATAAATTGACTTTGAACTATTTAATCGTAAGCACAAACATTTAGAAAAAGCATAAAATCTTAGGAAGGCATTTGAAAAAGCTAAATTCATTTGTCTGTCTCCTGTTCAATGTTGTCTTTCTTCTTCTGTCCCTTTTTGAGTTTATGGTTTTCTGTGTTGTTAGTGCTAATAAAACATAATCACTCATTCATGTTATGTCCTTTATGCCTCCATGATGGCCTGGCCTTCCCTTGAATAGTCACATCTGTGTCCTATTATTTCCCTTTAAACTTAGTTTTTTCACCCCTCATTTCAAGTCACATACCATTTACTTTCTTTGTTCTTTGTATTTTGGCTCAAATACCAAGAGCCACAGCTGCTCTTGCATTTGACCGAACGCCTAGATAGTGGATGATTTCTTTATAACAACATCTCTTGCACTTAATCCTCTCACTTGTTTATCTTGTACTTTGAAGTATGGAATCTGAAAAAGGACCCTCTGAGAGCTGAATTTGTTTCACAACTTTATATTATATTTATATTAAATTGCTTACATACCTAAAAAAACAGCAACAACAAATGGAGTAAGTTACCATGTACAGGTAGGACATTCTTAAAAATGTTTGTTTTTTTCCCCAATCTTTAAATTCTTTGGTATGATGTATTTGTTAATTTATCATCGTATTACTATTGGAATGTAACCTTTGCTCCAACATTCATTTTCCCATATGTCAGCTCTTTCAAGCATATCTTTGTAAAGCTGTCCATCCAGCAACTAGATATTGTTTTGTGTTTCTGAACTTTGCTCGAGTCTACTGATTTTTCTTTTTTTTTTTTTTTTCTCACATCATCCATTGATTGATAACCTGTGGGCCAAACTTTGCCTGAGGTAAAAAAAAAAGTGTTTTTCATTTAGTCTTTGCTGTTGTGCTTTGGGCATCAGAGGTTTTTCCTTTGTGGTATTCTGCAGGACTTGCGTAAGATTAGTCTCGGTGGTTACACAAGCCATACCACTCAGAGCTGAGTTTCAGAACGCAGAAACTCATTGGCCTAGACATAAAGAAAAGCAAACCATTGAGGCTGAATCCTTTTTTTCTGCCTCTTTAAAAGGAATACGAAGCTGAAAGAGACTACATGTTTGGCACCTGCTTAAATCTGACCTCATCAGCTCAAAAGAATTGAGGAGATGAATTGAGCTCTATTTATAACTCATGTTGGTCTTCAGTGTTGCTATGTTTTTTTTTTTGTTTTTTTTTTAACAAAGTTACTGGTCCAGTTAATAGAGGCTCATCCAGGCTTTTGGAAATATAGCTTGGTCAGTGAATTTACCCTGATGGTGAACAAGCATTCAATAGTTATTATTGTACAGAGAGGAAGAAAGAGAAAGTCACAGAGAGACGGGGAGAGAGAGATTTTGTTTTACTGTTTCTTAGTACCAGGTATTTTATTTTTTTCTTATGAGGAATTGACAATTACATTACTGTGTAGACATGCAATTCCATCATGGTCCTATAAAAAGCTTTTGCACAATCTACAATACATTTATCAAGGTTTCAATGGGGAATTGGAGTCATCTCTATTTAATTTTCTAAGGAGATTTTAAGCATCCTTAGAAAATTTTCCTTTGTGGTGTTCAGAATCCATCCACCATTCTGAAAATGTCATAGTATCCTTGAAAATGTCACAGAAATCCACCCCAAGTGTCCCTCTCTAAGTGGGTTCAGATACCTGCTGCTGAATAAATAAAATGATTTCCAGGAAATTGTTTACTATTTTTTTGTCCTTTTCTTGTCTTTCTTTAACATGTTTTAAGATTTTACCTCTCCTATGAAATTAGTCCTTTGTCAGACATTACAACAGCCTTAACCTTAAAGTTGAGTAGCACTTCGCTCAGTTTCAGTTGCTTTCTGTTTAAGTTGTAGTAGACCTGACCCTGGTGACTAAAAATAAACACAAGCCATATTTAACATTGTTCACTATATTTAAATGTAAATTAAATAGACAAAAACAAAGCAAAATAAGCATATGTACCTATATTCAGACACTTAGCAAGTAATGAAGTAGGTGATTTTGCAACTACTTTAGTTACTTTTAGCAACTCTTGGGAATGCTAATTTCCTAACTAAGGAATTGGCATGACTAGTTTTGACTGCTGTTTTGTTCAATTTGGTGTCTTATATGGGATGGGTGAGTAGTCATGTGCATTCTATGTTGTGAGTATGGGTGAATGTGACCAGTCGATGTGATGCATATCAGAAAGATGTAGCACTACATCTGCTCACACAGCTCTACTTTTCTGTACATAGCTCTTTGAGTGGATGAACTTGGAAATGCAACTGCAGTCACCTAAATTAATCTGAAACACAGTGTAAATAACTTACTGATAAACGTGGAGGAGAAACTACTATTGAAGCTCCAGGAGCTCCTTTGTTGAATAATTCAAAAGGATTCAGAAGCTAAAAACCTTCCAAGGCATATTTTATTCTATACTTTGAACCGTTAATGGAGAGTTCAACCGGCTTGAGGATCTTAGATGAAAGCAGTGCTTTAAGTGTAAGTCAATCCTTACTGTCCTTAAGCTAGTGCTCTAACATGAGACCAACTGATATGTGTAAGTATCAGTTGGTTTTTAGCAACTCCTGGGAATGCTAATTTCCTAACTAGCATTCCCAAGAGTTGCACTGCACAGTCACTAATGGAAATAATGTAGGTCTGCAAATCACAGACGTTTACTGTGATAATAAAAGAACAATTTTACTTGTAAGACCTTCAAGTAAACAAGTCAGATCCATATTTATGGATGGATTTGAATTATAAAACGGATTAAATTGCAAACATACAGATGAATACGCACATACACACACACACACACACTTTAATAACTAATAAATTGATCAAAACATCAATCAGTCTCCTGTTTAGACACTTTCCTACAGCAAAGAACTCACTGAATAGGCTGTGGTAAATGTCTTTTAGCCTATTCAGAGGTGTGTCTCATTTCCCAATTACCCTCTATGTATTTATACCGACCTGTGTTTCTTGTTCTATGTTGGGTCCTTGTCGAATCTGTCAATCTGTCTTGTCCTGTTGCGTCTTGTTTGGATTATTCCAGTTGCTACCAGTGGTGAACCTTAGACTTCCGGTCGTCCTGTGATGCCTGGACTTTTGGATTATTTGTGTATTTTTCATCATTAAATCATCATTATTTACTCAACCATACTGGGTCCTCAGCATCTCTCTCACCACCTCACACTGCAGTTCATGACAATAATAATAATAATAATAATAATAATAATAATAATAATAATAATAATAATAATAATAATAATAATAATAAAACCTTTAATCCCTTTTTGTTTTTTTCTTCATATGTTGATTAAGTATTACGGCACCGTTTTCTATAATTTATCACCATGCTTTGTTATTGCTCTTCTCCTGATCTTCTTATACTTAGCATTGAGTAAAAGCTAATATTTTATTCATATCATATATCCACAAATGATTATGTGTTACACCACATCTTTTTACAATGCACAGCAAAAAACAGAGCCTAACCAGCAAGGGGAACATTGTGACCACAAACATGGCCAACATTTGCCCAACTATTCCTACTGCAATGTGCAGTTTAGGATAAGTAAATGCATTAAAAAAATGAATGACTACCTTCATTGTCAATAAACTAAAGAAGGATTTATGTAAATGTAAAAATACACAGCAAACAAAACATCACAACTTTTGAAGCACAACTTTATTTTGAATAGTCACAGACAGATAAACAGGGCAATACCATAATTGAATAATATCAACATACGCAGTCAATAGTTTTTCAAATCACAGTATACATTGTAATTTAACACATATGTCTGCGAGCTCCTTTTATATCTTGCAAGTCACCATCCATTTTTTGGCAATGCAGTATCGCTTACATATAAATGTTGAAAACACCTCAATGAAAAACAATTAGCAATTAGCTATTTTCTAAAATGTTTAGAGAGTATATAAGCATGAAAATATGGCATTCTGATATTAGATGAAGCTATTTTCACAGTGTAGAGCTCATGTCAAGATGTTCATACAGCACAGCCAATTGATAGTTTTGTTGAATTTTGGGAATTACAAAGCAATGAGAACAGGCATCAGTGACATTCATTTGCTGTTGCACAAGCCATCATAAACATTGATTGTAGAGTTAAAAAGAGGTTATAAAAATGAACAACTTAAATTGTTAAGCCATAGAGAGTGTTTGTATCTTGCATTCTGTTTACGGTTGCCACTAAAACTCATTGTGAAGCAAGTGGCTTTATGTTTCTTGCATTCGGTTAAGGTGCACTATACCAATATTCGTATGTTGTAATACTGTTTTGTTTGTGAATAGTTACCAACCAACTTAATATTTAATACTTAATATTTGTGTTTTAAGTTTTTAAATTCTAAAGAAAAGTCAAAAAATTGCAAAAGTGCAAAGGAGTGTCTTGGCAGGTTGATAAACTGAATTTTAGTTTTGTAATAAATTTGTGCTGGAAATGCATTAAAATTCAGATCCCATGTGAAGAAACTTTTTAAAGGTTAGTTCGTTGGTTGGAGGTAGATTGATAGTAATCCATTTTAATGTCTGACCTATATTTACTACAAGGGTTATAATTTGGAGTCACGATTTGTGAAAACTGTATTTTTATTATTAATGGAAATACAATGCAAGTTGAATAAGTAAAAAAATAAAAAATAAAAAAAAAGTCATCCTAGATAAACCATTATTAAGGATAAATTCTTTCTGATAATTGGTCCATCTCAGTATAGTTCTCTGTTGCACTTTCCATCTTCGGCACCTGCTTTAAATCTTTATGTCATCCCAGTGTTTAGGCCCCACCAGCTAAAATCTGCCTACTGTCAGGCCAGTCACAGCCTTTCTTCTCTTGAGTAGCACAACTTTCTTTCTGGCATATTTCCTGAATCATTTTGGATTTCAGGAACCTTCTATAAGAGTCTTTTTCCATCAAATTGTAGATCATCTTCTGAGCGTCATCAAAACAGGATGGGCCACCACTTTCAATTTCCCGCCTTGTTTTTTCTCTAGTAGCTGCGTCCAAGTTTACCTTGAATAAAAAAAAAAAAAAAAGAGGCAAAGTAGAAATCAGGAAACTTGGATTATATTTTACAGGTGCAGGTGTAGGGCAAATGGAACGCCATCTTCTTAGTAAACTGCCAACTAGATCCAGAAAAATCTTAAAACTTTATTTTGGGAGGGAGGAGGCAGTTACAACTGTGGCAAAAAAAATCTCCAAGTTATTCGCTCTGAGTCATAAAACACTGTGAGAGAATGTAGTGAAAAACAACAAAAAGCCAAAGAAAAATAATGAGCTCAGCAGAAAGCTGCTTTCACCAAGATTGGCAACACTGTTCATTGTTGAATTTTCTGGGGGGAATTAAAGTCCTTACCTAGTGATCACATTTTCTTGTTTAATTAGAAAGACTGAATACTTTTTAACCATATCATTTATGTGCATTTCTACTTTCAAAAGATATTTACCTTTGATGTTTTTTTTGTTATTATTATTATTAGTTAGTTGCCTATTCTAGTTCTTTATATACTTTATTCACAAATATGCAACAATAAGACTTAATTTAAAACTTATTTTCTTAAATTATGTTTAAGACAGTAAGTGTTGTATAATGTTTACATAATCAAACTTACTGATTTCATTCAAGTGTTTTTATCAAATAATGAAAAAAATCTTCACCTCATTTGGAGCGTCTGCCTCAACATATTGTTGGTATATTTGCTTGGCTTTGGTTGCCATCTTGGAAGGTGGAGTCTTCTTGTAGTCCTCACAAGCAATCCAGAAGTAAACATTTTCCTGGCTGAATTCTGACTTCAAGAAGCTGGTAAAGATTGTGCGGCCCACTAGGAGTCAGAAAGAAATGATGTAGATATAACTTAACATCCGCTCATCCATCCATTTGGACACACACTAACGTCTAAGGGAAATATTAATCAATAACTATTAGGTTTCTGGACTGCCTGTACTTTTTAACTGTAGGAGGAAGCCAAAGTACCCAGAGGATCATGCAAATTTTACAATTCAATTCATGACAGAAATATCACATATGTGACTACACCAATAGAAAATTAGTTAATGCCAAATTAAATTAAATAACCAAAGTGACACTTTTGATAGCTTAAAATGGCAAAATGTCTATTTTGTGCTGGTCCTTGCCCATGTTGGTTTTGTAAATGAGAACTAGGTTTTAATTGTCTTAACTCATCAAATAAAGGTTAAATTAGCAGTTAGTCAGTCCCTACTTTTCAGGTAATCCAAACCAAGGACATGCATAATGTATTGCAAAGTAGAAAAGCTTACAAAGTTTTTTGAAATATCTTAAAAACTATTTTGACCACGGAAATGAAACCCCTTAAAATTGATCATATAGGTTTCTTTAGAAAATTTCACACTTTACAATGTAAGCCGTTCTTGACTTTAACTATAGCACAATGGAGACATTTGACTACAGCCGCAGTTTGAACTTTTACAGCATATGTAGCAAGTAAAAGCATTGCTACTGTCCAAATCTGAAAATCCAGAGAAAACTATGTAGGATCAATGTAGTACTGATCATTTGTGTTCAAACAAAAGGAATAAGATGAATTGTCATTGATCATAATTAATTAGTATTCACACAAAGACTCATCCATCTGCATCATCATTCGTTTAACCTGTGTTATAAATATCAGCTGATTGTTAAGTTGCCTAAAGTATTTTAAAAAATAAAAAGTTTATTGTTTTAAATTTAAAGACTGCAGAGCAAATAGATATGAGCCTCTGCCGGAGACATAATACCAAAAAACTTAACAGACGCAGATGTGCTTATTCAAACTTCTGCACAACTGAAATGACAGATAATGGAAACCGTTTATGATAAACAAAGTCTTCTAAAAGAAGATCAGTTCACTAGAAGCTGATGACTGGAGGCAGAAGGAGGACATGACAATGTTGGAGGTCAGTGGCTAGGGTTCATGGGATGCATCATGTCAGAACTCAGCTGGTTCCCGCAAGGCCAATGCTCTACTGTCTATTACATACTCTTGACGAGATTCTCAGAGTGCTGAAATGCACAAACACAAATACACGCGCACACACACAAACTCTGCACTCGTCACAACGCCCTGAGGGGCCATCCAGTTGTGCCTCATGACACGTAGCAAAAACCCAGACCCTGAGAATTAAATGGGGAGTGCCTGTGCATGTTTGTACTTAATTTGTTCTTCTAACACCGTGACATCTAAGTTCCATTTGTTGAAAAATAGTGTCTCATTGTTGCATGCAAAATGTCACTTTATGAATAATTATGATAATGAAACCCTACAAACAAACTTCCACTTTTTATTTTTCAGGTTTAAATCTTTAAAATGTGGAACAGAGATAACACACGCATGCTGCTCTAATCAAAAACCTTATTGACAACCATTAACGAGTAAAGGGCTGCTGATATCAGGCTGCTGATAGTGTTCTCATGCCTGAAGCATCATTGTGTCTCATGAGAAACATTTACTCAGCTTATATAAACAGGTTTATTCTTTTACATAAACCCCAAGGATCTCCTGCTGAGAACTAATGAGTTCAGCATGACAGTCAGTGACAATGTAATTGGGATCAGATCAGGTTCTTTCAGCTTGATTTATATCTGTATCAGCTCCTGTATTTTGCCTCATTCTACCTTAAATTCTTTTTTCATAGAAGTGAAACTGCAACATTATACTCACTTTCACTGCTGATTACATGACAGAAAGACTCCTTCCATTTCTCCAGCTCAGCAGTGTTAGGGACTCTGAAATAAGACAAATAGTTTTTTTTTTTTAGCAGATATGTGTAAAAAACAAATAGTTAGATGCAAATGTGATTTTTATTGGTACATATTTATTTGGATTTTAAGATTCCACTGTTTTGTTTTGTTTTAGACTTGTTTTATCTTGCATACAAATTCTTAATTTCTGTTACCACCATCTCAATAAATAAGGTTTAATAAGATTGTGATTAGGATAAATGATTTATTTTCAATATTGCATAAAGAAATTTGCTTTTTTTTTTCTCCTTGAGTATTTTTAAATTATTGAGTGTATTATTCAGAATTCAGTGTTGACACCAGTGACAATAACATCTGACCTTTCTATCATGAAAACTTACACCTCCACAAATATCTCTCTGTATCGGCAAAACCAAAAGCCCTAAGAATAATAAAAGCTATGTCTAGGGGGGGAGCATGATTTGTATTCATATAAATGACTCCATGAACTAAATATTGATTATTTATCACTGTTAATGGATGGGTTATGTGTTACTGGAAAGAAAAGGTCAGCACCATCGCCGACTCATAGAGGACAATTACAAGCTTCCCGTGAGAATTACACCTGGAGGCAGATCAGGGTCAAAACAAGGTCTGTTGTTCCATGAGTTGTTGATGTTAAATTTAACTCTCCAGTCAAAACAACAGCAATCATAATAAAGGTATGAGTATTTTGGTCTAAACAGCTACAAAAGACTAAGTAGACTAAATGAACGGGTTTACTCTTTTCCATAAGAATAAACCTTATGTAAAAGGTTTATTTTTTACATATTTTTTACATTTCAGAGCTCAGACATGTGAGCTCTGATTTTCTAATAATGTGAAATTACATTCTGGCTGAGCACATCTTTGCAAGGTCTCTTGTAACATAAATCAACACATCAATCAATCAATTCGCTTTAACGCTACCAAAATTACAAAATAAAAGGCATTCTCACTACTGAAAAGAATCCTCAGTTTCAATTATTTATTGAAAGAGGCAAAACTAAATATCAGGATCGTCTCGTGGGATAAGAAAGCATTGAAAGCACTTTACAGGTAATTTTGTTCATCAACAAATATTTTATGATTGTGTTCAAACAACATTAGACTAAAATAAAATAGAACAAACAAACCAAGACATGTGTTTATCTGTAGTACTCTCTCCTATATGAATATGTGTATTGTTCTTAATGTAACAGGTGTATTAAAATGAGCATTAGGATTTATTTTTATCTTCTGGAAAATGAACATGTTAAACTTTGGGACAAATCAAATTTAACAGAAAAAGAAAACAAAACCTTCTGAATTTTTCTTACCTCTTTTTAACAGCCGTTGCAGTTTTCTCCTTTATCTCCCTCTGATCTGCGGCTTGAGGTTCAGGCTTCTGTAGTAAGAAGCTTATTTTGTGCTTGATGTCTTTAGCACTGTGGAAACATGCATTTCAAAGGTTTCAGTTTGTGTGCATTGAAAAAAAACATCAAAAGAATGGCTTAGAAGCATAGAAGTGTTCAACAGCTCTTATATTTAATTGATAAATATAATATACAAACTGGTTTCAAAAAGTAGTATTCTGTTTCAAAAAATATACAATTAAAAAAAAGAGCAGACAGTATTTGATTTGATTTCCCTTAGCATAGCAACTTATTCCCTCTTATTGTTTTAATTACACTCATCTTACCTTTTCAAGCAGGTGGCAGGGAGTGTTGCTAGTCCTTTACACATGATGGAACTCAAAAAATTCAAAAGTCAACTTATTTTTCTCAATGACAGAAGAGAGGCTACTGAGCAATTGTGACCAGCAGAGTTTTTATAGCGTTGTCCTTCAGCATTAGACAGCTAGCTGAACGTATCTCCACCCCCAGCAGTGATTTATACCAGCAGAAAGCATTGAGAGAAAAGCAGCCAATCGCAACAGATGGAGAGAGGAAGAGAGAGGCGGAGAACTAGAAGCCGAGGGAGGGGAAAAAAAGGGGTGAAGACACAATAGAAACTGAAAACAGATGAGATTCAAATCAACCTGAACAAAGGGTAATTTCTTCCTATTAAGGTCATTGGGGTGTTTGAGGAACTTGTGAAGGTGTTCATATGAAGGAGAAAGAAAAAGAAAAAAGTATTTATCTCCTTCATAAATCTAACCTAGGCTTTGGCAGTGACATATGCTTGTGCTCTTTTTTTATTGCACTTAACAAGGTATTTCTGCAAAATCATTGTCATTTGTTTTCATTGAAAGAGTCTCTTTCAATAAATGTCACTGCAGTGAACTTTCACAGATCAATACATAAGGATAAATTCCTTCAATAACATTGAAGGACTGTTGATGAACATTCCTATTGGGAGCATCACGCCCTGCTTTATTTGATTCTGAGATCTAAATAACATAAGAAATCTAACTTTGTAATAAGCAGCGTGCAGGTATTTATGCACGCTTGAAAGCAATATATATATATCTATATAGATCTATACATATATAGATCTATATAGATATATCTAACTATATATTCTCTTTCTCTTTGTTTCCTTAGGGAAAAACAGAAATTATTTTGAATTTTTTTTACATTTTAATAATCCTCTGCAGACTTTACTTTCAATATAATGCTCCACTTGATTTGCATTGATATTGAAGACTTGATTAGAATTTGCTTTGGCTTACTTCAAATACATTCGACACGAGGATAGAAAAGAAAGGGATAAAAGATATATTTGTTATATTTCCTCCACCCATTCCTAAGGGCGGTGGAGCAAGAATTTAAAAGGGAGAGATAGAAAAAAGATAGAGGAGAGAAAGAATAACAGATAGGGGCTTATTGGGCAACTCCTGACTAGGAGAAAAAAGTTGCCTCAAGAAAAGTTGTGGAAAAACTCAAATCCCCTGGTCACTTTTCTTGATTTTAGAGTTCTCTCCAATAAGCTCGAGGGTTGTTACTTTGCTCCTTTCCTTCATATTAAAAGAGGGATGGTTAGGATTCGTGTCCATGCTTATGTACCACACATAAGCATGGTACATGCTCCTGTAATCTGAGCATGTGATCCTCAGATTACAGGAGCTTCTTTGAGTCTCTGGATGCGTCCTTATCTATGTATGTTGTCATATTCCTGAGGGACTTCTATACCCTCAGGAATAGGGTATAGAAGTAACCAATCAAACCAATCAAAGGTTACTGTTTGATTGGTGTGATTGGGAAAAAAAACCTTATCGATCTGAATTCAAGCTGGGTTTCGTAATTTGACTTCTGCAGTAGGCATGGGCTGTTCATAACTAACTTCACATACAAGCAAAAGGCAGTGCATAAGTGAGCTTAAAACCAGAAGCATGTACATTGAAATCAGTAGAACCCCTGAGTTAGACAACACATTTCAGATACTGAATTTGGCATCATTCCCTGGACAGAGTATAATTAGTTTTGGTCACTCCATCCCAATTACCTGATAATGGAAATCAAGGACGTAAATCCCATCTCATTATTGGGGCCGTCCATAAACAGGAAAATTTCTTAAGAGCAATTTTGGGGGGCTCGGCGAAGTTACAGTGAAATGTAACGTAAAATTTTTTGAACCACATTCAAGCTGCAGGACCAAAAATTACTAGTCACGCATATCAACAAACTGTTGAGAAATAAAACTAAAATTCAAATGTTGCTTCTATGCAAATTTTGTTCAGACTGACTGATCTAATCTCTGCTACACCTTTTCAAAAATTTAAGGTTATAAATAAAAAAGCTTAACTGCTCTTAATAAAATTCCTCATAATCATTGATTTATTGAAATGGCTCCCAATACAAGTTATGGGCTTTTTAAATTATAACTAGTGAAGTTGCTTTATTTTAAAGCCATTTTTAGTTTTGCCATGTCCTAGATGACTGAGAACCAACAAGTGGATAGAAATTAATATCTGGGGGTGGGGGGATATTATAACTGAAACGTAACACAGGGTCTATATAGAAAATATTCAGATTTTATTTTGTGGTTTTAAAGGCTCTACGTCGAATCCAGGGAGAAATAAAGCCATAAATTTCTGTTTCTTCTATTTGTTTTCTCTTCTGTTCTCGGCTCCCAAACACAGAGATGTCTGCCACTCCTCAGCCCCTATTGTGTTTACGCCTATGATGGAAATAAGAAATAAAAGCTTGTATGGACATAAATGACAGAAGGCTTTTTTGTACTGCCACCTTGGACAGAGATTCTTATCACCCATGACGCTCACTGAAAGCATGTTTTCAATTTTTCTTCCTTATTTGGTCTTTCTTATAATCTCTCTAACGTTGTTCTGTCACAATGTGCAACATATCACCAGCTTTAGAGCAAGTCTACAAAAGAGTTTTTACTTTTTTA
Organism: Poeciliopsis retropinna; assembly: GCA_010277075.1. Lineage (NCBI taxonomy): Eukaryota > Metazoa > Chordata > Actinopteri > Cyprinodontiformes > Poeciliidae > Poeciliopsis > Poeciliopsis retropinna. The sequence goes on from VMRM01000003.1 coordinate 8,515,746, forward strand.
ATCCTTTAAAGGTTTAGATGAATTCTGTGTTTTTGTATGAGACAGTCTATGATCCACTTTTGTCTTTTTCACAGTCTTTTGGTTAGATTGTCAAAATATATGTGCAGGGCCCTCATAATGGAGGTTTGCTTAGTTTCTACCAAAACAGAGCTGCTTATGAATTCTGTCTCGCAGCCCCCTGCAGCTGACCAGCACTGATCCAGACAGCAGGATGTAATTAGAGCCCCAGATGCCAGCCAGTCGCAGCAGGCAAAGACGACGAAGCCTCTGTGTGGTTGTGGTTCTTACAAAGTCGCACACAATCATTCAGGTTTAACAGGAAAGTAATTGGAAAAACATCCAATTTGAGAAGAAAAACTATTCTGATTTTAGTCAACAAAAAATGGAAATGAACCATAAGTAATCATAATCTTCCAGATGATACAATTTGCAAAAAGTAATATTCATATTTGTCTCAGGATTGTCATTCAGTTTTGATGGATTAGCATTGTATAACAGAACAATTATAAAAGATCATTTTGAACTTGAACAGGACTTTAATTTTCCTTTGTTAATAATTTTTAGATATAAAATAAATACTAAATAAATAACTTGGTTTGGTAAATAAATATTCAACATTTGGTACATATCTTGGTTTGGTAAAGTGTGGGTTTGATGGCAAAAGAAAAAACCCAATGCCAAAAAGTACTTATTTCACTTGTTTGAAATGAGAAATAAGTTGTAAACCAATGAGAGGTTTTACTTGTTAACAAAAAGAGACTCTGCTCTCAGGTGCTGTACAACAGGACAGTTTTGTCAAGTTGATAGAATAGGTATTCACTGATCAAATGACCTTGACTCTTTTTTGTTGTCTGTAACCATAACCATTAAGTTTCTCAGGTCAAAAGATGTTTTGTTTTGTTTTATTTTCGCTATTTATGTGATAGATATAAATAGCGCATAGATATAAGTACAACGCATAAGCAGTCTTCCAAAGATTACTGTTAAGTAATTAAATAACTCCATATTTAACTGTGATATTTCTGTAATATGAAAATGTAACCCAAGTAAAATATATTGAATATGTGAAAAAAAACTTTCACAATCAGATTATAGCGCCCTAATATTTAACCCCACATTTATCCTATTCATCCATCCATTGTCTATAATTGCTTGCAGGTTATCTGGTGCTTATCTGGTGCATTTCTCTGTCGGCCATTGAGGGCAAAGTAAACCCTTGAAAGGTTAATTCTATTATCTCTTCACTGTAACTCAGTCATATTTTTGGACTTCGGGAGAAAACCAGAGAGAACCCACGCATGTATATGGAGAACAATTCAATGCAGAAAGGCTCCAGGTTGAGACTCAAACACAGCTGCAAGGCAGTAATGCTTCTAACTCACAGGTGTCAAACTCCAGTCCTCAAGGCCTGGTGTCCTGCAGTTTTTAGTTGTGCCACAGGTACAAAACACTGGAATAAAATGGCTTAATTACCTCCTCCTTGTGTAGGTCAGGAGTTGAAATAGCATGACCTTGATGAGTATTGATCAATAGCATTACACAGCTTTTCAATTAAGCGATTCATTTTCAATATTGGCATGAAGTGGAATGGGTCTCTTCTCTGGGGACAGTACACTACAGGATAGATGACTGTCAGACTGACTGCAGTGCTTAGGACGACTCATGGTAGTCTTCTCTGTTCTGCTCATGGAACAGCAGACATTCTGGTAGAAACTCATAAACATTAATTATGGATCACCTTTAATATTGTTTAGTGGTACAAAAATTGGAGCACAAAATTATTATTTTGTAAACTTCTTTCACTGGTCTGGTGTCCGGCCTGGACTTTGCTGCCTTATGCATTTCTGCTTGATTCTCATCTCTCTTCATTACTCTATCTGGATTTCTCCCATTGTGCTCAATTTCCAGATTGAATTTGGAGGATAAGTTGTGAACAATGTAGTTCACTTTCTGTGCTGCTTTATAATTTTAGTCTGCCTATATGGTGAGAGGGCTAATGTATTTATATGCCATTTATGCCCATTCAGTTATTTCCTATAACATTGAAAAGGCATCTCTAGCACAGTTTCTTTGACATCCATTTTAAGATGAGAATTGTGACTCTGTGGCCATCTCTCCTAAGATGAAAAGTGTGGTGAGAGAATGTATCAAGTTTTCAACATGGTTTCTCTCCTCCTCGTAGGCCGAAACAACACATATCTTTTGGTATATCATGTACTTTTGCATGTCATGTAAATAATTATGTGGGCCACCATGGCCAAAATGCCAGGGCCATTTTTTCAACCCTGCACAGCACTCACAGTCTGAGAGACAAGCTGGAGATGTCAGCAGTGGACTAGCACCCAGTGGATCCTGTCCTCATATACCTACTGTATATGAGGACACAGGTCTGTGTTTCAGAGAAGCTGGTCTGCAGTACGGGGGCCTTGAAGATAATTATGCTTGCACTGTTCCTTTTTAGATTCTACACTGTGTCCATCAGGTCCCCAGTTTGCTATCTTCAGAAGTTTTCTAAACATTCTGCCATAGTCTGTCTCATCACAGGTGTTGCTGTTACACTGACATTTCTGCACTGCAGAACAATTGTATTTCCTCTTCTGTAAAATTACACATGGCAGTATGAATCCTAAGAGCCGGTGCTTAGGACAATATTTCTAAGCATCAGCTTAGAAATATTGATATTTTCTTTACCTACTTAACAGTATGAGATTATGCTACTGCAATAAGGGGTAGGTGTAGTTTAAGCCTTTTTTTTACACACAGTTTTAGCAAAGGAAGTCATAAATGTTGAGAGAACTGTACATCCTCCCACCTATGACACAGTTGAAAGGTGCGTCAGAGCATGATGCACTTTATTATCTTCTTTCATAATACATCCATTCTGACGTCACGGAATTATACATCTTCCTATTTTACATATTTAAACGGAGGTGAAAGGAATAAACTGGAATAATTGCTGGAACAGGATAATTTTTTGTTGTTGTCTTTGTCTGAACAGTCAGATGAAATAAGTTTTTCATCTGACTGTTCATCTGACTAAATTTTTCACATTGTTGAAAACACACAGAAAAACACTGCTTTGTAAATAGATTAACCTGTTTATTCCAGTCTCAAGAAAAAAAAAGCCTATACTAAAAGGAGCACATGGCCAAATTTATCAGACAAGAGAGACATTTAAAGACTGCAGAGTTCTGACAGGACACAAATTCTGCAAAACTGAGATAGCCTTAGACAACCTAACATCTAATCTTGCCAAGTTGTGAGAATGATAAAAAGTTTTCTGTAGTTGAAATAAATAGTAAGTTTTTCATCCAAAATGGTGCCCTATGTACATGTGGACAGAGTCTATCAATGTAATGAGCCTCGACTTTAGGAGCAGTTCTGCCTTGAGTCTAGTTTTAAACTCTAATCCACTTTGAAACTCAGGTATGCTAACATTTATCCCTTGTAGATGCCTTTGTGCATTAACCCCTGATATGCAGGTCACTTCCAGTATATTGGTACAATATGCTACTCTCTAATATCTATGTTTTATTTTTATTTTTTTTATTTTGGCATGTAACCTGTACTAACAGGGTCATTGCTAGTCATTTTGGTGCCCTAAGCATAGGTACTTTCTGTTGCAAAGAATTGCTTTTAGGAGTAGTTTTACTGACTTGTACTTTAACATACATGTGGGTGGAGCTACAGAACATATCAAGACACAGTTGGAACAGAATTTTTCTCTTTTTTGAGAAAAGAGAAACAGCTGCTGATTAGAAAGGTACATTCTGTCCTTTTAGCTGTGGGAGGCATGTTGAACACAAACAACGAGGTACAGTTTTAGAGGCTCGGCTAAATGACCTGTGGCATTGAACTCATTGTGCTTGCACACCGGGCGACTGCGGTGATTATTTACTGGCCCTGTCAGTATGTCATTCATGTCCATTCATAATAAGCTATGATGAGGCTACGTGAGGAACAGCATGTAGGTGCAGTCATCAAAAAATGCTGCTACTGGAATGGCCTGCATTCACGGCTTTGATCTCACATGGTGTTAGTGAGCAACCTTAATTGGTGTTATTTTTAAGTACATGTTGCTGTGTATGGAAATGTTTCAAAAAGTCTCAAAATTGCCTGGAAGCCTTATGTGTAATTGCTTGTGTTTGTAAAGAGACTAAGTGCCACAAAGATAATTTTATCTCGTTCCCAAAACCATATGCACACATTGTTTACAAGATATATGGTGATGAATTGATGCATGAATCATATGGGGACAAGTCTGCAAGCTTTCACATTTTTAATGTGGCTTTTTTACTGTCAAACCCTTGTGGACAAAGCTATTTCTAAGCTATCTGAAATATAGTTTCAGATTTGTTGGATAAGATATTACTGGAGGAATTTGTTTTGTAATGGATGTCAAAAATATTTTGTTGACAGGGAAAACAAGTTGTAATAACACACAACTAAATCTATTACATTATAAAATGTAGTAAATTTATATTTTAATTTACTACTTTGTGGAATATTCCTAATTCCACAAAATTAGGAATATTTCAGAAGCAAACAATCAGGATTTAACAAAAGCTACTACTCATCAGATTGCAAAAAGAGTTTATGATTGAATCATAATAAAAACCAGAAAATAAAAACAAAGTGTTTTTCTTGGGTTAAGAGGCCAAACAATCCTACAAATATTTCTTATTTTTTTTAACATTTTTATTGGAAACAGACCACAATATTGTGGTGTAAACAACAGAAGAAGCCTGGGACCACTTCTGAAAATATTTAAAAGCAAACAGTTGGCATGCAAAGAGAAAAAACAATGAACATCAAAAAATAGAGTTGTCTTTATTTATGACTCTGGTAAAGTGGTTGTGTTGTCTCAAAAGTCTTCAGGCTAAAGAGAAGGTCAAACCAGCAAAAGATAAATCTCCAGGTTAAAAACAAGCAAACATGTTGGGACAGGAAGGAACAGTGACGGGAGTAACTTACATAACTAATGTTAAGATTTTGACTCAAAGTAACTTTGACGTCAAGAAATACCTTGGTAATTTCAGTGACAGAAACTTTATTTTGCAGCTGTCACAACAACATTGATCTATTGTAAATCTAAGAAAAAGTTAATATTTCAAACTTTTATTGAAATTGTGATTATTAATAAGTGCTAATTGTTGAAAAATGTAATGCATTTTTGTTTTGGGTTATTTTTTTCTCAAGGATATTGCCATTTAAGCATCTTCTCTGCTCCTACGTATGTTCCTGAAGGTAAGGTGTGTGTCTGTCCATTTGCAATCAACTAAATAGTCACACAAAGTCCCCCATTAGCCTGTCATGAGGTGTGTAATTTGGAACATTAAGCCTCAGTGATGATGTTGGCTTTCTTTTGTTGTAATGGAAAAAAGCTATTTCAACCCATTTTCCTCTGAACACTTGTTAAATATCTACATTTAATGACCTGGATGAGAACATGTTATGTAACAGTATATATTTGCAATTTGAAACACAAAACTTTGACACAGAAAAAGTAATTTTAAACATTTTAATATGAAAGAAATCTTGGGTTGTTTGTTTGCAAAAATGATTCACAAACAAATTCTATTAACTGTCTTTTGTGTATGTTTAATCCCCAAATGTAAGTGTAATATATGCAAATTTTATTAGAGCTACAAAAAAAATGCATAATTGTGAATTGGAAGAAAAGCCCTACAATAATCTTAACAGACAATATCCAAAAACATAATTGTGTAAACAATTTCAAATGTCACTGAATAATTTTAAAATATTTAAATTTCTTTATGTTCAATCTATGTTAAACCCCATAGAACAAAATCTACTTCCCTTTTTTTCCATAAACATTTTTTGGATTCCTCCAAAATCTTTAAAGGTGTTCAGAGTAGCCCAGGTGAATACCACTGCAAAACAGTGCAGATGAGCAAAGAAATACTTTAACTAGCTTAATATTATGCAAGTGAGAGTTGTAATGTACATCTCATGAGTATGAACTAAAAAAATGTTTCTTTTAAGAAATCAATCATTTTAGATTGAATTGTTGACATAACAAAGAACTGTTTCATATGAATGTCCTAAAATGTAATTCAAATAAAACGTTTAGCAAGTTTGAAATTTTAAACACAACCAAAAAATGTGTGGCTCCTGGATTAGTAGCATTATGCATGCTACAATTTCGGTGGAAAAAAGGGAGATTGGCAGTTGTTTGCCCACAGCTGTGTTTAGATAAACATAATTAAAAACACAAGAAAGATACACAATGTTATCAGGGTATTAAAAAACATGTTTGCTTTTAAATAACATGTTTAACTTTAAGACTAAATGTTGCTTTACCTTTTTTATTTACTACCAACCTGTACATTTTATGGTAAGCAACAGCAAGTAGTAAACATCCCTTCAGTTAATTAGCACATGTGGAGATGATCTGAAGCACATGTAGACTGCACACTATACACTGTGTATGGCAGATTTTCTTCTATTAAAGTCACATGGGAGATAACCACATTATGCTCAGGGCTACGGTTACAGTGCGTCACCAGGCTAATGAAATTGATTACACTCACATGGATAAATTCTGTTTGAGCCTAGATACTTTATATAACCTTCATCAGAGCTGTGTGGGATTCAGTGATATTTTAGTGACACAGAGAGAACATTCAATGACCGGTGTTATGTCTCCTTTGGGGGACAGCCTGCGTCCACCAGCACAAAGCACACCAGATCCCAAAGGGACATTATGAAGGAGCAATAGCAAACAAAAGAGATGTCATTTAATCCTGTTCCTTGTGGTTCTTCAATTTTAGCTGTTTTTGTGAACCAATGGACTTTCTTCAAATAAATGTCTGCCATAATATATAATACTTGTATTGCATATCTTTAGCTGTATCTTCTAGCTCTTTGAAGTTTTCTTAACTATGCCCAAAATGTAGAGTTTAGAACAAAGATAAGAATTGTTCAAAAATATTGTCAGCAACGTTGCTCAACTAGAAATTTTATTTGTACCTGCCTTTAACAGTTACAGTAGCTATTTCAAAAAAATACTGTGCTCTAAAATCTAAGCAGTAGATATATCTATATTTAAATTTGTATTGCAACTGAAAAGAGTTTTTAAGTTATATGTTAATAAATATTATCTGAGCACATAGTGTCATTTTATAGAATAATCAAGCATAACTATCTTAACTTCAGCTGTTGTAAAAATCCGATATATAAAATTCCCTTCTCACCCACCGCAGGTGGTTCTTATCCTCCGAGCTCAGGTCCTCTACCAGAGGCCTGGGAGCTTGAGGGTTCTGCGCAGTATCTTTGCTGTGCCTAGAACTGCACATTTCTGGACTGAGATGTCTGATGTTGTTCCTGGGATCTGTTGTAGCCACTGCTCCAGTTTGGGGGTGACTGCCCCGAGGGCCCCGATGACCACAGGCACCACTGTGGTCTTCACCTTCCAGGCCCTCTCCAGTTCCTCCCTGAGGCCCTGGTATTTCTCCAGTTTCTCGTGCTCCTTTTTCCTGATGTTGCAGTCACTCGGTATTGCTACATCCACCACAACGGCTTTCCTCTGTTGTTTATCCACTACGACAATGTCCGGTTGGTTCGACCTTAATATTTTGTCTGTCTGGATCTGGAAGTCCCACAGGATCTTAGCTCGGCCATTCTCCACCACCTTTGGGGGTGTTCCCCACTTTGATTTCGGGCCTTCCAGTCCATATTCTGCACAGATGTTTCTGTACACTATGCCTGCCACTTGGTTATGTCGTTCCATGTACTCTTTCCCTGCCAGTATCTTGCACCCTGTTGTTATGTGCTGGACTGTCTCAGGGGCCTCCTTACACAACCTACACCTTGGGTCTTGTCTGGTGTGGTAGATCTGGGCCTCTATTGCTCTGGTGTTTATGGCCTGTTCCTGGGCGGCCAGGATGAGGGCCTCTGTGCTGTCCTTGAGTCCAGCTTTTTCCAGCCATTGGTTGGACTTTCTGATATCAGCCACTTCAGTTATTTGCCGATGGTACATCCCATGTAGGGGTTTGTCCTCCCATGATGGTACCTCCAGCACCTCAACTTCTGTTCCCCATTTTCTGAGACATTCACTGAGCACATTGTCTGATGAGGCTTTGTCCCTGATGTATCTATGGATCTTGGATGTTTTGTCCTGGACAGTGGTTCTCACACTCACTAGTCCTCTGCCTCCTTCCTTGTGGCTCGTGTACAGTCTCAGGGTGCTGGATTTGGGGTGGAACCCTCCATGCATTGTTAGTAATTTTCGTGTCTTAACATCTGTGGCCTGTATCTCTTCCTTTGGCCAGCTAATTATTCCTGCAGGGTATCTGATTACTGGCAAGGCATAGCTGTTTATTGCCTGGATCTTGTTCTTGCCATTGAGCTGGCTTCTCAGGACTTGCCTTATTCGTTGGAGGTATTTGGCTGTGGCTGTTTTCCTTGTGACCTCATCGAGGTTGCCATGGAGGGCAGTGAGCTTCTTTAGCCAGTAGGCATGGATCATGACAGGTCTTGGTGCTGTCCAGTTTTTCATACCTGAGACTCTTTCTTGGACATCTGCCACAGTGATGGTTACTGGGGCTTGCTCAGGGAGGTTGCTATGGTCGTCTCGTAGAGAGATCAGCCACTGTGCATTGCTGTTGTGGGACGCCTCCCTTTCCCATATGCCTTTCCAGTATTGTTCAGTCTCCAGCCTTGATGGGTCTGCTCTGTTGTTATTACCCTGCCATTGAGAGTACACTTTAGCTGGTTGGGTGGAGAAGAGCCGGTTTATCCTTCTGGCTTCATTCTCCCTTGTGTATCTCTTTAGGCGACTGGCCAAGGCTTGGATCCTCTGTTTGGCAGTTTCGAGTGCTTCAGGTATGGGCATCTGTCTGTACTTCCTGGGTACTGGTCCTTTCATTGCACCCCTATGGAGCTCTGATAGTTGGCTCACTTCCCTCCTTGTCACCTTGATTTTTGTCTCTAGCCGTCTTTTCAATGGTGGGTACTGTCTCTCATGGTTGCTCTTATAGCCAAGCAGCTCAAGGATCACTGATGCTGAGTTGTAGATCAGCTAATTGTTTTCTGTTATGGTGTTGCTAGGGATCGTTCTCAATGCTGCATTCACATCTTCAATGAGGCTTTCTGATGGTACTTCACTCAGCCGTTGTAATTGGCGCCGAGGAGGTCTGGTTGTCATTCGTGCCATGATCCTATCTCTCAGGTCAGCTGCAGCTTCATTCAGCTCCGATTCCTTCATTGTGGCTGCATACTCCCATAGTTAACTACGAGTCCGCGGGGACTCGTAGTTAAGCCCCGCCCATCCTGACATCCAGGTTCCTCCTCTTTGCCGTAACATTTGTGTTGGACCTCATCAATCTCAAGTTGTGACAGCAATTGCCATTTGCGGATGTTGGAACACTGAGCTACTAGTTGTTTAGCACTTAGTGTAGACTGGGGATGTCGAAGTAACCATTCTTCCCTCAGTCTTTGCATATAGCCTCTCCGATTAGGGCTACTTGAGTAGTAGCATTCCAACAGATCCAAGTTTTCACCTCTCGCCCATTTCCGTCATATATATATATATATATATATATATATATATATATATATATATATATATATATATATATATATATATATATAACCCCCCCCATATATATATATATATATATATATATATATATAGGGGGGGGGGGGGGTTGTTGGTACGTGTGGGTGTGTGTGTGTGTGTGTTTGTCTTCTTTAAAAAAGCCAAACAGTAGTTATCGGTTTATAAAAATAATTTTAGTTTTACTTAATTTATTATAAACCTCCAATTCCAAATAAAGCTAATCCCAACACATTTTTCAAGACAGTTGGGTTGATTTCTCATTTTATTGATTTCAGTCTGGTGTAAATTAAATTCATGCATACAGACCAATTTGCTCCTAATTATAATATGGCACAGTTAAAATCATCCATCCATCCATCCATCCATTTTCTTACACACTTGTCCCAAGTGGGGTCGGGAGGTGATGGTGCCTATCTCTTGCTACATTCCAGGCAAAAGGTGGGGTGCACCCTGAACAGGTCACCAGTCTGTCGCAGCAGTTAAAATCAAATCAAGTTTATTGTATAGCACATTTCAGCAACAAGACAGTTCAAAGTGTTTTATCTCATAAAAATGCAAAAATACAAAGTCATAGAACATACAGTCAACATTTGATGCATTATATTAAAACCCTTGCTGTTGCTTTCATTTTATGATCTGATTTATAGAGTCAGAGCATAAAAGGTTGGTAAATATTTGTCTGATCCAAGGAAGCCTACTTGACTGTATCAAGTTGTGGACTTTGCAGTAATCCCTTATCCTGGGCAAGCTTGTGGCCAAAGCACATCTCCGACCATAACTCAGTATAAGTGGCCAGCTAACTGTAGCCTAAGAGGTCAGTCACAAAGTACAGAGGCACTGAGCAAAGTGTAGTTTGTAAGGGGAGGAAACACAACGTTGACTAGTTAGAGCAAAGAGTAGTGTGAGAGTAGATGGTCAGTGTGTCCTCTAGGAGCCTAAAACTGTAGCTGCATAATTTCAGAGCTCAGGATAACCAACAAGCTGAAGATGTTTTTGGCAAGGAGACTTTTCAACCTCAAAGACTTACTGCCACCAAGTACAAATAGCAGTGGAAACATGAAAAGACTTCTCAGCAAGTATTACCAAGAAATGAAGTTTTTTTTTTTTTTTTCCATTTTTTGTCAAGAGGGGTTTCAATAATTCTTAATCTGCAGTTCAGATTCAATATAAATAAAATTGTATTTTTATATTTTTGACCCTTTTGTTATTTGTTATTTATTTATTGAGAAATATGTGGATTATTTGAGATCAGAAACTGTTGGCTGATATGGTTGATTTAAAAAATGCACAACAAAATCTGCCAAGGGTATGAGTGACCTTGGCCTGAACTGTGCTTTTCCCAAGCCCCTCATGTACTCCAAAACTATAGGGTAGTCTTGAAAAAATAATAGCATTAGTATGAGCAGATCAGAATCTGTCAGACAGATGTGATATTAACCAGCCTGGTACCAAGGCTTTTAGAAGTATTGCAGCATTGTAAAGAAAGGAAATCCAATAACAGCTGCTCTATTTGTATTGTTGGATTCTAAATAAACCAAATAAACAGCTTATATTTATGTCTGGCAATGAGCAAAAATTGGAGTTTTTGTCAGCTATTCTAACCCCTGACTAATTGACTCATTGCTGATTAAGCGGGGAACAATACCATCTGTTGTGAGGCTCTGTTCTTTGCTTCTCTGAAAATAGCTTTTTAATGTTCAAACTATATATTTTGAAGCTTTCCATTTTTATAGAATGGAACGCAGACTAAACCACTAGTTTCTAAATTACATTTACTTATTTTTATATGTCTCAAGGATATAATTTGATCATTTCTTTTCCAAGAGAAATCTCTCGATAGATTTTATGGCATGTCGACAAGAACTGGAGTCTAAATGTTTTGAGATAGCATCACAATGTCTTTATAAGGAGTCCTGCTGAAGTGACTGAAGTTCTCAGATTGCCATGCCGTCATTTCACAATCAGCAATACTGTAAATATTTTTGGAGGTCTCATTATAAAAAGGCAGGAATTGGTCTTTATTTCAATATCTGACCTGTGGGTTAAGGAACAATCCCCTATATGTATGTGTTCCCTCACACATTACCACTCATATTAGTTGAAAAGGTTTTTAGCTTTTAAATTGAATACAAAGCAATGAAAACCAAATGTGTGATGTATGAACTGCAACGAATGTCCCTGAAAACTGTCCAGTTCTTGGGCTCGCTGTGCAAGCAGCAAGAGCTGAAACTCAGATGAGTTAAACTGTTTCACAGTCACGACTTTGTGCCAAGAGCCACAGTTGTTCTTCATCTGCCAATGAGCTCATCATTATTTCTGGTTTCAACACATACAGACCTTTTTTGCAAATCGCCGCTGACTGCCAATGCTGCCTCTATTTTGAATGCTTAAAGTGTTGAACATATGCTGACTGGTGTAGACTCAAACGATTCTAATCACCATTTTCAGTGGGGAAAATTTAGGCTCTGTCTGTGTTGTTCTCCTGAGATGACCATTGGTCTCTCTGGTAATGTTGATGAGTAGAACAGAAAGTATTATTTGTTGTTTTTCTGGAGTGAATATTGCTCAGTGTGTTTTAATTGTAGACTTAAACAAGTGTATACTTTTGCACCCCAACACTGATCTAAATCTGTCAGCAACATGTTGAATGCAAGTCTCACAGGGACTTAGACTCCAGCACCATCTTGTGTTTGAAATAAGTCTTTTTGAAACTAAAATTATATCTGTATGATATGACAAAAAAACCCCATATTTTCACATTATTTTTGTTAAATTGAAATGTTTACTATGACTACTACGCTTTTAAGCTATTTGGCAAAAACAGATGTTGTCTTTGTTTTGTAAGTTTCAGATAGCTTATGTGGAGGAAGTTCTGAAAACCATTCAATGGGAAGTTAACAAAGCAAGGAAAGCAAAATAGTTCCTTTTGGATCTTTATGGTACTATAGCAGGCAACGAATGTTTGGACAAGGTGCCACATTCATCTGTTTATACAATTATGTAAGTACACCATGGAAATGCCCAGATATAATAGTGCTCTGGAACAAGTTTAACAAAATTATCTATCCATCTACAAAAGCAGTGTTGCAGATGGAAGGATGGATGGACAGATGGACGAATAGACAGAAGCAAGGAACAAGGTGATCTATGTTGTACATTTTTTGAGCTGGATTTATAAAAAATACAAGCAGAAGGCAAGTAATATTAATTAAGCTGACACGTATTTATGGTGCTTGCAGCCCAATGACCAACATTACATGACAAGAGGCAAAGGAAAGAAAAAAGAGTTAATTTATTTTGTCCAGAATACTTTAAAATTAACACTGCCTTGTGCTAATTTGGATCTGAATGGACTTGAAGCAGGATTAAGGAAGTTAAACTAACACATGATGCAAATGACCTCCAGCTCTTTTATGAAACTGTGTTTTTGCTGAGGCCAGGGATGAAGTTAGTGGGAATAATGGAAACAGAACAGACAAACAACCACAGGCTTAAATTAAGCAATGGAACAATGTAGGAGGGAGGAAAAACGCAATGATCAGTGAAAAGAGCAAAGTCTCACCATTGAGCAATTCTAACTCTGAATAGCTTTTATCTCAAAGTTTGTGATTTCAGTCACGTACAAACAGCAACTGTTTTACAGATTAGGTTAGCAAAGTTGGTATGCTTTGTTTTCTTCTTTTTCTTTTGAGTTATTAAGCAACAAAAATGTACAGCATTTAAAATCTGTTTTTGTGTGTGCATAAACAGAAATTACCACAAACAAACTAAGAGATTATAATTTCTGTATAAGATGAATGAAAATATTCTGAAGGAGTTTTATATAGCATATTTTCCAATGAACATTGACCTGAGAGCAAAAACACTGACAAACATAAAAAAGACATCAGTAAACAGTAAATCTTTCCCACATTTTTGTAGCTAAGGAAACCAGGTCTTTGATTATGGACATTGGTTGCACTCAATGTCTTCACAGTTATAAAAGGGCAATTGGAAAAAGATTTTTCTTTTTCCAATTGTATTTGAGCTTCTACAGTGCATTCAGGAAGTATTCACAGCACTTCTCTTTTCCCACATTTGGTTATTTTACAGCCTTTCCAAATTGTATAAATTAATATTTCCTCAAAATTCTACTCACAGATACCCCATTATGACAATTTGGGAAAAAAATTGAGATTTTTGCTTATTTATTAAAAATATAAAAACACTAGTAAAATATAAAAACACCGATGAACTAAAACACAAAAAAATACTTATGTAAATACTTATTTACATAAGTATTTACAGCCTTTACTTAATACTTTACTGATCCACATTTGGCAGCAATTTCAGCCTTCAGTCATTTTGAATATTATGCTACAAACTTAGCTCACCTATCTCAAGGCAATTTGGCCTATTCTTCATTGCAGTACTTCTCCTTCAGGTTCCATGTAGACATCTGTACACATCCAGATCTCTCCAGAAATGTTCAGTCGTATTCTAGTATGAATTCCTACTTGGCCAATCTAGGTAATTCTGAAGCCACTCCTTTGAGTGGCCCCTGTGATTGCCATGCTTCATTGCATGGATGCTATTTCGTCTGGTGATGAGACATGCCTTGTTTCCTTCAAACATGATTCCTGTCATTCACACCAAAGAGTTCAATCGTTGTCCCGGTTTTGTGCCTCAAGAGAATCCTGTTTTGGAGCTCTGCAGACAATTTTGGAATTTATGCCTCATGTTTGCAGCCTGACATGCACTCTCTCCTGTGGGACCATCTATAGAGAGGTGTGAGCCTTCGCAAATCAAGTCCAATCAACTGAAATTAATACAAGTGGTCTTGATTTAAGCTGTAGAAACATCTCAAGGATGATCAGGGAAAGCTAAATTTTGATCTCCATGTCAGCTGTTGGGAATACTTACTTAGATTTGATTTCTTGATTTTCTATTTTTAATAAATTAGCAAAAATCTCAAAAGCTTTTTTCTACATTGTCATAATGGAGTATTTGTGTGTGTCAGAAGTTTAATAAAAAAGATTGATTTATTACAATTTGTAAAAGCTGTAACATAAATTGTAAAAAAAATTTAAGCTCTGCGCATCTGTTATATACAGATGTGCTGTATATAACAGAAATTTGCACCTTCTAAATCTTTGTTCCAATTTAAAAGGCAGATTTGCCAAATGAATAAAGTGAAATTATATTTTCAGCATTTATCCAATGAAAATTTTGACTTAATAATAAATATATCTAATATAATTTTGTGAACAGATAAAAAAGTATAGTGCCATAAGGATGTTCTATTATTCTACATTTAGATGATGGTGGAATGTACATAGGCTATTTGCTTTCAAAAGTTTATCTTTACCAGTCATTCAGTCAGCATTGAGATATTCAACAATTTATATAAACAGGTCTTTGTGACCAATTTGTTACATGGGTGTCCTTTAGCACAAAAATATTGACTTTCTAGTACGTGGTTTTCTGTATTGTTTATTTATTTGGACAAAGGCCAAAGATGTCTCTGCAAAGTCTGAAAATAATTATTAAACTTGTTTTCCAAATTCAGATGATAATCAGCAAGAAATAACTCAAACTTTGATAATGTGTCAGACCTTTAGGATCAGCCTTGCCTTTGAGTTAACTAAATGTTTGTGCCAACAGAAGATCATGTGACTTCCACCAATCAACCAAAGGTCTCCCGACCTACCAACCATATTGATCTGAAAGAGGAGAGAGGGCCGATGAACTCCATTGTGCAAGTCTGTACTGTAGCTGATTGGTTGGTGGAGAGACAGGAGCAAAGTCTTAGACGTGACAATCTGTTTAGGAATGAAACAGAGGTCGAGGGTTGTGTTGACTCTAGGTTAAAGGATATACAAGGGTTTTGTGAGTGGGTATGATAGTCAAAGCAAGAATATAAAGGGTCATCATTTTCCTCCCTCCTGGCATCTCTCCTCGGTGTGGTTGGTGTGTGAGAAAGAGACATAGTAAGTTTGACAGAGATAAAGTCAAGACAGGGCTTTGTGATGAAGACCTGTGTCCTGTTCCTGCTGGTAGTGGGGAGCGTCTACAGCGCACCAGTTGAGCAGGGTGGCATCCAGCCAGGCTCCTGTGAAGATCCATCAGCTGTGAACACTGCTCATTTAGCTCTCAGCAAGATCAACCTTGATCGAGTAGATGGCTACGTCTTTAGCCTGCACCGGCTTTCCAATGTCCACCTGGATAGACATGTAAGTAAAACCAATTGAGCCCCACTGATGAGTATTTCTTGGTCTAAGAAATACTCATATAATGCACTCTGATTTCTTTCTTTCTTTCTTTCTTTCTTTTTTTTTTTTACATTGATTGAAAGATAAAACTTAGGAGATATGACAAATCACACATTTCATATTAACACTGTGTAGAAATCATACATAATAATTGTTATTTGTGTGTTACAGGGAGAAAACGGAGTAGTTTATTATCTGAATCTGGATGTAGTGGAGACCAACTGCAGTGTTCTCAGTAGGAGGGACTGGAAGAAATGCGAGGCTCGTTCTGAAACTGAGATGCCGGTTAGAACTCAAATCTTCACTCTTAACACATAAACAAACAAGTAAATTCTGTCCTGCAACTTGTTCTTTATCACTTATTCGTTCATAGCTAACTTTTGGTGTCAGCAGAAGCAGGATCCTTTCACATCATCTGTTTAAGGTGCAACTGATGCAATTTAATGGCAGCTCAGTGAATTATTATAAAGTACATAGGCAGAACAGGCATAAAATTTAATAATCTTTACTTCTCTGCCTGTAGGGAAGTAAAACATAAGCATTTCTAAATCCATATTTTAAAAATCTAATCTAACACTATGTGTGCTGGGTTTTCTCAGATACACCCTGGTAGATTTGCAGATAAAGAAAGAAAAGCAGCTGTTTCTTAGATCATAACCACAGTAGAAAACAATTTTGTTGTACTTCAGATAGTTTATACCCCATTAGTTCAGATGCATATGCAGAACTTCTCAATCAATATTTATTATTGTTCTGCTATATTGTATTTAAAGTAACACATCTAACTAATTCCCAAGAAATGGGAAGCGACTGTGGCTGTATGGCAGAGTAGTCGTTCGATTCCAGCTTCCTCCTGCCATGTGTCGATGTGCCTCTGGGCAAGGCACTTAACCCCAAATTGCCTACCGGTCTGTGTATCTGTGTATAAATGTGTGAGTGCGAATGGGTGAATGTGACTCTAGTGTAAAGGATGACTGGAAAAGCACTAAAAAAGAACAAAGAAACATGGAGATACAAGGGTTTTGTGAGTGGGTATGATAGGTGCAAGTTGCACCTAGATTAAGTTAATTTTGACATCCTTCTGAGACTCAAAGTCCCATTTTGGCAACAAATTAAGGTAATTCCTACACAACTACTCCTGCAACTATCCATCTTTAAAGTAACAGCACTGCTGTTGAGGTTGAAAATACATGCCTGCAAGCAAAAATAAAAACAGCTATATCACCATGGTTCTGATTTTAAAGTTTTTTGTCAAGCAACCTGTTAATTGAGGGTTTAAAAGAAAACTTCACAAGATATTTTATGTTTTCTACTTTGAGTCTACTATTCCATTGGAATACAAAAAAAAATTGTTTGGGAAAAGAATCCAAACAAATATATACTGTATATATATAAATATATACTGTATATATACAGTATATATATATATATATATATATATATATATATATATATATATATGTATATATATATATAATATATATATATATATATATATACATTACTGTGTTTTTGCAGGTGTATGGACTATGCAAGGCTGCTATCTACATCAACAGGCCACACAGAGTTGTTCGTCTCTACAAATACGACTGTGTTATCAGGCCAGGTATGAAAAAAAAATATTGTATTAAATATTTTTGAGTGTGTGGTTTTGTGTTGAAAGTTAAGATTTCTTGTGAAAGAGAACTTTGCGAGGTTAGCAACACATTATTACAATATCCTATCACTAAAAGGACGTTTTATATTTTCTCAGTTCCTGCAGCCAGGGTGACAAAGATTTGCCCTGACTGTGCAACTTTCTCCAGCTTTGACAACGAACAAGTCCAGAAGACTGTGTCTCAATCACTGGAGAAGTTCAACAATGAAAGTGGACTGAATAATCATTTTGCTCTGCTCAAAATTTTACGCGCTTCTGCCGGCGTAAGTAAAAAAAATTAAATAACACCAAACAAACATTGCATTGTATACTATTTTATCCCATCTTATTGTGCATTCTAGTTAAAGCAAGGTAAAAGATTATTTTAGTTGAAAATCTGACAAGTTACATTAACTGAACAGTCTATGAAAATCTCCTGATTATATATATTTTCTATCACTGTGTCTTATTTCAAACACAAACCTTTCATCTTTTTTGCATTTGTCTCCAGATGGCAATGGATATGTATTACATTGTGGAGTACACTATTCAGGAGACTGTTTGTGGAAAGTATAAACAGGCACCAGCAGGTGAAAAGTGTCCTGTCATGACATGCGAATTCTCAGTGAGTTATATCAAAATAGTTTTCTTCAAATTTATGTGGTTATAAATCTGTATTGGTCCTTTTACATGTGCTTTCACTATATGACCTGAATGGAGTGGAATGCTACATGTAAAATATGCTTCTGTTCTCAGCACAAGGGCTTCTGTAAGGCATCTCTCATAAACACCCCAAGTGGCGAAGACATTAGTGTAGAGTGTGAAATCTATGAGCAAGAGGTAACCTGCAGTTTCTGTATTTTAAAAGTGCTTTTATTATAATTATTATACCAGCTTCGAATGTGTTGCTCTAATGTTCCACATGTTACAAATCTTTATTTTCTTGATTTTTCACAGGCTGCTGACAGAGAAAAAGTACAACATCTGCTGGGTGATGCAACTGACCACCCCCACAATGACACACACACACATCAACATGGAAAGGGCCATGACAATGACAAAGAGCGTGGCAAAGGTCACTCACATGGACATGGACATGGGCATGGGCGTGGCCACGGTCATCATGGTGGGAGTCATGAACACGGTCAGGGCCATGACCGTGGTCAAGGCAGGGAACGCGGACACAGTCATGGCCGGGGACAAGGGCGGGGCCATGAACATGGCAAAGATCATGATCACGTTCATTCCTATCATGCCAAGGCACGTCACTACCCTGGTGGCTTTCCCAATCAGCACCATAACTACAGCCATCCTGAGGGCACACACACCCATGACCATGACCATGAGCTTGCTTTGGACCATGAACATAAGCATGCTCACCTGCATGAGCATGAACATCACCACCATCACCACTTGCATGAGCATGAGACTGAACCACATGATGAACCAAAGGGCTCGATAAGGACTCTGCCTGCCATTGACCAACCGATGATCCTGCCTTCCTCCCCTGACGTTCCTGTAGGTGGGCCTGAAGCTGGAGTCATTCTGCCCCTTAAACCTGACCCCAGTATTCCGGGAGAGACTGAACCAACCATCCTGCCCTTCCCTACCACTCGCTCACTAGAGTGTGCCAATCCAGCAGAAGGAACCAGTCTAGTAAACAAACTCTTTAAAGAGGATCCCTTGTTCCAGCCTGCAGCATGATGGAATTTAACTGCTCTTGAAAGAGAGCAAAACCTCTGAGAGAATTCAGATACTAATTGTTTAAGTATTGTAATACCTACTATTCCTGGTTATTGTTGAATACCTAACTTGTAAAATGCCACCTATTTTGACCATTTAATAAAGACAAAGTGTACAAAATTAAACTTCTTTTAATTTGTGCCATTTGCTTCTGAACAACAAAAGATCAGAATATGTAAATGGGTCATTGGTAAAAACGGCAACAGTACAGCTGACTGTGCCTAAATGTTGGATCATTAGACCTTTTATTTATTTATTTATTTTTAAAATCCAGTGTCTCTCTAGGATTTAAATAACTAATTGTGTCTGCCTGATCATTTTCATAAAAATGTTGAACAGAAGTTTACTTAGTTTGTTGCTGTTTGTTTCGTGCTGGTCCAATGTACCCAAGCAGCATGATTAAATCTGTTTTGTGCAGAAAACATTTAAACTCTGAATTCCCATTTTTACATTTGCATATTTTTAAATGGTTGTAATGGAGTATTCCAGAATATTTTAGATCAACCCAAATTCTAGTAAGTATATATGTCAAACTGTCATGTTCGTATGTAACCTTCTTATCCATAAGGACAGACACGAAGGAGACAAGTAAAATCTAAAGATTTTATTACAAGAATATTAATAATGAATTTTAGGTTGTTCTGGAAGGAACTGGAAGTCGCCAAAAAGAACACTGTTGAGACATGAGAGATTAGATCGGAATTGACTTGAGATGCATGATAAAATATGAAACAAGCTAGCTTTGAGTCGTTGTAGATGGAGCCGCCAGAGACAAGTGAGTGGAAGGTGTTGGTTTTCCTTGTGTATTGATAATGACAGATGATTCTTCAGCCAGATAGATGACAAGACATAAAGCAGTGATCATGGAAAGATAGACAGGTTAAGCACTCAGGAGAGTAAAAGTTGCCAGACACAGAAATGGGTTCTGACATTTATGGTCTTGAACAATAAATCCAGAATACTTCAGATGGGGTGACCAAATGAGCACAGCAATCCTGAAAAGGTTCAAACAAGCAAGAAGGTTAATGCTCAGGCATCAGAAGCTTCTTTTTCTTCTTCTTTTCTGTTATGGCTAAGAACAAGCAACTTTCAGGTGAATACTGCCACCGATTGTGAAGTAATGCTACCTTACATTTATGAAATTCTATTTTTCTCAGTTCCTCTCTTTGAGTCTCACATTTTTAAATAGAATGTGTATTTCATCAATACACATTCTACATTTTCTTTTTCTCCACATCTTTCACATTTTTCACTACCTTTTCCTACCAATAACACATAAAATGACATTTAACAGGCATGACCTAATCTTAATTTCATTATATCTTCCCTTCCTCTCATTAATATTTTTAACTCACGTTGACTTTTGTATAAACACCTTCCTTGCTTACCGTCACTCCACCTTTTTTGCCATATTTCTATTTATTTACTCTTAACTAATTTGCCTTCCCCTTTCCCAAAAAGGAAATGGTTATTATGCTCTCTAAAGCCATTTTTAGCTACAGTAATTTGTCTGCCTTTTCATTGCCTTTTATTCCTTGGTGTGATGGTACACAACAAAACTAAATATCAATGCCACCTCTAACTAAATCAACTGGGCTTAATTTCTGATAAGGCAAAGGAGGGATGGCAGCCAGCTCTTAGCGGTTGGTAAGCACACCTGCATAGGTACCCTCCACGCTTCTTGGTGCCATCTAGTGGGTGCAAAAATGAACAACACACAAGGACACAAACCTTGACAGAAAAATGTTTCTGCAAACATCAACATTTCATATTGAAATTGATTTGTTTGTTTTTTGTTTGTTTGTTGTTTTTTGCAGTTAATACAAACTATATATATATATATATATATATATATATATATATATATATATATATATATATATATATATATATATATATATATTTATCCCTTCTCCACGGGTGGTTTTTATCCTCTGAGCTCGGTCCTCTACCAGAGGCCTGGGAGCTTGAGGGTTCTGCGCAGTATCTTTGCTGTGCCTAGAACTGCACATTTCTGGACTGAGATGTCTGATGTTGTTCCTGGGATCTGTTGTAGCCACTGCTCCAGTTTGGGGGTGACTGCCCCAAGGGCCCCGATGACCACAGGCACCACTGTGGTCTTCACCTTCCAGGCCCTCTCCAGTTCCTCCCTGAGGCCCTGGTATTTCTCCAGTTTCTCGTGCTCCTTTTTTCTGATGTTGCAGTCACTCGGTATTGCTTTGTGGAGGAAAGCCGTTGTGGCTTTCCTCCACAACGGCTTTGTGGAGGAATGGGTCTGTGCTCAATGGATAAGTCATCAGTCTTTCACTTGGAAGACCCAGGTTTGAATCCAGGCCAAAACCGGCAAAAATTGCGCTATCCCGTCTGGGTCCTTAGGCAAGACCCTTTGAGCTACTGCCTACCTCAGACCATGAGAGACATTGAGAAGCAAGGATACATGCCGGCTCAGACGTCGCCTGGCCAAACAAGGTCTGTGTCAGGTGTTGGGGAACCAGAACACCTTGACGATAAATGGGCTACTGGAACAAGACGGAAATGGGCGAGAGGTGATGGTTTTTATATATATGAATTACCTCATATATATAGCTAAAAACATCCAAAACAGAAGAATTTCAACATCTGTTCTAGTTAAAACTGAAAGAAAGTCTTTATATCTTGTCTTTGTGAATTTTTACTGATGCAATCTGATTTCCAGACAAAGCAAACAGCCGTTATCAGTGGACCTCTTCAGTTGCAAAATTGAAAAACAACGTTTTTCCTAGTCTGACCTATTGAGTAATTTCAAGTTAAAGGTTCTGATGAGCTGTTAAAAAGCAATCACAATAAAGTTTTAATTCACAAAATAGATTGCATCAAATGTTCAACAGAAATGCCACTTTGACCAACCTTTGTTGAACAATGGGCACATCTAAAAATTGCAGGCCACAGGCCCTTGACAACTGGAGTAGAAATTCCCTGGCTTAGAAAATAAACCTCAGAAAGAAAGTTTAAGGACACTTTAATATATACAAACTTCTGAGAGAAATTAAAAGAAAAATTTATAATCACTGACTTGAAGTCCTTTATATCCCATTGAACTATGACCGCTCAGTCAGTCAGGCATTGGCCTTTTATGCAATAGATGCAATCAGTTGTTTGCTCATCCATTGCGGTAAGGGTGAAAGTCTAGCATTTACCTTCTTGTATCTGTCAGAACAGTCTGAGAAAACTAGAATTTTTTTTTTTTTTTCAATTGTATGTTTGCTACTGTGTGTGTGAGAGACTGTGTATGTGTAGAAGAACATGAGTGTATCCTTTCTAGTTCTGTTACTTGCATTACTTTTCCATAATGGGAAAGCCAAAGTCGAGTCACAAGGTTGTAACAGCCCTGATGTTGAGAGAATGGCAGAAGAGGCCCTGCAGCAAATCAACCAGGACAGGACTGATGGATACATCCTAACTCTCAACAGACTCTACGATCTCTCCAGCACATCAAATCAGGTTAGGGTGAAAATATTCATGCATGCACATAATTAATGTTTAGTAGATAGGGTCTCAATTTTCAACTTTGTTATCATTTTGACAACATTTCGGGTTATGGAAGAAAGAATCTTGCAGAAGAAAGTATACACAGAGAATTTAATGGCATTATTCACATTTTTAGTCTGGCTTCCCTTGCAATCTGCAATATTTTTTAATTAACTATACTCCTAATAGATTGTCACTAGTGTACAGGAACCCCAATATAAAAAGGGTAGTCCTTGATGAAGTCATCCTGCTCTTGCTCTCCCCCCCTTTCTTCTCTCTGTCCTTCTCTCTCTCATTTTTGGTTTTTAATTGTAGAATAAACATCTTATTGTTGTACCCAGGAGAAGAGTGGTTCAGTTTACAACTTAACTATCGATGTTCTGGAGACCAAGTGCCACAGCATCAGCAGAAAACCATGGAAACAATGTGAAGCCAGAGGTCTTGAAGATATCCCTGTGAGTCCAAAACTGTTTTGTGTTATATTTCAGTAAAAAGACAGCTCACACACACTAAAATAAATATCCAACACAGTTGTGTTTTGATTTTTTTAGTGTGCTCGTTAGCATTTGTCTTCAAATTCTATTTATTTTCTGTTATCTGATAGTGATTGGAAGGCAATACAGCTATTCAAAAATGTGTTGGTTTTTTTTTCAATTGTTATACCTAAAGATAAAATTAAAATTAAGCTATTTAAAAAAAAAAATTCTATTATTTTGGTCAATCTGATACTACTTAGCCCTAAAACTGCCTTAATCAAGAATAAATACAAAAACAGGTGCTGTAAAAAAAATAAACAAAAAAATAAACATCTCTAGTTTATGGTAAAATACTATCTGCTGTAGTTGCCAGAATTTAACTATAATAATTTAATTTAACTTATCTAAAAACTGTTGCACAATTCTGGAATGTCTCCTCTTTAGTCATCTTTATACAAAGTAAGCGCATAAAATATATTTGCTTCCTTCAGGTATATGGAGAGTGTCAGGCATCTGTTCAAGTTGGTGCTCAAGTCAAACTTGAGAGCTACTCTTGTGCCCTGCGAGAAGGTGGGTGAAATGACCATAAGAAAAAGAACAAAATAATAATCTAAACATGTGTGATCCTTTTATGATCCATAATTCTATTGATTGCAATGAAATGAATGAAAAGAATCAGACTCAGTTTTATCGTCTGAGTTTGTTTTAAATTATAATTGTTATAAATTAGAAGAGCAAGGTAAGTGAACAAACATGAAACATGCCTTTTGCCATTTTTTACCCTTTATCATTAATAGTAATAAATGTTTACTTTTGTCTTATTTAGTTTATAATTTTAGTAAAATATTTTGCATTCTCACAGACAGTGTTTTTACTGTTTACTTTTGGCATCTTTTGGTTATTTCTGAGTTGTTTTTATTTTTCCTTCTCTGAATGAGAATGATTGATTTTTTTTTTTTCTTTCTGCCCACTGCATTTACTTTGCAACTGTCAAACAGAAATTGCAAAGTTTGACAGAATTTCTTCACAACACCCATGTGTGCAAAATGTTTGTGGGTTAACAGTTGTAGTAACGGAAATGTAAGCTCACAATAATGTTGCAACCACTGATTAAAAAAAAAATCTGCAATGCAGGATTGTGGTGATTAATATTTTAGGATTTTGCTTTTTTTTCTAGTATTGAATTTATTCATGTTTTGTGTTCCAGAAACGAGAAATCAAATTAACCTGTCAGACTTGAGTTCCTATCACTGTGGTGCAGTTGGTTTCTTTTGCTGTTTCTTTGACTTTGCACCTTTAATCCTTGCTTAGTTGCAGCTACTGCTGTTGTGCATGTGTGTCCGGATTGCCCTACGGCTGACAACTTGAATGAACCAGTAATCAAGGAGACAGCCAAGCTCGCACTGCAGAAGTTTAATAAGGAAAGTCATCTGGTCAACTACTTCACTCTAGAAAATATTACAAAAGCCAGTTTACAGGTAAAAACAAGTGTGTGGAGACCTTACCAAATTTACAAATAAATCAAACTTCAGATCCAGGCCAAGTTTCTTTGAGAAATATTCTTACTCTTAAAACTTTTTGCATCATATATTGTTTCAACCCCAAAACTCAATGTATTTTGGGAGGACAAACAAATACATATAATTGTAAAATTGACTCCCCAAATTCTTCATTTTATATGATTGTGTCAGTAAAAATATTATGAATGTCAATTTAATACTCTTTGTACCATGCTTTCGTGTGTTTTGCTAGTGGGTTGTTGGACCATCTTACTTTGTGGAGTTCACTGTTCTGGAAACGGAGTGTTCAAAAGAAACTGATTTCAGTGAGCTGACCCACTGCACTCCAATGAACTGTCAGTTTGCTGTGAGTACCAGATGTAAACATTGCAATTTAGCTGTTTTAATCATTTCCAAATTTCAAAATCTTAATTTCAAACAGTCTGTTTGCAATCCTAGACAGACATGTGGCAGTTAGAAAAGTTTTTAGTCATTCCTCATTTTGTCATGAGTTTAAAAAACATTGTTTAATTTTGTTGGTTTTGTTCTGTTCATTAGGTTGTTTGACATCAAGTTTTGCTTCCTGCTTTATTTTAATAGTCTGTTTTTTGTTCTATTTGTTTGTTTATTTGTTTATTTAAGGATCCCCGTTAGTCTCTATGGCAGAAGACTATTCTTCCTGGGCTCCACATCATATGTTGTTTTTTCTCTGTAACGCATTATTTCTTTCATTATTTCATTCTGTTATTGTTTTGTATATCTATTTTTCAACTTGTCTAGTGACTACAAATGCAAAAGTATGTTGTGTGAGATGCCACTATAAGTGACATGTATCAGACTTAAAAGGAAAAATTAGAAAAAATGTTTTAAAAAACTCTTTTGGACTTCCAAGAGATCACCAAAATAAAAGATAAAGACCTCCTAAAGGCGTACTAAAATTGTAAAATGTATATTTGATTGACCCTTAAATAAGCCCACAGCTTCAATGGGTCTAATAATTTGATCAATGACACTCAAAACGTCACCCAAAGTAAAACGACCAGAGAAAACATAATCTTGTTTCAAATGTGCAAATAGCTACTAACTTTAAACGTTTTGACATTCTAAGAATTGAATGTAGTGTCCTTTTATCTTACGGTGTAATTTTGCAAGAATATGTGAACATAGACAATTGATTAATAAAAAAATAACATACTAACTATTCTTAACTTCTCTTTTAGCACAGGGGGTTTTGTAGTGGATCGCACATGACTCATGAGGAGGCGTTTAAAAACATGAACCCTGTTGGAAAAGACGCCAGCTCCTTTCAGAAAGCAGAATCTGTTGAGGTGAAATGTGAAATCTATGAACCACAGGTATTTTTCTATCAAATTATTATTAGCTATCAAATAAAAAAATGATTCAAAAATTTCCCTAGCATTTTGTAAACTTCCAAAAGTTTACAAAATGCTGAAGTATCTCTGTTACTACTTAAAGGAAAGAGATGAGACTTCTCCCCCATATCTCACTCCTAAACCTCCATGGATAAGAAAATTGTAATAAAATGTTCAAACCCCAGAAAGGAGGAAGTCTATTATTTATTTGTATAAGATATTTTTAGATGTTCAAATGTGAAAACATTATTCTTTTTTCTGTAGGCTGCCACTGTGGAGGAGCAGGCCCATGCTAAAGCAGTTAGTGGGCACCCAGAGGAACATCACCACAACCACACACACCTGCACCACCATGAGCATGTGCACTCTGTCACGCAAGGCTCAGACATCACTGTCTCCAACCCGAAAGGCCTTCTGGGTAGAATTGTGTTTGAGCCTGCTACTCTCAGATCAGCCCCAACTGCTAGCTCCTGTCCTGGTGCTAGAAGACACAATCTTGGTTTACGGAGTCCCATGCTCTGATTTTCTGGATTCATCTGTGTTTAATCTCCCATGTTACACATTTTATATTTTGATGGAATTTCTTGAAACTGGTATAAAGTACTGTTACTAAAAAGTAGGATGGCATTAAGTTATTTGTCATTACTGTAACATGATGCATTCCACTAATTCTTTGATTAAAGCATGTATTACCATCCATCTTCTTACACCCTTGTCCCTAGTGGGGTCGGGAGGTGCTGGTGCCTATCTCTGCATGTTTTACGTTGAATATGTTTTTCTGATAATGTGAAATACTAGATTTATGTTTTCACAGTTCAAATGCAGTTTTCAAGAAAAATTATTGCTTCTGAGCACAGTTGCATTCAGAGAGGTGAAAGTGTAAAATGTACATTTAAAATATACAAATATATTTAAACACAGTTTTGCACTTAATTGTCCATTAAAAATCTTCTCAGTATTTAGCAATAGTACCTTGTTGAGATGAAAGAACGAACTGCATGAATTGCTAATGCATCAGTAATTATGTTTTAATTGTGCAAGGATACCAAAATCATCTGCATGACTGAGAATTGTTGCAAAATTAAACAAAATGCTAAGTCTAAATAAGTATTCATATGAAATCAGAACTTTTATGTTTGTACTTTTTGTGCGCTTCAGACTATTGTCCACAAGGTGTCCCCCTTTCTCTCACTTTGTCTCAGCAAACGAATTTGTCTGTTTTGTACTAAGTATCTGGTTGGGTAAAATAAATAAAGACAACGTTCAGTTGATTCCAGCTTCAATTAAGATATAGAAATCAGTTTGAGTCTATGGAAATGAAAAAGTTGCCAGAGAGCACAAAGAATAACAGTTGTATTTGGAGCTGTGAAATTTATATATGTAAATGCAATAACAGTATAAACTAAGAAGTACTGAACACTTTGGCACATCATACGTTCCCAATGTTTTTGTTTTAAAAACATTGGGGAAAAAATCTGAACAAGTTTAAGGGCTATGAATACTTTTGGAAGGAACTGTTTTTCTGAGGAATCTGGAGGTTTTCTGTGCACCTTCTTAATTGAATGAGTCTTCTGTCTTAGTTCTCATTAGCATGATCAAACGTTGTTTAAGTAGGACTGCTGCATCAGCCCTGGATGTGAATTGATTGTGGGACTCGACTCCTCAAACAGTCGGTCAAGTTCAAGGGTTTGCGATCTGCCAGAGCTGAGCAGACTCCAACGAACAGGCAGAAGAGCATCAAGCGGTTTTGGCATTAGAGACCGATTTTATCTAATCTATCCACGACTGTATGTTGTAGCCACTATTTTCATTTTTCTACGAGAACGCCTCAGAGATAGATATGCTTTGTTCTCTTTATCCATCCTGCTGCTTCCATTTTTGTGTTCAGTTTTTCTGAAAGTAAAAGTGGATTTAATTATCTTGTGTGTCCCACATTTTTTGTAAACCACCACTGTTACACTGAATCACCCCTAAACATGTATGCATGCCTGGAAAACCACACTGGAAGTTTTTTACACTCCCACACAGTGGTATGTGTTTGTAGTTGATTACGAGCAAGAGAATGCACGCAGCCACGTTTTTCCCCTCAGCGAAGCAGAATAGTGCTTATGCAGCTGTAATTCAGAATCAACAATAAAATACTTAAGTGCACATAAAGGTGTCAAATGATTGAAAATATTTTGTAATTGACATTTTCAAACCTTTTTTTAATCTTTCACAAATCACTTGCATCATATGCAGAAAGGTTACACCTTCTTGTAAATAATATGAAAAAAAAAAGAAACAACTCAAAATTGTTGCATAATTTGCTGAATAAATCTGAAAGTGTGTGTTATTGAAAAAACAATGATCACCCCCATATTTGACAGAAGTTTTTTTTAATTGTTACAAACTCCTGGAGCATTTGGTAAATCAGAAAAAATAATAATTTGCAAAAAGTCAATTTAATAATGAATATTAGCTTAAGTTAAATATCAATGTATTTTCTGACATGGGCCTCACTCTATTATTCTTATTTGCTTATTTTCATAAAATAAAAAAATGAGTTTTTTTTTCCACTTCTCGCATAAGCTGCTTTGGGTCAGTGGGTGGGTGGGGATAAATTTTATGCTTGGGAGTGTCAAACATCTGCAGCAACTTAGCATCGATTTGAACCAAAGTGGTTCAAGCATCAAATCAGGACAGGATGCTTCCCTTTGAAGATTTTTAAAAGCGAACTCAGGGCAGATTTCTGGCCTGAGATCAGTGGAAAAAGGAATGTCTTAGTTCGCTTTCTGGACCGGTTATCTCTATGATCCAATCTAATACTGTGAAGAATTGCAGATATAGACACAGTCTTGTCTTTTCAAAATCTTTTGAGGATTTGAATCATAAACTAATTGTGTTCTTCATATTGTAGCTCTGTGAAGTCTGTTTCCCCTGTGGCATTTGTACTGGAACCCTGTTGAGACGACACTGATATCCACAAGCTGACTCACACGGAGAATAATTTTTAAAAGCCAACATCCAACAGACGGCCATATGTTCAATAAACTGAACAGGAATAATTTACACTATGTCCTTTCAAGAGAGTCTTAGGAAGACATGGGGTTACTGTGGAGGGTTACTGGTTTTATTATGTAATAACTGCTCATGCAGAGACAGAAGCTGTTCCTGTCTGCCTCAAACCTTTGTTATTGTCAGAAAGAGAGAAAGGTAAGGATCTAAGGGTTTAAAGACTTGGTTTGATGGAATTTTTTTTTCTTGACATATCTTTCTCATATTCACATTTAAAATACCTTACAAAGGCATTGATACTCCTTGAATTTCTTATTTTCTCATGTTTTGCTACAAATTGAATTTTACTAGGATTTAGTCTGACTGACTGACTTAAAAAGGAATGTATAATTGTGACATGGAAAAAAATGATACATGGTCTTTAAAATATGTTAGGAACAAAACCATAGACATGTGGTATGCATTGGTATTCTGCTCCTCTGAGTCAAAAGTTGAATGTCTCCTATATGGTTTGTGGTAAAGAGCAAACAGTACTTATTTTTTCCGCAATTACTTCCTTGAAAAAAAGTCAAATTTTTTATGGATGGCTATGTATGGCTACTATGTATTTATAGATACATACATAGTATCTATACATTCTATGAATGTATGGCTACTACTTGTCCTGATTAACAGATTACTCCTGCTTAGTTGTAGATCCCTGCTACTCCTCCAGACTTACTGTGATGCCTTTTTGACTATTATGCATTCCTTACACAGTATGTCATCATAGGCATAGGTGTGGAGCAACAACTATTTTCTCTTAAAATATATTGGATTGAAAGTGCTGCTTAAAATATCTACAGGTTTGCAATGTCTTACATTTTAGTACAGCTTTAAAACACCTTAACCTTCTTGTTGTTCTCTGTGGCACTATGGCTTTCACAGACCCATTGTTTTTACTCTGAGATTATATTACACACCTTTAAGAGGCAGTTGAATGCTTTAGAATTGCATTTAGGAGTATCAGTGTAAAGGGGCTCAGATTAAAATGACTACTTAATTCAGATTTTTATTGGAAAATAAAAATAAAAAATATGCATTAGTTTCCTTTCACTTCTTAACTATGCACTGTATTATGTTGGTCCATCACAATAAATCAAAAATAAAATCACTGATTGCTATGGTTGCAGAGTGATAAAACTAGGATAAATTCCAAAGTATGCATTCTTTGCAAACCCCTTTATAGCTATTTGTGCTCTGTAATTGCCTAAAAGGCAACATAGACTTAAAAACTCCATGTAAATCATTTAAACCTTGGATGTTATCTCACAATATTTCTGTTTATCCTGTTTAAAAGTATAACATCCACAAAAGTTTTCTTGTTGAGTAATAAAACAATTGAAAGAATCATGTTGGTCCTTTTAATTTGTCTTAATTTTGTTACCATAAATGGCCAAAAAAGGCAGGGGATTCTGACTTAAATTTAGTAACTAGATGGACCTTTTTAGCCAACTGCTTCTGGGCAAAATCGTGCATGTCTTCACTCCTGAAGATGTTGTTAGGGGCAGTGCTTTGTATCTTTTAAAAGAGACTGTGAGAAAGTAAATTTGTTCCACCCCACTTCCTCTTGTCTATTCACTTGGGACTACCTAAGTGAATCTCTACACAGGGGACAGGACATATGACTGATGCATCATAAAACATAACAGCATTAAACTGAGCCATACTGCATCTACTGACCACAAAAAAGCTGTGCCTCCAATGATGAGGCTTTTATTCACAATAGTCAAGCATCTCTCTGATGCTTGCGTGATAGAAAGATATGTTTTACTGTCTTTCAAAAATATTCATGTTATAGTCATAAGCTTCAAAATATTTTGAGGGGATTTAATTTGATATACCAGTACAAAGTACAAAATCTCCTTTCTTTTGTTCATATTCAAGATGAGATCATTGATTCCACAATATGTTACAAAGCTGTCCAGCAGCTCTCAGTACTCAGCTTCTTGTCCATCTCTGATCCACCCGACGACTGTAGAGTCATTTGAGTATTTCTGCAGATGACAGATGTCTGACTTGTGCTGGAAGTCTAAAAGTGTACACAATGAAAAGGAATGGTGGGAGTACAGTCTCCTGCATGATGCAGGAGACTGTACCACAGAACCACAGAACCACACCTGTGTATTCTGTAGTTTCTGACAGAGCAATTCAGGCTGAATTGTGTTAAATGCACTGGAGAAATCAATTAACAAGATCATCATAGTGCTGTCCACTTTGTCCTGATGACAGTGGGTTTGTTAAAGCAGGTGTATGACTGCATCTTCAATCCAACTTCGTGCTGTTAATGAACCTGCAGGGTTGTGAGAGGGGGAGGCAAAAGGAGCTGATGAGGAACTTGTAGAAGTTTGTCACAAGACTGTGGAGGAAGATAAAACATCTACTCTTTGACAAGAAAGCTGTGGGGCAAACAAGGGCAGGGTATCTGTTTGACTGAGGGTGATGATGATGTTGTTGTTCCTGAACTACATCTGTTGAAGAATGTCTTCAGGTCTTTTGCTTTGTCCAGACTTCCATCTATCCGTTGCTCCTTTTGCTTGAAGCCTGTGTTAAATAAATTGTGATCAGAGTTGTAGTGTGCTCTCCAGCTTCTTCTTGCAGCTGCTGTCTCCAAACTGAACTTTGAGTTGTTTCTGTAAGAATCTTAATAATACATTTTCTGCCTCCCCAAATGCTCTTTTTTTTTTTTTTTTTGCTCATATCAGGGCATATTAATGTGTCAATGCAAAAGATGGTTCTACAAAACACTGAGTCAAAGGAAATGAATACAAAAGCATGCCATATTTTTCAGATTTTATTGGTAATAAAAGGAAAATTTCCAGACCATGTGTTCATTTACACTTTACAAGTATGTACTATACAGTGTTGCCTTATTGCTCTATCACACAATTCCTACAAAATGTACTGAACTTTCTGGTTGAAAAGTGATCAAATGTTTTAAAAAAAATAATGGTACAAATACTTTAGCAATGCACTTTGTACACTGACATAAATATTTTCTAATACCAATTCCCCTCCCCCTCTGCCAAGCTAGCTTGTTAATCAAAAATATAAACCTATATGAATGAGGCAAAGTGGGGGTTTATTTTCTTTATATTTAGTAATGAATAGAAGAGTCAACTTAAAGTCGCATAAATTTTTCTTATTAATTCTAAATTAACTGGATTAATTTGAAATAAAGCCATTATAATCCAAAATGAGAAAAGTGAAACCTCAGAAGATATATTTGAACTTAGAAGATACTTTACTATCCCAGTAGCCATTCCACTAATTCTGCAAAAAGAGATAAAGAATTAAGGGGATTTTTACAGTTTGATGACTTCAAAGGCTACACTTTTTGCGCACTAATTCACATGAATTCCATTGATCTGCAAGGCTTTATTTAGTTATTTATTTTGCTTTTGCGTTGGGTTCTTTAAATAAGGTACAAGCAGCAGAAAAAAACTTTATCATCTCTCGGGTATTTATAGCCTCAAATGTTGACAATGAAACATCAGAGCAGGATGCATTGATGATGTAATATTACATTTAGCCACTAGTTGGCAGCCTTGTCTTTTTATATATTTCCCAGATGTGCAGGGTTTTTGGTTTGATTCTACCATCATTATTTATTCCCAACTAAATGTATTAGAGTAACCTTTCTCCATACTTGTCAACATCTTCTCTTCTATTCAATTTAAAATACTAACAACACCAATAATAATAGTCATAAGAATAATAATAATAATGTCTATTTTTATTATTACTAACAAACAAATTAGTAAACAAGAATATTTCAATAATGAATCTAGCCACTTAGCCACTTATTCATGAAGATGGATTCTTCATGAATAATAGTGCAGTTTGGAAAAAACGGGGTGTAGTTTTTGTAACTTCTGATTTTATAAAACAACAAATAAATTGTAGGGCACTCCTTCTTAGTCTTTTATTCAGGTTTTATTTTATTTTGTTCCCCCAAGGAAAGCTATATGTTTGTGTACGTGTGAGAATGTAAGAGGAAGAGATGGTGGAATGGAGAAGGGGCAGGTACGGGAGTTTGAGCCACTCCTCCAGCAGAGCCCCGGTTCGCCCCTGTTCCAATGGAAACAGGTGGGATTCCCGAACTCTCCAATCAAACCCGCCCTATTCTGTGAAGCAGGGAGAAGAGTGCAGAAGTCCACAACCAGAGGCAGGACTCGACCAACTTCTACGTTGCGAACAGGAAAAGTCGGGAAAACACATCTTCCCCCGCATGACGCCGTCTGTCTTGGCCTGCATGTGTCCTCAGAGCGTTTCCTGCAGTTCACCGGAGCGCTGCTGAAGTTCTTCCCGCCGCTCGGGCTGCTGTTTAGGCGGCGTCGGAGCGTCGCTGCGCTCGGGACGCCTCGCTGCTATGAAGAACACCTACTGACCGGATATTCGGGTTGTTTTTCTTGGATTTAACCCTTCCCAATCCACCTGGTTTTTATCCTGGTCGCGTTCTCCTATAGGGTGGATATATAAACAGTTGGGAAAATGCCTGGGAAAACCAAGTATAACCTCGTTGATGACGGACACGATTTGAGGATCCCATTGCACAACGAGGAAGCATTCCAGCATGGGATCAACTTCGAAGCAAAGGTAAATTTTCCCAACTCCTTCAAAGTGAAAATAGGGCAGTGTTTGCAGTGTTCTCGAGTTTAAGTGTGGGTTTGTTTCTAAAGAAGCCTCAAAACATGAACAACTGACAATAGAAATCTCATTTTGCGACTTTGGCAACAAATCCTGAGAGGTTTTGTTCTCAGGGAAAGTACTTTATGATCTTAACAAACAAACAAAACTTGTCCCCATTGAAATCATAATTCAAATAGATTCTTTATGTGCTGTGGTTAATACAAACGAAGCAAACTCCAAATGTAGTGTCATTAACACACCTTTTGTACCTGTCATGTTTCACCTTCTTGGCGGCAGTATATCGGCAGTCTGGATGTGACGCGGCCGAGCAGCAGAGTGGAGATTGTTGCTGCCATGAGACGGATCCGGGTGAGTACACAACCGGGGAGGGAAAAACAGAAACAGTTTAATTCTGTGATTATTAATGTCGATGCTCTCCAGATATGTGCGTGGGTACAGCTTGGGATCTACATTTGCAATAATTGGATGCAGTGTGGTTGTCAACTTTTGTGCTGAGCTGACTTGTGATCCTACTTTAAAAAAAAAAAACAGTTTTATGCGTCAAATTTTCCTCAGATTTAAAAAAATATATATATAATAAAACATCTCTCCAGTAATTTATAGTTTTACAGGAAAACATTCCTTCTTGTGACCTCCAAACTGTTTAACTCCATCCTATGAGACAAACAGTTTTCACATTCAATTTTACAGCACATTTAATTTTAGTTTAGTGTATATCCACTCTCAATATATAATTTGGTGTCACTTTTTATGGGTAAATGGAAAGCAGTTTAAGCTTCA
The DNA here is from genome assembly GCA_010277075.1 of Poeciliopsis retropinna. Lineage (NCBI taxonomy): Eukaryota > Metazoa > Chordata > Actinopteri > Cyprinodontiformes > Poeciliidae > Poeciliopsis > Poeciliopsis retropinna. The sequence continues at coordinate 8,550,283 of VMRM01000003.1, forward strand.
GTTTATACTGAGCTTTTCCTTTCCTCCACCTCTGTTTTAAGAGGTTTCTGATGTAGCAATAGTTCATGTGCTTGAACAACTCATCTTGTTCTTGCTTTATTGTCCTATTCCATAGCACATTTTAGCTTTTCTTGCAAACAATTCCAGCCAGAACCTGTTCTGAGTTCAACTTAAAGCATCACAAATATGATAAGTGGGAATTCTATCACAGTTTGAGAACTTTTGGTTTTTGCTGATAAGAGCCAAGCGACTGGGCTGAAAATGAAAGTGCTGGTGTTTTAGCTTTTCTCTGCTGTTGTGTCTTGAATAGGAAACATATTTGTTAAAACATCTTTTATTGAATAAATGTATTACTTAACACTTTGAACCACATCCAGAATTAAAGAAGGGTTTTAGTTGTAAACTAAATGTACTCACTGTCTTGTGCTTGGCTTGCCTGACAGGAGGTTTGGTCTCGCATGTGCTCCATCACTGTTCTGAAGGTTTCCTTTGAAGCTGTGCACTGGACTGTGATCTCCCTCCCTTCTCTCTCTTTCCTTTTTTTCTGCTCTCTGAAGCTATATTTTACAGCTTTCAATTCCAGGAAGTAGACTTAATCTTAATCAGTGCCAATTTGACTGCTGACTTTTTTTTTAAGCAAGCTGCTGTAGGTGAAGCCAGTGGTGTTGATATTGAGGATTATGGCAAACCTCAGCTGTTTACTACGATTAATGGAGGATTCTTTCTAAACCTCATACACATGTTCACACAAAACCGTGTAAGCCACTTCTTATATTTGCCCTTGTTTTTGTCTGAAGCAGTAAAGTGCAGAATGTACAGTGCCAAGTGAAAAGCATTTTTACCTCTATACATTTTCACATTTTGTCACAATGCAACCCCAAAAGTCTAAAGTATTGTATTGGTATTTTATGTGACAAACCAGGTCAAATTAAGTGACATCAAGATAAAAAAAAAACTAAAAATACATTTAATATTGAGATGTGTAGCATGCATTTGTATTTAAGATGCCTTAAGCCATCTTTTGCTGCAGTTGCAACTCTAGGTTTTTTTTGGGTATGGCTCTACCAGCTTTACACATCTAGAACTTAAAATTTGCAGTCATTCTTCCTTGCAAAATCACTCAGTTGTCAGATTGGATGGAGTATGTCTGATAAGATATTTTGTTCAGTGGTGTTCAATGGCAGTTTTTTTAAACATAGTGTTTTCTATTATGATCAAAAAGTGTTGTGTCCTTTTGTACATGGAACTTCTTTTGACACTGTTCCATAACTGATAGATTTTTGGAGTTCTCAAGAAATAGTTCTCCCATCTACATATGCTCCAACCTGAAGCGTGAACCTCTCTAGCTCCTCCTGACTGTATCTCTGATCATTTTCAATGTTCATTTGATGGATGAATAGTTCTTTGTGAGGTCCACACAGAACACCTGGTCTTATACAAAGATTAAATTATACAGAGATTATTTAATAATTATGTGACTTTTAAAGGCAGCTGGTTTTTATGTATTTACTTCAGTGGTGTCAAAGTAGAGAACATTAAATACAGTTGCTTACCACAATTTCTAAAACATTTTAATTGTAAAATATTTTGAAAATCTTTAATGCTTTTCCTTCCACCTCACAATAATGCGACCCTTTTTGCCAATCCATGATAAAACCCTAATGAAATACATTAACAATTAATGATTTAAGCCTTAGAATGCTTAGGTGCAGCCTGGAAAAAAACATTTTACTAATCTACTAGAAGCAGTGAGCTGCTTATATGAAGCAGACCTCCAAGTGTGCTGCCATAGCAGCATTGGCTGGTTCTGTTGTTGTTGGCAGGAAAATAGGCTTCGGTCTGGCCCTTCCTGCATGAAAATGGTTTGACACTGGCCTGACAACACAATGGAAGGAAGCCACAGGTATCTAACTCAGAGAGGAAGTCGAAATGGAAATCTTGAGAGAAGTGGGGAAGCCAAGATGACGTTTGTAAGCTAGACAGATTTTTGGCATTCATCTAGTGACTTGATAACGGCTCTTGGTTTAGTATTTTTACAAGAACAAAATGCTCATTTATTGTTAGTATCTTTAAGGATATTTTCCTATATATTTATTGTCCCGAGTAACTGATAAGCAAACCTTTTTTTTTTAATCAACTTATAAGTGAAAATTAGCACAAAATTATAGAATAGAAAAGCAAGACAATTACAGTTTCCAACAATGTTTGGCCTAATTTGAGTCTAGGATGAAAAATATTGGTAAAAAATAAAACAAACAAAGTGTTTGTTTTTCGAACAGCAAATGAGTTACTTATACCTAATTTGACTTTTTATGGACTTTAATAATTTATGGTTCAACAAGGGGGGCGGTTAACTTTTTTACATAGGGCCCTGTTGATTTTGGGTAAAACCTCTGCGACCCAAAATTACACATTAAATTAAATTATATGAAAACCAACTATTCTCTTTTACTCAGGTCAATATTGTTGGTAATTAAAACTGTTTGATGATCTAAAAAAATGTAACATGAGGCCCTAATGTTGGAGCAGTGAAATTGATAAGCTAATACATGCACACAATCAAAGTGTCAGTATTTTTATTTATTTTTTACTATTTGCTTCAGGCTCATTTTGCAGTTTAATTTATAGATCTTATTTCTGATAACCTCATATTTGTTTGAGATTAAAGTTTGTTCATGTAAGATTATGTATCTGACTTGTCATCTTGTACTAGCGCTTAGTCTTTCTTGTAATGCACTCATGGACAGCTGTAAAACCTGGTTAAATTTAATGAGATGACAAGTGGTGCAAAGACACATCACTATTGGCTTGTGGTTACATCATTCTGTAAACTTGTTTTTAGCTATATTTTTAAATAAAATACATGATTTTTTTCTATATCTCTAACTGCCTTTGTGTCAGTAGACTCTGAGTCATGCAGACTTGCTGGAAACTTTTTAACATTGTTCATTCTGTGCATCAGCCAGCTGTGAACCCATAGCTGATAATGAATTAAAGACACAGCAAAGCAGGAAATGGCAACAAACTGCACACTACTGCAGGAAACTTAGCAAGATCAGATTAAGTCCCATTTCTCTCTGATCTAGATTTTGTAGAGTTTCAAACTCTAATCATTAAAAACCCATCACAATTCTGTCTTATGTTTCTTTTTATCTTGAAAGAATGTTCAGATGAAGATCTTTTCTTACATAAATGTCTTTGTAAATTAAATGTATTGTTGTTATTATCTGGCAAAGAGCAGAGGCATCTTAACTGGTTAAAAGAATGGGAGACCTTTACAATGAATTAAAGGGATTAATTTCTCATTAATCTGTCTCTGCTGAGTTAACTGTATGTAGGAAGATTGAGCAGCGTGGGGTGAGAAGATTAGATCCGTCTGAAGATTTGTGAGTGGAGACTGCCAGAGCACAGCAGTGTTGCTCGGCCTGAGATGTGAGAAAAACAGCAATTTGTGCCTCTACCTCTCTGCCAGACTGAACTGGCACCTTTTTTGAGTTCATGTTTATAAGAAATAGAATAAAAAAATATAAACTTGGTGAAAGACACAAAAGTTTACATGAACTGTCATGTTTGTTCCAGTGGGAAGAAATTGAGCTCATTATAAAAAGAATGAGACTAATTATATTTGTCAGTTAGGAGTAAATTATACTGTAGCATGATAAACTGTCCAGGCTGTGATTGATGCAGTATCAGATAAAAATGACTTAAAACTATAAACATTAATTTTAGAAAGTACAGTTACATATGACCGCTCAGCTAATCCATGCCACAAACTAATTTGATGATTGTTAGTCTTTATAAGGCAGTCCCCTCCCCCCCACACATTTACAGCAATTGTGTGCATAGCACACTGACTCCAATTTAGATTCATATGCTTATTGTAAAAAATTCTCACTCACACAGATTTTTTTTTTTTTTTAAAAAGGTGGTGCAAACTCAGGCATAATTTGAGAGCAACTGAATCATGTGATTTTATTTGGCATGGATTATGTTGTGCTATCTCTGTGTCGTGGGTTTAGAGTATCAAAACCATAACTATGTTCATATATTTTTAATAAATTCCTCATAAATTGAAATCAAAGAGTGTAGAAAAAGGATCAGAGTTTTCTCTGGTCATATGAAGCCAGTTGATGCCCCCGTCACCACATGTTGCTGCCTTCTGTCTGTCAGCATTCTGAAGAAAGCCAGCTTTCTCACAGAAGGAGAAACTTTGTTGTTCAGGAGTATTTCTGGTTGAGCGATTGTTCAGTATTTTTGAAGTTCCATTCTTTGAAAAGGTCATATGCTGTTTATATGAACCTACGTTAGTTCCTCTCAGAGGCTGTCAGAGCTAAATGACAGAAGGAGGACCTTTCTGCTGAAATTAGTTACTTTTGAAGAATTCAGTTCATCATTAACAGTGTCTAATTTTTTTTTAAATGTGGTAATAAAACAACAAAAAAATGAAATCACATACACATTCACAGACTTTGTTCAAAACCTGTTGCTGCACTTTTGAGAGCAATTACCGCCTTTAGCCATCTTAGATATGTTGCCACAAGATTGGTACACCTATCGATGGACATCTTACCTCATTCCTCTTACAGAACCTTGGAAACGTCCTTATTGAACGGCTCCCTCTTTGCTCAAAGCTATGCTGCAGCTCTAACAAAGGGACCATCATATTCTTGTTCACGTTCTTCCTTGTCGCTCAGTTTAGATTACTAGACAGCTCTAGGAAAAGTCCTAGTTGTTCCCAAAAAAAAGTCCTTTTATGGATTATGAAGGCCTTTGTGCTCATCTTGAGCTTCAGTAAAATATAAATATATATATTTTTTGCACACTGATTTGTATCTTGCGATAGTCCTGTCTTGGAGGTCTTAAGAGAATGTTTTTGACCTCAGACATGCATTGTCAACTGTAGGACCTTTATATGACTTTTTTTGCACAATATTATTATTATGAGGTGTTGTGAGTTTAAGGGGAAAATAAGTGTAATCCATTTTGGAATAAGGCTATAACATATCAAAATATGGAGCAAAAGTGTAGTTGTGAATACTTCCCAGATGCACTTTATGTCAGGTATTTTAAATTTAATGTAGACATTAAAATATGTGTGATCTGAGCAATTTGTTTGTTCAAGTTAATGGTTAGCTATTTAGTCGATGATTTATTTAGTGATGTCATTTTATTACATTGTGTTTAGTCTCTCCTATCATTTTTGAGTGAGGTTATTAAAGATACAAAAATTTGCATTTACAGTTGTATAATTATGTAGCACTTGAGTGAAGCTTATGTTTTATTTTGTCATCTGTATGCTGTTTATAAAGCTCTGTTTCTGGATTAATATACATTATTCTGGAACTGCACAGAATGCTGCAGTCTGCTTATCAAACCACAGCAAGGAGATGACGAAAAAATAATGAGTTATGACTGATCTTCTATGTTACCTCAATGCAGAAAGGGTTTTCTCTTAAAAGCATCAATGGGTACCACTTAGCTGATTTGAAACCATACAGTTCATTGAGAGCTTTGCAAACTGTAATGCTATTCTCTTTGCATGTAAAGATTAAATGTTCCTTGACCACAGCAACACTTAAACAGCACTCTGTTTGCCACATGTGAGTAACAGGTAAGACAGAGTCTCTCTCTGAGGAGTAACACTGCCATGTCAAGTCAGACCAAAACAAATGCAACAGTTTATTTTTCACTGGCTGTGTTTCAATCAATCCCCTGTGAAAGCGACACATACAACAAAGATTTAACTAAATCATTATCAAACATGAGTTGTTTTCAGATAGAGGAGTGAATATGTGAACTTTTCTCTTAATTATTTCCTCTTTAAATGGTTGGCATTTTGAGGGATATGTCATGTCACTCTGAGTAAGAGCTGTAATTCTGTTGTGAACACGGCCTTGCACACTGATCCCATCTATTTGTTACACGACCAGTCTGAGTAAGCACTCTTTACGGTTTTAACCTCAAGCCACCTTTGAATGTCAACAGACGTTGTCAGACTGGTTCTTAAACAGCTATTTACTGTTGTATTGGTGTGGACATTTCACACATCCCAGACATTAGCATCCTGTTACAGCTTTGCACAACTCTTACTAAAGCAAGTTTTACTATATCATGCTGGTCAGACATTGCAAATGCCAAAAACCTATCAGTGTTTACAACCAAGTGGATTTTTCTTAATCAAAACCTTATATATTTATGATTTGTATGCAAAGATAAATTAACATTCTTTAGTAAAAGACTTCTTTTTTATCAACTTGCATAATCCTACATGAACAAACTTTAAGGTTTTTAATTTGAGTTTTAGTTTTAATGCACCTTTATGCTATGATGTATGAAAACTGATCTCTAATCTCTGGAGATAAGCTTGAAAGTGCTAATAATGCATTTTCCCAATATACACTTGAAAAAATTTGTCTGGGAAGATTCAGAGGCAAAAGGAAAAATAAGGACGGAAGGACAGCCAGGATGAAAATAGGAGCAGAGATTTATTAACTTAGACCTGACCGAAATGTAGATTAAATCACTACCACTGGACTATGCAATAGTTACTTTTAATATAAGCATATGTACTAGCAACTGGTTTCTTGATCCATTACATTTTCAAATTCTTTAGGGGGTATAGTATTACTCTGTGTTTAAGTCTCATCTGCTCTTTTGAAAATACAGGTTTATTGTTCAACTCTCTTTCCTAACTAAAGGTCACAGTTGAGAGGTGAAAAAGACTTAATAATGGCCAATGCATGGTTCATTAACTCTCTATTTACTCCACTTCTTCTGAAATTCTCCTCTGGACACTCTTGAACAGCTAGATCGATTGGGCATGATGGGTCTTTCTGTAAATCTCATTAATGTGTAACTCAGCACATTCTGAGTGTCACATTTATCTAAGCAGTTTCCATTCAGTGTAGGTATAGAAGGCATGGTTTATATTCTGTAAAGATAGTATTGAAGAAGCAGCTAATCTTTAACTTGGTGCATTGTTCAGCATGTTGTAAATGTGTTTGTGAGCTGTTGATATTCCTGCACTCAGACAGGAAAGACTTCTCAGGGTTTTTCACTTTCTCTTATTTATGAACAAGCACTATGCATTATTTAACTTAGATTTTATTCAAGGCTTAAATACACGGCTTAATTAAAAACATTACGTAATCCTTTGTAATAAGATTGATTTATTTACGGTTTGATGGCAATACCTTTTTTATTAGTGAATTTAAACGTGGTTTTGTAAATTTTAGAACTTGTTAAAACTGTATTTAGAAAAACTATAAGTGTAATAAGCATTCAGTAAGGATTTTTTGGTGTGTTTTGCCAAAGACCAGATGAATAATTGAAATGTTCATTTATGAATTAAGTTATTACAGAAATGTCATCTTAATAAAAAGGCATATTTAAAAATGGCTCAAAATATTTTGAAATATTTGCTTTTAATCTGACTAACTAGCCTCAAGGAAATTTCTATTTCAGTTTACTAAATATGACAGTACATTCCTGAAATTATCTAAACTTCTTTTGCTTTTTGCTCTTGTTATTTCTAACTACTATCTTAGATGCTTCCTGAAGTTTAACTAAAAATGCCTATCTTGGAGTCAAGGATACACTTCAGTGAGTTTGTGAACACAAAAAAGTCAAACAATTTTGATGGTGATGCAGCTCAAATAATTGAAAACAGAGACAGAGGGAGCAGTACATAGCAAATCAACAAGGTAACTGGGATACAGAAACTAGACTTTTTCAAAAGATTTGACAAAAAATGTTGGTGATATAGATTTTTGGTACACTGCGTGGTTTGTTTGGAGTAACAAGTAGCTCTTGGTTTCTGCAACATCACTGTCCATGTTTTTTTTTCTTTCCTTTTTTGCAACTTGAACAATTTCCAAACAGTTGAATTTGTCTTTCTTGTATTATTGTGAAAAATATAGTAGTCTTCTTCCAGGCAACTGACAGACAGTGTGTGTTATTGTTGAAAATATGTAATTTAATCTCATGAAACATGACACAAATTCTTAGTCTGCCCTGAGGAAGATTTATTTACCTCAGAATGACAGGTACATAAAACTGAATGTCAAAGTGACCTACTGCGTTTAGGTAATAATTATCTGATCACTCGCAGGTAATGTCAGAACATAAAAACCTAAGTTCCAAGTTGATTCTTAAACAAGGGGGGAAATAACATGATATTGTTGCAAAAGCAAACCATCTCATACTTTTGCAACCTTGTTCCCAATATATGTGCACCATTCAAAACAAATGAAAAGTGACACACACTTTTTGAAGACAAGCCAGAACTTGATCTTCCACAAATCTCCTTAATTTCATGAATTTAATGAATTAATGAATTAGAGCTGGATATTACATCAGATCATAGTAATCATTGCAATATCAGTGTTTGCAATACTCAAACTCTGATACTAATAGTGATATTAGAAGTATTTTTGGCTGCTTAGATGAACTCCAAGTAGTCCCAATGCCACTGACAGACAGTGTGTTTATATATGTTTGGTAATTAAGATCCTTTGCTTTTCGTCAAAATAGTTACAAAATGGCAACAGAAATGGCAGTTGATATGAATAGCTTTATTTAGTTGAGCATGTCAAATTAATGCCTAGACCAGTCTTGCCTCATTTCAGATAAGTTTATAATTTTGTGTTTGGATTTCCAAAATGCTGTTTGGTGTAAAATAATGGATCCTATGCTTGTTTTTATTTGTACCTATTGAAAAAATGATGCATACCGTTTACTTTGAACAAAAGCAATTTACCACTATAAAACTCCATTATGGATTCTAGAAATTATATTAGACTTTAGGACGTTGCTTTTCTTCAAATACCTCTTAAAAAGTTGTTTGTCTTTGTGTCTAGATGCTGATTTAGATGTGCTTTATGCCAGGTCTCCATAATAAAACAAAATTCTGAAAGAATATTTCTTTCTTTCACTAATGGCCTGTTTTTTCTTCTTCCAAACTGACCTTAGCCTTTTTCAAACCTATTCATTTTGTCCATGTCTTGACCCATCTCTTGGCTTAAGGCGATGAGCCTCCTTTTCCATGAACCATCTTTTAAGCCTGTCACCTCACCATGCACTTCATCAGAAACTGACTAAACTGCAGCTGATTAACGGCATCTTTTCTTAGAACTAAAAGTGCCCTATTTAATCCCAACTGTAACTAATGGAGGCACTAGTTTAATTTGATTCCTCGCCTCTCGTAACTTATATCTGACATACCAAAAAACTGTTGGCTAGACACAATTTTAATATTGTAATCTTGTGAGCAGTAAATACTTAACTAAGAAATATACCAAAAGTTGCAGAAACTGCAGATGATATTACTGTAAATCCCCTTGGTAGAAAAAAGAAAAAACATGAGTTGGGGGTTGCTTCAATTCCAAGAAAAGAAGTTAGGGGCATTGTGCATGGGCATCTTAAAGATTTTAAGGGTCTTACGAGCTGGCTCTGTCAGGTACATAATTCTGGTGCATAACAGATCTACTCTTAAGCCACAAAGTTGGCAATGACAAACAAGGGAAACCTCCTCAAACTGAATTGTCAGCAGCATTACTTGTACTGCAGTAACACTTCTTAACTTATTCCAAACATTTCTGCCATAGTCTCATGCTGCTTTTCAAAGCCCAATGCTTTTCTTGCACATTGTCTTTCTCTGACAAGATAATAAAGTAAAAGCAAGCAAGTAAAAGCACTCAGATTAAGCAAGATTACATCCAAGTTTTTCCTTGGAGATGTATTTCTTACCCTCCCTTTTTACATACCTCAAACCCCATGCACCCCTCCCCCACATGCACCCATAAATGTCAGAGGCAAGTTATAAAAATTGGTTTGGGCTGTGCCCCGAGGTGGGTGGCAAGAGAACAGTGATCCAGGAAAGCTGGATGAGGATGTTAAGGAGCTCAGCCAGTTGCATTTCTGCATCAGTTGCCCTGCAGCATAAACACGAGAAGGTGCTGTAGAAAAGATGCTTTGCCTGGCAGAGATGCAAGCTCTTGAAAGCTGAGAAAAGTTTGACTTCACAGCAAGATCAACATTTTGTCTATCTCTTTCAATGTATTGATTTTAGCTGAAGTTACAAAATGCTCCTAGAGACAAAATGCATGAAAAGTCACTGTTTTTTTCTTTCATAATGCAGAAAGTGGGGAAAAATTGCCAGTAGTGCAACTTTTGCACAGCTGTAGCTCAGAGATATCATACTTTAAAATTTAGGCAAATTTTAAGTTTTACCCGTGGCCTTAAGAGTTTGTGTCATTTAGATCCTGTGAGATTTTTACTTTATGCATGGACTAGCGGGATCACACTGACCCCATGTGTGCTTTTACAAGATCTTTTGTGTGCGTGGTTTCGGAGACTGACGGTTTCTTGAGAGAACTACCCTGCTTCCCGCGACATTTGCCGTGCTCCTTCTGCATGTCGCACTAAGACCACGGGAGGGTTAATACAAACATTTTGAAGGGAAAAGAAGCATTTTCTTTTATCTTCACATGAATGATAGGCAGTGTGGTCCTAGTTACCATTTGTAGACAGGGAGTTATAATAAAGAACAGCACAACATCTGGTCATTGGATTTTTGCTAGTCACTTCTAAATATTGTAAGGATAACTTTGTTCAGATATAATCCAGACTTCTGGGATTTAAATGTCATTGAAGCAAATACTTAACATACCAAGGTGGTCCAGGCAAACCATGGCAAGACAACACTAGAACATCAACATCTGAAAGAGGTGAATTGGGAAAAATATAGATTGTGTTGGGTAGTCAAAGGTAGAGGGAGGAAGAGAAAACGACCTTGTCCAACTGTGGCTTTTATATATTGTATTTAAGAACACTGACTTATGAAAATTCTTGATTGCCAGTATTGACATTTTTCTCCTAATTACCTTAGTTGAAAGTCCATAGACCTTTTAAGTCAGATTGAGAAAGTAAGAAACAGCTGTTCAATTCTGAAATAAAACTTGCATTTTTAAACGAATGATTGTCATAATATTTTGATATAGCCAATTCAAGACTACTGATGTTAAGACATACTAGGGTCGCTGTGAGTTCTTGACATTGATTTGCCATATAAGACCCGAAGAACTGTATTACAAACTTGGTTCAGCACTTGACATTTCAGCCTTAGTGCTCTCCCACTTCTCATCTCCATTTCCACTGATGTATTTATCATCTACACAGCATCTGCTTTACAGATGAAGCTTGACCACAAAATCTTTATGAAAGATTGTAGGAGGTGGAGAACCTCATACCTAATATAAAATTCCTTCTTTATTATTCATGTTGTACCCTGAGATTTTTTTATGAACAATTTCTAATTCTTCTTTTCAAGCACCCATGCTTTCAATTTATGTCACACTTTCTTACTTTTCCTTCAACTCACACCTCTCTTCCATTTCTCCTCATCACCACCCCTCTTACCCGCTTATCACTCTCCTTTTTTGTTCTACTAGTGTTGTGTCTTATACTTGTCTGTCTTTCTTTTCTTTGCTGGTTCTTCCCTCTTCAGTCCTCCCCTCCACATTTTGCCACCTTTCCCTTCCCCCTCTCCTTTCTCTCTTTTGTGCTCCTCCATTACCTCCTTTCACCTTTCGACCCTGTCACAGTTTTTTATATTGTTGAAGAGCTTGACTTTCCTGCATACTACCTTCACACTTGGCATGGTTGTCATAGTTCTTATCCAGAGCCATTTCTTTTTACTGTACGCTCAACTGCTGTATATTAATTTTGAACCAAAAATGTTCAATATGTTGTAGGTCAAATATGTAGACAATTTGCTTGTAGCAGTCCAAACTATTACACTCACATAATGCAATGGATACTTATTTCACTAATCACAAATAGTCTTATCTCTGATGTTACTATTTTTTGTCTTTTATTGAACATGTATTGCTGGGGTTTTATAATTGTTTGTTTTATATGATGGTGACAATGGTAGGAGTTTTTTCTGTAACTGGTGGGTTGCCGGTTTGAACGCCCGCTCCTTTTGTCTCAGTCATTGCCCTTGGGCAAGACACTTCAATGGCCTTGCCCGCTGGTGATGGTAAGACGGTTCTGTGGCACAGGGAGTCTCACTTCTGTCATACTGCCCCAGTCTGACACAGTGTCAAGTCATCCTCCTGTGTTTTCCCACTCTTCAAGCTGCTGTCATACTTTTTAGACAGCTAAAAGGTTATTAGAGGTGCATGTATAAATAAACTGACACAGTTGATGCAATAGATTGATGATGTTTTGTAATTGGGTATATAATTAACAACATTATCTGTAAAAGGCCTCATAAAAATTAGCAGTTGTTTTGATTTCAGATATTAAACATGCTCTCTCAGAGAGAAAGTAAAGTCATATTCCAAATTTTTTTTTCCCATCCACTTCCTTTTTTGTCTAACCTTGGAAAGTAAATTACTTTCCTTGTCTCAAAAGTTCAGTCCCATGTGCTGCTCCTGTTTTCCCCATTCCAGTGCCCCCGCCCTGTTCCCTTCATTGATTACACAGTGGAAAGGCAGTGAAAGTGGGCCTGCTGTGTGGGAGCAGTAGCTTTTCTTTGTAGTGTAAACCTGCTGGCTGTTAGTCCAGAAAGTCACTTGAGACGTCATGTCTGAAGAACATTTTATAATGGATTTCTGACTAAGCAAACTGGGGTGAGCTGAAGCATGATCATAAGAACCTCTAAAATCTATTGTCATTGAACCTAGAGGAATTTATCTATAGCTTTACAGATTTTGTAAAATTTAGAAACAATAAATGCTCAAATCATAAGTTTGAGAAGTATACTAATGTTTAAATATTCCAATAGAGATTCTAGGCAGATAATCTATCCATCATGAAAATATGAAATGGAGGGGTGGGGAATTGTTTCATTTGTAAACTTGTGAGTAGTGTTATGACACTTTTTCTACCTAACAAAGAATACTGGTGTTTTGGAAAACATGTGATTTAGTTCTTTAAGTAGTACATGCATACTGGACTCAATTTTCCAGTATTCTGCTCTGTTCAGGGCTGGTACATTTTCTTTTCATAAAGTCACTGTGTTATGCATTTATTTTTTGTCATACTAAAGGATCAACTACTCTGACAAATTAAATTTATGTGCTTTATGATTGCTCCTAAGAATTCAGAGGCATTAGCTTTCAGTTTTAAGCATCATGGATGCAGAGGTAAGTGAAGCATTTCCATTGTTCAGTGTGAGATTATTGTTGTTACTGAAGTACATGGCAGGCTAACCAGGTAGTCGGATGATGTAAATGCTGCAATATCAGTTGCAATGGAAGGTCATGCAGAAGCTTTAGTTTTCCATGATATCATCTCTTCCTATGCTATATAAATGGAGTGCGCGTTACCTCGAGGGTGAAATACGTCAAAATGCATTAACACAACGAATCTAATGTGGCAATTAAAAAACAAGCACTTGATGAAGTTTGGCTACATCAAGGCTCAATGCAGGAAAAAAAGGACATCCGGAGCAATCAGATAGCAGGTAAAGCAGTGAACAATTACCAACACTCACCCAGATTATCATTACGGTCAGAAAACTAAACAAATAACCAAAAAAATAATTCAAGTCTTCAAGCTGGCGGTGTAAGACACTGGGATGTGCTCTTGCTCTTGGTCCGCCGCTACGCGCTACTGGTGGTAATATTTTGCAGAGGTAATGCCGCTCAACCTCCACTAGACAGTGAACTCTCACACCGAATGTCTGCTTGAAGCTGCAGCATGTAACTTAAAAAAAAAAAAGAGATATGTATGAAAATATGTCTATTATGTCTAAATTAGGTAAATTTATTGCCAGATAATTTTTACATTTTGCCAGATAACATAGTATAATTTCTCTAAAGTATAAATTAACAGCAATTCCAGTCGATTGGGAAAAATCGGCGATCGGCAGAGATCGGCCTCATAGATGATCGGTATCGGAATCGGCAGCAATAAACCTGATCGAAGCATCCCTAGTAACAACCTATTTTTCATGTTTAAAGTGTTTGGGAGGCTATTGTCATTGTTTCCACTTTTTCTTTGCTTTTTACCATTTCTGTTGTAAGTAAATGTTTAATTGGGTAAACTGTTAAAAAAACAAACAAACAAAAAAAAAAAACTACAGCTTCTAGTAGTTTTGGCAGAATCCTTAACCATGGCTTTTGTACTGTCAACTGTTTTTATAACATAGCTTGACCTCTTGTTCCAAGGGTGATTGTCTCAGTGTTTGTGAATGTTTCTCTTTTTTTTTTTTTTTTTCAAAAGTAGAAACATGTCAATTGAAGATTAAATGTGTACAGAAATCACTGAGGGAAGTGCTAGTAAGTTCAGCAAATTAATCTGATAGGCAGCGTTTTATTTTACCTAACTACAAAGGAAAAATAAATGGAACAGTTTTGGTCTTGAATGTAAGACATTTAGTGTTTCAAACGAAAATGTCTTGTGGTGTCAGGCCTTGGAGTCATCAGTTATTTTTCAAGTTCATTTATTCTGTCTCCTCTTTTGATTTTAGTCCATCTTTATTTATTTATTTATTTATTTATTTTAACTTATACTTGAAGGGAATCCCATTTGAGTCTGCACTTTTCTTTGCGTGGTTAGAAATTTAGTTGAATACTTCTATTGTATACAACCACCCTGTTCATTGAGTGTATTGACTGGGATGAGTGTAAAAGGCCAACACTTGGAGCTACGCCATTAAAAAAAATAAATTATTTTGTCATGGGTGCTCCTGAAGTGACCTTGAAGTTGTTCTCATCTATCAGCCAAGACCTCAGAGTTATCTCAGCACTAACACAAGCCATTCTTGTATCTGTTCTCTGCAGTATGGTTCCATCTTAATCCTGCAGTCAACCTTCTCTTTTTAATCTGCCTTCTTGCTCTGTTTCCAATGATTCCAAATATCCCCTTCTCTGGTTTGTGGTGTCTTGTGATTTGTATTAACATAAATTACTTCAACAAGTTTTTGTCTTAAGTCCAGACACACATTTTACCCTCCCCCCAAATAACGCTTGATATTAAAATAAATATCTATTTAGAAACTGCTGTCAAAAGCATTTATCCCTGAGTGAAACTATCTAGTTTTCTGTGAATTTTTTTTATTTATTTTTTTTACTTTAACAGATTTTTTTCAACGTGTAATGTATGAAAAATAGAAAATCCCCTTCAAGTTATCAGAACACATCTGCCAGGTGTCACATAAAATAATTTCCTTGCCTTTCAGATTAGACAGATGAAAGAAACTCCTGGAAATGAGGAGGACAGGGCAGTTCTAGGGATTGTTGGATTTTGCATGTGTGTGTATGTATTTGTATGTGAAGGCTGCAAAGATGAATTGATGGTGCCCTGCATTATGGTTTTAATGAAACTTTTTCCCCTCCTCAGATACTTTCATTAAAGCTGCAGGTTTCTGTGGTCTGTGGCAGTTTATCCACACAGCAAATGTGTGGATAAGCTGCTCTTGTAAAAGACTAATCCCTACAAACAGCTTTTTATTGCATTCATTTTGTTTCCTGTATTCTCTCCTACTTTTGTTTTACTCTCTGTTTGTTTTACATGCAACTATCTTATGTATTTCTCCACTGCATAAGCTTCCTTTGCATACACTTTCTAATCAGCAAAAAAGCAATGAAATATAATTACCCAATTCAGCAATTACTGCTTTGTGTATGATGAGATGATTACATGACTTGAACTCCTTTTTTGCTCATATGTGCAAAATATTTCAAGCTGTAATAGCACTGAGTTTATGATTATATCTAAAATGTGCTGGAGGTGCACCCGTCCATCCTCTCAAAATAAGCTACATTGGTCTGTAAACAAACTTTTCTGTAGTATTCAAAGCTATTCTTTATAAAGAAGCTTTGACACTGTATTTTTAAACATCTACTCAAATAGGGTTGGGGTATTTGAGAAAAATCTAATATAATGAAATATTTTTGCTATATCACAATATTCTTAAATGAGCTCCAAATATTATTTTAAACTATAGATCTCTTGCAGCATGATGCTACCCATGCACATTTCTGCCCCCCATTTTCCTGCTAGACTTAAATATAAGCTCATATAAAAGGGTTTTGGTGTTTTGCTATGAACTATCTACGCTATGGCTAGTGTAGACTAGATAACAAGGTGAGAAATAAGTTTTAATTCAGAAAAAAAAGGGGAGGGAAGTAGGTCAATTATGCTTGACTTTGACAAACTTAAAGAGATGTGCTGTGGAATAAAGTGTGTTTTGGACAGATCATCAATACAGCAGGTGCTTAAATAAGCTAATCAACCACCGCTGTGTTAGTCTGGCTAATTGCAGTGGTGGTTAATCTACCACAGTGACCACTTATTAATAAAAACAAAATACAAATCAAGCCTAAAAACCCAAAACTGTAACAAACTGTATGTTGGGTTCTATGTGGGAGTAATGTTTGAGTGTTTTTGGTGCTGAATCCTGATACATAAAGTTGCATTGTTGTCAGTTGCTTTGGCAACAAGTCTGCTGTATCGTAAAGCTGACATGAGCGAGAAAAAAAAGAATGAGTAGTTTTGAGTTATTTTTTCCATTGCACAGCATTAAATAAATCATACCTACGTCTCCAGGTTTCACTTTAACGGACTAGTTCTATCGCGGCAGCGCAGCATGTAAAAGAATAGTCTCATTAGGTGGTGAAATAAATTTGTGCTATACCTTGTGTGGCAATAGTTTTATAACATGTTTCACAAATTATCTCATTTTGTTCAACATCCTCCATATAAAATCCAAAACACTGCCACATTATTGATCCAGCGCTGTTTCTCTTCGGAACGAGACTAGTTCATCTGTTTCATCTTCAGTTACAGTCTCATTCAGGGCTCCCGCTGTCACCGTGTTGTTTGTTTTCTCTGCACAGCGTGTTTGGTTGGAAATTTTCAGGTTGGGAAGCGGGGAGGAACTAGTGATGCATTCATAGGGTGTCAGATAAACCATACTCGCAGTGAATTTGACGATGAAAGTTTATTATTTGAACAACAATTTGTACTCGATAGTTGCGATATAGCCATTTTAACTATCATAAATTAGAAATGTTGTGATACATTGAGTATACTTGATACATCACCCAGCCCTACACATATGCAATTCTTGTTGCATAGATAAAACAAGGGACTCAAAACAACACTAAAAAATGCAATGATAGGTAGTTGCTTCCCTTGTTCCTTGTGAAATCTGAGCCCAACTGTACTTTGATAACCTCTACCAAGCTTCCAGAAGTTACTGTAATGAATCGGGTTTTGGTGTGAATTTTCTGAGCCTTCACACGCCTGCTGCTGTGTTGACAAGACAGATCCAGAAAGCAAAAACAGCAGAGGCCAAGCACACTGTGTTGCACATTTGATCAATCATGTTCAAAATGAAAGAAAGATGTGCTTATGTGTCAGATTTTTTTACTGATCAAAGATTTGTTCTCTTAAAGAATTTTTTTTTTTTTCAGCTTCTTGTGCAGTAGTTGGTCAGAGTGTAAAGCAGGATATTTAAAAGGGATATGAAATGTAAGGAGAATATGCAAGTTGAGGAGTAATAAAAAAAATGTAGCAAAGGAAATGGTAAAAACATCACAACATATGAAGATGTAAAAATTGCAGGCATTTCTCTCTGGTCTAACATTTAAGCTGATTATTCATCACCCTATCTGACAACAGATCCTGAGAAATGAATGCAAATCACTGTCACTGAATACTAGTGTAAACTAGATCATTAGTCGTTATTCTATAGTTG
Source organism: Poeciliopsis retropinna (assembly GCA_010277075.1). Lineage (NCBI taxonomy): Eukaryota > Metazoa > Chordata > Actinopteri > Cyprinodontiformes > Poeciliidae > Poeciliopsis > Poeciliopsis retropinna. The sequence continues at coordinate 8,567,996 of VMRM01000003.1, forward strand.
CAGAATCATTTATTTACCATCTTTTAACCATAAAGACTGCATTAGCTGTTTTTATATTACCTTTCTATGCAATTCTGCTCCCTTCAGCACCCTTAGGTTTTGCCCATTGAGCCTGATTTCTCTGATTGAATTTCAACTGAGAAATTCAATCAGCAAACAGAAGGTGTAGTTGTAAACGTTGACATGGATTGTCCTTGCTGTTTCAGAATTGTAGTCTGCCTGTGGTTGTGGTTCAGCAATGGCAACAGAAAAAGTGAAATAAGCCATTAAATTTGCACTGGCTTTGTTTCTAAACACTGAGCAAATAAAGTAGGAGCAACAGGAATGCATGACATTTTAATGTTGTGGCCCTATTCCCCATGGAGTTGTATACAGTGCACATAATTCCTAATAAGCTTTATGAAGTTGGCACATTATGTATGTCATGGCCAATGGTTAACAGAGTCCATGCCTCCAGAAATAAATCCTTTCTCAGTAGTTGAGGGTACAACCCCTCTGTATGATGCAAAGCGTAGAACAAGAGGCTAGTTTTTACCAGGCAATGGCTGAAGCATGTATCCTCCTCCTACCTGGTGTCAATTGGTAAGTGGGGTAGTGCAATAGTGTGTGGGACATTTTCTTGCTCCGTTGGTTCCCATTGAAAATTATTTAAACCCCAAAGCGTCCCTGAATATTGTGTCTGACTGTCACTATCCATGCATGATGGCTTATTTCAGCAGAAAGCACCAAGTAAAAACTTGATCATTTGAAACTGAACCTAAAAATGAGCTTCTCTTTTCCAGTTGTCACCATAGTTATCAGTTCTTAGTCCAATGAAGAAAGAATAATGTTTTTCCAATAGAGATTCACATCATTGATGTGAAAATCCGAACCATGCTGATATTATGTTAATAAAAAGTTTACACTTTGCTAAATTCTTACAGTAAGAAATTAAGGTAATTTTGAAAGGGAAAGGGGTTCTAACCCTCCTAGTAGCAAGGTTTAGCTAAAAAGGTAGCTAATGAGTGCATTGTTCAAATCTACTTCCTATGATTTTGAATGTATTAATGCTTGTGCATGATTAAATAAAAAGCATCCCACACTTGACAGTTAGAATTTAGTCAAATAGTATTGAGCGTTTCTACTCTCAGAGCCTCTGATAAAAATGAATCAAAGCTAATGATATGTTCTTTGTTTTCCATTTTTTCTGTGACAAGTCCCATAGCAACAAAATTTATATGGTGTTGGTAAGGACAGAATTTTCTATCTGTGTATATATTTCTACAGAAATCAGTTGACGTACAGATTGTGCAGCTTGAATAAAGGACATTGAGAAGATATATCTTTGGCACAGAACACAGCCAGCTCACAACAGAAAACATGCAATCCAGCGAACATAAAAGCACAAGAGTTAGTGTATGTGTTGGGAATATGATAGGAGTGCAGGTCTACTTGCATCTACAATGCTCTGAATGTGTATAATGTCAACATATGGGCTTAGCCTACTTTTCAACTGAATTCTTAATCATAGTTGAGCAGGGAAAAACTGTTTTTCAGTGTGTGTGTGTGTGTGTGTGTGTGTGTGTGTGTGTGTGTGTGAATGTATGCTGTGTTTTGGAGGGTAAATGTAGAACAATACTTCAGGCTTTAGTATGGCTCATTCTGTACAGTTAGTGTGCTAGCTACAAGTGCTGAAGAATTATTTTGCTTGAGTTTATTTTTTATCTTTTTTTTTTTTTTTTTTTGCAACATTCTCCTGTAGTGGCTCCACGACACTGTGATATCCACGACAAACCTGCAAAATAAAAGCACTGGAAAACACTTTGAACAGCTTATAGCTCAAGCTGAAACTGTGACCGTTCTCCTGAGGTTGATGTGGGTGGAAAAGTCATGATTATAAGTCTCTTTCGAGCATGTATGTGTTCAGACCATGTAATTGCAGCATGCTGTTATATTATGTGACTTCATGTATACAATCCATACAGAATATCATGGCAAAGTTGTCATTTTCTGGTCAAAGAACGGTCGGCTGGATACATTTTTCTAAAATATTGAGATGTCTTTTAATAGTGTTACTATTCCTGATGGTTGTAACATATGCTTTTTAAAGGCTTGATTTCAACCCAACTTTATTATTTGAAAGACCTACCACAATGTTTTTAATCTTTTAATTTACACTAAGCAGATGGCAAACTTTCCTGCTAAAGATATGATCGCAAGGTGGACAAGGAAAGAGGGCATGAAATATCACAGTTTGTTTATCACAGGTTGTCCTTAATATCCGGTTAACACTGTTTTTTTGTTTCATTGTGCTACTCACTGCAAATGTTGCACAAGTTTCTTTTTTATTAAAGAAACTTGATCCGCATAGGATTTAGCTTCCATGGCATCACCCTCAGATGGAGAGTTTGCAACCTGCTCCTAACATGAGTAAGGGAAGCAAAAAAGAGGAGTATTTCATTTTCATTAACCATTGCCTCTCTGCATTATCTAATCAGTTTTGTTTTTTTTATTCCTCTTTCTGTGACCTTTTGCCTCAATCACATAAGTGCTCTAAAAGTTAAGTGGCTGATGCACACATGGACTGTTTCAGGTTTTAACTCATCATGCAAAATTGTTAAACCAGCAGCATATTGAAGGTTTGATAAATTTGTCATATTTCTTGATATTTCTTCATATTTGTAGCCAAAATCAGTATCTATCCATGTCTTGTTCAAACCTGCTTTTCCTTGTAGGGTTACGAGGGAGTTTGTTGGGGAAGGTTGCTATTTCCAGCAGTCATTTAACGAGAGAAGTTGTACAGCGTGGACATGTAGCCAGTCCAAAATCAGTATATAATGATAAACTTTCTTAACCTCAAGTACAGATTGGGTTTTTCAGATACGGCTACAATTTATACTGTTATTTTATGATGTGCTGCTTATCATTTTTATATTTAAAGCTTCTGTGGAATCTGATACTGAACTTGCAACACAAAAGAGTGATCTCAAGTATTTAATTCATAATAAGTATAAATGGTTTTCATGGTGCAATAGAGGCTGAGGAGGTAAAGCGGTCAGTACCAAGTAAAGGTTCAGGGATCTGTGTCTCAGCTTCCTCAGTTTACATGTTGAATTTTTAAGCAAGACACTGAATTCACGCATTGCTGTTAAGTGAGTGAAGTAGGAGAAACCTGGGGATTTCTTGGATTTTGTAGACAGACATGGGGAAAAAATGTCCCTATGTTTAACTAGGTGAAAATGTGAAAAATTTACTTGAATGGTCAACAAAACCATAAAGGCTGTAGTTGTATAAATTGTATATGATTTTTATTGTTTATAAAAAAACAGACTTTTCAATTCTGCGTTCATTTAGGTTTTGTCACTCTCTCAATGTTGCACTTTGCCTTACAAAAGATATGTTATGTGATTAAAACAAATGCATTGTGTTATGTGGAATAGAAACTTTCATTATTATTACAACCGTTTTCATCACCTTTCACCCAATAAGTTAACTTGGCTTGTTGTTGGACTGCTAAATTTGTCACATGTTTCTCAAATCATTGCTGATAAATAATGTGAGACAAAAATAAATATAGTAATAACAATGTTATATGTGTAACCATGTTATAGACTGTCTTGCCAAATTCACTGTATGCTCACTTAAAAAGTCTTTCTAACTTTTGACTATAGTTCACACAGCATTCAAAGTTGATTTGACTTTTTCTTTGAACCCTGAAGCAAGAATAAAAGGAAACCATGCATCAAGTTTGAATTAAAACCTAAAAGTAATCTGAGCTTGGATGCTTGAAGAGATAACAGATTTGAACAATTAAGTCAGATTTTCTTAATAAGAATGACACTTATTACTGCTGCGTTCCACGCGTCCTTTGGGACATTCTCTTTGTTCCAAATCCTTCAAAGATATTTAAAATTATGTTTTGTAGTTTCCTACTACACTGTCACATAAATGAGCTTTTGGAATGTTGTTAGAGGCTATGGTCTGATCCTCTGCGCTCTCTGGAGCTAGTCTAATTTGCTGTCTCACCAGAGACTCAGGATAATTAGTCCCAACGAAGGATTACCTTCCGGCCACTGCTCATTTCAGATCAGTAAGACAAAATGGCTGTACTGTATGACCGTGTATGAAACAAATCTGCAAATTCCTGAGTAATTGGCTAAAAGTCCCTTCCTAATGTCTTAGAATCAATTTCTTGCTATGGTTTATTGGACGTTCCTTCTATGTTACAATATATAATTTTTTTATTTTTTATTTTTTTTTGCAGATCTTGTTCTGTACTTAGATATATGGTAAAATATTGAGTTGCCTTGTGTTCTAGGTCTAATATCACATTATTTCAGCACTGGTTAAAGAATTAATTTAGCTGGTCTTTTGATATGTGCATGGATGGCAGGAAGTCCGCGTCTGCAGCTTTTGTATCCGTCACCTCCAGGAGACCACTAATGGGACGTGTCCCATTAGTGGACACGTCCCTGATTGGTTCCTAGAAGACCACTAATGGGACATGTCCCATTAGTGATCTTCTAGGATCACTAATGGGACATGTCCCATTAGTGATCTTCTAGGAACCAATCAGGGACGGGCACCTGTACACTCATGTTTGCATAATTAACTTTACGACAAGATACAAGATATAAATGTATAGACTAATTTAGATAAGAACATTTGGAGTTGGAATTCTAAAGCAGTTGTACAAAATGTGTTCATGACTGTAAAAACATCTTTTTGCATGTTTTCACTAGGACATGTATTCAATGATAAGCGAATTACCTTTGTTTTCCTTCCTCATAATTTATTAACTTTTTACCAATTCAAATGTTGCAAGATATTGGATGAATTAGTTCCTTACATATGGAAAATTTGGATAGTAATAAAGCAGTAATTCGAATTCAGCTTCAGTTACAGAAGCCTCTTCCTTCACAGAAGCTACTTCAACCGGTGGTGGTACACTTCAAAGCTATCCCAAGGCAGGACTTATAAATATTTCACCACTGGGTTACGGTGTTAAGCTTTGAGGATATACAGTCTTCAGAACTATATGACCTCAAGGAATTCCAAGTTAATGTACTTCAAGTCAAATGAACATGGACAGCAAGCTGTGAGATATAGCAAAATAAACAAGAACGATGCTCTGTTCTAGTGTTCTATTATGTTTGATGATATACATTAGTATGCTAATATTGGGATTTGCAGTCTTTTTTGAATTGTTCTGAGAATGGTCAGGAAACTATGTGGAAGTGGACCAATTATGCTAAACAATGATGGTTTCCACCAGCATCACATTTTACCTCAACATGAATTAAGTGATCAAAGTATTTGAAGTGTTTGCCATGGTGGCCATTGACTCACTTACAGGATGAGCTGTTGGTCAGGGACACACCTATGACTCATGTGCAACTACTATTTATAATACAATGGCTTTGTAGTTTAAATCACGCCAGCAGTCAGACAACCCTAAAGAAGCCTGTATTTGTTCTGCTTAGGCATTTTACTCTACAAAATGTCCTCTACTTCAATCCTCTAAAATGGTGAGAAAATGATGTTTTCTCACCATTTTAGAAGTTTCCCTGCTTCAAAACATCTACAATGAATTAAGTGATAAATGTGTGAACTCAAATAAATGTGTGAAATCAATGCCTTAAAGGAACAAATTTATCTTTTTTGAGTTTGGATTGTTTGCACTGGTGAAGCTATAATTTGCAGCGTTCATAAGGGCCAGAGTTTTAGAACACTGCTCTTTGGAATACCATTACAATACAAATAGCTAAGAATGTTAAAAAACCTGCTGATGAAAGCACATTTCCTCAAACTAAGTTTCTTTCCTCAGTGTATGTTTGTACCAAAAAATATTGTGAATTTATTTGATCGATTGATTAGAAAAAAATTATTAGATTGCTCTGGAATTTACTTGCCAAATGATTAGTGGAAAAACTGGATGAATTTTGTCATTGACCAATGATCGGTTGCCTCACTAATAGTTTTATGCCACCAGCTTCTTTATTTTTGCAAGCATTTAAAAATTATTTTCTATTTGACAATATTCAACCCTAAGACTATTTGGATCATCACTCAGTACAAATCATTGTAGACTGCTATAGGCTACAGAAATATTAGTCAGAAAAAAGGGGTTGTTTTTGTGGGCCAAAATCCTCCACCTATCTTTCCACTGCAGTTACCAGAGCCTTGTTAACCGCTGACAACCCTTGCGTATATTTAGCTCACTTTATTCAAACCATAGAACTTGCCGTTCTCTAGGTGGCGTGCAGGGCAACGAGTCCTTCCCACATGTTGTAGTCAGTTTTTTTTTTTTTTTCATTTTAATCCTTGCTTTAAGTAGTACAACATGTTTGTTAGATTGAAAGGCAACATTGAAGCTAGTAAAACTATCCACATGCCCTCTCATGCACCTTTTGGGGTAGCTGCTTATGTGTGTGAATGGTTGTCCTCACTGCCTTTTTATGCCTGTGTGCTAAATTGCTATTGTAGCAATGATAATCAAACATGGATCACGGCTAGTAAGGTATATGGAATGTAGCTTCAGCCCCATGTTCTCAAATATGATGAATTGGTGAATTGGTTGACACACTAAGCTGTGATCTCTGGGATTTACTCAAAATAAATATTCACTCATCCTCAACAGAATATTTTACCCAATGACAACAACTACAAATATTATTCATGGCTAGTTAGTTACGTTTTATTTTCAGGGTCTGGCTGTGCTTATTGGTTTACATAATTTGAACTGATCTTAATTTTTTTTTTTCTTAAAATAATTTGACTTTACAATTGTGGCTCTATGCTAAATGGCTCTTTAAAGCTCATACTTGTTTTACAATCACTTAATATTGTGTAGATAGCAACATACTCAGAGATTAAAGTTCAAGTGCTCACAGCGTCAGTTATGAGGCAGCAGTTGTGAGCTCTTACAATATACATGTTCCACATAAAGCTATATTTTATTTGGTTTCTCCTCTTCTCTGCTCCCCATGCAACATATCAAGTAGGATGAAATGCTTGCAGAAAAAATCTGAATCTTGTTTAGATACAAGCAGTTATATCTCTGCTGATCAGAAAGTACAAGAATCTTCAACTGTAATTGAAGTCAGTCAGCTATCTTTATTGTTATTATAAATGTGTAACAGTTCAGACTTTTTTACAGTCTTAAATACTGAACATGATTTAAAGTTCTTGACATATAGTATGTTTAAACTCATAAAGTATACATTGTGTCATGCAAGAACTCTTTACCTCCAGAGTTAGTGTGCTGGAAAGACTTCAAAGTGTCCCAGTTAGTATGGCTCAAACATGTGAAAAATCCTTCTGAAGAAAAAGATTAAGTTGGTATTTAAACAGGGCAGATGGTTTTTCCTCAGGGTGCTCCTAAAAGGTCATAGAACTGCCAAATACTAAGCTCTAATACATGCTGAAGTTTAATTTAACCTTACATTTTTGCAGATAGGGAGCATCCTCTTTGTTTCAGTAAATCAAAACATCATTTGTGAAGGTTTTTACTTTTCTTTAATAGAAATAACTTGTTGAGCATGATGTTTTTGTGGGAAGATTAGACCCAACACAAATGAAGTAAAGCTAGATGCAATTAAGGCAACGTTTTAAAAATGGTTGGCATGGGAGAGCTACTGTTTCTGCAAAAAAAAAAAGAAGAAGAAGAAACTTATGGCTGCTCTTTCTGGTAGTTGATAGTTGGCTTTTTGTATGATCTATAATTGCTTAGTGTTCCTATTTTGCAAACCGATACAAGAAATTATTCAAACAAGGTTTCTGCTTGCTGAGAAAGGAAGTTTGTATCTTCTTCCTCTTTTAGTTGCCAACCCTGTGCAGGCTGGAAGCATATTGTGCCTTGTACTTTACACTAATGACCTCAATTAAAAAATATTTCAAAACAATGATTGTATGATTATCTTGTTTGGAGTTTTAAACCAGTCTTTAGCATTTGATATTAACACTAAGCATGACCAGCACAGGCCACTGATAAACTGGCGACCTGTATAGGGTGTATCCCGGGTGTTGTATCAGGGACGGATGGATAACTAGCACAGATAATAATTAATATCAGTCTCTGTGTTCCCTGTAGAGTTTACATACGTTTATGAGAGATTTTCAAAAGACGACCAGCATTTCCTTATCCAGTATTCAACACACATTAGTTGGCCTGTTATTTGTGAAAGCAGTGGAGTTGAAACTTGTGATGTGGGTCAAAATGGTCATCAGGATTTGAGTCACTCTTTCTTCAAAAATTCTTTTGAGCAAAAGGATTTGCAGTATTTGCAGTTAATCAGTTGAACAATCAATTGTCTTGTTAACAACTTGTTTCTAGTAACTATTTTAAACAATGTAAATTTATCAAGAATACTAAGTTTGTGACATTGTCATTCTTCACATGGCCTTCATTAGAAGTTATTTAGCATGTTTTTTTAATATTCTTACTCATATAACCTTGATTTAAAAGGAAGCACTGAACATTAGCTCTGTGAACTAAAGAATGATGTTGCCACATAATGTGTTTCAATTGTGTTTCATAACCACGACAAAGAAAATAATTATTTTTTTTAGTTTTTCTCCTCTCACTCTTTAGTTGAATTCCAACTTCATTTCTCACTTTTGCTAAAAATTGTCCTCATTCACTTTAGCTCTATATTATCCTAACATGAGTCTAAATGAAATCCAATTGGAAGAGTTTGTCTCGCCTGGGTGGTCCGGATCCCTGGGTGAATGTGGGGCTGATAAACAGCAGGATGCTCACAGCCTCTTTATGAGGATTGATCTGTCTGCCAAGTTTTTTATAGAATGCGGTGACACAACCTGCCAGTCTTGAGCCATGAGACATCTACCCCATCATTGCAGACATTTTTGCTTTAGCCACAAATGAAAAATAGTAAAAAGAAAAAAAATAAAATAAATAATTATAAAAAAATAATATATGTATGTATGTATATATAGTGGCTTGTAAGTGCATTGAACAATATAATTATCACATTTCAGCTGAATGCCTCCTTCTCACTTTAACTCTTGTCAATCACAACAAAAAAATCTTTTCCTTGTCCTTGATCTTTGTTTTTAACTGAGCTAATTATTTGTCTTCTTTCACCAACTTTCACTTTAATTTTGATCATCAACATGTTAGCTTTGAAATATTGATAGTCTCCATTTGTTAAATACATCTTATATATGCTACCATTATCCAGTCTCGTCAAGAGCCCATTTTGTCATTTAGAAGACTCATTGCCCTAATGCCAGACTGAAAACCATTTGGACTCCTATTAATACCCCTTTGTCACTAATACGTCTTTTTTTTTGTCATAGTGCTTAATTCTAAAATGTTTTGAACTTTGTCTTGAACTGTTAGCTAATGACAAAGTTGTCCATAGCTATTTCAATTTCCTGCCCCCTGTCTCATTGCCAAAACCTTATATAGGCCTGAGTACATCCATCAGAACAAGATCAGTCGGCTGAGTCGAATCAGAAGTAATGTGCTTTTTATTATGGGATGGCCATAATGATCTGCACAGGTTAGGTTGTTAACTCAGTTCATCCATCACCTATTCTGCTGAAACCGAGCCCCAGAGTGAAAGAGAAGCAGCACTGCATATCATAGGCAGCTAATGAGCAAGATAACTGCTGGGAATTAATGGGAATGTTAAGGAGCAAGTTGAGGTGTAGAGGTCAGTATGCAAGAGTTGCTCTTGATTTGCATATCAGATGTCACTATGAAGGCACAAAGGAAAACATATTAATAAAAAAATAAATGTTTGGATAATTTCGAGTGTTTGGAGGCTGACCCCTGCTCTGAGCAATCACTGATTGTGTGTATTGCATAAAATGACATCACATTATGAAATAATGGTATGCATTTCCAGTATATTGTCTTCTACAATAAATTATTTTTTTATTCCTATCATTGCAGTTGTTTTGCACATACCTTAATACTTCTCAACTGTGTGTAACTGTGCAGTATGTTATGTCTGCCTGCAATTGTTCAGCTCTTCTGTTTTTACAGAGCGATGACAACACAGTGAGAGTAGGATGACCTTATACAAGCAGTAGAACACTGAAAGCAAGTGGGGTAAAATACTGCCTGGTTGTGCAAAAAAATATTTCTTACAAAGCCAACTGTTTGTAGTTTTGTGGTTACTGTCAGGCACTGAAAGTTCATATGGACTTCAGTGAAATTAAACTAAATATAAAATAAGCAAAAAAGTTGAAACTACTGCTTTGCCTTGAGCCCAGATTTACTATACAAGCCTTTCTCTGGGGTATTTACAGTATTGTAGGATCAGATTTAGTAATGCTTATATATCCTGTTAGATGGCTGTTTTTAGACCAGCATGCCAAGCATTTTCTATATGTTCTCTTAGTATTTCACTGTGGATCATGTGTAAAAATATACATATGTACCCTGAAGGAGCGATTTAAAAAGACAATTTTGGATGAATTATTTTCTTGGCACAATTTGTACAGTTTCATTTAGTGTTTTTCTCATGAAAGATTTCAGCAGCATTCTCATGACTGTCACAAAGCAGCATTAGACCCACTATGAGCACCATTTGGACAGAGGAATGCAAGATACTTCCTCAGGCTGTGCAGATTAACTGCAACATTTTTACCGTCATGACAGGGCACTGGCCTCTTTATGTGCTGCCTTTAAAATGTAAGAGCTATTTATTTTAAAATTCTTATATCATCACTCCCCCTTGAGACAGTGATGCTTGAAGGTAGACAAGTGTGACTACTGTGGAGCATCTAAACACATCGAAGCAGGGGCTGACACCGACAAGCAAAAACAAAAAGAATTTCCATCACTGCTGGTTGTAAGTTCAGAAGAAGAAAAAACTCCCAGGAGCAAACGCACATTCTTTTCAGAGATACTAGTCTTACAACATGGTGCTCCAACTCTGTATCGCATTTTTTGATTCAGGGTAAATAAAAAAATGATCTCCAGACATGCAGATGTTGATTCTGCCAGAAAATGGTGGAAGTGTTTTCAACTTGTCCAATTGTGACAATGGTGTCAGGAAGAATACACTATTCATTTGGTTATTGTAACTAAACCAGGTTAGTTTAGCTACCAGATTGGTTTAGTTACCATTGTTACCAAGCCAAATCTCTGCAGGCAGCAGCTGGAGTCATACGAGGATGGCAAAGGTTACGAATAGGAAGACAGGACAGCTTTGGATATCTGATGCGAGGTATATTTAGATCAAATTAATTGAACACCCAGAAATTTGTTTGATTTTGGACTTCCATTAAAGTTGGAGGATTTTGCTAAATGATGAGAATATATCTGCATGCTTAAATACACGTCCAGTGATTTTATCATGTGAGGTAAAGGCAGTTTATTTAAATATCATTGATTCTATCTGAAGCCTCTGAAGCAGAATCCAGAGCAATTTCAGAAAATAAGTACAGGACATTGATCATTTTTTCTGAATAAAGAGTGGATGAAAAAAAAAATCAGGAGTCCCATGAGAAACTGAACTCATTAGGAGGTATTAGTCAAACAGTCATGGAGTGACCTACCACAGATGTGACACCAGTCAATTGAAGTCTGACCTTTATAGCAAAAATGTACTTCATGAACAGTATTGTTCAGTTACTGGGCCATGAAAACCTGCCTGGGTTAAGCCAGACAATTGTTCTTAAAAATTCATATGTGAGAACCTTTTTTAAAAAAAAAAGAAAAAATCCTCACTTATGATTTGGATGTTTTGTTGCAGCCATACAAAATTCAAGCAAACACCTTATCAGAAGGACTTTTATTAAAAATGTGTGGATAAATGAAAAAAAAACACATCTTGATAAAAAGAAATTTGGATTCCTTATATTTCATGTTATGTCTTTACAGATAGATGCTTGTTTGGAGGATTGTAGATTTTGTCTTGATAAAATCTATAAAACAAATAGAACAGATCAGTGACAAACTATGTTTGACTAATTTTAAAACAGTCAAAATTTTAAATTTCTATGCAACAAGTCCTCTGTGTATAAACACTTCAGTGTATAAACAGTTATTACATGGTCTTTTTACCATGAAAATGTGAAAATACTTGTTTATATTGAAAGCTTAGAAAGGCAAAGAGATCTATTCATTGCAGTCTTTTCCTTTGGGCTCTACTAAACTAGTCACTTTGATAAGTGTTGGTTTGCTAGAAAAAGGAAAGACAGCAATGTCATTGCTTAATGCTGATCTCAAAGCAGAGTGCATTGACCCCTGGTCTGTGCAAAGACTGTCAGCTTTGATACCATTCCTTCTGTTGATGTGGAGTCATTGAAACGCACTTAAATTACCGTAACTATTCCTCACAAAGAAAATATTTTATCACTGCAATGCTCTGTGTATCGTCTACTTCTTATCAGTTTAAGAGAGCTGTCTGAGCATGGTTGTGAACAAGGTGACTCGAGTGTTTGTCAAGAGGGGGGCTAAGTTCCAGTCTAACTTTGGCTGTCTGAGTACTTGGTGACAGAAATGAAGTGTTCAGAGTAGATGTGTATAATAGCTGCCTGGTTATATCACCATCAAACAAGGATGGAGCAGGCTTCAAATAGTACTGAATGCATTCACTGAGGTGCACAAAAAATTTTTTGTATTTTATGCAACTTATATTTGTTCTTACAATTTTTTGATCACTATAATGTATTCAATTGCTACTGGTTTTAGAGGAAGCTCTAAAAAATATAATTTGACTACCTGATGTCTAAAAGATGTCCTAGGTGTATAAAATCGAGAAGTCATGATAAAAGTATCCGTGTCATGCTGTTGTCCCGTTTTCTTTTCAAGGCCATGAGAAATTCAAAAATAATGTTTCCATATTGCCTTGTTGTGCACCTACTGTAGCAAGCATGACTTTATCACCACATTAAATCGCATGACCCCAAATCTTTTGAGAAGTTTAGTAAACATTGTTGCATGTAGCACCAGAGCACAAGTAGTACTTCAGTCTGCAGTCATAAAAAAAGAGCCAAAACATGACACTTAGTACTGGTTCGACCACATTCCAACCCTCATCTGTGGCAATAAGATATTGATCGTCACTGGAAGGTCCCAGACACATACCGGGTGGCTCATCTTCCGTGGTAGGAACTGTCATCTAAGAGAATCTCAGAGTACAGCAGCTGCACTTCCATATTAAAATGAATTAGTAGATATGTCTTAGGCATTTGATCAGGATGGTTCATGGATCCCTCCTTTTGGAGGTCTTCCACATGCTTCCAGGCCTACTTAAGAAACGTTATATGACTTTTACCCGCAAATATCTCAGGATCCCTGGGAATGAGAGCATTACTGGGGACAGGGATATCAGGAATTCCCTCACACAACTGTTTAGTGGATGATAAGTTTTTCAGATCTATTTAGCGTAAAAAAAACTTGATTTTTAAATGTGACAAACTTAAACAGTTTGATATGATGGCAGCATTAGAAACAATGTGATTGTAACAATTATTCTTCCAGAGAAACATTTTAAAACACTTCAATCGCGCTCCTTATGAATTTAACTGTTTTCCTTCTGACATAACAAATGACAAATATGAGTTTCTGCTTCATATAACGGTGAAAATGACCGGAATGAACATGCCCAGTATCTATCAATAATGCTTATTATTTGCCATATATGCCACAGACAGCAAAGTTAATGTTTTAACTTTTACTTCCAGATCAGAAATATTAAAAAAAGAAATTCTCAGGATCCCTGGGAATGAGAGCCTCAATGACATATTGAGGCTGAAGGTGCGTTTTATAGTCTTTTTTTCTGTTGCATCATAGTTAAACCAATTTGAGTGTTTGTGATTATAGAGTAGGACCCCGGATCTCATATGAGATCTGAAGTGAGGCTAAACCCATACAAGTATGGAGTTTTGTTTTGCCGTGGCTAGCTGAATGCGTTGCATACACATTGGTGGTACAGTCAGTACAGGCAAAATGTTACAAAAGAAGTTCTTCTCTGTTTTTGTTTCTATATTTATATATCTTTGTTCTCCTGTGTATCATATTATATTAATATTTGATTCATTAATATTTATTTTGCCCAAAGACTGATGTGCTACAGCAGCAGTCAAACTTTGTGATGTAACAAAAGAACAAGTAAATAAAGTTTGTTCATTGTCATGCAAATAAAGGTGATGTTTGCATGGAAATCAACCGTTCGATTGAAGCTGTGTACAAATGTGTGAATTTGCATTCACGTGTCAAGTGCTTCCCTGTCAACTCGCTTAACGCCACAGTGGAACACATGCATACAATTTTTCTTTGTTGACGTCACCAGATGTGGGGGAATTCATTATTCATTTAGTTTCATTTAGATTTAGATTAAAAAGGACTAAAACCCTCCAGAGTTGTTGAAACTTGGATTACTTTACTCACTGTGCAGATGCAGAATAATCAGTTTGCAGCACTGAAGGAATTTTTAATTAGCACAAAGGCTCTTTGATATAACTCTCTTAATCACAGACGACTTTCTCGCAGGAGACTTTGATGGGGTGGATTTACCATGCCCTCTGTAAGTGGAAAATTCTGCAAGTAATACTCAATATCTGATTGTAAAGGAAAATATATCCTGAATAGTTCATTGAGGATGATTTATCTGAAGAAAGCAGGGATGGTTTGCATGAGGATGTTAATTTTTTTTTTTTTTCTTTCCCACACTGACCTTTTTCTCTTCTTGCTGGGTCAACTTTCATTTTCAGTTTTTCTGTATAAAAAGCTTTTTCTAGTCTAGTAGAAGTTATCAGAGGATCACTATCACAAATGCAATAGTCCCCATTCGGTATGTAATATTACCTGTCTGGGTAGAGGAAAGGAAGCTGACAGAAAAAGAGATGGCTACATTTCTCTTCGCATCCTTGACAAGCTTTTCCAATTTTCTCCTCTCCATCTTGTGCCAGATTGAGCTGGAAGCACTGTTTGCTCTGTAGAAACGGATACACCTGATGAATTTTAGCTTTATAGACTCGTTCCCAGGCTTTTTCTTCTCCTCTTCATCACCACTGTTGAGTGCCAGGCCATTTAAATTCAATCTTCTACAAAGCCACCCACTGTACCTTTGTTGATCCATTTCCAGCAGTTTCGTAATTTTGTTTTCATTCCAATTTGCAAGGTGTCAAATTTTACCCACCAGCTTATAGAGTAGGAGAACAAAGAAGGCTATGTGCTTGCAGTGTTTGGGAAAATGGTCTGCATTGTCAGAAAAGAGATAGAAAATGTTGATTAATGCTCCACTGATGTGGCTATTACATAATGATAATGGAGGGGAAAAATGACTCAGTGAATGCTATGAAAAATTAAAACAAAGAATAAGTAAAGGCTGGAGGATAACTTGGGTGTTCAATGACATATATTTACTTTAAAAAATATATTTTTAGATCTTCAGAAAATTGTTGTACGATAACAAACACACGTATTGTTTTTGCCTGGCTGATAAGAATTCCCAGTTTTCTCCGAGATCTCAATTGATACTTCAATTCAGTGAATCATGTATGGTTAATAATGTCGACAGGACAGAGAGACATGATGACCGCCCTCGGCCTACTGGCTGGTGTGAGGGTTGAGCATGTCTAATGAGAGGAGAGACTTGACTTCTTGGAGAATATATTCTCAGATTCTTTCTGCTGGGACTCAGACAGACAGTTTCAGGTGATGATCTTATTTTTGGCCAACATACTGTCTCCGAATATGCAGACAGACTGTACTTTACCCTCTATCCAAGATTCCTTTTCAAAGATGCGGTCTTTTACTCGGCCAGCAAGATCAAGATGTTCACACATATGTCCCCCCTATGGACCGATTGCTGCAGGAAAAGACGAAGAACACTGCTCCACTCATTCTGTTACATCTCCTTGACATTACATGGATTTCAGCTGTGGGGAATTCCTCCTGCCTAGGACCACATAATGTCAATGGGCCAGTGCTATGGATACTGCGTTTATTACCAGTCTCTTGTGTTCTGTGTGCTGTTCAGAATTTAATCTTTGTGTGGGCTGGGTGGTACCCTAACAAAATGGTTATGTGAATTTTATTTTTTAATTATTAATACTACTCTTGTAGGGTTGTCTGTCTGAAAACAAAACAATAACAACATTTTATCCTCGCATGTAAAATGAACTGAATCCCTTTCTATAGAAATAAAATATCCCTGAAACCATCAGTGAGTGGAATCTCATTTTGAAGAATGTTCTCAGGTTTTAATTGTGATAGAAAAATACACTTCCTTCCCCATCACTCCTAACACTTCGATTTTTGTTAGAAATCCATTAAAAAACACAAACAAAAAAAGCTATGGTTTGATGGCTGACTAAAAATTCTGTTTGCATCACCTCAACGAACTCTATGAATGTGTTAAATATGTGGCAGGAGAACAATCCAGGCATGACACTGACTTGCTCTATTTTGCTTTGATTTTTGGAAAGCAGTGCTTGTCTGAACAAGGCTTTAATTAAATTCTAAGACAGCTTGATGCACCACTGATTGCACCACTTAATCAATCAGCTGTACCAGAAGCTTAACAGTCAATGTTACAGCTGATAAGACTGTTGAACATAAGGCCTCTGGCCAGCATTAGACGCACAAGTTCTCCTTTCTTGTTGTGAAGCTGACAGGGTGGCTGCTGGTCTCTAGCTGCCAGAAATGTCACAAGATAAGACAAACAGAAACAGATAGACTTCTCTGCCTGTAGAGCCAGAATATCAGGAGGCTTTCTGGGGGGAAAAAAAGCACATTGCTACAGTAATGTGTTTTTTTTTTTTTTTTTTTTTGTCTGTAGTAGATGCTCAGCTTTCAACTCTTTGAGTTGTTCCAGCAGCTTGAAAGGTTGTTGGAAGATTTAACTATTATTTTTGGGTGGGATGATCTCACTCAAAATAGACAGCAGCTGGTGAAGATCCACAGTATTTTCCAGACTAAGTCATACATATTTTTTCATAGTTTGGCTTTAAAACAGTTGACACCTACATAAATTTATACATACATATATATTTATATACTTTAGCTATGATTATGACACACATTTGCTGTGGAATAGTTTTGATAGGCTTCTACAATGTCACAAGATCTATTTGCATTCAGTTGTTAATTTATTTCTAAAATCTTGCATTGGCGGTGAGTCACCAATGCAAAGTGACCCATCACCTTGCATTGGTGTAGACTGTTCAAAGCCTTTCCCAGCAAATCCCAAAGGTCATTTGGGATTATTAAAATTATTTCTATTCTCTAAATGCCAGAATTATGAGATAATTTACAAAGATTTTATTTATGAATTTGTCAATACAAATGGTTTTACACAAATGGTTCTTTACACAACCCTCTACTCAGTTTGGAAAAACTGAGTATTTCATGGGTTTGCAAGCTTCTGATTAATTCATAAAGGAAGTCCCTGTCTGATAAAGCAGCTTGTTGCATTAAGATTTTATGGGAGAGCTGTAATAGTTGTTAGTGGTAATAGTGAGGAATGGACAAAGCTGCGTAGAATGGATATTTTCACAATTTTTCTGTCTGGAGGTAAATAACAGTTGCTGTCACATTTGAACAAGTCTGAACCACAATAATGAACAAATGGTCTCTGCCAGACACATTGAATTATATTGCTCTATTTTCCTCTGTTGTCTCATTCCCCTTACTGAGAAGAACGTACCAAGGAAGATTTTAAGAGGACATATAAACATCCTACTTATCATGAGATAATGTCTGCACTATTTTCATTTGTAAATATATATATATATATATATATATAACAGAGACATCATAGAATAACATCTATTTGTTAAAGCCCTTATGTGGTCTGGTTCATGTGACATATTCTTGACTTTTTCACAAGACTCCAGATTGCACCCCAAACTGCCTGGGAAAGTAATATTGTCTTCCAGTTAGAGATACCGGTTCCCATTGGAATCATACTGCCACTTTATCCCAACCTGCTTTTATTTTGTTTGCTTTAGTAAATTATGTTGTTCTGTGTACTTCACCACAATCACTTTCTTTTGTCCTGGCTTTGAAATACTTTGATAGAGAAATATGTATAGTTATTCATTTTATGTGCTTCTATATTGTTTTCTGAAGAGATACAAATATGTATGGCGATAAAGGAATATTTGCACAGCGAGAGTGATTTATTTTACAGTGGATTGCAAATAGTTTGTAGTTGTGCTACATACCAATCTTTTATGCTAAGGCATTTTGGAAACTTGAAAGCATATCTTGAAATTGCTTAATTTTATTTTTTAAAAGTTTAAGTATTACTTGTTTAATAAGTAAAGTTAATTAAGTATCAAAGTTATTTGCTTGTTAAGCAGTGCTTTTAAACTGACACACAACCTTTTTGTTTTCATTACAAATGGATATTTAAGATAAATGCAACTCATAAAGTGTCTGATCCAGCTGTAAAGCACAGGATCAGTCCTGTGCCAGACTGACAACACATTTATGAATACAGAGTGTGCTTTGTTCAAGTAAATCTCACCGCACATTGGCAGAAACAGGAGACCTGGATGTGTTCAGACCCTTAATAGTGTCTTTGTCATTTATTCGCGTCTGGGAAGATGAGAACATTTCACTGAAACGGTGCCGTGCATGCAGAAGCTATCATTTGGGCCATAGGACTCCGCTGGTGGGAGCATCAACCTGTATTGGCTCATTTCAGCAGCACTGACGTGTGAGATGGATTTAGCAGTAATGGCGAATGAATGAAAAGGCAAAGTGGCAAAGCGAACACTAACACATCAAAATGCAAGGGAACCTAATTTAAAATAGCCTTTATTTTATTCCACTATAATAATAATAACACTAAGTGCCATCAGCAGTGAAATAATTTGAATCTATAGCAATTTTGGAGATAGCAAATAAGGTCAGTACTTTTAGAAATGTGTACTCAGCAATTAGACAGAAATTACTCACAAAAATTCTAAATCCCAAAATTTAAAATATAAAAGTTCATATAATTCTTTAATTTGCATGTTTAGGTTTTTACTCTGTGTACACCATGACATTCAAAGATAAATGCTTTTGCAGGTGGATGGATGAATGGAAGGCAACATTTCTTAGCAAAAGTTATCTTGAAGCCTGGAAGTTACTGCACATTTGTCTCTTGCTGAAGCTTGTTTGGTATAAAAAAACACATTGGTATAAAATTTAGATATATGCTATTTAAATTTATATTTGAATTGAACAAACTTCTAAATGGACTACCTTAATCATTTGATGAATGTATTCATTAAATAAAGTGTCTAACTTTTAAATTTAAATGTATTGTTTTAAAGAAATTTCTACAACATGAATTATGTAAGTGGTTTAAACAAAGAAGACCAGTTTTTAAGAAAATTCAACTGTTTTGAAATGATTCCAGCACAAGTTATATTTCCTTTACTTCCATTTTGTTCAGAATAAATTGCCCAATTCAAGCCTATTCATAACCGTCTATTTATATGCTGTTCAGGTAAGGACAATTATTTAAAAAAACTGTTTAATAAGGAAGAAAATATTATTAAGGTGACGTAATGATAGAAATGTGCACTTAAAAATTAATCATATCTAAGTAAGATAGATTTTTTTTCTTTTACATCTTGCTTTTATGTTGAGATTTTTCTTCTTAACATCCAATTCCCTTTTTAAAACTATGTTTTAGCAGAGTTATAGCAATGTTACGTGACATTCTGTACAGGTTTCAAACAGCATCATTAATTAATATTAATTTTTGTAACAATACCCTCCTGTGATTCTTTGTGGGGTTAAATTTATGTGCACTAGCAAGATGTCCGTCATTATTGTCCGCCATATAATCTGTGGTTGAGTTAATTAAACTGCCAATTAAAGCTGTGAGGACATATAATCCTTTTCTGTGTCATCTATCAGTTTGTACTACAGCAGTCGGTCAGAATGAACTCCCAACACACTGTGATTTAATTCTAGCCAAGACTGTCAGCAGAGGCTCCTCTTCGTAATTAGTTGTCTGCACTCTTGCTTTATTTTGCATCATATTTGTAATTGTGTTTCTTTACATGCATTTTCTGTTTTAATGAGAATAGTGCAAGAGTTGTTGCAAAGCTCAAAAACTCAGTGTGTGTTTTGTTTTTGCTTTAGGCATCATTCTCTGGAGGTTTGATTAGGGGAGGCTTATGGCTAAGTCTTGGAGGAGCTTTATGTTAAAATGTGTAGAGCTGTGCAGTAATTTGAAATGAACAACAACGAGGATAGAAAACTTGGTTTTGATGCAGTATCCATCCATGACTTCTTCAAATGCCAATATCGCTCCCTGAGGACCAGATGATCATTGGTTCAACAGTTACAGTAACTCTGCTTTTGTTGGACTTGTGCCGCAAAAATTTTTTTATGACATTTTGAACAAAACCCATTGAAATTCCAGAGACTAGAGTGATCAGAAAAAGTTGATCTATAAATTTGTTTTAATTTTATTAAATGACAATTTCCTTTTTTTTAAAATCTTTAGCCTCTCCTGGGTTTTATGATCACAAGTACACACTCATTAATATGTAATTAAGGAGAATACAGTTCTTGTGAGGGCTGTGTTCTCACAAGTGTTCTGACTGACCTCCTGTAATTACATCTTTTTTTAAAATTTGTACATTTTCTGCTGTGCTTTTTCTTTCATTTATTTGCATAAAAAGGAAAGGCTTAAGTATTAAAGCTGCACTTTCATACATGCACAACATACTATCTTGCTTTGTATGTGGGACTAAATCTGAAAAGTACTGAAGGCATTTTGTGAAACAAACTCCTGTCATCACATTTTCCCTTGTGATGCCCTATTGGGCACCTCTGTTTTTTATGGTGATTGTGGATCTGGATGAACAATGAACACTTATTTTACTATAAAGATTGTCTGACCATATTTTAATGAAATTTGAATGCTTTTTTATGCAATCTCTGAGTGTGCCATAATGGTGAAAAATATTAGCTTAATTCAGTGGTTCCCAAAATGGGTCCTCAAAGCTCGGCATCCTGCATGTTTTAGTTCTCTGGTGGTAGTAACAACCTTTTTAGTATATCTTCTTAGGCCATCTAATAAGCCTTCATTTGATCCAGGTGCATTAAACCAGGGTGAGAACTAAAAAAAGAGCTAAAATAAAAAAGAGATTGTAGATCTCAATATGGGTTTTATCTGGCTCAATAAAGGTTATTATTAAAATTAAATTCTTTTCTTTTAGGTTTGACCTGCTGATTAGGATTTACTCATATTTTGTTTCTGTGTCTCGGAAACTAAAAGAAATATAAAGACATCCGTCTAAACATTAGATAAATGTAACAGTTGATTATAACAATATGTAATCATAAAAGGAAAAGATAGGTAGGAGAGTCTTGGTGGAGGAAGTCTATATTCATGCAACCTCATCTATAAATCAGAATTTGCAGACTGTTATTCACTGTCTTTTTATCTGTTTTGTTGTCATTACCTTTTAGCATTTTAAAGGGATGTGTTTTTGGTTGAACATTCTAGCTGCCACCTATGCATAAAAAAAAATGAAGATCTTCTTTCTCTTTTTGAAGTTTTTCAACATCATCTCTGGTCCCAAGCAGTCTCTGTAGATTTCTGAAGCCTTTGGATTCAAAGCCTTGTCTTTGGCAGGGTTCATCTTCCTTTAAAGTTCAAAGACTCTGCAATAACAACAGTTGCTTAAGATTTCACGTTTATTGACAGAAATAGCACAGGTACTAGAAGATCAGGAGACAGGATCAGACAGTTACCTTTTCATGCCACACACTGTGTAAGTCAGCCATTCATTATCTTCAGTGCATGACAAGGGTGACTGTCCATTCTGTAGCATAAACATGTCTTCTTTGTATAACCTAAGGTCTAAAGGACAGGGGCCATTCAATCCATACCGTTTTTTGACTGTTTCAAGGCAATAGGCAGCTTTCATCCATTTTTTTTATCGTGTAAGAGGGCTTGTGTTCAAAAACAATATTCAGCTATTCTGAGTATAGATGTATATAATCCTCATTGGCCCCTTTAATAGCTACACCAGGTTGGAATCCCTTTTGCCTTCAGAGCTGCCCTTATTCTCCCTGGCATATTCAACAAAGTGTCAGTGATTTTTAACATAAATGGTCATCTAATTTATAAATTTAACTAATTTACATCCTAATCTGTTTTACCTGCATTTATTTGTGTTACTTGAAAGTGCAATTTTCAAAATTAGTTGTGCTTATGGCAAAATTTTGATGTTTGCAAAAATTCTGAAATGTTTATGTATAAAAATAAGTTGGAAATCAGAGGTGATATAATTTGTGGACAGTTACAAGTTCATTACTTTGCTTTCTTATCTTATGCCCAATATCAAGAAGTGCATTGGTAATGTATCTTTTTTTTTTCCTCCCTGGAAGTTTAGAGGTTAACATGTCTAGACAGTATTATAATTTATCAAGTCCGAATTTGTTTTTCTTTTTTTTTCAAGCAGGATATCAGAAATCTTCTTTGCCAACTGTGCGTAGTGTTGGTGAACACATGCTGATGCCAAACAACACAACAAATGGCAGCTGCAATATGTCAAACTCAGAACTGACTGAACAAGCTTAGAGGAGCTTACAGCAGCAAATCCCTGTAGTTCTTTGCATCATGTCCCTGAAGCAATAAAAGGTGCCATTTCTTTCTTTCACTAGACCTTTTCTTATATGTTGCAGGATTGAAAGTTTCCCAAAACTGCAGAAATCAGCTGCATGTCGGTGTGTGCGTGTCGGTGTGTGTATGGTTTCATGAATTCATTTGTTGATTCAGGCTGGGCATCTCTTTTCAAGTAAATGTGTGGAACCTTCTCAATAGATTACTGCTGGATGTCTTTTCTTGGCTACACAAGTTATTTTTGTTGTTGTTGTTGTTGTTTTTTGATTACATGAGAAGCTCTCATGCCTCTTTGTCTTAAAGTGCTGACTGCATGAAAATAAATTTTTGTCTTTGGTATTTTTACCAATCTTTTTTTTTTTTTTTTCAAAGTTCTTGATAAAGAGCTGAGCAATATATTGAATTCCAGTTGTTCTCACAATACAAGTGTGTTCATTACTGCAATGTAAGTGATTAATAGGAAGCAATATTTGGTCAGATATTTATTACACCTTACCTCAAGGGAATTTGTTCTCTGGATGTTGACATTGTATTTAGACCATTGAATGGACTCTAACTGCTCTTAAAATCCACATCTGATAATAATAAATATATTTATTTTACTTTCCTAGAAAGCATTTGACACTCCTCAAAGGTTGTGTTCGATATCAAAACAATAAAAACCTCTACTGAGTGAATATGAATAGGTAAGGCACACATCATGCCTTAACTGTGTGGACAGGACCTCAAATGCTCAAATGTGTTCTATTTAAGCATAGGATTTTTGTCATATGCAGATAAATAATTGTTTTAGTTTTGAAATTTATAGCTTCCTTTGGCTGAGTGAAGACTTGATATTGTTAGACTTTAATTTTTGCTACTTTTTACAGGTTATTTCTGAGTATGGCCAAATTTTAATCACAGGTTTAAGATAGATTTTGTTGCTTATTTCACATAATTTTAAGAGAATCAACTACAGTAGCTCTTGGCTTGGTCTAAAAAAAATGCAAAGTGTAAAAGCATGTTATTTTATCTGTGCCAATATTTGGAAGAAAATGTTTTGCATTGCTGGAGTGTAGTTAAAATAGTTTTAACTTATAATGTTTTACATCACTACCTTTGTTAGATTGTAAATTCATATGGGATTATTAAAGTAATGTGTGCGCATTCATGTTTGACACAACCACTCTATACATTTAGAAGAAAATTTTGTTTTTGATTCATGACATAACTCCATTACTAAGATTGATGAAATTGGATGGATCCTATAGCATCTTGAACACAAATGGTTTTGGAAAATATAATGCCTTTATAAACAACCTTGCCTGAGATTGAATCAGCCAGCGGCCTGTGGAGGAAATAGGAAGAGGGGAGGTAAGGGGATATGTGTAAAGAAAAGATAAGAGGAGGTGAGGAGTGTGTAAGGAGCAAGAGAGAAAATAGAACCTGTATGATCAAGTGAGAATGTGACAAGAGGAGCCAGCCACTCCATCATATTTGTATCTGTATATATGGGCCAGGGAACAAGTGTTAAGAATGACTGAGTGGTCAGACAGGGCAAATTAACAAGGACTCACTGGAATGCAGCCTTTAAACTGAAAACTCAAAATAGATGATAAAAAGACAAACATGAGTCCAGGTTGACCAGATAAAATTAAAAGAAAATGTTAAAGGTTTCTCTTTGGCGAGAAAAAGAGATACAGGAGATGTTAATAAAGATATATGAACTTCTTTTGTATATCCTGGAAAATTGGGCCAAATGGGACAATCAACAGAAACAGAGGCAGTTCTTTATTGTTGAGGGATTACACAGAATTGGCTTTTGTAAGAATACCCTGCAACTGATTTCAGTCCATTGACTTTTTCCCCTTGAGGTAAGAAGAATCTGATTTCATAAGAAAATATTGATTAAATATTGGGTTAACAAAAAAGAAGAGTAGTGGAGCAGTAAATTTTAACAACATATACAATTGTAAGTATCTGAGTGGGGTTCCAATAACGAATCTGTGTATGTAAAAAATACCCACAATGTTGCTTTGATTGTGTGTGATTCATTTGGATAAACATTATAGGTTTATTCCGTGGCCTGATAAAAGTTGTGTAATGCTATAAGTTAAAGTTAAACAAATCGCAAGAACATTGCAACTGCACATATTCCAATTTATGTAGATAATGGTGACAGAAAATAGAAGACAATATCGAATTAAATTATTATTTTTGCAATAGTCAAAGTTATATTGTTGTTGCATGGTTTGATTTTGTGCAGCAGAAATAAAGAAATTAGATAGATCTAAGGTGACTATAGCACCAGTGCTGAAAAGATCAGTGACATTGATATTTTGTGACCAAATATGTTTTTCTTTTCTGAAGTGATCATTGAAAATGCTTCTGAATGCCAGCATCTGATAAACACAGAGCACACACAGCTACTATTATAACTTTTTTGTAGGAATAGGAATAGACTTGTTTTGAACATGAAAGATAAACTGAAGAACATAGAAATAGCTGAAAACAACAGCAAAACAAGAAAGCATCTCTTTAAAGGTTATAGTGAAGCAGGGGGTAAAAGAGTTTAAAAATGTGCCTCTTCTTTCTCTTGAAGCCTTTCACTTACTTCCTGAGGTGAGAAATAAAAACAGAAAGTTTTACTATTGTACTAGTGGCCCAATTTGTACACTAACTGCTTTGACTGTTGTGTGGTTTTTGCTTCTTTGTGCCACTTGAAGTTTTACCTGGGTAGTTTAATAACCCTTGGTCCTTCTCTTTCACTAGCTATTTTTTATTGTCTGTTTGGAAGCTTTCAGTTACCCTGAAATGGTTCACGGCATTCATGAAGTTATTGTAATTTGCTCATATATGTTGAGCAAATATGAAGAAATAAAGAGCTGGACTTAGTTTATAAAGACAAGCTTTTTGTGGTGTATTTTGACCAAATCTCAATATCAACCTGATATAAATTGAAATAAAATAAAAATAGAACAATTTAAATTGGGTTTTATGAAGCCTTAAATTGAATAATGTTCATATTATTAGACAGGTAGAATTAATCTACATAAAAAGTAGAATAAAAAAAAGTGTGTTGTTGCTGCATGGAAGTAATTTCCTCAAGCAATACAAACTAATCGAACAAATTAGTTTGTATTGCTAATTTGTTTGCAATACCACCCTTCAGTTATGTTATGTAGCTTTAGAGCTGAAAAAAAAAGTCCCCAACAAGTTTCCCTAAGCTCTTTCTGTGAAATATTCCATATGCTCTACATTTTGAGTGGAGGATTCTCTGCAGAGGTTAAACGCTTGTGGTTTTCACCGCATTGAGCAGCAATGGAACAGTATACACTTTTAAGACTTTGAATTGGCATAATTGTGAACTTAATGATCTGAGCTTTTAGTTAAGCTTCATATTCCAACTAACCGTAGGCTATTCCTCCTCGGCATTCTCTTTGTCTTCCTTCGTCTCCTTTCATCACATTCTGTTCATTCTTTCTACAGCTCCTCTTTTTCCCATTCCCTCCCTCTAGAGAGGATGTCATTGAGATAGATGTGTGCTCATGATTGGTCAGGGAAAAACCTTGGTGTGTAAAATGCACCAGTTTTGAACAAATTGACCGAGTGTGTTTTATTGTATTTATAAGGTCTGAGGTTACAGTCTGCACTGTACTCAAGAGGATTATTGTTGAACTACATCAGTTAAATGGTTAATTCAAGATGAAAAATGTGTTTTCTTGTCCTTTTTCCTTTTTTCTCTTTTTTTGCTTGAAGAATAAGGAATAGAAGTAGACGTGTAGGTGGAATGATTTAATGTGAGAAATGGGATGCAAATTCCATGATTATTCTTGTGGTGCTCATGAGCCACACGAAGCAATCTCTCAGCTGCAATGAATGTGTGACCTGATTTTTTTTTTTTTGTGCTTTTTAACCTGGGTGTGAATATCATTCCTACATCTTTTTGAGTGGCACATACTTTTGTGAATTTTTGCAGGACTGAATCATATAAGTTAGCACAAAAAGACGTACATAAAAGTTGACGATTGCAAATATAAATAATTAGCAGAGTAGTGAAAGAACAAAACAAAAGCAGTCCACCAAATAATTCAGTAAGTCTGAAGTATTTATTTTAACAAGATATTTCCTGTGCTTCAATTCACCACAAGCTACTTTAAACTGCTAAATTTTTCAAATAGACCCCAATTGGTATTGGGCATTTTGACCCCTTTACCATATAATACCTTTTGAGATTTAGTCCCATTGTACCCGTAATATCCAATGTAAGAGGCTGTCGTCTTCCTTCAGACATTTCATACCATCTTTAATAACTTTGGTTAAAAGGAATATTCAGTATTATGCTCATGATTTTCTGCAAGTGTCTTCAACACCGGCTACTTAGAGGCCGCAACTACTGTGGTGCAACTTTTAAATACATCGCCGCTCCAAGTTCGACAGAGATCTGTACTGAGATATCCATTGGTTTAAATGTGTTTGCTCAGGACTAGATCTAAAAGTTGGTTGTTGGAAGACTGGAATTGGAGTTAAGTACATCTGATAAACACAGAGCACACACAGCTACTATTATAACTTTTTTGAAGGTGTAAGCAGCTTAGGTTTATTGTGGTTTGAACATGAATCAAAATGCGTCATATATCAGGGTTCAAACAGGCCAGGCAGGGACAGGATCAAAAATATATTGGAGTGGAGTGTAATTCAAAGTTTTCAGACAATAATGTTCAATTTAAACACCTAACACAAGAGATTTGAGTATCTTTATGACATAAGTCCTTCAAAAATGTTTTGATTGCTTTAATGAAATATTACAATAAAAACTAAACAGATGGAGAAACAGAAATAGATACTATTCATTCTGTCTTGTTGTTAAATGATCTCAGTTGTCTACTGGCTTTCCTGCTTGTGTCGTCATGCCCATGTGAATTTGTCCTCAGAGTCATAAACCTTTACTTCTCTCAATGAGTTGTGGTAATAAACAGAACTACAAGTTGGAGTGGTTACCAAAAGACCCTATTGGGATATGGGATGATCATTGAGGCTTCCAAAATGATACATTTTATGGAAACAGGAAATAGACTCTTAAGAATCCAAAATTACAATACTGGTCCAAGGACAGGAACTCCAGCTGTTGACTTGTTAGCTTGATGGATGAGCTCATTCCTTTAATTAATTTCCGTTTGTTTACACAAACGCTGATATTCTTTCATTGCAGGGCATTTATGGGCCTTCAAGTTTTTGCACCTCTTAGCAAAACTCGTTTCTGTAAAGCTCAGCAGTCCATTTTTTTTTCCTTCTGTTTTCACCATCAGCAGCATTTAGGCAGCAAAAGCTCCCCATCTATGAGCCATGCTATAGATTTGGATCTGGACTGTGTTGCAATCCATCTTCATGGCTCATGAAAAATTCTGAGCACCCTGCCTTTTACTCAGGTGCTACTTTTGAGGGGCAAACCCCATTGGAATGAGCCTCTGTTGTTTTGAAATTAATATTTGTGCTTTCCCCAAGTGCAGTAGTTGCAGTACAAATCACATCTCTGCTGTGTTATTGCGGTGGAAGCTGAAGGCACCAGGGAGAATGTGCAATGGTCGGTATAGATTCAGTGACATTGCCTGTTCAGTGAGGAATAGATGGCTTATTAGTCATAAGTGCTCTCTCTTGTATTATGGCACACACACTTACCCAGTCAAATGTTGTGTGGTGTATTTTAAAATTGCTTCTATAATCATTCCAGTAGAGGTCATTCATGCAGTCTATCAGGCATTTAAAACATGTTTGTGCAGCACAATCATCATTGCAGCATATGCTTGCATATGAGATGTTTATTAAACTAGGTATCAAAGTCAGATGAACACCTTTGTAGATTAAAATTTGAGAATGAAATTGCTGTGACAAATCTCTCATATTGACAAGATATTACAGAAAATATGAGTGCATAGTGCTGTACTTTTTCACACTACTGAAGAAAATTCCAGACAGACATGAACTATCTTTAAAATTCTAAGACAAGCATCTAAAGAAAACACTGTTACTTTAATTTGGTGGTAATTGTGTGGTAATTGTTGTTTTTATTATATGATTTTACAGTTTTAATGTATAAAAGCATATGAGGACTGTGAAACTGTTACTGCTGCACACAAACACACCTTGATTCTCATAACTGTAGCAGTCATGGCTTTTCCAGCAAACACAGCAAGGAGTTGATTGGGCTGCTTCTCTATGATGCTCAAGCTTCTTATGCTCCTTCTTAAGCAACGCTAACAAGGCATTGAGTTATTTTGTACCCTCTTATCACGTCCATAATCCTGCAAACATAAAGCATTGTGTAATGCTGCTTTTATAGGAACATAATTTTTTTTCTTGGCGAGAGAAAGAGAAAACCAATCAAATCAATATGGAGTACACCCAAGTGAAAGCACAACACAGTCTGAATGAAGATTAGTAGCTTGACACCTTTCTTTTGTATTTGTGAAATGGGTTGATTGAATTCAAATATCATCAATGAAGAACACAAACATAAATTTATCATGAGCCACATAATAATTTGGCATTGGTTTGCTAAATGTTTAGATTTTCTGATATTTTTAGTGACATCCCTGATATATAATTATAGTAATTCAAAAGTTACAACTTTTTTGAGTTACCTTTGATTAATATCAACTGAAACATTAATTTCACACTGTATTCCAACTTTACTCTTATGTCGCTACAATTTAATGCTGTGTTTATTTTATGTTTTTATCATGCCAATCATTTTTAATTGCCTTGTTGCTATACAAATTTACATGGCCTAAAATGGGCTCTGTTCATTTACTTGCTGAACCAACCTGACTATCTTCCATCCATCTGTTTATTTTTGCAGTATGAGTTCAAGGTGAAAAACATCAAGAAGAAGAAAGTTCACATCGTTGTGTCAACAGACGGAGTCAAGGTTACCTTGAGAAAAAAGAAAAAAGTGGGTGATTTTATTTTCTTCTCTCTTTTGTTTTGTTTTTGTTCGTTTAAAGCAAGACCTTTAAACGGACAGAGACGTGAATGTTGCTCTGTTTTTTGTTGGATTGTATTAGCATGAAGTGGTGGCCTTTCACGTTCCAAAAATTCAGAACTTCAGCAACACCACTTCTGTATATATACTTAAAGACCACTTCTTGTCTATCTATCTATCTATCTATCTATCTATCTATCTATCTATCTATCTATCTATCTATCTATCCATCCATCCATCCATCCATCCATCCATCCATCCATCCATCCATCCATCCATCCATCCATCCATCCATCCATCCATCCTATCTATCTATCTATCTATCTATCTATCTATCTATCTATCTATCTATCTATCTATCTATCTATCTATCTATCTATCTATCTATCTATCTATCTATCTATCTATCTATCTATATCTATCTATCTATCTATCTATCTCAGTTGGAATATAATCTTTGTGATTATAGCTTCAAAATGAGTAGTAGTTATTACGAGTATGTATACCTTAGGAATTTGTCCTGTTTTAATTAAATTAATTATGCAAATTATTTATGCAAATTTGATTACAACAAAATAAAGAAAAAAATATTTGGGTTGATTAGATGTCTGCATGTGTCTGACAATTAATACTTGCAGGCGTCTAATCAGTCAAGCATAGGGCATAAATAGCAAGGATACAACTTGTCCATAACAACAGAGAGCATAGAAAACAAGTGAGTAAAATTAATTTCATATTTTTAATCCACTGGCAGCCCTGAGTAGGACTCTGCAGTTTCTAATGTCTACATCTTTTGATGTTTGTTACAAAAACATAACTTCAAGCACAACTATTCTTAGACATTTAAAAACTTCAAAATGTGTATAAACCATTTAAGTATTAAATCACACACTATTTATTCCAAATTTATGTGAAACTTTAGCACATGCAGAGACAGAAACAGAAACAGACGGAGCAGATGTCCTGATGAATTAAGGACTTATTCTTTATTCAGTCCCACAAATTAGTTGGTAGAGTTGAGGAAGTATGTCTGAACAAGATTGTCTAGTGATTTGTATAAATTTACTGTGTTTCTGTCTAAAGGAAGGGGCCAAAACTTATCTTGTTCAGTAGTCTGACAAATAGAAATAAAGACATCACTAACAAAATATGCACCTCAGAATTTCTCCCCCAGTTAAAGAGAACTGAAAAAGACCTACACCGAAGTTGGGAAACATTGCTGAATTTGTGCACGAGGTCTTGCCCATTGTTACTGTCAGCTGTGTTGCTGTTTTTGAGGAGCAACACTCCCTGCATCCTTTTTATCATGGACTGAATGATTAATGTTTTCTTTAAGTTCTTTGTTGAAACAAGTTAAAGAACAGAAATGAAAGGAGCTGAAGGAGTTCAGAAATGACAAACCTAAAGGAAACAGGAGTGGTCTCATCACTAGCAGAGTAACTAGTGCTTATTGTCATATAATGAGTTGGAACAAATGCTTTCAGCACAGCACACAAAGTTTGCAGTGTTCGGAAAAAGCATAAAAATTACATTAAATGATTTAACACTTTTCACTTTTTTTTTGAAAATGTCAAAAAAATATCTAGTAAAAAGATCTGACAGGTATTAAAAAAACATAAGTAAAAGCAAAATATGGGAAAAAAAAAAAGATGGTCATTAATAGATGATTTGCCATAACCTGCTCTTCTAAAATCTGAAATGTCACATTCCAGCCAGTGAGCTATTTACATGTCAGAGGATGGCAGGAGCACTGACGGGTTGTGGATGAGAGCTATTGAATGACTCAAGTCAACAAAGCCCGCTGTGGAGACAGAAATCAATATGAATAATTCCTGTGTCCCTGTGGGTTGACATTTTGATTGTGACCTTAAACTGAAAGGTGGATTTAATCAAATGCACAAATAACAAAAACAATAATGAAAAGCACACATCAACTCTTCTTAAATACATATTTTTATTTACACTGGTTTTCTTCTATTGCATGTAATATGGGGTGTGTCCCTAAGACACATGGTACCCTTATTTTTATTTTTTCACATTTTGTCACATTACATTTACCAAGTACAATTTACTTTATTTTGTAGGCATTGTATACTTGTGAAACTAAAGAACAATAATAAAAAGTTTTTAAGAATGAAATGTATCACAACTGCAAACACACAAGCACATAACCATCTAGCTACTCTGACAGCCCAGCCAAATAGATTATTATTCAGAAAGAAGCCAGGAGGTGAATGAAAACAGTAAAAATGCACACTACCTTTAAAAAATGTCATTTTACAAAAATGTGCTACATTATGTTGTCTCTCCTATATACATTCACATTTGTGTACTGTGATAAAATGTGGAAAGGTTTTAGAATTAGGTTTAAATGAAGCTTCTGGTTTGCTTACAGAAGAAAGAGTGGACGTGGGATGAGAGCAAGTTGATTGTAATGCAGGATCCAATTTACAGGTAAGATTACCTGAGCGTCTTCTAACATAACATTAAATTAAGCTCATCTAATAAGTGGAGTTTTAAAAGCTTTTTCAACCTCCAGCAGTTCTTTTGTTGCCTTCTCCCAATGGAATTTTATCTGAACTTGATTAAACATTTTGTGCTGGTTCAAAAATGTGGAAATTTTCTCATACCTACCTTTTGACATTTTGGAGAAACAAAGATATGGTAGCTCTTTGATGTTCACTTTTACTGATCTCTTAGAACAATGTTTTATTAAAGCACTGAAAATTGTGGGGGAGATTTTACGCAACATTATACATTTTGTGGGTGTGTGTTTTGACACAAGGCACCGAAAAATACCACATCACTACAACATATAGAAAAAGAAAAATAGAAATATGAAAAAATTTGAGAAAATGTTTTTAGCAAGCTCTGATTTGTTGCAGATAAAAGTACTAAAACCTTTTTTCTGATGGAACTCATTGACTGAAATTGCAGCTTTTTATTTACATTAGATTTTTCACAATACTTTGTCAGACATTTGACAGAAAAAAGTTAGCCTTTCTCAGATGCCATGTGTCTCACTCATGTAAATGTTAATTGCACAAAAGCAACATTATCTGAAAGCTGCATATGAAATGATTGTTTGATTGAACTTTTTAAAATCTGTATTCAAAAGGTTGTGAAGGTGTTCAAGTCGCATTAACAATGCAGCCAATGACAGACTTCAGACTGATCGGGAGATAGATGAGCAGGTATACTTAGTGGAAATATGTTATGAGCATTTAATTACAAGTGTGTTTATGTAGTAGGAGAGCATATCCATTAGCCTGACATGCCTGCAGGCTGTTCTCATAACTCAAGGCTATGGCTATAGCCATAATCTTGAGTTAATTCAATTCATTTGCTTCAGGGGTGTTGACCTTTAAATCAGTTTTCTGTTGTCTGTCAATACACACAAGCATAAAGTTTCACCACCCAAAGAGGCAATTTATGATGGATTTATGCTTATTATATATATATATATATATATATATATATATATATATATATATATATATATATATATATATATATATATATATATATATATATATGACTGATGTGTGTTTTAACATGTCCAACTCAAATACGTTGTGACCTTTATAGGTTTGATGGAAGACTGGAAGTGTACGATTAAAGCAGTAAATACTGTTTATATTCCATAGAGAAGAAAGAATAAAATTGAAACCTATTTGTGCCACACTTTAAATTCTGCATTCGCGCACACTGACACACCCCTCCCAGCCGGTACAGCTCTGAAGCGCATCCAGGAGCCCGTTGGGGGTTGGGGCTTTTGGAAATTATTCTGTCAAAAAGATGGATTCAGCAATGCTGTCTGAGTAAGCATCTCTGAGCTTGGGAGTTTTGTTTGGTTGGACTGTGACTTGCGCCACATATCTTTCTTTGATTTTTTCTTCCTCTTTTACTATTACAGTAACAAAGTTCTCTAAAAAGAGGTGGAAAGTCCAAGAACAGAGCGTGTGAGGCAGACTGTGATAGATATGCCATGTCCATCAGTCACTGTTTCTTGTTAAAGTGCGTCTGACATGTCCTGACATCTGTTTGATGTCCTGAGATCTGTTTGACTCAGTTAAGGGATGATTGTCCCCACTATTCCCTCATTCTTTCAATATGGACCCCTAAAATCCTGCTTTAGTTGCTTGAAGATATTTACATATTTACAGGGGCTGACATGAATTGGATTGTCTTTAGTTTGTCCAGCTTTAAAATTTCTCTACTATGGAGTTTAATAACAACTGTCTTGATGGATGAATGAATAGATTTGTATGGACAGAGGGCACCGTGAAGCCTGAATTGTGTGCTATTGCATACTTTTTTGTAACTGCAATTCCATGACAGGTTCATGATGACTTTGACCTCTTCCAGTCAAATTTCTGTCATCACTTTAACCATTTTGACTCATTTATTGCATATTAGCTTGCCTTGTTGTTTTTTTTGCATTTATTGGATAGAGCAAAATGTTGATGGGGAAATATTAGTCTTTTATTTATTTGTCTTTTTATATAACTATACAAAAAGGGTTACATTACATATATTTTCTTTTCCCAACCTATTTTTTTCTGTCTCCTGTGAGCACAGTTATAAAATATGTCATCACAAATCGGTGTAGAAAATGTAAACTATAGCAGTGACAGCATGACAACAGAACCACAAAAAATATATATTTTTGTGTCCAGTGTTTTGCAAAAAGTGCTGATCTTTGAAATGTGACGCATTTTACCCTAGCTGTGATTTACTTAAACAAATGACGAATTATCTTCTAGAAGCCTTAATACTGTTTAATTTATCTACGGAATAAATGCATCACTCCCGATGTGCTATTTACTCAGCAATGTAATTTCAGGAGCAGATCTTTCTTTGCATTTAGTTTGAGAATTGTCAGATGCACCAACTCTAAATAGAGGGTGTCCAAAGTTGGTCCTAACGTGCTCGTAACCTGCATGTTTTAGTTCCCTTCCTGCCTCAATGCCCTTGTCGTAATCACCTCCTCAGCATATCGATGTTCTGCAGAGGACTGCTAATGAGTCGTCATTTGATTCGGCTAAGTTGCACCAAGAAGAGAACTAAAACACACAAGGAGGACTGACATTGGACACTCATGTTTCCATGTATACAAGTTAAGTAATACCACAACCTTTTTCAACCTTGGATTCATTCAGACTATAAATAGGTGTAAATATTGCATTTCCTGTGTGTGATATTGAGTGGTGTGTTTCAGAGCTTAATTTCAAATGCTGACCCCTCATTATAAAAGGGAAATATGTCCATATAAAGGCTTTGGATAACTTATCAGCCAATAATTAATTAGAAGGCTTCATAGGGTGATGTTATAAAACATTGGATGAATTAAACCTTTTGGCTCAAAATACGAACAATATGTTTCAAAAGGCTAATCTGATAAATATTTATGTGTATTTATTTTTATGAATGTGAGAAAAAAAAAAACATTTCAAAGGCCCTGGACGGTTTTAAACACCCCTGTGAGGATTGTTGTTTTTTCCAGTTGATGAAGAGCTGGGCGCTTTAAATCTGAATTATGTGTGAGGGTTTCCTAAATGCTTAGCATATTTCTTTTTGTAAATTCCTTTTCATGTTCAGCTGCATTTTAGTCTAAACTGAAAGCTGCCTGACACTGAATCTGTCCATCACTTCATATGAAAACATAAAATAACACCTTGCCGGTATGTGGGTGGCACTGTCATCATGTTCAGTAATATCTATTGTTCAGTTTAAGCTCTGCCAACACCGATAGATGTAGTCTGATAATTGGCTGGTAATGGCAGTAGCCTTAACTGTTATTATTCCAATTCTTGTAAAAATACAAAACTGATATTTAAAGCCAAGAGTTGTCAGAAGCAGTTTTTTGTCCATCATCCTGGCATTAAATATCAGATAACTGGGGGAGCTGGAGAAGCCATATTAGGATTTCAAAGTAAAATCCTTTGAAATCCTAATATAGCTTTATATTAGGATATAAACTGATATAAAGAGCTACTTTGGAGATTTTCTTTTAAAAGGTGGAATTATATTCTGGTTGATGTGCATACTGAAACTACTGTAGACAGTTG
The DNA here is from genome assembly GCA_010277075.1 of Poeciliopsis retropinna. NCBI lineage: Eukaryota > Metazoa > Chordata > Actinopteri > Cyprinodontiformes > Poeciliidae > Poeciliopsis > Poeciliopsis retropinna. Next base: position 8,603,581 of record VMRM01000003.1, read on the forward strand.
CTTGCATTTGCTTTTCTAACAGATAGGCATTATTAAATATGTGGCTGCCATGTTAAATAAGTTAACTAAATAATGCTAGATGATGGTATTGAGGTCACGTGTTTCCCTTCCTAGACGTGACTAAAGCTCTCTTTTTAGATTTGTAGCATTCATCACTGCTTATGTAATATGACATAATACAATGATCTTTTTCACTTTCTTTTTATGTATTTGATGTAATTATCATATTACTGCAATATACAAAAACAAGTTAGTTGTTTTTTTTTACAGTGTTTACACATTTTCCCTCAAGGTATCAACAAACGTGGAGGGCATGTTAAAAGAAAAACAAAAACCCTGAAGCGATTCGAATGAAAAGGACTGGATGTAAAATGGTTATGGCTATCATCTTTTTGTGTTGGGTTTGAGACCAAGGTTCAAAGATGTCAGATTTTTAACTGTGCTGACTGTTTATTTTTGTATAAAGCCCCCAGTCTATCAACTATCATTTGCAATCACTATAAATCCTAGATATATAACATTTTAGAACAGAATTAGGAAGTGATTTTTTTGGGTGGAAAGTAAAAACCAGGGGAAAGTTGGACATTTTTTCGTTATGTGTGTTACATGTCAGTCCTGGTTGTAACTTCTCTGGGCTTCAGCTGTGGTAATTGCTGTCAGCCTCCATGAAGCTGCCCGCCCTCGCTGCCTGTGAACAGTCTGTCCTAAAACTGCTCAGCTCTGCCCCTTCCTTCTGACTTCAAACCTTCCAGAGAGAAATTCACACCCAGCCAATTAGAGTCAAACTTCTGTTTGTGTGTATGTCAGAAACTCCTTGATTATCTGATATTTGAAACATGTTTTGATGTAAAGTATACACACACACACACTCACACGAAAGCACATTTTGCTTTGATATTTGAACTGATTACACACAAACGCACACCCCGAAGATTTTCCCAATGCAGTATTATCTAATACAGCCTCTGTCTTATCTGAAGCTCAGCCTTTTGTACTTTTAGATCACAGCCTAATCGGGTTACATTTGATGAAATCTTTTAGCGTATTAACTGCACTGAAGTAAAACTCTTGGGGGTGGGGGGAAAAGAGCACGCCATTTCCACTGGACTGAAACACCCTTCATGATACCATCTGATAGCTCTATTCTCCCGTTGCACACCAAAACAATCAAGCAGTTTTTGTATCCCAGTTTTAGTGTAATGGAAATCAGGAGCAATATATGTATATTTTTGTTCTTCTGATAGATTTATATACTAGAAAAAAAGTCTAAAAGGTCTGTGTATTATTTTTGAGTAGTGCAAAGCTTTCTTAAAGTAGTCCCTTTAAATTAATCAATAAGATATGAACTCAATACCAAAAGTTGCTTTCTCTTAGCTTCTTTAAACTTTTTCAACAAACTTACAACAGTTAGATGAGTGACAAACACACTAACATTTCAAAATAACTGATATTTCTATGTGAGTTTGTTGAAGCACAGTGCAGGGAGAAGTAAACTTTCAGGCACATTAGTTAATATGGGTAAGTGGGTTGAATTAAACTGATCAGTTATTTATTTATTTGAACATAAACTAGACAATATAATTCATAAATGGCTAATTTCAAAACCTTTGTGCTTTCTTTTTTAGATTGAGAATGGTAGAAAAAAAAGCATGACAGGAAAGTACTCATCCAAAATATAATGTGATGGAGGCTCAACAAAAAACAGTGATCACAAAGAAAAGAAAATAGAGCTTTTATTGCACCATAAAAACCAGTGATAATTATTACTGTGGTACTTTAGAGTTGGCAGCTGCTTTTGTTTGCCTAACAGAGATAACCATAATGTTACCTAAATGTCCAACATGTTGGCAATTAGGGCTACAACTAACCAGTATTTTAGTAATTGATTATTCTGTCAGCTACTCTGATGAGTAATCAGAAATTGATGAGGTGATTACTCAATTTGAGAATTAGTCATCACATATCTAGAATGTGCTTTTTAATCTTTAAAAAAAAACAACATTGTGCAGATTTTTCTTTGAACCATTTAAGCCTTTTTATAGAACATTAGAAATGCAAATAAACAAACATTTCAATTCCTTTTTAAAGTATTAAATTTCCTTGCCTAAGATGCAATTACATAGTGTTCTTTCATGTATTATTGATCCTCTTATTTGCAAATAAATCTGCAAATAAAAGATTACCTCTAACATCAACATGTAAAAAACTCAGCCCTTTCTGCTTGACCTAACATCTGTACACTGTAGGTCTGATCTGATGACTTTTGAATTAACTGATTAATATCTGGATAGCAAAAGGTGCTAAAAGATTTTTTTTTTTTTTAATTTGCTCTAGGTGAAGCTAAAACAATGGCACTTAAAGAGCTTTGGGTAGAATATATTGATGTACTAAGTATTCTTTTGTTGTTTTTCTCTTAATTACAAAATGTTTTTTTTTTTTAACAGTTTTGGCTTACTTACTGCTTCAAACTATCTCTCACATTAGTCATAATGGGTAACTACAGAGTCTCTCTCAGCCAGACAAAGATTTAAAGTATAGAAGCACAAGACTCCAATTTCTGTAGTTTGCAAGAGCAGCTCTCAATTCAATGTAAATGGCAACAAAGAGTGTTCGTAGAGTGTTTCCTTCCTCTGTGCCCACTGATAGCTCTCTGTTGCCTCTGGGCATTCTGTCTGCATTCACATGTGAGAGTTTGGATGACCTTGGTTCGTGAGTCTGTATTAGCAATAGGATCACATTCGCCTGAGTGAAACTGGGTGCGGCAGCTGAATAGCATTTGTGTTTGGAGCCAACATGGACACTAATCAGTAAGAATGTGTTTTGGTTGCTTGTCTTTAGAAGGAAAGGTGCTGGATGAAGGAGCTGGTTTCTGGTTTGTTTCCATCTGTTGAAATAAAAATTCGACACACAGTTTCAATCTTTAGCCAATTAAGGAAAATGTTCGGTCTTAATGGAAAGGTCACCATTGGAAAGCCTTGATAAAAGCCTTTATACACATATATATATATATATATATATATATATATATATATATATATATATATATATAATATATATATATATATTTGTATGGTAACAAGTTGATTTGTTCCGTTTTTATATTGTTGTGAGTTGACCTCTGCAACCTAAGTTGTTTATGTGGCACAGAAATAACTAAAAATGAAGGTGCTTTTCTTAATCGGTTAAATTATTTTATAAGAGTTGATTTTATAAGAGTTGATTTATATATATATATATATATATATATATATATATATATATATATATATATATATATATATATATATATGTGTGTGGAAAACATGCTTGCACTCAGTTTGAAACAATAATATATCACGGAAGAACTTTAAAAAATAATAGCAATATTAAAGTGCTTGGTTTCAGAATGTGAAATTGACTCTAGAACTTGAGACTAGAAGTTTGGCTTCTGGTGTGAGATTGTGTTTTTGCAATACCAAATGCTGGACAACTGATGTAAGATTGAAAGCTGGGGGGGATACAGCTTAGATTAGCTGAGAGAAGCCAAGCAGAGCTGAATGCAGATATGTGGAAGTCCAACTCACCAGGAGAACAGGCTGATGGTATCATAGTTGTTCCAGACACAGAAAAACAAAGGGAGGGAATCCAGGCTAGGAATGGAAAGCTGTGCAACATCTGAGCACGCTGTAAAAAGTATTTGAGGCTGGAGACAACAAAGAGTTGAATTCAATATTACAAACCCTTGTTTTAATTTATTTTCAGTTTTAGGTTTAATTCAGATTCATCATTAATCAGCTTTGCTTTAGTCCTGTTCTTTAATCAAAAATACAAAGGCAATTCAAAGAATTTCAGATCTGTGTCAGTTAATTACAATACCATTAAAAAGTTAATTCATTTCAATAGTGCAACTTAAAAGGAAGCCTGATATCATATAGATTTTTTTTATACAGTGAGATTTTTCAAGTGTTTATTTCTATTCACATTGATTTTTATGGCTGAAGGCTAATTTAAAATAATTATATTACATAAGAGAAGACATTAAAAATATTTTAATACTAAAATATAATTGCTAAAGAAGCAGGCTGCTCTCTGTATCCAACTGTTATAGAAGTAGGTGGTATGGAAAGAAATACTTGTTTAAAAATAAAGTGCATCAGCAACAGGGATGAGTGTTGCTGCAACCCCAAGAGGATTTCAGACCAAATATTGGGCCGGAAATGTAATGAAACATTAAAAGTATTTTACTTAAGATAAATGGTTGAATGACTGGATTGTTGCTTAGTTATCCAAAGTCTACTTTTCAGAAGACTTATCAGCAAATAAACAGAAACAGACACTTGGAATACACCACTGACTTTGTTTTAGTTTTTACAATTGAGTTACTAACAGAGACTGACCTTTCCATATATTGAAATTTTAAATGTTTTAATTGTTAGTCTTTCCATATATATATATTCACTGCAGGATTAAGTACCCCCATTTTTTAATCACTGACATCCCCTGGATTTAATAAGAAAGGAGAGCTCATGAAGTGAAAGAGATCTAAAATGTTGTGAAGGAGTTAGCTTAAGTTGTCCTAGGGAAGATAAGAGAGCAATGATAATTATAAAGCTAAACTGTGCTGCAGTTTGACGTCACCAAGACATTTTCATGGCAATGTGTATTTGCAGTACAGCTAGGTTCTTCCTGTTCTAAACTCCTTATTAGGTTTTGAAATTATTTAGCGTAAATGCTCATCATAACCAAGGTTTTGTTACTTCATATGGGGGGTTTTGGTCAGGAGATTAATAATAAAAGCTGATATTACCATAAAAAACACCCCGCTACTCACATTCAGAGAAGGTTTTTTGCATGTTTTTGTCTTGTAGGTTTTTTGCATGTTTTTGTCTTGTTCTTCTTAGATCCTGGTTAGAGCTTGGAGTTGTTACTGGAGCACACTCTGCAGGAATGTCAACAGATTTATCCGCTTCTCTCCCTGTGATCTTATGTATAAGCTCCACATCAGCTTTGTTTCTTTTATTCATGACTTGTTGCTTCTTCTTTCTGTTTGCCTGCATTCAACTGATGTTTTATAAGATTTGCTTTTTTTTTCTTTCTGCCTTTCATTTCTCTGCTCTTCTGAAAAGAAAGACGGTTGTACCATTCAGTTTCATCAGTCCAATTTTTTGGGATTAAAACTTCTGCCACGCATTTGGTCTGGTGACCTTCATAGAACCTGTCTATTCTTAAATTCTGTGACACACATGATCTCTAGACTGTTGGTTTTGTTTCACTTGTGATTGGCAAGTTGAATATTGAAAATTTCTTTCTATGAAATGTATTAAGATGGAAACCTATCAGTTTGATCTGGTTGCATAAAATCAAGCAGCATATTAATGGGTGAACTTTTTGAGCTCAGTAAAAAAATAAGATTAAGGTTCAAACTACGGTATATGCTTGATGCACAAATGAGAATTATACCATAATCATTTTGTTCTTTGGATCAAGAATTTCTCCTGCTATCAAAATAAACCAGCAGCACTTGTTTTCTTTTCTTGTCTTTTTTTGGAGGGGGGGGCGTATAAAGCAGTTTCATAATTCAACCAAATTCAGTCTTTCTTTTTTTTTAATTAAGAAGACACTGTATTTGTTTAACATTATGACTGATTTTTAGGTTTAGCATGGAAAAAAATATTAACATTAACTGAGTAACTAGCACAGAGACAGAAAGCAGTGATTGATGGCAGACAATGTTAAATGTTTTTGGAGGGCATCTACATTTGAATTATGCTGGTTAACACAAATTTCCAAACTTTGTTTACAAGCGCTCTTATTTTACAGTTGCAGTTCCTCAACTTAACTTACAGATTTTCTCATAAATATACACTCATATTCCATGAAACTAATCTTTGTTCAAAATAAGACCATTTCAGCCCTACAGTGCTGCTCTTTTCTTTTCTGTGCTGTGAGCACAGTCTTCACTTTGACTCTTTGATTTGTGCTTCTTCTAAACTGAATGGGGTCAGTATTTCCTAGTGAGCACCACTAAATGTGACTAATCCAGTTAAGTATGATTTATTCTTCACTTACAATAAGGAGACATGGCCTAGAAAAAGACAAGGGTACATGTACATGTCTTTTATTCTTGCATTTTACAATAAAATTGATTTTAAACATGGTAAAGGATTAAATACAGGTCATGTTATGTGTTTGGAAAATTTGCATTCTTAAACACAGTGCTTATCTGTCAACTAGAGACTGTTGTTCCCATTCACTTTAAACTCACACATAGAAATGGGAAGTTGAGATCTACCGCAGCCACTCATGTAGGTCCTTTGTGGAAAAACACCGGCATAAATAACTCCCCGCTTTCTTGAACAATTTTGTGGTTCATGTTTAAAAGTTTCATTCAGTCTTTTGTACAGAAGAAATATAACTTTAATGACCTCATTTCACATGCGAGAGCTCAGAATGTGCTTTTATCCAGGCACAGGCATTTATGTGTTATTTTAGTGAAGATTGCGAGATTCTTATATTAAAATAAAGCTGAGCTGCTAACCTTTCTCCTTGACTTAAATGAATTTAATCATCCAGCTCTCTGCTCCATGATTAAGTCTGTTCAGATTTGCCAAGTCTGTGCAATAAAATTTTCATGCTTTTCTTTATGTTGGCAAGCAGAGTTTGAGCTGACACAACATCTTTTCTGGTAATGAACCTGTACTTCTGCCACTGTGTCTCTTTAATCAAAATGCTGCTCTGTCTGTACTGTGTGGTTAGGTTACATTTGTGTCAGACGCATCCTACTCTGGACAGCATTTTATGTCAGAGCTGTGGACTGGGCCGAGGAATAAAATATAGAGGAAGAGGTGTGGAGCTTTGTTTCTGTTCAGAATTACTTTTGGTTTTTTTTGTTTTTTTCTCAGACAATAGTACTTCGAAGTGTTGAAGTGTTAAAACACTAGAGCTGTACATATATTGTGATTCAGTCATCATCATCTGTGCATGGACAATATTAACATAACAAAGGACTGTTTATACAGTTGTTTTATATCCCAAATGTTATGATAACATAATGATAATAATTTACTTAAAATTAGCCTATTAGTTTTGAAAAGTGGCTCAGCAGAATCATTTTAAGAAGTAAACAAATGAAACAGACATGAACAAAATTGATGGTACCTTTAGAAGAGATTGAAAATAATTAAACTATAGGGACATGTTAAACTAAGGTGCTTTTATGCTTGTAGTCAGTCAGTGTGTCTATTTTAAGGGTGACTTGTCACTAGGCTATGTGGTGACATGGTATGGACCACACTGAACATGGACCGCAGGAAGTGAAGAAGAGAGGTGTTCCAGGACATTAAAAAGAAAATTATATTCAGGCATGCAAAGGTACAGCCTGTAAGATCATCCCCAAGCAGCATGATGCTCCTTTGATTACAATTGCACATATTATTCTGAATTTTAAGGCCACAGAAGAAAAAAGGATAACAAATTGAAGAGAAGGACAATACAAATGGCAACCATAGAGGCAAGAACAAACTCAAAAGAAATTAAAGATGCACTCCAAGGTCATGTACCTTGTTCTTGCCTCTATGGTTGCCATTTGTATTGTCCGCCATTGCTTGAGCCAAAGTGGACTTCATGGGAGATAACCAAGGAGGACACTAATATTGAAAGAACAGCATAAAAAAGGGAGACTTAAATTTGCCACAGTGCATAGTGACAAGCCACAAGGCTTGTATAAATATAGAAATATTTTATGATCATTCATGCTATGGTTTATATCTCAAAATATTACTCACACTATATAATAAGATATTAGGCAGTTTCCACCAGACTCAAACAATTAAAGACCCTCTCTACTTAAACCAAAATGGGATACTTTCATGGCTCTAAGATGAGATTCTCCTGTGCTTTCAGGGTGACACTATGCTGTAGTTCCAAATGTTTCATGTTGCAGAAACTGAAGCTTTCAATGATTTCCAATAGCAGGACGTTTAATGTGGAGAGATATTTAATACCGTTCAGTTCAGATTTCATACCCGAACATGATGCTCATGCTGCAACAGGCAAACACAGACATCTAAAGTCTGATCTGGCACAGGCGCAATATTGTATCGATCGTAAGTAACTGCCACTGGTGATGATGTGTGTGTATGTGTGTGTTGCCTCTTTGCTTTTGACTTATAGCTCCTGTGTTTTCATGGGCAGCAATTTATCGTAGGAAAAATGATCGAGGCATTCTGCAGCAACCCCATTTCATTACTCAAACATCCTATCGCAGGCCTTCTGCACGATGGATTCAGCCTGTTAACAGGAAGGGCTTATTACCATGGTTAGCTGTTAAGAGTGTGAACGAGTGTGCGGTCATTGAGAATCTAATTAATCCAGCATTACACTGTCTGTTAATAGTTACTCAGTGCCAGGCTGAGGTGCTTTACATTTGTTTGTGTACAGCAGAAGCTGGCTGGTCTGTTAGTTGTGTTACTGAAACCTCAGTGAGTTTAATATGACCTAGTTAGATTGTTTGTTTTTTTTTTCCTGCTCCCACCTCACCACCTCATCACTCAGTGAATCTTCTTGTTTTCCCCTCTCTGATTCTTTCACACTTCATGCAGGATCTCCAAATAAGTATTTTCCTTTAGGTGTACTTCACCCACACATTCTCTGTCTTATTGCTCCCTTTCCCGCTAAATGACTGCTCTGGTTCAGTTCATGCCCGAACATGATGCTCATGCTGGAACATGAGCATCATGTGAGTCTGGTGGATGCATGGGCATCCACCAGACTCAAACAATTAAAGAATTATCTGTTCTTTTTGTGAATTATGGTTAGATGTTTATGCTTCCTTTCATTCTTCGTCAGATCTTGAGCACAATTCTATAATAGCAATTATTCAAATCAAATCTGATAATTTTGTGTCCTTCAGTTTCCTTTCTTGTATATCTTAAATAAACATATGAAAATGTCACATTTCCATCATCATTAGCATATCTATTTTGAATTGTTTGCTCCCTTTTATGCAACTTGTCAGAATTTGAATCCATAGACATGAACATCATTCATTGAGTTTCAGTGCAAAATGCCCCAGTACTGACACAAATACAATCTATCCAAAGCTAGTATCAACAGTAAATCAATGAAATAAAAAAAAAATCCTAAAATACTCCGTTTATTTTTTGAATAATGTTTTTGACAAATTGAGTAATCTGTTAAATACAATTGTTAGTCTGACAGTGCTTTTTGTCAAACAGTGTACATGATTTGATAATATCTATTGAGTTACTTTCAAACAACACTTTGTTGAAAAGGCAGAGAAGATATACAATTTCCCTTGACAAGGACAATGACTAAATGTGCTGAAAATACATCAATGGATGTCTGCTCTTTGGAGGAATAAACTCAGAAATACAATTTGATTGAAGAAACTAGAAGTAATGTTAACTAGTGAAAACAGAGTAAGGGAACAAATCCAACATTCCTTATTCAAGTCCCTTGTCTTGTCAGAAACTAAATTCCTCTGCCTCCAACTTTGCCCAAAGAATCAGCTTTTTTGTTGTGCAAAGCCAAATTTCCTATAATAACTTCTACATATTTTGGAGACACTGTATACGTGTAATATTTTAATTTTAAGCATCCTTCAGATTTGCAGTTAATACACACTAAACAAAAACAAACAAAAAAAATCGTTAATTATAACAGCATATTTATATTATGCATGACTTTTAATTTATATTTCCTTTCACAATGTTTACTGTTGATCATAATTGTTTTCATTCTACACAGTCAAGTGCTGCTGAAAAGAAAAGTTTGACATTTAGAAACCTTTTGTCAATAAGTTGGCCTTTTAGGATTCATGAAATGTTAATTAAATGGCTCAGAAAAGCCAATCAGAGTTGTGAATAATTGCTCAAGTCCTCACCTACAGATGAAGCGTCTTGACCTTTTTATCTATTTTGTAAGACATTCTGTTTGACTGTAAATATTACAAAAAAGAATTGATTTCTGTGAAATGATTAGCTTTTAATGTTTCTGATAACCAAAGATTCATATTTTTAGATGTTTTTCCTCAATAGGTCTAATAATATCTGAATGATCTAAAATTAAAAATTGATTCTTATTGATTTGTTTATCCCATTTAGTTTAAGAATTATATTTAGCAGAAATGTGTTCAAGTTGACCCTATATTCTTTAATTCACAGAATACTCTTGAAGGTTGAATTGTGAAACTTTTCATCAATCAACTATGTTTTTTTTATTTATTTGTAGACCCACCATTTTCTTTGTGTGATTTTAGTCAGCAACAGCAGGTAGTGACATACCCTTAAGAGAAGACAGCATTATTGAAAACAAGGCAGACTAACCCTTTAAGTTCAAGATAAATAAGTTTGCTACTTGCAGTATTTGTAGTTTGATTTATTTTCACTTTCAACCAGCATTTATGTCAGGACTACCTCTCTTATTCAAAGCTGCTGTCTGTTTGATGTGTCTTCACCTGGATGTTTGGCAGCTGTTCCTCCGAGAGACTGTGGATAAAGATGTATCTCTGCCGTCATCTGTGTTCCGCTGAGGGATTTGTCAGCTAAGCCAGCCAGTTAAGCTCACTTTTACTCACTCTCAGCTGCGCTTCAGCAGTCTGACAGCCAGTAATGTTGCTTTGTATCTTTCTGAGAGATTTCCACAGTAACCAAGACTTGGACGGATCACAAGAACATGTCCCCAGCTTCAGAAAAAGCAGGGAATTTCCTTTTATTGTATCAACTCACTGTTTAGGATTTAAGTGACGTCCCCAAAAACAGATTAAAAGGTTAAAATCTATCTGTACTATAATGGTCAGTATTCCAGCATTGGATAGTAAGGATTGTTTATAAGGAGTCTTTTATGTCATGTATTCCAACAAGGTTGAGGAAGAGAAACTAGCTCGAGATTTTTCACTGATTTGTCCTGTAGTCGGTGGATTTCCAGTGAGTAAACCAGGTCAAGCTCATGAATGGCAACTTTGGACCTGGCAGCTATATCTACAATGTAGTGCCTTGCTATCATCTGTGTGCGAATGTGTTCATGAATGTGTGAATGACTGAATAAAGTGTAAAAAGGATTTAGGATGCTATACAAGTACTGGCCATTTACAACCTCCCTGCTCAATGTGTGTGGTTGCACAAAGACGAGGTTCTCCAGTGGCAAAATAGCTAAATAAAATGGGCATCTGCATCATTTTATAGCTATATCCCAAGATAACAGGAAGACATTGAGTTCTACTTACAAGTGCTTAGAAACTGTAATTAATGTAAGCAATGAATAAAAAGTACTACGGCTACATTCTTTCCTAAGATAAACAGGGCTGGCAGCAATTCCGGAAAATGCAGAATTGTGCCATTTTGGAACTTAAGAGATGTTCAATATTTGACTGACAAGAAGATTAACTTTGCATTATTTGTAAAAACCTGGGCAGAACTTTTTTATGGATAAACTGCAACTTGAAGGAAACTCACTGGCTTTCTCTCTTTTATGTGTCTCAATGGTCATGAGTTGTATCACACATGGCCATTCAGAAGTTGTAGGTTAGAGCTGTAAGTACATGCCTCACAATGGGCAAGGTCTAGATCAAGATTTGGAAAAAAATAAAATAAAATAGGCTTGCAAATATTAACAATTTGTTTCTTTCATGTCATTGGCACCTACTGGATTTGACATGGCCATAATTGTACTTCAGTGTTTTTTAGGATTTCTGAAAGTTATATTTGAAAGAAAAAAAAATAGTTTTCATCCAAACAAATGGGATAGTTCTAATTTAGTCAGGTCTTAGGTAGAACCTTTTGAAGTGTTATTTAATTTATATGCTCTCTCACTATCTGTGTGTGTGCTGGAATTATGCTTGTTGAGTCAGTAAGTAGTTTTCATTGGCACTTTTAATCATTGCTACATTTTTCAAACTAATAGATCATTCAGATTCATGTTACAGTGCAGCCACATATTTATAATAAAGACAGGATGCAAAACCAGCAGGTTAAAAAAAAGCAAGTAAGGTCCTTGTATTTTATGTTTCTAAGCTATTACAGACTCGCAGTCTTGTTTGGGATTTCCCACATTCAGTCTAGCTCTGTTTGATGGAAAAAAATAGTTTTGGACACTGATATTTTTTTTCTTGCTGAAATCAGCAAAATACAACTGAGTTTGTTTATCAACATCTCAATGAAGTAATAATCTGCTTGCTGATAATGCAAAATGTGCAAAATGACAGAATATTTATTTACAGTGTAAACAAAGGGCTGTCACACAGTTGTTTTAAAGGTCAGAAATAATTGTTGAAGAGAAGTTTAGGGTTATAATAGAACCCCGAGTAATGACAACAGACCACTGTCCTAACTCATTTCTGGTCAAAAAAACTGGAGGACCACAAGATTAATAGATGTCTCTATGTGTATGCATTGACCTCCTGGAACAGCCTCTAGACAGCATCGCTCAGAAAGAAAAATCAGGTACCGGTTCTTTGGCTCAGTGGTGTTTGTATGCGTGATTGAATGAGTCACAGCAGTGAGCCGTGTCTGGCATTTGACCATCTGCTAAGCTGTGTTGACGAAGAACACCATCCATACGACGCAGCCCCAGCCAGTCTGGCTTCTAGGAAATACACCCAAATAAATACCACACAAATGTCACTGGGTGAACAGATGAGTATCTTGATTAAAAGTACACAATCTTATGCACAAAAACCAACATGCACATGGCCAAACAACGAGATGTGCATTTTTCCAGAGCAGGCATGTATATTTACATAACACCCTCTATTTTTTTTTTTTTACTCCTGTCTGGTTTTTTATTGTCTCAGTGTGATAAATTACTCAAACCATCCTATACCAAGCCTTTTATTATGGGTCTAATTACCCAAATACAAAGCTGTTCTGCCTCATGTGTTTCATACTCTCTATAGAAAGTTGATATTCAGATTCACTGTAATAAAAAGCACAATAAGAAAACCTAATCAGAATCAAGCCGCATACGGTAATAGCTATATAAACAAGGACTTTGTTGTTTAATCAATGTGCTTAGTTTGCACATAAAATATGTAAACATATCAAGACAAAATAGGCATACTGCTATTGAGAATCTGGATAGAGTCACAGATTGGTTTACTGAAGGCTCTAGCCAAATCCTCCAAGAGAATACAGTAAGAATAACAAAAAGTTTATTGCAATTTTTTTTTTCAAACTGAAAGTTTAAGCACAAATATTAAAATTTTTGAGAACAAAAAACATGAAATGTTACTTTCAGACTGGAAATGTGTGCTCTCCTTGATTGTGGTATCCTTTAGAGGACAGTTGGGACCTACACAGTTAAATTTTATATTTTAGTGATATATGCATCACATTTAAAATTTTGAATCTGGGACTTTTAGTTTCAATTGGATTTGAAGATTATTTAAGAGAGTAAAATTCCCTTGAGTGAAGCTGAAATAATTTTGTTTTTGGAAGATTGAAAACATGCAAATATTCAAATAAATGAGATTGTTTGAAATTAACTGTTTTCTTAGGGCATTAATAGATGGAAGACTGCCGAAAGACACATTAAGTATATTCTTAGTCAAGGATCAAGAATCACTAGAATACTAAGTAAACCCAAGCAGATGTCAGATTTTACCAGTGCACATTGATACCAATGTGCAGTATATTGAACTGAGGTTTTGGAAAAAATTAGAAGTATGTGCTTATATCCAAGTCGATTAAGAGTTAAGCCATGGTTTTGGGGGTAGGGATTGAAACAATAATTAAAGATGAGGCCAATACATTTCTGGATGCATTATTTAATGAGTGTCCCAGTGGGGAATGTCTGTTTATATGGTTTTAAGGTTTTGGCAAACAACTAAGAGGTTTTTTTTTTTTTTTTTTTTTTTTTTTCTCGATTAGTCATGGAGCCAATGTTGGGCTTTGCACAAGACCATCATATTACATTGTGCTCAAAAACAAAATAAAATATTCATCCGGTCTCACGCATCTCAAAGAAGGATGGAGAGCATGCAAATTAGTTTCACATTGCTTGGGAGTTTCAAAAGGGAGGTTTGAGTTGTGTACAAAGACCTTTAAGCTTATAAAATTGTGGCTGGTGTCACGTAGAGCATTAGAAAACTGTTGGGATTTTCTTTTTTCTTTTGGATGTTTTTAAGTTGAAATTAAAACAGCCTTATTTTCACAATGTCTTTGATTATTATAACTGCATTCTTCCAACATTTTCTTCCCTCTTTCATCTGTTTTATTTTTTCCGGCCATAGTCTGTCATGAATTAGTATGAGTGGATCCCAATACGTACACATTTATTGTTTTTGTTTTTTTTACCTTTCCCTCGTTTTTCCGACTTCTCTCTTCTTGTGTTTACATGCTCTGCAGGATGTTATTTATCTCTTCACAACTGGTTTCTGTAATTTTTCCCCACCAGCAGAATTTTCTTTCACCCAAACCTCGGTTATGTTTTTTCTGAACTTCCTGTTCCTGGCAGAACAAAAAGCAATAGAAATTGTCTTTCTGATTTGTTCAAATAACCATTCCACCAAATTAAATAACTTAACATGTTTGTTTCTTACAAAGAGAAACCAATTATACATAAAAAAAATAAAATAAATAGATTACTCTCATCTCATGTCTCCTTGCCACTAAATATGTTTTTATGTTTTTAAAATGCTGCCTTGATTTGTTGTTTTTTTGTACATCCATTCTTAACTACTTCACTTTTTTTTTCTTGTTTCTTTTAGAATATTCTACGTTTCTCATGACTCACAAGATTTGAAGATCTTCAGCTACATTGCCAGAGATGGTCAGAGCAATGTTTTCCGCTGTAATGTGTTCAAGTCCAAGAAGAAGGTGAGACACACTCTTTCATAAGTTTGCCAAAAACATGAGTTTAACAAGTTTACCATTGTCAGTTATTGTTGATGAAAATATAGATTCAATTAGCTAAATCAATGAGGTTTTATCAATACAAATAGATATCTGTATGCTATATATCAAATTAAATGTTACTTGTGTTGTTTTCACAGTGAAATGTTTCTAAATGGAGTCTACACAATGTTTGTGAACACGGTATGGTTGAGACAGTTATCAAACCAGTGATATACCTACTTTTCAAAATGTATGTTGCAAAATACTAGTGTGACCACTCAGACTATTTTCTTAATTTATCTGGATTGGACCTAGGATAAGGTTGTCCAGATTTTTTCTGATCTAAAATTGTCTAGATGTAGCCAAGCAAAAACTGTGAAAATGCCTGTCACCGTGCTGCTCAATATGAAGCCACTGTCAGCAATGTTTTGTGCTTGAAAATGCCTATAGTTTGGTATCAGTATAGCACTGTAATTACAGTAATTAAGAAAGTTTAAAAAAAATAAAATAAAATAAAGAAATCACTCTTAAAAACAACCATAGAAGACTACAGCCTGTAGTCGATGATCAACAAATTCGTCCAATCGACCAACCTTATTATCAGATTTGGTAACATTTTATTTGACAGGTTGTGAATAAGACTGTCATGACACTGTCATAAACATGACATAACACCTGTCATGAACATTAGTAAACTTTCATGAATATTTATGACTGCTGTCATAAAGTGTCATTCGGTAAATCATGACACTTTTAATACAAAGTTGACATTATTCAAAATGTCTTTGATATGACAACTTGTCATTAACCAAGGAATAATGATCTGACATAAATTTCTTATAAAAGTATTACTGATTAAAATTTAGCTTTAGTGACATAAATCTACATAATTTTTAAAGTTTAATCAGTACTACTTTTATAAAGCAATTATGTCAGATCATAATTTCTTGGTTAATGTCAAGTTGTCATAACGAAGATATTTTTGTCAAGGTTAATGACAAGTTGTCATAACAAAGACATTTTGAATAATGCCAACTTTGTATAGAAAGTGTCATGATATACTGAATGACACTATGACAACAGTCATAAATTTTCATGAAGACAGACTCATGTTCATGACAGGTTTTGTCATGTTTATGCCAGTGTCATGACAGTCGTATTCACAAATAAAGTCAAATAAAGTGTTACCTCAGATTTCTTTAATTAGTCTAAAGTAAAAATATTGATTAGATAATACACTGTAATCATTGGCTATCCTTGGTTGATATTTTTCTGTTTTGTGAAATAAAACAGTCATCTCTTTCATTTCAAGCTGTTTTGCTGTATGCTGGAAATAATTAGACAGTAGAGTGTTATTTTCAGTATTTTCATGGTGTGTAAGTGCGATAGAGTTCAAAGCAATTCCCCAGTCTCTGTCAAATTGTGACATCCTATACAAAGACATACTTAGTTGAAGCAGCTGTAATTCCTGTTTTCAATGTGAAGCTGTCATTGCTGAGGTCTGAGAAAAATATTTTTGAGTCCTTTGGGTTAAATTACAGCAAAAAAAATACTGCTAAGAACAAACAACACATAGTTAGACAATGCTCTCCCAGTTTTCCACTTCTGCAGCCAATTTCAGAGGACTTGTCAGTTAAATCCAGGGTTAGCTGGGTGAAGCACACACTGCCTCATTATCTCTTCCATACAGACTGACATTGACCCATAAGCATCCGGGCACGCTCACATGCATGCAGTTTCACATTCTGAGCAGAAGAATGGAAAGTGTCACATACCAAATGTCTGCTGGGTAGCTAGGATTTTGAAGCCATATGTTGAAGAATCTGTCTGTGTGAATTTGTGTCAAAGATTACAGACAAATTAACTTTGAATGGTGAATATTTACAGCAAATGTATTAATTTTTGTTTAAAAATGTGTTTGATTGTATTAACAATACAATGTGTAATGGACTGGCTACACATCCAGGGTGTGTCCCACATCTCACACTGACCACAATATATGGCCACCAGACCGCCATGTGACCCTGACAGCTGGTGTAGACGATGGATTGATAAATTGGTTGTAGTGGAAAATGGTTGTGGTGAAAAATGTAGGGGATGCACATCTGGATTCTATTTTCCAAAGCGTCTTTTTGTGTACCTGAATGACATCTCCCAAGTGTAGACTGGACTGTTGTAAATCACTGCTCCGAGGGTCTTCAGAGTCTTCAATATGTCCAAAATTGTGCAGCTATCTTAATGAGACTGCAAAAATTTGCACCGGCTTCCCATCTCCACCAGGATTAATTTCAAAATCTCTCTCCTCACTTATCAACGCTTGTATGGAAATGTCCTTCTTTACCTCAAAGAACTTCTCAACCCACAAACCACAACACACTCCCTCTGCTCCACTCACCTCAAATTTCTTCATGTGTCAAGATACCAACTGAGCTTAACATGATTGACAGAGCGTTCTGTGCCACTGTTGCTCATCTGTTGAATGCCACAGCTTTAGGAAAGAACCAAAAATCAGTATTTTTAGTAAAGCATTTCAATCTTTTATAGAATGTTTCTATTATAACTTCTTTTAATCATTATTTTTTACAATTCTGCCCGTAAGCCTTAGGAGATATTGATTTTGTATAAAGCTGTACAAATAATATTGTTATTATTTGATGCAGCCATGTAGTAACTTCTCCCTCATCATCTCTGGTGTGTATTCTGACTCTTGTTCAATCTATTCATGTTGAGCCTTGTTCTTGGGAGGCTTCATTTTGTTACTGGTGTCTATGTACACCAAGTACTAATACTTTTCCAGATGTGTATCCTCTAAATTTATCACCTCAAGTCTGTCACTTTTTTGTTACAAATATCTGATATTGTATTATTATATTTTTCTGACTTTACAGTTTCAAATACATGCCACAATTAATATCATAAATCTATGCATTTTATTGTGTAAAATTGCATTGTTTTACTTGCTAATTTATAACTTTTTGAAATTGGAGAATATGCATTTTCTTTATTTATTTTTAGTGTGTTAAAATAATCTACAAATTCTGCCTTTTTGATAGAAATGTTTTCCTAAGTGGTTCATTGTTTTGTTTTTTCTTTCATCTGCAATGGCCCTCATAATCTGTTGTAGGTTTCTGTTCAAGTACACATTTGTGTAAATAGCTTTAAGAAGTTTGATAAAATCAGAATTAACTGAAATTAGCAACAGTTTTTGCACTGGTCCAATTTATTTCAGTACAACAGAATTGACTTATAATCATACATTTACTCTCAGTCCAGTAACAGTCAATGTTGCATGAGTGTGTTCTGAGTGGATAATTGTCTATTATAGTTACGAAGCAGTTAAGTAGACGATTTAGAAAAATGTATTTCCTTCTGCCAGATAGAAAGGTATCTGATTTAAATCAAAATAGCACTTTTACTAGGCCTGTGTGAAGCTCTTCCTCTCCTTCTCCCCAATGCGCTCTCATTCACCCCCCATCGCTTCTCATTAACACTTTAATAGAATCTAATGAATGGGCTGGCCTCTATTATTCAGAATTGAAGTGCTAGTTATAGAGTGGTAAAGTATTCATCCAAATACTCAATTCTTCCATTGCTGAAAGGTCACTGCATGCATGTGGCTGTGCACTGTAGAGCATTTTCTTCTGCAGAGGGAGTTTGATCTCAGAACAGAGTCAGAGGTGGAGTTCCAAACAAGGGGTCAGGGCAGAGTTTCTCAGGCTGGGTGATGAGCCTTCGTACCAGCAGTTTATGGAAGTGAACTTTTCAGGATGGTATTTGATATTTTCTAAGGTTAAGATTGTCTGTGATCCCTGTTGGCATTCTAGCATTTATGGCAATTCTGAACTTCACATTTAAAAAATGAAAGGGTCAGGTCAGTTCTGTATTTGAGTTTCCAAAAGAATTCTCCAGGACCCATACATTGCATTCCTGAAGATTAGTTTCCCTGTCTCAGATAGTTTTCTGGACTATCAATTTTGCAACCGTGGTAGGCATAGAAGTTTTTCTTCATATTTTGTTTCACGTCTATTATTATTATTATTATTATTATTATTATTATTATTATTATTATTGTTATAATAATAATAATTATTATTATTATTATTGTTGTTGTTTTTATATTTATTCATTTTTTTAAAAATGTCCTATTCACCAGTATGGTACTGGGAAAGTAAGCATTACAGTCTCAGCGATGTTGCGTCACTTGATATAAAACTTTGTGAGAAATTGTTTTGAGTTTATATCAAATGTACTGGAGAAAAGAAAGGTGGACATAAAGGCAGAAGGCTGGAAAAAAGTTTAAAGGGAAAGAGAGAGATGGGAGAAGAACAAAAGAAGCATAGAGAGAACACACAACATACTAAGTTTTCACTATAGGTACAGTCTTTAAAATATCCAAATTCAGCTTATCCAACAAGTATTTTGATAAGCAGCTGCCTTTTGTTTACAAGAGCATAAGTAGGGAATTAAACCTGCTTCTAAGACCACAAGATGGCATTAATTTACCCAATTTGTCAAATTTTACAAACCGGGTAATATAATTAATAATACATAATAATACAACCCCATTGTCAATTGGGGCTTCATCCAGTTAGAGCTAAAAAGACACTAGTGTTTTATATAGGACTTAGTGTGATATTTTATGAAAAAAAAGATTACACAAAAAGATTATTGAAATATATTGAGATTATAGAAAAGCAATTTTGTTTGCAAACTTAATGGGATAAAAAATAATTTATATAAAGAATCAATAAAAAAGCAGCACAAAGACAAAGAGTTGGTCATTGACAAAGTCTCCAAACTCCCCATATCCCAACACAATTGAGCATCAATGCATTGTCCTTGAATAAGCTTGCTCCATACAGACTCTTCCTAGCAACCCCGAGGGCAAAGAGGATCATCTCCTTTTGTTATCGAGCCAAGGCACCCTCAGAGCTTCTGTTTTTATGCCCCTGCAGGACGAAGCTGCCAAGGCAGGACAAGATAAATCTGCACTGCAGTCTAAGCATTTTCTGAGAGAATTAGGAGTTGAACGTCTCTTCACTGCTTACCTGAAAATCCCAGAGTTCACTCATGTTTGAGGATTTTATATTTTTTGGGGATTTAAGAGCTTTACCAACTGACAAGTAGAGGAAACTCTACACTTCTGTTTATAGAGACCAAATATAGAAGAATGAATGAGTGCCAAATTAACCTATGCAAGCTAAAAAAATGAAAAAAAAAAAAAAAGACAGGTTAAAAACAACCTTTATTATTCTTACACCGATATTATGATCAGAAATAAGAACATGTGTGAAACCAATCATCTTGTCAAATGCAAACTCAACTAATTGGTACTTTTTAGGGTAAAAACGACATTGAAACTGTAAACTGTAAAAAGAGCCAATTTAATGAAGCAGTTTAGTCATAAATCAGCCAAGAGCAACCTCAATTTGAGCTGCCTCTAGAATCATCAAAAATCATGATTCTAGTCATCAGTATCTCACTAAAATTAGGCCAGCAAAGCAGAACAAACAGAGGCGCAGTATGGAGCACAGCTTGTTGGAATAAGTGTGTTGCACATAAAACAGATGACAGAAAACTCCCAAATGCAGACACACTAGTGACATGTGACACATTTCTTTGGGTTTAGATCCAGTGTTTTGTTTTACTGCAACTCCATGTGTATTTGTAGAGATAAATAATGAACATCAAAGGTGCACAGTACAGAAGTGGTCTTTGTGTTTATATCTTAAATCTAACCATCCAGAAAATGTGTAATTCTTATATCTTTATGATGCCTTATGTTTTTGCTTCAAAAAATATACTCATACCATAACATAGACAAGAGGTCTGTCACATGAAACAATAAAATATGCTGCAATTTGTCAACACAATAGTTCAAAATGTGAAAAAGTTCAAGAAATTTGTATGTTTTTGTCACATTCTTTTCGCAGTGCATCAGTCTATCACAGACACTCAGTCTATGGTGCACATTTAGTCCAAACTTGATTATCCCCATTCCTACTGAACCTCACATGGTGTCTTTTTGAAGCAGATTCTGTGCCATGCAAATTCAGTCCAATTTTTCTTCCATGATATTCACCAAACGATTTCTGGACATACCTGCAGACCCTTTTCTTTGCATTGTCTTGAAAAGTTCATGGCAGAATTGTCATGATGAAAAGGAACCTCTGTCAGTGTTTTCCACTGATGTTTCCACATGGTTCTGCCAGCAGAGCTAGAACCATGTCACCACTGGCAGGAATGGCTACAAACTGAATGAAAGTATGATGAGACATCTCAGAACTGAAGCGCCCACAAAGTATGAGGAAAGCTTGGGGTGGTACAGTGAGAGATGCTTCTGTAGTTGGATCTAAAAAGTTGACGGTTTTAGGACTGTTTGGGGGGTGTTCCTTGTTGTATGTGACTGATATACAAGTTTAGTTTAACTAGTAGGAACAACGGCCCTCTTGCTGACCTTTCCTAAGCCAATAAAGCAAATAAAGGCTTTCAATGAGATCTGGAACACTGCCATAGCTGGGTCTCTGTAAATTACAGGGTAAACCCCTCAGTTATCATATTGCATCAAGTCAGGCCAAATAAAACTGACAAACCAGAAAGTGAACAGGTTTTTTCCAGATCTAATCACAGCATAGGGTCTTATTCTGATACAGCCCAGTTAAAATAATAGAATTTAGTGGCCTCTCAGCACTTTTTATTGATTAACAATTTCTCAGTTAAATGATCCTTCTTTTTTACCCCCTCTGTCTCTCTCGGGCTAATTTGTTGTTACCTTTCATAACTATGCTATGATTTAGCTTTTTAGAGCTAAATCTAAAATATATATTGTATATTTTCTTAACAATATAAGAAGAGTTGTAATATTGAGAGAGGCTGGGAAATAAGCCAGTAAATATATCAACATGTTGCTACATTTATTTGTCAGCATGTCTCCATACACAACAACCACCGTAAGGCTTTCCTTCTACTCAAGTTGATCTATATTTTAATATTTATCCTTAACCTTTCTGAAAATAAATTAAAGTCCTTAATCCCTATTTTGCCATTCAATTTTTGATTTTTAATTGAATTCTTAATGTATATTCTGTATTTGATCAAGGTTATTATTACAAAACAGTTAATAATAAATTAGTGTTTAATTGTTAACTGATTAGCTGTTTAATAAAATTATTTTTAAACACTGTAATTAATTCCACATTGAATAGAGGAGGTGAATGAATCAGCTCATCATTGGTGGAAAGAAATATGGCAATTCAATAAGAGGTGAATCCCTTTCCCTTGTCCCTTTGTTTCCCTGTCTTTGTCCTTGATTGCATTGTGTTCCCTTTTGTCCCCTTCTCTTTGTTTATTCCAAGACTAAACCTTGGTATGTTTTTCAGGATAAATAATGCAACCCAACTCCAATGAGGCCCTGTCCTATAGTTTGAGAGAATTCATCGCTGTGGGAATCGAGTTTGCTGCCAGCTTGATGTATAGAGTAGAGGGAGATAAAATAACAGAGATAGAGGGAAGGTACATTTATTCAGTCTCACTGACAGAGGAAAAGTAATAGGTAGAGAGAAAAAGACATAGTGACAGATGTCCGGCATAAAAACTATTACACATCTTTGCAGCAGAGCAAAGAGACTTTGCATGTGAGTGACAAATCACTTAGTGGTTCTGTCACCTGCCAAAACTAGATATCACTGAGAGAACCAGCTCAGGATAGAAATGTTTAGAGAAGGGACAACTGTCTTTATAAAAAAATGAACTGACTGTAAAAGATGACTGATTTGTGTGCCAGTGTCCTTTCAACATTGAGAACACTGGGAACATTAGAGCAAGGTTTCATTGGACACGTCAGGGGTAATTCAAGGTTTTGGTATATTGGTATATTAATTACACCATGAAGTACTCTGGCCAGCAAGATGTGAAAAAGTGTTAATAACACAGTCAGCTCAGGATTTGGATTTATACCTTTGGCAGAGCAGCCTAAGCAGTTTGTAGATGTTATAATAAAGTTTTGTCACAGTAATTCAGAGCTACATTGTCCAACAAATGTTCTGAGCTGTTGATCCTTTGCCCCATGATAAAGTGACCCATTAAAATATATTTAACCAGAGGTGGAAAGTAAAACTTCTGACTGCAATCTCTTTTTCTGATTCCACTGTGTGCTGTCAACATAGCACACAGTAATTTAGGGACAAATCCAAAGGTTAAATCTACTCTTTCTTCCAGAGACACAGTTACGCTTGTGCATACTTTTATCACAATTAAGCTTCATTGCTTTAATTCATCATTCCCTTTTCCCAAAGGACCACATAAACCATCTGGAGCTTACACAATGCTTCTGGCACAGCTAAAGTGTTGTAAAGGATTATGCTGTAGTTTAAAAGGTTTGAGCCTCTTTATCCTTGGAAAATATTTTAAACCAGTTCTAGATCTAGATCTGGCTCTGTCAGTGTGTTGAAATACATATGTATTATTCGGTGGTGCCCACACTCCAAAAATATTATTCAAATCATAAGTACTTTTAGCCTTTTCATTATATATATCTATCGATCGATCGATGTATATGTAGGAAGTCTTTTCCAAGCTTATTTTCTCTCTAGAACAGTCCTCAGTTCTTGATGCAGTCAGTGTGCTCAGTGTCAAAATGAATTTTGAAAAATAAATCAGAAATATGTTTTGGGGAAAAAAAATGTTTTCAGAGCTGATTGATCTCTGATCATCTTGGTCTAAACACCTTCTGGACAAATGGATATTCTGCAATTCTACCTAAACTTGCCTATATTTTGCAAGAGAGGACATGGAGATCAAGTGCTGTGACTTTATGCTCAATGTGTCCTCGGGCTGAAGCTGTATTCCAAAACCTTGATGTTGGAAAAGTAAGCTTAAATTTCCACATTTGATACAGAGCCTGGGGTTGCACAGCCATGTGTGTCCCTTACAGTCCATGGGGCAGCATTTAAGCTTGCTTTAAAGTTAACAGCAAACTTATGTATTTTCCTGTACATTTTCTTTGACTTTTAGTCAAACAAAGTATCAGAGGATAAATGGAGTTTGTTGACTGGGCTCAGTGCCTAAAAATAAGATAATTTCCTTTTCTTTACTGCTGCACAAGAACAAACAAGTAAAAGGAGAAACCTGATAGCAAATGGATATCATCTCTCTTTTTTTCTTTTTTTTTTTACATGGCATGTGAATTTAAAGCAGGGCACCAGCTAGAAAAGTGAGAGATAAGCAAACAGCCAAATCAGTGCATCTGTGGGTAAAGAACCAACTCCATCAAAACCCACTGTGACATTTTAGAGATTAGAAAGTAAATACAAACAACCTCTTTGTGTGGAATATCATCAAGTGATACTATCTGACCTAATGATACAAAATCCACATCGGATTGCTGAACACAAAGTGATTCAGGAGGAATCAAGTGTCTGATCCTGATGGAAATGAGGCTCACTCTGCTCACTGTGTCTAGACTTGTGAAATTAAGATATTCTGCAACATAAATAGTGCAATTTTTTATCTTTCTGTATATTAAATGTTACTTTGATATTAATGATTTTTTTTTTTTTTATATGTTTGTTTGTGCACACATAGAAACATATACCACTGGCTTATGTATGTTTTAGACAAATATCTTAGGTTGCCTTAATTGGCTTTGTTCCCATCCTATATAGCTCATCACACAGGACAGGTAGTTCTTTTTGGAGACAATACAGAATAACAGTGCTTTATGCTGCTGGAACAATACGATCCGTAACCATAAATCGCTTGAAAGCCTGACATTTTGAAAAACTTTTATGAAATATGGAACTAGAAATTGGCCAAGATGGATGACAAATCTTCATGTTTGGCTGCTTCTCTTCATCCTTTTTTATGGCTTGACTGTACAATGAAAGTATGTTCTTTAAATACTTAAACTTCAAAAGTTTAAATCTTAAATCTTCAAAAGTTTAAGTATTTATAAGAAGGACCATGTGAGTAACTGGCTGTATTTAAAGGCATGGTCTCATGGAGCAAAAAAAAATTCTAATATTCATTTAAAGAATTTCTGCAACACTAGTATGGAACTAAATGTATGCAAATGCATACAGCATATAAATGAATAATATGCTTCATTGACTAACAGCCTTAACATTAAGAGTGTTAATCAAACCACAGTTGGCAGATCCATCTGTGCTACAGAGAAGAGCAATAAATGTCTCTGTTTCTTGTTCAGTTGGAGTTCCTACATGTATTGTAGCACAGTCTTTAAAATTAAGCAGGTTTGTTTTTCTATTGTGAAAATCCCAACTTAATTTTTTGTTTTTTCTTCTTTCTCATTCCCCAACCAGAGTCAGGCCATGCGCATTGTCCGGACAGTTGGCCAGGCGTTTGAGGTTTGTCATAAACTGAGTCTACAGCATACACAGCAAAATGCAGATGGAAAGGCGGACTGCAACGGTGAAAAAAATGGTGGAGATTCCTCTGGTACAAACACACAACACACACACACACACACATTAAAAGGTCAATTTGCATCACTTGCACAGCAAAGATACTCCTTATGTTTTTTAATGCTGCTTTGACTTTTTTTAATACCTGCTTCAAGGTATAAAGAAGCGTTGTTACTGCCTGTTCAGTTGTTTTTCATAAAAAATAAAGGAGGTACAAAAGAGCTACAGAGTTCAGGGTTACTGCTTTAATCAAAGTTGTTGAAAGGCCTACATGTAATTGCAGAAGCACCTTGAAGTAAAGTCATGGTAAAAATGAGACATCTCATGTTTCTCAAGTCTGTCATACAAAGACTAGTAGTGTATTGTCATTTTTTCCAAACCCAGTAAACATTTGTTGTAAAAATTAAAGCTTGACATTTTATACCATATCATGAGTAAATTACATCTAATCTAGTGTTCACAGCATTCTAAGAAAGAAATGGTAAATGTCACTGATGCACCTTAACCTTGAGGAGGAAACAAGCTGTCTGAGGTCATCAGCTCATTTGGGATATGAGCCGGTCAGAAGCTCTGGCACCAGCTAGTCTGTTTATCCGTACCATTCATCACTTCCGATAAGAACTTCTGACCCTGAGCATCCTGCCTTGGTATAAAGTGGTTCTGTTTCTATCATGTCTTCTCTTCATCAAAGGTCTGACAGTGCAAGAGATGCTGCCCTAAAAACAGACATTTTTAGGAGGAAGAGAGTTTATTTTCTAATTGTAGTATAAAAACTCAGGCGAGCCTTTCTTTTTCGTGGGTGACTGGTATTAATTGTTTCTCACAAGAGCAAGAGTTAAAAAAAATACTACAGTATACAGTATGAAACTATCACGATTGTATGTCTATTGTCTGAATAATGTCTATGTGTGACACGGCCACTGTGTAAGCAGAAGCTTCTCAGTCGGACCATTTGACTAATAAAAAACAAATACAAGCAAAATTGGACGCTCATTATCACATTTTTGTACTTTAGTTTTTTGCACAAAATCAGTCAAGGGTTTTGCTGTCCAATTTTTTATTTTGGTTTAAAAAACAAAAAGCGGAAAAACTAGTGTTTTTTGTTTGTTTGTTTGCTTCAAATGAAAAAACAAACTGCCTGAAGACCAATTTGCTTGCAACAGTATATCATTAACTCTCTACACAATTCAGATTTTTTTTCTAAACTCCACACCCACTTTTTGATTTATTTCCAGAGCAAAAGTAACTCATCTAAAATCAGGCTTATTTTTATGCTGCAGTTGCATCAAATAATCCAAGATTCAGAGGTGCAGTGTATTTCTTGGAGTAATATTTCAGAGGGTCTGCTTTTTGAATTAGCTTTCTGAAGATGTTGAAACAAGCCTACCTGCACTCACCAGTCAGTGATCAGACCCCGCTCAGTCTGGATAAACAGAGATTGGTTTTGAAGGAAGGGTTGAACTAACAGCTTGTCTGTGGAGGGAACAGTTCAATAATGTATGTATGCCTTTTTAAAACCATTCAAATTTCAAAATCTTTCACAGTTTTCAATGCAGTTTCCTAAGTCTACACCACAAAAGCTTTTTCAGTAGACCTTTAATTACATAGAAGTCTGTGGGTTTTTACCGTAGAGACCATGTTAGTCCACTCTACCTCAATGTCTAATGATTCCAAAGACCCACACTTCCCCCACTTTCTTTTTAAGGTTCCAGTTCTAGTTGATTTTCCTGTCTGGTCTTCACTTGCAAAAAACAATGTTCATAACACTTTTAGTATATTAACCAACAATTAATGTACTCTAAGCAGTTCTTTGTAATGTGAATATTAATGTGAATATTAATAAACTGATATTGTAATGATGATGAGGATAATGACAATGTCATATCCATGATATTATGCAGCCGCAATATTATTGTATTGTGTTTGATAGAACTGAACTGACTGATTTTTAAATAAATTTAGATTAAATTTGTATATTTAAAAAATATTGGGTGCACTTATCTTTAAAGTTGATGAGATGAAATTAGTAGTAAATTTGTGCTGGAAAAGCAAACTGAATTTAGTTAATTAAATTATCATGACTAAGTTTAGCATTTTGCTATTTGCTTAGAGGCAGGAATTAGTAATTTGTTGTTTTCGAGTGTATTCTTTATCTCCACAGCTAAGCAGGTCAAATGCTGTTTGACAAATGATTGTGTACCCCCATGTTGCTATCAGCCTAGAGAAAATAATGTGCGTTATAATCGGGATCCAAATGTTTTGATTTGTAAGTTTTTAGTAATTATGCAATGCCGCTTGTCTTTTTGAGAATTTTTCTGAAGTATAAAGTACAAAAGTGACCTGCACCTTTCCTTATTCTGTTTTTCCTGATGTTCTTGCTTTGAAATCAACTACTAAAGTGGATTTTACAAAACAGGTCATTATTTGCTCACAGAAACCCTCAAATGCTGACATAGAAGTATCTAATCATGACATGCAGAGGAGGGTAACACTGGGGCCAATGTTACAAATAATTTTACTCAGAGAGAAGCTACTGTACAATAATACTAGTGGGCTGCGTTCTCCTTATCTGCTGCTGACTTCCTGGGCATGATGGGCTTCCCTGGAGCCCTGCGGCATGTGGTTCTGAATGAGTTCTGAGAGAACGGACATGGAGATTTAGCCGAAGAAAAAGTCCACAAACTCTTTAACTGCAGCCGTTCCAGTTATTATAGAGCAGAGTCCCAATGTGTTTCCTTCAGAACCCCAAATCCGCCAGAGGGAAGCTCATATTTCACATGCTGATGAGCCCAGAGATCACCCACCCGTTTTGATTGTACATCCACACAGATGTAAGAGGACCCCACATGCATACAGAGAGAGTCCTTTTACATATGCTCTCTCTCAAACTGGCTGACTGGGTGCGTGAAATAGCACAAGAGCCATCGTGCACAGCCAATGAGCTTATCTGGAGAACTAATTATCTCAGCAATAAAAGGAGAGGGAATAGAAAAGTGCAAGATGGTGGATTAGAGAATTTTAAAAAGGGGGAGGGAGCAGAAGAGGAAGAAGAAATGTATTTTACAAGGAACTGGGCATGAGTAAAAAGAGAAGAAATGTAAAAGTTGATTAAAGAGAAGAGGGGATGGAAAACTGGGTTGAGCAGCAGGGAGCAGTGGAGAAAGTAGATTAAATTTCATTGTCAGAGGAAGAATTGGAGAACAATTCTCTCCAAGAGAGAATCCAGATTAACAATACAATCTTATTTAACATTTCAAAGAAAAGAACACAAAATTGGAAATGCTAAACATTGCCATCAGTATTAGTGAAAATGTATATCCTATTTTTGTAATACTTGACATTTAATTGAAGTCTTGAAACTCAATTATGAGAATGAAGAAAGACAATAATAAGCTCTATGTCAAGAATGTGATATTACACCCCACTTAAGTAGTTCTAAGCAAAAAGTAATTTTGTAGTCTTAACTTCTTTTCTTTATTACTGTACACTCTTTTTTTTTTTTCACTAAGGCAGTCCCATTTCTTAACTTGTGTTGGTACTAGATTAAATTCTTAGCTGGTTGTTTTAAAGAACAAGTTTGGTTTAGAGAGCCAACTTCGTGGCATGCCCTAAGAGCACTATAAATAATATGAATGTGTGACGTTCCATCTACGCCTAATTATTTAATCCTAAAATAAATTATTCCTAAATCCTGTAGAGAATCAAGGTGTTTGTAAGTCTATGTTATATCTAAAGTCCCAACTATGCTACGGAAAGAGAACTACACTGCTCTAGATACATATTAAAAATATATATTTGCATTTATGTACATTACCTTCCCTTTCACACATTACCATCTTCAGCTTTCAATTGAATTGTGATAGAAAAGGTTGTAATGTACGGAAACTGCAAAAAACTGGCTAAATTATTGTTCTATGCAATTCATTTACAGATAAAAAATGTTGCTTCTAACAACTGTTAAAGGCAGAAAAATCAAATTCATATACATAAATATATATCTTCAGTTCAATACAATAATATGGACAGATTCTAAGTGAAATACATATATTCCGATGTGGTAATAGTTATTAGACAAAAGAATTCGGTTCAGTTCATTGGTTGAAATTTTGACTTTGGAGCAAATTTCCCCTCTTGAGCATTTGTGTTGGGCCAGTGGACAGTGGAAAGTCAAATAACAATTCTGTATTAGTTTATAAAGCATCAACACTCATATTTGTATTAACTTTTTGTCAGTGAGCTTTAAATGAATAAGTATTTCTCCAAATAATACCTAAAATAAGTTCTTCTGTCAATGTAATGACTGTGTTGGTGGAGTAGAGGCAAAATAGAGCTGGGAAATTCAGACAACAGCAGGCAATCATGTCAGTAACAGATAGCACAGAGACAGGCAGCAGAGCGCAACACTGATAGCAGGGTTGATGAAAAAAGAGTGGGGGCTCGGGTGAGATAATGGAGAAAGAGAAGAGAGTAGCTGGAGCAGGTTATCAAGAATGAAATTATTTTGAGGGAATTCTGTAGCTCCTTGTCAAATTGTTGGGAATTAGGTTTAAGTAGAGGGGAGGGGGACTAAAGTGGTCATTTTAAAAAGGAAGTAGAGGATCAGTGGGAAAGGAGGAGGGTGAAAATAGTGCATATTATTGCAGCTGGGGGGAAGACATAAAAGTGGATCGGAGAGCTAAACACAAACTCCACTACATGATCAAGTCTAAACTATTTTAAAAAATAACTTAAGCTTTATTTGCCTGGATTATTGAAAATAATGAAATTAAATGAATCAGAAATATCCGAAAACTGTTTTTGCTGATAAAGTGATACCACCGTGGCAAAGCTGCCTAAAAAAGAATAACTTTTACAGTACAAAGTACAATCCAGCTTCAGTCTTTGCAACTAGTCAAAGATCAAAAAATCTGAGTAGTATTCTCAGTTGAAAGGAGACAAAGAATCTGGATTGTTGTCACTTAAAACATTGCTTATGAAGATTTACATCGATGTGGTGGGATAAATGTACACAGCAGTTACTAAGATACTCCAAGTCTGGAAAACTTTTGTTAGACTCTTCACTTTCAGTATGTGTTTGTTCCAGTATCAATAATGTTTCTTACTAGCATTTATGTGTGTCTACCCATGTGCGCGTGTGTTTACATACTCATGCCTCCATGTGTGTCTGTAGGCGTGCGTGCTTATCCACCTGTATGTGTGTGTACTTTCCTCGGCCCAGCTCGGGAGCTAACAGGTGCAGAGAAGACTCCGGCGAGCGTCGCAGAGGAAACGGACATTGATGCCGAAGACGTGGTCCAGGTGCCGACGGCCGAGGACTTGAACCTCAACAGAGGAGTGACAGATCTTGATGCCACTGCCAAGACACCTGATTTAACCCAGTCAGAAAATAAGGTAAATCACACCTGCTGATGTTCAGTTGGGGATAATGTGCCTCAGAGCAGACGCAATTGCCACAAAGTCAAACAGTGTGTTTACATAGGGAGTAAACACACTGTTTTTTGATAAAAGGAAACTTAAAGTTGTAAAAGTTGTTTTGGTTTTGCTAAATTGATGATTTTAACCCTTTTTATATGCCACCTGTTTGTTTCTGTGCCCTCAAGTCTGTTCACATTGTTCGGTAGTGTTTGATGTTTAGAATTTTGACTTTGTGTAATCTTCCATATTAAGAAATGGTAGCTCACATATACTTAGAGATGTAGTTTAGGAGTCCTTGAAATGCTTAGCCAGCACATAAGCAACAGTCTCTTTCCAACAACAGTAACACACCTGCCCAGGAATCTGCAGCTAAACTCTGACAGAACATTAATATTCAATCAGGTCAGGTATACCTGGGTCTAAAGTGTACCAGTTCAAAGCCACATTTTCATATTATTTGTTACATTTTTATGACATGCAAAATCATTTTCTTTTTCATTCTTCCTTGTTTATCTAAAGACATTAGCTTAAAAAGAGATAATTTTCTATAAATGTATTATACAGATATTTTATGCATGTCCAGATTAAAAGTAGATGCTGTTAAAGTTTGTCAAATGCCACACGTGATACTGAAAATGGCGTAGTTTCAGAAGTTGAAACCTTGACAAAAAAACATTATTTTTGCTGAGGTTTCAACCTTTAAATGTTGATATTTTATAAAGTTGAGGAAATTGAAAGATTTATTCTTGTGGGCAAAAAACTCAAGCTCTGCCTCATCTGGCCATAAAGGTCTTCTTCAGAACTTGTTTGCCCTGCCCGCATTGGCAGCTGCAAATTTTCATAAAGCTGGAAGGACTGGATTTTTGGCAGACGGACTCTGGCAAGTTTTGTGAGGGGACAACTGAACTCTGTTCCTTAAACTAACAAATGAATTTTCCTTCAATTGTGGCACAATCTAAACAAAAATAAACATGCTTTTCAAAAGTATAGGGTTTTTTGCAAGGAAACAGTGCTACCAAAAAATACAAAATTCTTGACCAAACGCCAAGTTTTTTGCTTATCACACTAGGATCTAAGGACAACTGGTTTTACAATTGATATATCAGATTATCATTAGATACATTTTACAAAAGCCCTGACCACAATCAAATTTTTAGGCAATACCTGAAAGCCAAGAAAATATTCATCACAAATAAACTCAGCAAGTTCTGCAATAAAAAGTGGTTAAAAAGTCCAGCCAGAATTATGCCACAAACCTGTTAATGTCTACACAAAGTATGGGCTTGAGAGACAACCTTCTATAGGATGTTTAACCAAATATTAATGCGGGAGTATGTCACAGCAACAGGCATCAGTTTTAATGAGGCTTTCCAGTCTTACATCACCAAATGCAATGCAAAGATTAGGATGCAGTAGTGTAAAGCATCACTGCACTTGAGAGCATTGAAGGCATGTTTTCTAGAGTGATGAATCATGTCTCACTGCCTGACAATTCTTGATTTAGCTGTTGGCAGGATAACAGGATTTTATGACAGCATTTTGTCAAGTTAGAAGTTTGGTGCAGAGGGGATGTAGCTCAGGAATCTGGCTTAGTCCTGCAATTGCAGAAAGAGCAAACTTGTAAAATATATTGTTCTTAACTCTATGGAAACAACCAAGGAATGAACACTCCTTGTTACATTATGAATGCACATGAGAGCAAGGTCCATAAAGATACAAATGACCAATTTTTGGTGTAGAAAAACCTGACTTGCCTGGACAGAGTCCTGAATTCAGCTTGATTGAATATGTTTGGAATACATTAGAATAGAGAATGTGAGCCAAGCCGTTTTGTCCATCCTTGCAAACCCATTTTTGAAAGAAATAATCAACATTTACAATAATGTCAGTTCTAAACATTGGGAGATGCCTTCCCAGAAGAACTGAAGCTATAAATCTCCAAAGGGTCGACCAGCATCATAGCAAAGCCCATGCATTAACATTTAGATGTAGCCAAAGCTCATATGTGAATAAAAATGAAAGAATACTTATGACAATATTGTATATTTCTGAAAACCCAGTAGAAAACATTTACTCCAACAGGAGAAACCCATAAGCGAGTTTCAAAGAAAAAAAATTACTTCTCAGCAGCACAGCAACCCACTTTAAGTATTTTGGATGAGCAGTTTTTATGAAATAGGAAAGGAACTTAATCTGCCGATTCCTACATTGATTGGTGATAAGACGATACAAGCCTGTAATAAACCACAGTTTAATCCAGTTAAAGCCACGTCTGTGTTTGTGTGTGGCACGTCTGCAGAAACAGCTCTCACTTTTCAGCAGCTATCTGCAGTGTATTGGCATCTAAGCCAAGAAAAGTAATCCAGTGTGTGTATGTTTGTGTATGTGTGGCCACGTGGTGTAAGAGATTTGATACAGCTCCGTCAGACTGTCTGCTCTCAGACCTTTGGGAGCTCTTCACAAGCATCTATTTAAAACTAGGAAAATGTGTTGTGCACTGTCGGGTGGTTTATAAACACAACTGTGTGGTTCAGTTGGCAAAGCAGCATAGTAACTTTTGTTTACTTGGTTTGTTTACTACTGTAGTTTAGCAGTAGGGATTTGTGTTTTTGATCAAGGTGGGAGTGGGAAAACAGCACTGTGTGATGAATATATTATGTTACTCCATGCCTTGAGAATTTTGCATCAATTCACTATAGAAAGGACTGCCTGTGTTTCATTTGTTTTCCTGACATTAGCTGGAAAATATATAAATTTGGAAAATTGGTGTTTGTGTCATTGAAGTAGCTCTTGATTAAACATTTTTATTTGAACTATAAATCATCAAAATATATTGACAGAAATACAGTATAATAACAAAAGTGGTTTTGCAGGCTGAACATGTTACTTTCTTGACCTAATTGATCTATGATGATCACCTTTCAGTTATACAAGATAGCCAGAACAAAAATGGAATGATTTAAATAAAAATATTAGAAATAACAAGTCAAAACTCATACCTAAACCCAGTTGAGAATCACTGGCAACACTTGAAAATTAGAATTTTCAGAACTTTTCATGCACAGTGACTGTGTTTAGGGTCATTTGCAAAGACGTGGCAAAACTGTCAGCCTCCAGATTTGCTGAGCTGGTTGAGACTTACCCCAGATTTTCTGCTGTAATTGTAGTGAAAGCTTTTTCTACAAAGCATTGGCTTTGTGATATTTATTGTTCTCATTGTTTTTATATCTCTGCTGTACAGTACTTTTCCTGGCCATGCGATGTTCTTAAAGTGCTATATACTTAAAGTATGATAATGTATTGATTCAGGGGAGCTGTTAAGTTTTAAGTCGCGTTATTTTTATTCCACTTCATGCTATGTATCACATGATATGGCAAGTAGTCCATTAATATTATACTTGAATATTACAAGTAGAATATTGTAATATTCTACAATATTACAATATATAAGAATATATATTATTCTTCTTAATATCAGAAGAATTGACATTCTTCTGATATTAAGGAATATCAGAAGAAAATGTAAAGAAAGTTTCATGCGATATGAATACTTTTATGTACTACTGTAAATGTTTTTTTTCTAAATGGAAGGGTTTCCAAAGAAAAAATCAGAACCTATTTTGAATCCTGACTCACTCTCAACACAAATCTCTTCAGCTGTTTATCTACCCCTGATAATTATGAGACTTTTTCCTTATAGCTCTTCATTAAACGCAACGTGCCATGAAATCTCTAAAATGAGCCCTCTGCACTGACCTCCACTCTCAGGTCACCACTGGAGTCGTGTCTGTATGTGATCCTTGACTTGTTGCTGTACATGCACCATATGTAGGGTCTCAGATTTTTTTCTTTAGTACATGGTCACCTTGACAGATTAAATAGAAATAAGCCAGGGCAAGCAGAGAAATGTATCTGTGAATAAGATGTGTGTGCTTGCACGTATGCTGTGCCTTTGCATTAGCAGCCATTTGTATGCATTTTCAGCTGTGAGGAGAGAGATTCGATTCACTGCAGGGGCTCTGTGGAAGCTCATGAAAGGGAAAGCAGCCTGCAAGTGTTAAAGTTCATTCTCTTCCTGTCAGCTCCCATTAGACTGACAAATCCCTCAGCGGCACACGTTCAAACAGTCCCAGGGGACTTAGAGAGCGCACATCAATCCTACCTTTCACGTCCTATCCATAGATTGAGTCAAGGTGTTTTTATTTTTCCGAAGTGATCACCTTTGGGATCTGGAACAGTATTACTTCAAGACAAATTGAAATGCCAAAAGTCAAAGATTAGAGATAAGTGTAGTTTACACATTACAACAGCCTGCACCTTTTATTCTGGCAAGAGACATATGTTTATTAATTACTTAAGTGAGCAGTGTGCAGACACAAAAAGCACCACATTACACAAAATGTTAACCTAATTTTGAAACAGAAGCTATTTTTGAATCCCTGACATGTTGCCAACAAAATAAGACAATATAATCGTTTCTGGTCAAATCCCACATTACCACTAATCTCTATGACTGTGCCCTATCTCTCCACCTTACAATTTAAAACCCAGCAACTGAATGTCCACATTTTGGGGGGATTAAGGTAAGGGTCAAGTATGTCAAATATTAAGGTTATTCTCACTTCAAAAACATACCTGGAGTATTTCTTTGATTCTTCCATGCGTGCTTGAGAAATTTATTAATCTCCAGTGGGAGCCATTCAGTTGTGCAAAGTGCTTGGTAAGTTTCATGGCTTCCGCCTCACCCCTTCACCTGCGACTCCCCCATTTAACTCCTTCAGAGTAGCTGGAAGTAATTAGCATACACCTGGTGGAGCTGCACATCTGTTGAGCTCATTATATGAGCTTCTTCTCAGTGCAACACCTATAAAAACATTGCTAAAGGGTTAATCGATGAGCAATGATCTTGTGAAGGCCTAGTGTTGCGAAGAGCAGGATGTTTTTACAGAGGCCCAATTTCAAGGCATTAGATTTGGAAGTCAAATTTCTTGTAAGTCACATTTGACATAACTCAAGGAAACATTGTTACTTGAGTGTACTATAAAAGGATTTTATCTGGCTGGAAAACGCACAAAGTTCCCCTTTAAATTGAAAATCATTCACAATTGATACACTTTTGGTCTATCAAGAGAGTGCCCTGCTTTTAAGGTGAATACTGATACCTCTGCCATGGTGTCTCACAAATAAGGGCCAAGTGGTCACTCAGGATCTTAGGATACCTTTA
The DNA here is from genome assembly GCA_010277075.1 of Poeciliopsis retropinna. Taxonomy (NCBI): domain Eukaryota; kingdom Metazoa; phylum Chordata; class Actinopteri; order Cyprinodontiformes; family Poeciliidae; genus Poeciliopsis; species Poeciliopsis retropinna. The sequence goes on from VMRM01000003.1 coordinate 8,639,472, forward strand.
GGGAATAGCAATGGACCTTGAGGGAAAGCGGTTGTTTGCCTTCAGTGTGACTGAGAAAACAGAAGGCAAGTGTTCTTGCATTTAAAGTGAGACTGTACAACAAAAGCCTTTGCAAGGTTTTGCCTCCGGCCCATTTTAAGCTTCTGTCAGGCAGGTGTAAGCTCTCTGATCTATGAGTGTAGTGCTACAGGCTGGCAGCCCCCGACTCACAGCACCCTTTCTTCGTCTTTTCCTCCCTTCTCATCATTAGTGTGCCTTGATGGATTTAGACCTACTATCAGCAAGATTAATGAACAATCATTCCCCTGCAAAGGTTTGTAAACTTCTGTCAACATTTGATTTGACCGGTTTTAATACTTGTTGGGAAGTCAGAGGTTTAGGTGATAGTACAGATTAATGTAACCACTTTAAACTAATACAGCCATCTTGGTGCTGTGGTTTACATTGCTGAAAAATGCAACTCTGCTGGCTTTGGCATCTTTTTAAATATACAAAGGCCAGGTACTATGGCTTGGGGCACACTCAGGTTACACTGTAAAGATCATGCTTCAGGGGAGGTTGGAAATGTCTCAGTGTCCCTGTAAGTGACTGGAGGAGTTGGCTGAGAAGATAAAGATGTGAAATTTTCAGGTTGCATGGATTGAACAGGCACTTGAGATATGAGTAAAAAAAACATTTTCCTTGTTTATTTACAAATATTCAGAACCTGCATTCTTGGCACTGAGGAAACAGATTGTGCTTGTTTTAGCTTTGAAATACATTTTACAAAAAAGCCATATCCAAAGTCTTATAACGGCATGTTATTAAAGCTGTGGCTTATGTTTCCGGCGTCTATGTAAATTAGAACAGACACATTTATAACTCCACGCAAATATACAGCTCAGTAAAAGATTTAGTAATCTAGTACTGGTCTGATTAATGATCGGTCAACACTGACAACTGAGAAGGAAACTACCCTCTTCTGTTGGCTATGACATAACTTTTATGTCTTAGCTGGTTACCTACTGAATTAGATAAGTGCTTTTTCTTTAAAGAAACATTCCTCAAGGAAAATGGTTGACATATAATAACATTGTGTCAACCATACAATATGAGATTATATGCAGCTTACAATTTTCTGTAAGCAACATGCTTGTATGCCATTTGATTCAGGTGTGTTGGAGAAGGGATGCATCTGAAAGTTGCAGGATTGTCGGACTGGACTAAAGCACCATGTTTTATGCAGAATTTATCAAAGTTCAACATGGTATCAAGCAAAAATATTAAACAACACATACATACACAATATTTTTTTTATAGCTAAATGACCTGATGTTGTAGTGGGTCGCCTTTTACTAACAGACTTGCTGATTTTTAGCTTATTACTGCAAGAAACGTCACATTACAGGTGGAAAAAGCTTATAAATTGTCATGGTCAAAAGAAAAAAATTCTCAATCCCAGAAATCCATCACTTTAACAATGGTGTGCAAATCATTGTTTACATTTCTGTTTGATGGACAGAAGTGTTTACTGATAAAGTCTTCCTCAGATCCTTGGCCTTTTTTTAAGAGCAAAAGCTGCTTTTACTCCTCATTCCTAAACTCAGAAAGATGTGTGTCTCACTCAAAAAGACTCTCCCTTCAGTCTTGTCAGACAAAGACTTATCTTTTCAATGCTCAAGCAGCTAATAAAAAAGTGGCCCCTCAGCTCCTTAGACTACAAACTCAGTGGGGTTTTATGAAACTGTCTTTTGAGCCATTTTATTGCAGGCACCAGCACCCTAGGCACCCCTTTTAATTTGTAAACTTTATTTCTAGGTGTGTGTATGTGAATGCATGTGCATGTTTGTGTTTTGCAGACTTGTAAAGGTGTTATAAAATCACCTTTACATGTGAAAGAATGTTATCTTGTGAATTTTGAAATGAAGACCATTAAGATACATGAAGAGTTTTTGTCCTCAACACTTTATACTTGTGATTTGTAGTCAAAAGAGCAAACTGACACAGTAAACTGTGTCTACAGATTATTATACAAGTATAGAGACACTTCGGTTTATCACAAACACTAATATGCTCACTGAGATTTAAAATTTTATTCAACCTAATCTGAATTTTTATAGCCAAATTGTCTTTATAATTTGCCTTTTTTGTGCTATAGATTTGTTTTAGAACAATATTTTTATACAAATGTACTAAATTGCATACTTGATATTTTTTCACTATTCTTTAGGCACCTTATGCCTAAATTGCACTTTCAAATGAAAGTGCAATTTAAAAACTAGTGAGGTGTCTTTTAGGCAGAAAGATTTTTCCTATGCAGCTTTAAGGCTTGAGACTTTGCATTTTCATAAAAATGACCACTTGATGCTGGTCTTCAGATTGAAATTGGAAATGAAATGAAAAACCTTTTCTGAAAACTATCATTGCTCTCTGAGCTGCTTTTTTTCATCAGCAGGAGATCATTTGTGGCGGTCACCTGGAGAGAGAAAAATTAGGCTTTGACAAACCAGCAAACCTAAAAGAAGAATTTATGTATTTGTATTTAGATTCAGCTGTAAAGCCTCTGAAATTCTATTCTGATTATAGGTAAAATGAAGTGAAGCCTATGCTTTCTGATGAACCAGTCCCTAAAGTTGTCTTTTATAGTGCTTATCAAATATAATTTCCAAATGACTGTGAAGTCACTAAAATGAGTGTCTGCAAACATTAGATAAGCATCTCCGAACGCATTCAGTTTGAGATGTTGCCATATGTGGAATTTATTTAAAGTGGTGTTGTTAGGATCAAGAGCCAATATAATTTTCTGATCCACTTTCATAATAAGATGATGGCGCCATCACAAACCACAGTGGTAGAAAGAACCCTGACAATGTCATTTGAGCATGATGCACAACTTAAAGGCACAACAAAACATATTTAAAATTAAAATTTGTGGTGAATTTTAAGCAAAGAGAAGGGAAGCAAGCAACTCCATGCATTTCACAATATCAGCTAGAATGTTGAGCCTAAACTCCAAATTTGATTGAACAATTTATCGATTTAGGTTCTCAGATGAGACACAATTTTTCTTTCAGATATTTTAGTTTTTAGGTGTTCATGTTATAATGCACTCTAACAATGACTTTAGGAAGAGAAACAGGCCCGCAGAATCTCACATCCTTCACCATAGGTAACACCGGCATTATTGGTCTGACTCAAGATTTGGGAAAAATTTGATATTTTCTAGTAACTATTTGCTGACTTATGAAAATCAACATAGATCTACCTTTATTAGACTTATTGGCTTGACTTTAATAAGGTATGTTATTTAGCAGCACATTAGCAGATGTAATGTGACTGTTTAATAGAATAGAAAAATATGCACTAATTTAAATACAGAACACAATATACAAACGAAGAAGAAAAAAATGAAGTGGAAACACAATGAGGGATTCAAAGTTAAATCATCCCTTAATGTTTTATTTGTATTTCTATGCTATGTTTTATTTTATTATTTAGCTGCATCAAAAAGTAGTGACTCTGAATTAAATGAATGTACTCTTAAACCCACAGGAAACTTAGTTCACTATGTTTGCTTGTCTTGCTGTTTTTGAAAGAATGAGAAATCTGGAACACTTGTTTATTATTGGAAACAAGAAATCTTAGAAAATGTGTCAAATACACATTTTAACTCAAGAAAGATCTTCAGTTTTGCGTTCCAATGCATTAACTTCAATGGTCAATTGTGTGTTATAAAATTAATGAAGGCAATATAGAATGAAATTGCATGCTGTTTCTTAAGAGCCCTTGATAAAGTTGTAAATCTGTACCAAAAGCTGTCTTTCGTGAGAAAACCCAGAACCTGACAAGTTTCTCTTCTAGCCTGTGTGTTTCTGAGTGTGCGTGGGAAGAAGCAGGCTGTTTGACAGTCAGGGAGCAGCTAGTGTAAACGCAGCTGTGGGAGGAAGAATAACGACTTCCTTTAGGCCTCATCATCTATCTTTATTTACCTTTCCTTCTAACTCCTTTTTTATATAAACAATCTAATAAAATGAATACAGATTCCTGTGACCTGCAAATAGTGAGCCTCAGTATATGCACTACATGCCTGGGAACTGTATGCTAATAGCAGAATGGAAGACATATTATGAAGAATTTTGGTGGTGTTCAGACTTTATTTAAATTCAATGCTCAGTTTGAAATTTGACTTGCATCTCTTCACTGATTAGCTTTTACCTGGTAAACAACATTAGGAAATGCTCCAGAGGAATTTCATCGTTTGATTCTCATTTCAAACAGCAAATATAAAATACAGAGGGAGAAGCTGTTCTGTATACACAACTTCCCACTTTCTGCTTTTGGGTGTGCATCACTACTTGTCTTCGTTTTTTCCTTGTTGTTAAATGTTAATTTTTTTCCTTCCATGATCAAAGGAAATGTCTAAATCATTGCTTCTAATAAACATTTTTTTATGCACCACTAGCTTGATGCAGTTTATGGAATAATTGCTATGTACTTTCGGAGTTGTGGCAGTTGGCTCAAGAACGTGTGATAATTACACTTAAGGCAACAAATTTCAGCTAGGGTTAATCAGTTTGAGAAAAAGTGCCGGTAATTTTCAGATTTTCTACATTATTGTAGCATACAGATTCACAATGATTTGTTATAAAATAACTTAGCAGTTTGTTCAGAAAAGAAGACAATTTGACTGGTTAAATGTAGTAGATATCTGTTTTGTGAATGAAATCAGAAGTGTATTTTCACACTTGGAGTTCCCCATTCATTTTCTGTTGTTTACATTGTGATTGTTTGCTAACAAGAAGGGAAACAACTGGAATCCAATATTTTATTTAGTTTCCTTTGAGTCCATACCAGTTCTGTCTGATTTGGAACAACTTTTTGAGAGCTTAAGGCTGCACAGTTTTTTTCCACTTAAATATTGTTTGAACAACATAAAAACATAGTAATGTTAAAAGTCTTTTCAGGGGGACCCCAAACCACTTTACACTACAGTCAGCCAATTACCCATTTGCTCACACATTCATCTACGGAATACTAAAGGTAAAGATATGTGGCGTAAATAAGTTGTTAGTGGGATTATGATAGCTTGCTTTATTAAAATATTTTGCAGCCTTTACTGCATTGTAAAAAATGGACCTGTGATTGTTTTGTCTGAGTTTCCCAAGACCTCAGATGATCCAGTGTGTTAAGTCCAAGTTTAAACTTTCTCCTCTGGCCTGAATGATGAATTTTGGTTTTAGTAATTGCATCTCTTTCATAAAGCATATGGAAATAGTTGTCAAACTGGCTTGCTCTTTTACAGGTAGATGACTAAATTTCTAGTTCATTTTGTTGCTTATACAAAAGCAACAAAATGTTCTGATGTTGCTTTTATAAAAGCATAATAAAGTAAAGGAGTGTGAAGGTGTTTATTTTCCATCTGTTTTGTATCATCCTGTTCTACGTTCACTGACACTACGTTTATATCTGTGTTTCTTCCTCTTACTAGTTAAAATGGCATTTGTTTCTGTGTCCATAATGCTTAAAAGTCAAACATATATTTTAGTTCTGTTATTGAGCTGACTCATGTGACTCACATTTCCACTTACTAAATCTTAGTTTAGATTTTGAAGGTGATTTTGTCAACTTCAAAATCACAGCTGTAATCCTGTTGAACATCCTTTATTTCACAGTCAAGATATCGCTCAGGAATTTCACGGTAACTCAGAGGAAAGAAAAAGGGTTTTAAAGACCTACTTTAACTCAAAAGTTTCATTTGATCCAAGGAAAGATCTATAGCCGTCATTCGCACATACACACTGATCTGCAAGAATATTTAAATCTCTGACATGGGATTTTGGCAACATAATCCAGCTACACTGCTGTGTTTTTTGGGAAACCTCAAGATATGATGTAACGAATAAGTTCACAAGAACTCGATTAAAAGAAATTTGCAAAGGCTTAGAAGAAACTTTTTTCCGTTTTAAAAGTTAATTAAAAAAAAAAATTCTGATTAATATTTCAGATCATACCTACTTGTATGAACAAAGGTGATTGCTGTGGACTATCCAGCTCCTGGGTAATGAAATTATTCTATCGGTCTAGTGCAAACCTGTACAGCTTGGTTATTTGAGAATGTTATGTTAGATTGGCCATTCAGGCCTTGCTCTACAGATACATACAAAAGGATCCTACTGAGCAGCTGCAACAAATAAATCAATATATACTGTGCCACCCCCAGGCACTTTACACATAGGTCAGAAATGATATGGACTGCACTCACCAGTGGAAAAGAGTTTCAGCTGGGAAGAGGTCTGCTCACCTGCAAACAGCATGTAGGCTTGAATGTGTTAGTTTCTGCAAGACTTTTTTTAGTTTTTAGGCTACATTGTTACAAGCAATTGGACTTTAAATTTTTCAGTACATAATTTTCAAGAATAGTACTCATAACAAAATAACTTCAGGCTTTAGAGCCTTGGTTTGAGTGGCTCACAGATATAAATAAAAAAAAAATACTGCAATGATCTGACTTCACCTGCTAAAGTTACAGTTATCATGGGGTCTCTTATAGCAGAGGTGCAGAAACTTCCCACACATAAGTAGAAACTTTGAGTAGCTTAAAGAAACATCTTTGTCCAAATGTGATTCCCATAAGAGTGGCTTTGCGAAAATATGATCTGGATTGCAGACAGTGAAAAACCTAGTTGGTTGGGACTGTAACATTAGATATTTATTCAATCCATTCCTGAATGGTCACAGGACTGTCTAAATCTGGTGTGAAGAGTTCTATACCTGTATCTGTACTCAACTTGTAGTTTTATTGTTATAATGGATTGGTGTCCACTCACAGAAGAAAGACTATATCCTGTTGTGCTGTTCCCTTCATCATGTCTCCAAGCAGCCTGTCAGGATGGATAATTAGCCTCTACTAACCTGAAAGAGCCATCTCTGACAGGCCATCAGTCATTTACCCATCTCCTGCAGTGTCTGTCTGGCTCCTTGTGTGCAAATGTGTGTTTTATGTGTGTGTGCAGATGACTGATATTGTGTTGCCAGAAGGTGCTTAAGGAGCGACAGATGCTAATGTGGCTTCTCGCAGGTTCCTTAAGGCAGGCCAAGGTCTAATATAATCAGGTGACGAGTTGTTATGCTGACTCTAGCTAGAGTCACAATTCCAGTCACTTTGATCTAGAATGTTTTATCCTCATCCTAAGACAGCTTACTGTGACAGCATCAACATACAGCAAAAAAAAAAAAAAAAATCATACATATGACATAAGTAAAATTTTCAGTTCCAGTTATTCAAAAATGTATTTGTAATGTAGTATTTTTAAATTATACTTGTATGAACACAGAAAATGTTCTCACAGTTGCTATGTTGTGATGTAAAAGTAGACTGTGGTATTTCAAAACAAAAATTTAAAAAAAGAAAAAAAAAAAAGGTACAGTAGCCCATTGCAAGAGTAAAAATGAAGAGTGAATTTGACTTTAAGCATTGTAGTGAGTCCACAAACTGAGGCTACCTAATGAGGAATGTGGGCAAGAGATGTAATCACAATCTGGAAGGTTTTGTGAGAAAATGTAAACATATTACCAGTTCAAGATATTGGGTGCTGTTAGGTTTTGACCAGAAAATAAATGAAATGAAATGTGGTTTAATGGAATCTTAGTGCAAGAGTATGCACACAAATGCTTTCATTTGTTTTTCAACTGAATTGTACAAAATACATGACATTAAATATGGAAGAATTCATTATTGTGCTTGAAATCCCTTGAATGTTACTTTGGTTGTGTAGAATTTTTAAACTAATTGTGTCCATAGAAAGATAAAGTGCCTGTCCTTATTCAGTAGGGAATTAAAGCACCAGTGATTTAAATCATATTTATTTAGTAGTATTCCCTGTGCTGAGGCTTGTATTCTGTAGATACCCTCTTAGATAACAATTTGCTCTTGCTATGGTGTGATTAAAGCAAAAGATTTGTGAAACTAAAAATAATTTTGACAGGTTGAGTGATGGAAAAAGCACAATGTTGGACTTTTAATGAAATATTTACGACAGTTAGGAAAACGACTTTCAGTGGATGAGAACTGAGTCCCAAAGCTCGTTGTTACTGGAGTGAAGCATTTCTGTGATCCTCATTTCAATTCTCTGTGTGTTCCACTGATTCACACTGTAACAGCTAATGAGCATCTCAGCATTTTCAAATCAGTATTTTGTGTTGCATGATATTTTAGTGATCCTATTGCATGTCCTTTTTATTGATTCATTAATCACTTGTTTTGTTTTTTTATCTTTAGGCATTCTCATGTGCAACTTTTTGTAAGCATGTTTTTGTTATGAAGCTTATTTAGCCACTTATTATTTAAGAAATTACTGTCAGTATGTAGCTTTTTTTATATTTTCACTTGTTACAATTTGTCCCGTTAACTGCATAATAATTTTTTTTTATTAGATCTCTTACCTCTGACCTCTAAAGCATTCACCATGGAAAAACACTCACTGTCATTGGAAACAAAAAAGAACCAGTTTAACAATTTAAATGGAATTTTTAGACAAGTTTTCTTTCTTTAGACATTTTTTCTACCTCAACACTTATTACACATATATTCTTTCAGTGTCTTGTTAAAATAACAAACTAAACGCAAAGATTTACATGGACAGAAAATCAGATTTTTGCAGCACCTTAAATCCTTACATTTATTAGCTAAATATGGTGCACACAGCAGATGGTTAGGACATACCACACAATGTGTGTACATTATCAGGTATGAGAAGTCTGGGGAAAACGTGGAAAAAGCAGCAACTAAAAATATGCTTTTTCATACTAGACCCTGATGGTTTTTTTTGTTTGTTTGTTTGTTTTTTAATGGTACAAATAATGTGTGTTTGGTTTCTTTCTGCTCTCAGGTTTTGGAGGAGCCTTCTATTCTGATGTCCAGTCCCCGGATGCTGCTCCCAGCGTCGGGCACGCTGCCTCCTGGGGCTCCATTGTCTGTCCACCACCAGATCCAGCTGCTGCAGCAGCAGCTTCAGCAGCAGCAGCAGCAGACTCATGTCGCTGTAGCACAGGTATGGTTATTTATGTACATTCCTCTAAAAATCTAGACATGATCACTATGATCAGGTTTGCAACCTTTCTTCTATAAGCACATTTGTAAAGCCATATTTTAAAACGTACAAAAAGAGACAGAAATTTCAGATATGACTTTATTTCACCATAAGTCTGAGTCTACACTTGATCTGTACAAACATTAAAGAAGCCTTATTAGCAATTTGAACACACTTGAGTTTCTGCATATTGCAGATATTGAGGGAAGTTGAGGAAATGTATAATTATTTAAATGTTTTTTTTATGATTACAAATGTGGTTTGCTGCTAAGATACTTCTAATGCATGATACTATAAGTAATTGAAATGGAAAGAAGACTGAAATGTATTGAGGGATTGACAGATTTTATAGCTTGAGCATCTACAGTTGAAACAAGGTTGAGTAACCTGATTTTTGATTCATGAGTCGAATCAATTCCCTCAACACAACAAAGTGATAGTGTATTCTGAATCTAAAAAACGTCAAGGCTAAGAAACATCTGCTTCACACCTAAACAGATTCAGGCGCTCTTAAGCGGACTGCTCAGACTGAAGTTGTTGAGCTTATAACTTGAATAGCTGTGAACAAACTGCTGCCACAGCTGATAGTTCACAAGTCTGGTGTGAGCAGGGCAATACATAAATGTCATTAATTATAAAGAGAAAAAGCCAGAGGTTGCTGTCCACTGGCAGCAATACCCGTGTAAATTTTTTTAATGAGTCAGAGTTTTGGCACATAAAGCAAAGTGCTTCACTTCCCTTTAAATAGGTTAAATGTGTGCATTAATTTGAGGGGATTGAGGCCGACCTCGGATCTCACGTCATTTAGCAAATGGCTGAGTCTGTAATGTGATCTGCTGCTTAGAACATCTTTGCTGTCCACTTTACCCAATTAAACTAAATTTTAAAAATGAATAATGTTTATAGGTTTCTACCTATAAACTTTGATCTCTAGTACATAGATATCCAGCTTTAAAGGTGTAAAGTTGACATCTATGATATGACCCAAAAGTTGAATATTAACAGTGATATGTATGCAATCACCCTACTTTTTTTTTTTTTTTTTTTTTTTTTTTTTTACATATGGTCACCTTAACACAATAATGGCCTACATAATTTTTTGTGAAAAGTTATTTTGGCCAAAACATCACCACCTTTCCTTCCAAGAGATGTTTTAGGCAAAAAAAAAAAAAAATTACTTTTAACTTAGTCCATTATTGTAGGGAGGTGACAGTATTATATAATTTATGAAATATTACTTATTATATGTTAAATATTATTTCTCTATTATTTTATGATAATATAATCAGAATAGGCCATGTGGGAGAGATCATAATCTGCCAATTTCTGTGAAAAAGTGCATGATTGGTGATCGCTGATCACTGTCTCTTGTTGCCGATCACCAAAACCGATCATTTGTATCTCACTTCGCAGCCTGCGTATGCAGCTTATCTCCTCTTTCCTTCACAATGCTCAAGCGTGCGGCAACAAATCCCGTACTGTGGAACTTTAACACAGAACATAAATGGGAAATTTTGAGTGTTGCGGCGGAAAATTATCTCGGGGATGAAGCACGTCAAAATGCATCAACACAACAAATGCAATCTGGCAATTAAAAAACAAGAACTTGACAGAGTTTGGCTATATATTGAGGCAGGAAAAAAAGGACATCTGGAGTGGCCAGATAGCAGGTAAAGCAGCGCACAGCTACCGATACTCACCCGGATGAGCATCACAGTCAAAAACCTAAACAAATTAACCAAAAAATAATTAAAGTCCTCGAGCTGGCGGTGTAAGACACAGGGATCTGCTCTCATTCTTGGACTGCCGTTACGCGCTACTGGAAGTAATATTTCACAGGCGTAACACTGCTCAACCTCCAACAGACAGTGAAGCCTCACAGCTGCTTAAGGAAATAATAAAAATAAATCAATTTATTGTAGTGTAATCTGTAGTGTAGTGTAATGGACTTTGACATTTTCATCTCCAACGACTGTTGTCCTCGTCTCACTTTATAGATTAACACATTTTATTTTAAAATCTAAAGAATCTCTTTATTTTTTAACTAAAATACAGCACTTTGTTTCAAACATACCAATGTTTTTTTTTATGACAGGTATATTTTTCACCAAAATTCCAATCTGTTGCTCAATTACTATTTCCTAAAAATAAGGCCAAGCATGAAATCTTGAAGGTTAGTCTCGTTATTACAAGGATTTATGCAAAATTTTCAAAACACCCCATGAGTCTGTTAAATATTTTTATCTCTGTGTTCTATATGTTTTTGAATTGAGGTGGTTTGCACCTGTTGTGAGGATCACTGGATTAGACTCTACAGTTTTTTCATCTCGCTGTGAAATGCACTCATTTTAGCTCAGTATATTTTTAAACTTGCCATCTTTCCTTAAGAGCCAGTTCAGACAAAAATCCAAGCTGCAGAACCTCCTAGACATCCAGAATTTTCTGTTATAAAGCTTGTGCAGCAGATGTCTTCAGACAGGTGAATTTAAGTTTGGATGCACACAACACTGAAGTGTTTGCCTCCACATTTGGAGGCGAGCAAAGCCAAATCCACAGCTATTTGTCTAGGCTCTAAAACATCCGTAGTCCACATAGTCTCTGGTAGACAAACTAACTGTCCCTAACTTTTCAGAGTAAAGTTGCCCTTGACTTCTTTGCAACAGAAATAATAATGAAGCAGAGATCAGTCTAGCACAGGTCAACATTTTGAAAACAATTCCCAGTAAATGTATTCACACTTTCTCTGCATTATAGATGAGAAGTCAAAGAAAGAAGAAACACATATACCGCGCATAAAGCATGAGTTCATATGCTTTGGGGATTTTCTTGTTTATTTGTTTTTTGAAGAACTACAACGTATGAAGTTCAAAATGCTCCCCCTGAAAACATGTTTCCCTGAAGTTTGTGTTAGTTTTATGTCAGGAAGATGTGGTTGGATCTGCTGGGTTTTCTGCTTGTCACAAAAAACACTGTAGACTGATGTTCCTTTAATTTATAATTTATAGATCTTAAACACCAAGTCTCCTCTGATTTTACAGAAGTGGCACTAGTGAGTTATATAACCATAACAAAACAACTTCAAAGAATTGTAATAAATGAGACAAAAAATGATTTTATGTCAAATACGATTTCTTCTCATGTCATCTGTTTAAGAGAAAGTGCACAAACACCTTTTTTTTCAAATGCAATAAGACACTATCATGAGATTTCGAATATGCTTGTAAAACAGATTTTTTCAAAATTTACTAGGCTTGTTTCTTTAGAGAAATTGATTTTCTAAAACAGCTTTTCTAATTGAAGCCTTTATTCATTTAGTTACTTTGATTTGATTTATCTTGGGCAATAATATCGATGTAATTTTTTTGTAAAAAAAAATGTGGCTCTGGAAACATGACAAGAAACTGTATTACACATGAAGAAAACCACGAGTCAGCGGTGATTTCTTTAGGCAGAAAGGTGTGTCGGTTAAATAGAGGAACGATACAAATCCTGTTTTCAACTTAAAAGATTCAAGATTCCCTCGTAGCTTGGCACATTTGATCCCCAGTGGATGGTGTCCAGAGAGTCAAACATGCATCCCTTTTCCAACACAATCGTTGACTTATTTCTAAAGTCTGTGACCAAATTCTACATGAATAAATATCTTATTTGTGCATTTATCTTTTGATTAAACTTTTTAACCACATTTTTTTTTTTAGGATCTTTACCTTTTAACATGTTTAAATGAATTAAAATTTTCACAATTTACATCAAGAAGCCTATTTATGCACTATGCAAATCCTTGCATCTATAACCTTCTTCACATTTGTCTTCGCATTTTGCCTTACAAATCTTGGCTTATTACTCTCACCAGCTGCAAAGTGCTGTATAAAAATAAAAAGGAAGAGTGTTTCCGGCTCGCTCATTATGAAAGGAATTATCATAAGAGGTTTAGAGGGGACTATTTTCACTGTGGACACCCGTAGTTGTTGAAACTGCCGCTGATTTTATGGCTCTGAGAGGAAAACTGGAATCATTTTTGTTGTTGAGACCTGATGAGGAGCCTGGGCAAAGGCCACAGTAAATGGAAGTAAATTAGTGAGATGGCCAGCCCTAACCACAGCTCTCTTGGAGATGAGTGGAAATTGAGATCTTTAATGAAGTAGTGAAATTGAGGAGGTGTGATGGTTACCTGTTTGATGATGAAAGCTGGCAGTGCAGCTGCTGCTCTGTCGCTGCATGATGGAGCTCAGGTCTTAGCTCACATGTTCAGAAATTCACTCTCTTGTTTTCTTGCCTTTATATATTCTTTTTACTTGTCCTTCAACCTCATGCAAAATCCTATCGAACTCTTTCAAGAGCTCATAATACTATCTAAGATATGTATGATAAGACCTTCACTCACAGTTTGGACTAGGTGTCAAATGCCCCAGTAATAGCATATAGTACTTGACTCTTGATCATTCCTCCTCTGTGGTCTCTATTCTGGTTGTGCCAGCTTCTTGCAAATGAAACTGTTTACATATACATCTCTGGTCTGCATCTGTACCAAATTACTTCCAAATCATATATTTCTTTCTGAGTGCTTAACTTATTGCACCAACTATCTTCACAGCAAATTGTATTACATAGTTGGACATACATTACGTTGGCAGTATTCTTTTCCTCTGAGCTTCATGCTTACTGTATGACAACAAAGTGACTGTGTGAGAGGAACAAGAAAAGGGGAGAGAGAAGCAGAAATCAACGTTGTTTAAGCTCCGCAGGATACACATCTTTTCAAGTACATGTCAATGACTCTTCAACAAGAAGCTTTAAATCAACATAAAAAAATGTGGGTAAGTCATCTTATTTAACTAACTTGTCTCAGCCAGTACACTTGACCTCACTGTTAGATGATCAATCCCAAGTAGATTTAAAATTATGTCCAAGGGGCTGTCCAGCAATCCAAGTTAGTTGGATGCACAGTTGAGACTCTCTGGGAGAGTCAGTGGTACCGCAGCTGGGCTTAGCACCTGTAGGTAAATCCGAAGTTGACTGGGCAGAGGTTGCTTCAAATGGAACATCGGCAATGCACTAGGACACAGCAAGAATTTCCAGGTCTTCAGTTTCGGCTTCAAGAAAGTTCAGAACTGCTATTCTCACTAACAGCTATTCTTAAAAGCTTTCCAGGTAGCGCTTCAAAAGTTGCAGAAGTCCTTTCGCCTTTCAACAGAATTAGAGATGCGGTCCGATCAGTATGTTTGAATAAGCAGGCTCAACAGATGGAGAGCTAACATTGCTCATCACCCTTTGTTTCCCATCTTCACTTTCAAACATGATGGCTTGAACTATTTTCTAAAGAAATTTTGAATATTAAAATTAAATTTATGGAAGCACAATGCTAGGAGCGAAAATCTCCAAAAAGCCTTACAGCTGCAATTACATTAAAAGGTATTTCTACAAAGTATTAACTCAGACAGGGTTGAATACTTTCACAATTTGTGTACCGTACTTGCCTTGTCAGGCAAGACAAAATATGAGAAAGATAAGAGAGGCATTTATTTATTCTTCCATCTGGTCAATGGACATGTTACTTTTGTAAGCCACTGTAACTGCTATATTCAGTTAGAAGATTAAAGGTCCAATCAAGTTTCTTCTTCATTTCATTAACTGTCTCTCCAACACACCTTCCTTGTGTAGATATTCCACATATCTCAGTTGCTCTATAAGCACATTTCTAATGGTTTCCATTGTCATGAGACCAAAATGACAATTTTCCCATCAAGCTTTTCCTCCAAATTGACAGAAATACAGGAGAAGCAGCTGTTGGAGGGTTTTCAAACATTTTGAGATCAAAGAGAGCTGGCATGGGAAAGCAAAGCAGTGCTGTAATCCTGTACAAGGAGTGCATCCTCAGCCTGTTGAGTCATAGCACACAACCAATCCTAATCCCTTGTACTCTGTCGCTGTGTTTCTGTTTTGTCTGATAAGGAACTGTTGTTAGTTAAAAACCCTTTTCATCTGGTAGCCACAGTTTATAAAATTTTATTTTCTTTATTTATTATTTTTAATCTGGGTTTTGCAGAATGCTCTCACTATAAATGACTTCCTATGCTTTGCTCATTCAAGACACTTGCTCCTTAGAGGTCTCAGAAAAGGGCTTGCTCATCTTGATGAGCAAGAAAAGGGCTTTGGTTTATTTGATTTAAAGCGTTAGATAATGAAAACTGGTTTTAAAGGTGACCTATTATGCTTCACTGAATAGACTATGATAGGTCTATGAGATATACAAAACTTATTACATCATACAAATCATTACATGTTTTGCACAAAATCTTTCTTAGATAATGAGATCTTAGTCTGTTCAGTTATTCCTATTTTGAGCGCCTTTCACAATTAGTTGTTTTAGGGCCTTGTGCCACTTTAAATCCAAAAAAGCTACAACTGGCCATGGCCCCCAAATCAATATTTACTCTCACATAAAATGGCTGCAAACGTATTGAAATTATCTCAAGAATAAACTAAAATATTATAAAACCTTGAATCTTAATTAAATGAAGTTAAGTAGTGGTATA
This sequence comes from Poeciliopsis retropinna, assembly GCA_010277075.1. Classification (NCBI taxonomy): domain Eukaryota; kingdom Metazoa; phylum Chordata; class Actinopteri; order Cyprinodontiformes; family Poeciliidae; genus Poeciliopsis; species Poeciliopsis retropinna. Next base: position 8,655,076 of record VMRM01000003.1, read on the forward strand.
TATATAGTTGACAGTGAGAGAAGAGAATTCCCCAGCTTTTGAAAAAAAAAAAAGTATTAGGAATACAAAAACTGTCCTTCATACTGGTCTTTTGGGAAATAGTCTTTGAACAGTGAAACTGATGAAAGCGCACCCTAATTAGAGCTTCAACGAGTTGTTTCAGGTGCTCCAAGCTTCTTTAATTTTAGGACTCTGATAAGAGAACAGACTGTTACGGGTTGCAGAAAGTTCATTACTGGAAACAATAGTGGTGAAACAAAAGTCATTCACCTTTGTAATTGGCACTTTGTAGGTACTTTTTGTTTTTAGTTAAAGACATCATTTTCTCTGCTTCAGCTTGAAAGGAATTTGTTTCCAAATGAGCAGAAAAATGTGAGTTTTAATGTAGGCCATGCAGGAGTTTTATTGTTTGAACTTACACTGTGTATGTTGTTTTGTTTTGTTGCTCATTGTGCTGTTTTGTTCATTCATTATCCATGTTACCATTATTGAACACATTATGTCATGTTTTAGTTGGCACATAACATATGGCTTTTTCTCCATTTGGGTTCCACAAATAAGTAGTGTTGGCCTCAAACACCATCTGATACTCAGTATATTTTATGGTGGATTCTTTTGATTGTAAGAGGACTAGGTCTTGTTGCTGCAAAATATCTCCAAACCATGATACTCTATGAAGTAGAAGGTTTTCAAAGATTTTACTTTCTGCTGTGTTGACTTGATAATATTTTTTACAACCACTGATTTGGTTAATTGCCTGCTGATTCAGCTAATGTTGTCCTATAAACACAAACATTATTACTGACGATTAATAAAATTTTCAATTATTGCCATAGTATGTTATCCGAACTCATTGGGGATAAAAGGGTAAAAAAATGTTACTCATGCTTCATGTTTGTACTTAATGTTATTTCCTGGAGCAATAATGAAAATACAATGCACATAATAAGGAAACTGTGATGCATTAAGACACAGTGGGTCGACTAAATCTAATTACAACCTGAAGGGACAATAATTAGAAGTTTCTTGTGCTTTATCTTGTTTTGATGTCTGATTTTGGGTGACTTCTTCACTCATAAGACATTGTGCTATCTTCACATTAAAACATAGGCCAGACTCTTAAAATAAATATATATTTTTATCGATTATAGCATTGTTTACTCACGTTTCTGCCAAGAGTCAATCAACGACTCAATTGCAGCCACTGCAGGCAGTAACTGCAGGGATGACTACAAAACATACACAGCAGATTCTGCATGAAAAACAGCAGAGACCAATGTCCTTAGCAAAGCTTATCTCTTCATCATCTAAGATGGGGTCCTGTCCACGCTAAATTACATCAGCCTTGTTATCACTGGGGTGTCGCTCTTTACAAATGAATTTTACAAAGGTCACTACACAGTCTGAACTCCTTGTTTTCTGTTGCAAACTATGGAATTAATAAAAGCAGATAATTTTCTCCCTGAACTGTGAATTTTGAGTCAGTCCCCTTGTTTAACGGAATGGCTCCTTGTTAAACAAGGAGTAGAGTGGCATGGATTTATAAGAGAAAAACACTCAGACAAGTTCCCCTATCGGACAGAAATGTGGGACAGAAGAGAAGAAATGGAAAAAGGAAAGTGAGAAAAAATATTACTAAATGAACCCAAAATCAAAAGATCTGAGGCAAATATTTTGTTTGATAAAAAATGAACAAGAAATATCATTACTCACACAAGCTGCATATGTTTTGCACCTTCCTGTATATTGTCTTCATAGACGATTTAATACTAGTAAGACTATTATTACTAAAGTGCTTAAGTCAAAATAATTTTATTTCTATGTTTACTTAGAAATAAAATAGACTATGATTTTTTTTAAGATTTAAACGTCTTAAAAAAAGTTGAAACACATTTGTGTATGAGTTATGATGCCTTCAAGGACAGGGTTTTTCATGGTTGAGCAGCTGGATCCCCACCAAGTTTAATGAAAAGCATTGGCTGGATCATCACCACTTGATTCTAAAGCAGAACAGTGTTCTCTGGAGTGAACAATCATGTTTCTCTTTCTGTTAATCATTCTGATGAATCAGTCAGGGTTTGACAGTTTCCAGGAAAACAGTTCCTGCCTGACTGAATTGTGCCAAGTGCTGGAGGGGAAAACATAGTGTTGAGGTTGGTCCTCGGAGCTCCATCCCAGTGAAAGAAACTGTCAGTGGTGGGCCATCTAATTCTACTCAATGAATTATACCATTAACTCAATTCAACGTGAAACACAATGTCTAGATTAATTTCACACAGATGGGATAATTGTTAAAATATTTTATGGAAATTTAACTTTACAGTTGAGGGACAACCCCTACCAGTACTAACATGACTCCATATAAGTGCATAAAGAAATATCCATAAGGATGAGCTTGGTGTGGAATAACATGAATAGTCTACACAAAGCCCTCAACCACATTTTGAGGGCTCTGTGCCTCAAAATGGTTGATTGTGCCAATTCAAAATGGTTGAATTGGTTCCAAATCAACCTGTGATGTATTGGAATCAAAACTGTGAGCCAGGCTTTCTCATCCATCATCACTGCCTGAAGTCATAAATTCCCCCCTGAAAGAATGGTCAAATTTCACATAAACACACTCATAAACCTTGTGGACAGCTTATCCACTGCAATAGGTGAGTTGACTGGGATAATAAAGCCTACGTAACAATGGGATATCATCAAAGTATCTGCGTGTGTAAAGACTAAAGTCCTTATAATATTGATCATAGAATGTTTATACACCAGTCTCTATTTAAATTGGTTGGTATTTTCTCCATTTGTGTTAACAATAACATGGCACTTAAACATTGATATTGTGGAGAATTTTCCTTTCTCCATTAAGTTCTTGATGTACGAGGTTGAAGAGGAGTCAGTGAATTCATAAATTCCATTTATTAGGACTAAATTACAGCTGGTCCATTTGTTCATGCTATCCTTATAGGTTAACAGAGCAAAATAGCATCAAGCAGCAGTTTGTGATTCTCTTTTAGCCTCTATCTAAGCAATGCCCCAAAGACGGCATTCCCTAGTGTGTCATTTCCTTTAACCTTAGTTTTGAGGGTGTATCCTTTGACCTTAGCTTTGCATATGTGTTTTTTGAGATGTGGCAAAAATTACTTTTATAAGTTAAAACAAGTATCAGAAATAAAGAAAAGAGATTAAAGGGACTTCGCTGATTATGCCCATTTATTTACCCATCTTATGATTGCTATTTCTGACAGGATAATGCACCACGCTCCAAAGCGTTATAACTTATTCATTGTGCTGCAGTGTCCTCCAAAGTCACCAAAATTCAATTCAATTATCACTTTTGAGATGTGGTGGAACAGATATGCAGTAATCTGATGTTTTTATGTAGATATAGAGCAACATTTCTTAGAAATGCCTTTGATGGATTATTAAATTTATGCCACATCAAATTTAGGTAAGTCTGATTTTTAAAATGTACAACTTGGTAGTAGGTGTACTTAAAATGTGTCAGGTCATTCAGTAGACAGCCAGCGCATCAACTGATTGAATGAATAGAAATTATTTTCATGATCATTTTACAGCTATTTCAGTGTCTCTTTGAACAAGCCTAATTCTTATGCCCATCCTCCACATTTCAGAGCACAGCAGTGTTTCAGAATATTGGGCTGTCCTTGGTGTATTGTTCCATTTTCAAATACTTTATTGTGTAGTCAATTTATTTATTTATTTTTTTGACGACTTCTTATTTGATATTTGTTATCCTTGACGTCAGGAGCAAAGAGCCTTCGTGCTGCCACGGTAACCAGCTACATGTTACCACTTTGTGCTGAAATGAGAAAAAAAAACAGGGAATCATTATGCTTTTCAATGACTTGTATCTCTAAACGAGAAGCCTCGATTTGCCGCACCTGTCTGCTCTTCATATAATTATTGGTGGGTTTCTCTTCAGCCACGCAGAGATTTGATATATTAAATTTTACAGTCAAAGCAGCTTATAAAATGTCTTATTGACAAGAATCTATTAGAAAGTCAGGAAATAAGGTAATATTAAAAGTAATGAGCTCTTCCTGACTTTTACAGCCTAAAATTAGATGATTTTTCTTCATGACATGGATTTCTGGAAATATTTCCCCTCTTTTTGCCTCAGTTCCTCTTTGTGTCCTAGTCTACTAGTGTTTGAATCTTTGCTGGGCTGTGACCAAGCTCCAAGGTTAATCCAAATCAAATTATTGAGAAGTATGCTGCCTCTTCTGTCAGAAAATCATTAATAAGTGGCCTTTCTTAATGCTGAGCCTCTTTTAAACTTCTTTCAGATTAGAGACTTTTGAGATTTTCTCCTTTGAACTTTTTGAAAGTAGTTACATGTCTGCAAAGGTGTCTAGTTAGAATGTGAGGTGGTCCTGCAAACATTTGTGAAAACAAGGTAGTTGCTGCTCACACAGGAACCAAATATGACTATGTATTTGTAATTTTGTGTGCAACAACTGAAGGGTGTCTGCCTCAATTTTTAAATAAATGATTCATTGTGTAAAACGAGTTTTAGCCTTTCATATCTAAATTGAAATGGAGTCTGCTTTAATCTGGCAAACCACAGCAGACTATGGCATTAAGGTTACATGAGGATCAGAGCTGTCACTCGAGCGCTCTTTGAACATTTTATAGTGGCACAATTATTTCAGCACAAAGATCTTACATTTTTGGACAGTCTATTAAATTTTTTATTTGAATGCTGAAGTTAGTTTAAAACTAATCAAAAAGGGTTAAAAGATGCATCTAACAGTCAAGATTAGTTGTGTGCACATCATATTGTATCAAGTAGTGGGTTGGCTGCTGTGATTATGTGTCACTTGACTTTTTTTGCATCCGGCATCTTGTCTCTCTGATTTTCACATTACGAGAATCTTTTAAAAATCCTCTGCAGTCACTCAACTTTTGAGCATTTGAGAGGAAATTCAATACTCACTGTATATTTTTATAGATTAAAACGGTTAAAATGTTAAAGAGAACATAATTAAGCTGTTTACTTCTCCTAATCAATTACTACAAGTCTGTATCTACACTAGCAATAGCAAGTAAATAGGTGATATAAGATACTGCATAGAGATGAGCCTTTTAAAAGATCCAGATTCAAATTAATACCTTAATAAAACATTTAGTTCACATGCCCAAAACTGTCCAAATAAAAAAATCCAAACATTTTGAGAAGGTTGTGATTGACACTCCTGTTGTATTATTTAAAGTCAGTACTTGTTAAGCAATTCAGGCACAGCCAGTAAAATGTGTAAAAAGCACTAAAATAATTAATATTCTATTACACTGGCATAGTATAGCTCACCAATATGCAAAAAAAAAAAAAAAACCTAACCTTTAATTTGAACACATTAATGTGGTACAGAAAACAGTCATATTATTTGTGATTTTTTTTTTTTCCACAAAGCCACAGCACATTTATTAGCACCCCTGCTGTTACAGTTTGTGTAAGCTCCTTACCCATTTATTCTGCTCATGTACCGTTTTATAAGTTTAGCATGGAGTGAAAGAGATCACTTCATTCTGCTCTCCTCAAACTATGGTTTCATGTCTGTGGGCTGAGAAAATTATGGAAGACAACATATGTTGTGTCTACTGAACCTTTTCTATGTTTAGTTTTCTGTTTTGGATCATTATCCAACTAAAATGCGGAACGATAATCTCTGTTAGTTATTTGTTAGCGAGTTATATTTTTATGCCACAATTTTATTTCTACATGCTAAAGAATTATGATCCTTTGGCCTTTTGCAAAAGTACCACAGTTGGGACTGCACTTTACAATGGATGAATGTGCTTCTCCATATTTTTATCATTTGTTACATGCCAGCAGGAATGTTTACCACCAAAAACCCTAACTCCAGTTAAAGTCACAAACTGTTAGGTAAACTCCACACATTTGCTTGTAATATTTGTCTGATGCTTATCTATCCAAAGCAAATGCCAAATAAGAATGTAAAACCGAATTAAATCAATATTAACAATCAACACCAACGGTCAGGTTAAAGTACTGTAGAGGTGTCTCTGTCTATCTTAAATAGTCTTGAACACCCAGCTCTTAAGAATGCATTTCCTCATTGTGCACTTTTCTGTATGTGTGCAGAGACACCCCTGCTCTGGTAGTACTATGTATATTTTTGAGGGTAGCACAGATAAATGTGTTTTACCTGGCATGATCCCCCAACAAAAGTTTAGCATGTCCTTTTTGGTTTTTCAGTTATTTTAGCTCTCTTCTAAGTGAAAATGTTTCTCAAATGTAGAACTCCTTCCAGTCCTGGTATTGTGCTCTTGCTCTTGAGCTTGAGCAATGGTTCTACCTCACTAGTTCCCACTGGATTATCACTGATTGATCTCTTTGATTCTGGCTGTGAGAGAACTCGGATGGTTTTGTGACATTAGCTCCAAATTGCTTTGATTAAATTCAGTGCAGTTTAAATACTGCAGACGATCAATCATTCTCTCCTGTTAATCACACTCAGACAAGTTTTTAAAGCAAACTCCTCAGCAGATTTCTAGGCTTGGTGTGGTGCTGGACTTCACATTTAGTAGTTTATGTTATGGCTATGTCAAAGGATTTCTGTAACAATGCTTGTCTGATCAACCCATTATCTCTGTTTCATATCTACTACCTGTCCCCTAACCTCTCCCCCTTTCATCCATCAATGAAGGTCCATCTTCTGAAGGACCAGCTTAGCGCCGAGGCCACAGCTCGGCTGGAGGCCCAGGCTCGAGTCCATCAACTGCTGCTCCAGAACAAAGACCTGCTGCAACACATCTCCCTGCTGGTTAAACAAATCCAGGAGCTAGAATCCAAGATGGTTGGACCAAATTCCAGTAAGCTAAAATCTCATTATTTATGTCTGATCTTATGCGCTTACAGTGGGTTAGAGTTGACAGGTGAGATGTTGATAAATCAGGCATGGTCATCAAATGTATGTTAAGCAAGATACCCACCTTGGCATGCAAGCTACCCTCCTCCCTAACCCAGCTACTTCTTCCTAGTCTGACCTCTTCCTCAATCTGTCCCTGGGTCACATGTTTTTCCCTATGTCAAATCCTCCTGAATCTCTAACTTTCCCTTACACACAGGGATATAAACTTCTTTTAGTAGCCCCTCGGGCTAGTGGAGTTATTGTCTCTGCCACCGCGTGCAGACAATGCGGTCACATTAATCTGGGCTGCGTGCGGATGTCAGCAGAAACCTCGAGCAGATCCTAGTGGGCGGATTCAGCTGACAAATTTTACATTATATTGTCATTAGTCCTTCAAGATACTAGAGTTAATACAAATTTTCCATGAATCCTATTTTTCAAAAGACATCCTATAGATGCAAAATCAACAAGATAGAAAACACACTGGTAAACCTTTAGTTAAAATATCAATGTTATAATATTGAAAAACTTTAACTGCCAAATTTCTGCATGTTTATTAACGACAGTCCAGCATAAATTTTCACTAATGAAAACAAAAAACTATCCAAATTTATTGCGATTAGCATAAGTATCTGCACAATGGTGGGCACAGAAATTAGGTTCTCTTTTCTTTCAGTTCATTCAAAAATTGCAATCAGTTGGTTTGTCTCTATTAACCCTGCTGTATTGTAAAACATTTGAATGATGCTTTCACAAGATGAATCTTTTATCCAAGGTTATTCTGCTCAGTCAAAACTGAAGATTCATGAAACATGCTCAAGAGAAATGTTTCAAAAGACTCTAAACAAATAACAACAAAACCTTTGGGCATTGTCTATATTCAACAGCCCAGTTGCAGAGTGCATAAAGGGCTTAGAGTAGGGATTAGTTTTGGACCAAGTCACAATATAAAGTTGGCCTGCAGACACAGTTGTAGAAATTCTACTAAAAATCAAGCGCATTAAATGTAGGATTAAAAAACACAAGTGAATACGTATTTAGTCACCTTTCTGTTTGTGCTCAGAAAATTTCAGTCCTCAAACTCTCTTCCTCTGTGAAGCTGCTGCTATTCGTGGTAAGAGAGTTGAGCATGTTTTTCTACTGGACTCTTAGCTTTCTGATTATTTTTTTTTTTCAGACTCAACACACATCCTACTGATGTTCAGCTGTCGCAGACCCCCCTCTGTCCTCTCCAATGCCTCTCTTTGCAGCTTTGTGCATTTTAAAGCCTCTTCTTTGACTATTCAGACAGACAATCTTCTCAGCAACACCACAGCCCAGTCTGCCCTCCAAATGTCACTCTGCAGGAAACAATCTTTAATCTTTTCAGCAAATATTTCAAACATGAAGCTTTGCTTATTACTCCGTAGGCAAGTTGGACTTTTTAATATGCTTCTCTGTCCATATTTGAAAACTTTTCACGGACATGCTTAAAAGTAATTTTTTTTCCCCGATACATAAAATGGAAGAGATAGGTGCTAGAAACTAATCTTCCACATTTACTGCTCAAGAGCTCTCAAAGTCCAATCCTGTACGTGGCAAGTTTTTAGATCTAGTACGTCTAATGCAAGTTAACCATTTAAATTAAAGAGAAGCACATCTTGCAGTGATAGTGCAACCCATTTTACTGTTGGTGTATTAACAGTAACAAGCTTACATTGCACTAATCTAAATCAACATTATTAGTCATTTTACTGAAATCAAAGGGCAGCTTGACCAAGATGAAAGGTTTATTCACACTATGTAAAATCAGGTAACATTATTTAGTTTTAAATGGCTCTCTTTTCAACAGAAATCAGAAGTTAAAGCATTTAAAAGATTTAGACCATAATTTAAAGAGTTGTTTTTCAGTTTTGTGGTATATGCTTCAATTACTTCCATGGTTACGAGTATTAAAACCAGTACCCAGAGATGCAAACTGCTTCTGCAAACCTTTGTAAACTGGGTTTGACACTCAGGGTCTCAGTAATTTCAGTCTTAATGCTGTGATATTATGACAGCTCAACATTAAATCCATTTATGTCAAATACATGGCATTGTAACACAGTGGAAGTAACTGGGAATGGCAGCAACCCTGTGTTTTTCAAAGCAAAAGGCCTTGAAACCCAGAACAGCTCCAGTAGAAGCCTACCCACAGAGTGGACAAAGGTCACTAACTCAACAATAACTAGAGATTTTCAAACTGCACATAGTCTTCTGATTTGCTTAAGAGTACTGCATAGAGGTCTTGATGAAATGGGTTTTCATGATTGAGTTGCTGCTGCCAATGCTTAATTTACAAAGTACATTACAAAATGTTGGATGAAACGGCCCTACAGTCTACATAAGTCTAGGATTATGCAGACACATGATAATGGACAAGTTTGGGATTGTCACTTTAACGGGATAATAACACTTTCCTAATCACATTCTCTCAAGTATAAAGTTTGGTGTGAGAGCCAGGTTTTCCATTCAAACATCAGTGCCTGACCTCACAAATATACTTCTGAAAGTATGGTAATAAAAAAAAATTGTCATTACAAGACACTACTAACCATTGTGATAGCCTTCTCATAGGATTTCAAGCAGTTAAAGCTTGAAATGATTGGCCTGACATCATAATAAACCCCATGAATAAAGAATGGGGTGCTTCTCAAATGTGTGTATTATGTATGCAGGCAAGTGAATCCTTTTGTGAGACACAGACTATATATAATTTAGCAATCCAGTCTCAGTTTTGATTAAGAAACAAGAGTTGGAAAACTTTGTAAACACTGTTCTAATCTATGTTTGAACTTTAAATTTGAACCTGAAAACATGGACAATTTCCTTCGAGCCACTTTCTGCTTCAAATCAGTACTGTGTGCTTCTAAACAGTGACACAAAATACTTCACTGAGTGCCACACAATGATGATGAAATACCGTAGGCCACAATTGACCTTTCTTGCTGTATAAGAGACTCCAGTGATTTATGTTAGAATTTATATCGCTCTGTTTCCAGCAATTCATTTTTATCTTTATAACATACAGTTGTCTTTTGAGAAGATGACTGATAGGAGAAGAATGTAAATCAATCAATTCATTACTTGATGTGTCTTAATATCCATCTTTTCAACTTGCCTCTTTTCTGCAGTGGGCTCTCAGGACAGTTTGTTGGAGATCACCTTCCGCTCCATGGTACCTCCGGTAATCTGCGACGCTACCACACCCAAATCCGAGGTGTCAGATATCAACCTCTCTGCATTTGGCACTGGTGACGGAACCAGCAACGCCTTTTCCTCTACCAACGGAACTCTGGGAAGCCCACTAGGTAGGGACCAATGTCTACTCAAACTGGAGTGTTTCCGTTTCCTCCCGGGACCGCCGGGGCCTCCACCTCCTCGACTCCCTTCGCCTCCCCCGTCACTCAAGCCTAACAACCCAATGACTCAAGGTCGAGATGTGCCTAACACTCCAGTGAGCATCTTATCCAGAGAAGTGAAATCTTTGGACTGCCTGGAGTTCACCAGGTTTCGCGAGTCAGGTATTGCTTCAGAGTATGAGTCGAACTCAGACGACAGCGATGACAGGGAAGATGATGGGGAGGACGATGAGGATGAGGATGAGGAGATGGAGATCTTTGGCTGGGGAACAGATGGGGAGACGTTGAGACTGCTTAATGCTCTCAACAAACAGGGAGCTCCTGACTGCCTGGGAGATGAAATAGCCATTTGAGACTTTTTCTGTTTTGATGAAAACTCCTCTATTCCCGTCTTATTCACTTCAAATTTCTCTACGGCTAACATTTTGTGGACTAACCTCTGTCAGGTGCGCACAATTATTTATATGAGATTCATAGTTATACCTCATGTACTTAAAATGATTAACAGTTTTCCAGTTACAGATTGTGTTTTTGATTTGCATTTTAGTTTCAGTGTTTCGGTTTGTTCAGTTTCTAAATTCATTTTCTTCTTTTTTTATTTTTAATTTTAAAAGTAGCATTCATACCACTGTGAAATTCAGAAAATGAAATAGATCATCTGACATTACATGTTATGCAAAACTATTAGTTAGGTTTATCTTGATGTATCATATCTCTCATTCAAATAAATCAAATTAAATATTTCTTACTGTCTTGATGTAGCACAGTGTTTTGGTCTGAAGAATGTGTCAGCTGAACATACCTTCTGTCAACAAAGAACCTAGTAAAAGAACAATTGAAACTGTTGATAGTAAAGAATAGAGGTGGTTCCTTTTACAAATGTGAAAGGTCAGTCTGAAGGTAGCACAAATTTAAAGCAAATTGTGTGAAGTGTAATTAAAAAATGTCAAGTACTTCAAGCAAACATTTACCCAAAATGGTAAATGGCAAATGTTCTGTACTTGTACAGCACTTTATCTCCCGCTTTACTCTACATTAAGGAATTTACCGATTCATGCACACATTCACATACTGATTGCAGAAAGTCAATATAGTGAAGCCAGAGCTGCCCTACAACAGTCTCACAGAAGTGAGGCTGCCATGTACCAATGATACCAGATCTATCAACCAACAGCAGCAGAGCTATTTTTTTCTCAGTTGGACATAGGATTCCATCAACAGGCAAAAATGTACTATTATTGTACCAATTATTAATAGTTCAACAAGTAAGACTTTTCACAAATACCTAATTTGAAATCAAAATGCCGACACCACTCTTTGTACGTTTTAGCATGTTTACTGCTTTAGCAAAGCTCTTCACATCTGGCAATTATGTTATTGAAATACCCATTATAAATTCATTACTCTTGGAAATATAATAACTTACTATTTATGGCATCAAAGCAATGCTTTGCTTTTTTAATTTTGTGCCATTTTTAGTGGATACAAGATGGCCTGTTCGTGTTTCCAAAGAAAGCCCAACTCATCGACCCACTACCACTGAGCTCGACACTTTTTGTGTCTAAATGCTCTACTGTTTTTTTTTTCCTGACATGTTGCTGTCGCTTTACTAAATATTTTTACTTTGTTGTATGTAATATGTTCATAGAACATTTTACAAGAAATCTTGTGACTGACTCAAACACAAATTTTGCTGTTCATCTGGAGAGGACAGCTTTTCTTTTTCAAAGCTTTTACATTTTGGCATTTTCGTCGAGCCTTGTCATTATTGTTATATCATAAAATGTCAAAGTTGAACATGCTAACTGTGGCATTCAAATTCATTCTGCTTTGCGGTATCATTGTGCTTTTCAGACTCTCTTCAAGAATCTGTCCCAAGTTCCCAGTTGTATAACTTTAGCTATCTTAAAACCACTGGATCTTTAGAAAATATGATTATATTACTATTAGGTCGCTACTTTCTTTGGTTTATGCTGAAATGAGAAAAACTTAAATTTGATGGAGACATGTGATCAATGAGACAGGCTTATGTAATATGGTGGCTTGTCAAAAACATTCATCATCTTAAAACAGCCTAAGGATTTGAAAATGAGAAAAAATAATACATTAGGCGCTATTAAGATAAAGCAATGTTTGAAAGCTGTAAGCAGACATCCGGTCAGACTAACTTGAGTCCTGCGTAGGAGAAAACAGTTGTGTCTGTTTTTTTACTGGAGTCGGTACATTAACTCTAATGCATACATTTTGAACAAAAGAGTTAGACTGACTCATGCTTCTACTGCAGTGGTTTGTTGTCTCTGAACAGGCGGGGTTCTCTTAGAGTTCCCCTAACATCTGGGGAATGTTAGGGGAACTCTCTCTTAGAGAGTTGAAACATCGAAAATGTAAAATATAAATATACTGAAAATGCACAAACATATTATGACTAGAATCAAAAATAAGAGTCTCCTAAGACACAGATCTATTTGTACTGTTTAAAAAGAGTACAGCAAACTGAAATATTGAGAAAGCAAGTACCCTGAGAGAGCAAATAGTTTTGCAAACTCAAGTATATATTCCTATTTTCTAAAATCTAGCAGAGTCTTCCCTTTCTTTTCTGTGCCCCCCCTTTTAATTACACTCATCAGACACACTGACATGCTTCCTGATACAGGTGCTGAGCTTTGAATTTCCTTTTATTTATTTATTTTAGCAGATAAAACTTTAAAATGAGAGTCCCTGTGTACATTTATTTTCTTCTGTCTGTTTTTGAATAGGCAATGATGCTATGTGAAATCAAATTATATCATAACATGATACACTGGGTTTGATATTTACCTTTACAACATTTTTTCAGGTTAGTTCAGGGGGGAACCCAATTAGCCCTCGGAGTAGGTGAAGCAGACTGAAGAACTTGTATCTCTTGAGGAAGTGGAAAGCAACTAATCTTGTCATGAAATTGTTACCTCTTGGCTCCAATTTATTGATGATTTTTGCTGCCGTCTGTACTTTGAGGAAGAGGAGTTGCTGTTACTCAGTTTATAATTGCTGGTTGCTTTTCAATAGAGATGTGTATCTGTACGTACAAATCCAGTTTTCTGCACCATCCCGCACGAACCTCTGTACTTGTCTTTTTGTCTGCCCTCTTTCTCTCTCCACAGATTCTACCCATTTCAATTGTCTGCTATTTTCTTTCTTTTGTAATTTATGTAAAGCTGGGATTAGTTAGATCTAAAGTAACACTGCTTGTTTGTTTCCTTCATTGAACACAAACACAAAACTCCACAATAGTAGCTCACAGATTGAAGCTAAGAGTTGTCTCACTTATTTATATCCAGCTCTGGGTAAAGCCTAAGGGCACAATGATATATTACAGTATTAATTTCGATTCATGCTGAAAGCAAACAAGTTTTCATTTTACACTTTGGTTTATCTGAGCAATATTACAGTTTTTGGCAATAACTCATCTGAGACTTAAAATGGGGTCTCTAAGCACTTAGCGTCTCTTTCACAGAGCTTTAGCCTGATGTGATCAAATCAACCAGTGGGATACCAGTGAATTGAACTCCATGTAACTGCTTCACCTTTTGAATTAGTTCTTATTTGGGAATGAAAAAGATTTAATTCCCAAATTTTCAAAGTCGGTACACATACCATACAGCTCTTTCCCCACTTATTGGCACTCCTGACAAAACTGTGCAAAAACCATTACAATAAACATTTAATCCAATGACAGAATCTCATGTAAAAAAAATATTTCCTGTTTAAATAATAGTTGATATTTGAAAAGAATCACTTGTGTCCCTATCAATTCCTATAAAGTAAGTAAAACTTTGAAGAGAGACACCTGGGGAAAAAAGTTTCTCCAATAACTCCAGAGCTGAGTGAGAAATATACCAAATAGTTCAAAGTGGTTACCAAGTGTCCACAAAATCTCTTGGTAACCACAACCAAGTGAATGCTGTCTACCCATCAACTGGTTGTCGGGGAGACGGTGCAAGAAAGACCTTTTTTTTCTTTGCTATCTTAAATGTCCATGTGTGAAGTTTGATGAATGCTACTGAGATTTTGACAGGATTGTGTTGTGGTCGTTGAGAATGCGATTACATTTTCAGCAAAAATCAATCAAAATGGATCTAGCATGAAACAAAAGATGAACTGATTAAGTGTAATGGAGGATTTGTCATGCTGTGGGCCTCTTTCTCTTCCAAAGGCCAAAATTGTTCAATGAAGTTTATTTCTATATTTCAGCAATTCAAAGGGCTTTATATCACAAAGATATGAAATCATCAGAAATATCTCTTCCAATTATGAATCCATTAACAAACATTACATTTTGTCAAGTGCTAAGAGAGCCTGGCATCATAAACGTTTTGATACACCTGGTTGTTTTAAATAGAATATGTTGTCATCTACCAGACACAGAAAGCAGGTTTTCACTGGGTCTTTTGGGAGACCAAAAATCTGCAACATATTGAAATATGAACATAGAAATAGTTCATTGTACACAAACCTTCTCTTTGTCATCTTCCACAGCCAAAGTACATTAATAGGATTGTTTTCTTCACTGAATTAATTTAATCAATTAAAAGAGTGACTAATCTTTTTTTTTTTTACATTCTACTGCAATTTGGAGGGATTTATTTTTTGGGGGCTTTTTACACATTCCCAGCAGGTGTGCCAATGAGTTTCAAGTGTGCTCTGACTCAAACGTAATTGAAATAAGGGATACCAACAGAAGAGTAAAATATGCTACAAGTTAAGAAGGATTTCATGTCATAGTTTTCTGATTCATCTCCTTTGTGATTCAAGAAAAATAACATTGTCTGAGCTGCTAGCTAATCTGCTTAGATACCCTTACATCTTTATAAAAGTCATGACAAGACATTAAAGGGAGACAGATGGAGAGTGATATGCAGTAAAGATTCCTGATTGAAATCAGATGGAGGACATAAAAGTTCAGGATCATCGCTTTACAGGCCACATCTCGTACATATAAATTAATTTCCCATAAATTACTCGGACTCACTAGGGACAGACAGTTCCAAGTATGAAAAGTGTAAAGAACGACCTTTATGCTTCGGTCTCTTCTTCATCATCTTTTATTTTCTCTTCATCTTCCTCACCCATCTTGTTCTTTTTTTTTTTTTTTTTGCCAATGTCTTAGGTTTCAATTTATTTAATTTAAATCATATTTAAGCTTCCAAAGCATTTAGCACTATATTATGTTTTTATTCAAATGGAGACATAGATTTCAATGCATTCAAGTCAAGGCTATTCTCACTGACTGAACATAAGGCAATTAGAGTTCTAAGAAAGGCAGAAATTTTTTTAATTGCTAATGAAACAGTTAGGATATTTGAATTATTTCAATGAATATCTAAAATTTACACAATGCATATTTTGACTCCAGTATTTCATGAGTTCATGTTTTTTTCAATTACTTGAATAATTCAAACTTTTGATAAAACATTTTTGTGATTAACACATTTTAAAAGTATATAGACGTGAGATGTAGGGAACGGTTATTATTGGATGAAGAAGATTTTTAAAAACACCCAAAAAAGCTATTAAAGGTATATTTAGGAGGTAGCATTATGACCTACCTGTCATAATGCGGCAAGCCAATGATTCAATGCAATCAGATTCTAGGAAACATCCTGAAACTACTATCCTACTGTTGCAACTTTTTATTACCTAGCTGTAATAGAAAGTGCCACCAACATTTCTTTCTGCATTTCTTCACTCATGATATTTACATTTTCATATTCAAAGAGGCTAGGTTCTGCTCTGACTCTGCACCATCAGGGGTAAAATGTATTTTTGCCTTTGCCTTTTTTCATTTCATCATATCAGTATTTCTTTAAGTCGTGGGTCACCTTTACCATATTCTCTTATCTTCTGAACTCAACTTTTCCTCTGACCTCTCCAAAATATTTTTATATTTTTAATGCAGTCTCTTGTGCTTCTTCATGCATTTGTCATGTTTTGTGACGGAGGAAAAAGGTATAGCCTTCAGCCTTTCACCTTGACAGATGGGGAGATAGTAATTACTTTGTATCATGCTTGTGGAAAACAGACTTATGAGAGCAACCTGTCAGAGAATATTAACCAAGACACAGATACATGGGATACATAAGGTCCACTCAAGCTGAAACTGAATATAACAGAAAGGAGCTGTTTGTGTTATTGGTTAATCTGTTAACTTTAATCATTACTTACATGTTATTCATTAACCCTTTAATATGCATATTGTGTACATTCAATTGCACACAGTAATTGTACACAATATTGTGTATATTATAATATTTCTTATCAGAAAAGCAAGAAAGTAGTAAATGGTAGTTGACAAGCTTAGAAACTATGTTGGTGTTTACATCCTAAAAATACAAATAAAATAGACTGCAAAAGGTATTATTAAAATTCCTCAAATATCTCAAAGTCTTCTTTCATTCAGCAGTAACTGCATGTAGACATGTAGCCACTGAAAGCTACACTGCCAACTTGTCCAGCAGAATAGAACTGGGGTTGGTAACTCGCATTGATTTCTCTGTCACAGACACATGTCGTTTGAAACTGAGGTTAAAGACTTGGACTGTAAAGGGGCACTTTAGATCAATATACAGTCCAGTCTGTCACCAACTGATGCACACACTACAACTTCACAGCTAACCAACACCTGACACACACTCACAACTTCTGGAACTTTTGATTAAGATTTATTACCTGTTAGTTTAACATGTCCAGTTTATTTCCATCTTCAGGGGGAAAAAATTTTATTTCATTACCTTTAAATCGTCAGTACATGAATTCAATAGCTCAGAAAAACCATTATATTGTAGTTAAATGCTTAAAGGAGACAGCAACTGGTGCTATTGACATCTAGTGGTAAAATAATTTTGTCTACCTACTCTTTCAAAGTATGGAAACATTATGTAGCTGTTGATTCAATATTCTAGTGATGAAAATATTAATCCAATCAAATCACTTTATTTAATCCTTTCTAGTATAGAAGCAACAACTCACGTTTTCACAATAAGACATTTAAAATGACTGACATTATTATTAATAGATCAGAGCATCTGTTGCTGTTTTGTTTACCGTAGATTGCTTACATATCAGGTAATGTGTTTAGAGTTAGTCATAGCTGTTTGATTTCAGGTTTCAGCATAGAGTCACAAAAGCATAAACGGAATTGTGAAGAGTGTTACCATTTGTTTGTTGTCCTTAACAAGGACATAAGTATAAAAAATATTATCCATTAAGACAATAGTCAACAACAGTCCAACAAAAGCAAAAGTAGAAATAATTTACAAGAAAGGACCCAAAAACTGATCTCTAATAATGAACACAACAGGGAATCAGCACATGATGGCTGTCCTGAAACGAAGGTAAAGGAAGAGGAGTCTAAGACAAACAATAGATAAACTAAGGGGACAAACTTAAGCCAACAAATTATAACTGCAACGCAAATGTAAAAACTAAAAGATAATAACACAAAAATGTTTCTAATAATAAGACTTTATCTTAGTAGCTTCCAGCAGCCCTTCCTTCACTTCCTGCTGTGACATCACAAAAAGTCCTTTCCCCCAGCCAGTTCTTTAACTCTCAGCAAAAAATAAATGTTAATGATCTGAACAAACGTAAGAGCTGTTTACCAAAGGTGTGCACCTATATTACCAAACATCTATTTTAAACCGATATTACAGTATCGGTTTGCAGAGTAGAAAAAGCAAATATTAGCACTGAGAAATGGCTGGAGGAGCCTCCACAAGAATTTATTCCAAGGCTGTCCTCTGTTTGTAAAGGCGTCAACTAAGTTAGCTGTGATAATGTGAAATATGGCTGCGAGATGCATGAGGAGTCAATGGGTCAGATGTAAACAAACAATCACCTTAGACTATTAAATCCTTGGAATTAATGGCTCTGTCTGTGCCAGAAGAGCAGAAGGCATAAAGAACTCAAAACAGCCAAGTAATTAATCCTCTGACCTCAGCATTAACAATAAAAGCTTGAACTTCATCAAAAACTACTTAGATTGATGTGATGAGTATGGCTAGAGAAGTCATAACCTAGAGGCAGATTTTCTGGATGTTTTGTGACTTTTTGTGCTCTTGTTGTGCTCATTTAAGGGAATGTTCCCTCCACCTCCTACACTTTCAACATATTGCTCAGTCAGATGATGGTTGTTTTCTTACCTTTGTCAAATATTCAGCAGTGCTACATATCTCTGTGTAGATTTCTGCTTTGTGTAGGCTCCATGTGCAGCGGCAATCTGCTTTTGATGTTGCCGTGATACAGAACTGACACCTGTTTTGTATGACAGAGTAGTTTGAGTCATAATCTGCCACATGTGGAGCTCCAGATGTGAATGGGCAGCATGCAAAGATGATTAACTAAAGGTGTCTATCTATGCCACATCTATTTTAAGAGCCAGCGTTCCTTTCTTTGTTTTGGCCTGTTTCTTTTGCATAACTTTGAATTTGTTGATGCCAATGGAATAAAAATTTGTCAGATTGTATATTTTAATTTGTCACATTTGGTCTTCAAGTTTTTGAGATCCCTGTCAAAGTAAATAGCTAGGGGGGTGTCACCTTTTCAAAACTGTTAAGTTTCTTTTAAAAGAAAAAACTGCAAAATACAATACTGATAAATTTGTGATGCAAGATTTTACCAAATATGAGATTTTTGTTGACAACTTTTAAATTACTTTTCACCAAAAAGTTAAAAGCATCACCCAGTGATGAGAATTACTGAAACTGTTATTAATAAACTAAGCTTTACAAATGCTTTTTTTTATTGTTAAGCCTAAAGTTAATAACTGCACATAACAATTCAGCCCATTGTTATGTGGCCTAAATAATTGAAACACATAATGCACAGTGCTTCAGTCTTTTATTTCTATGGTTTATTGGTATTCATGCATCAAAGGTTTTTAAAAAGTTTTGAACATAAAAGAAGCTTTTGTAATAAAGAGTTAAAAGACTTGCCAATAGTTTTCTCCTTTATGGTACCATGTGTTCCACATATGTATAAGGCTCAGTCTGTATGATGTAACTGTTATTTTCAAAGGAATTTTGCTGCCTGTGAAGATCCAGCACAAATCTTCATTACATATAATATTAGAAGTAATTTCTGCCTTTATTTATTTATTTATTTTTTGTGAAAATACAGTTTGGAAGGAGTGCATACTGACCTGTCTGTGTGATGTTGAGATCAAATGAAAGTTATAATTCAACAAATCTTGAGATTGTTCATTCATCCCTGCAGAAACCCCATGGCTGTTTTCTTCTCTTGCAGCTGTTCATATGAGCAGGAGTCAAAATCTCTAAAACAGACAGAAATAGAAGCAGATAAGAGCAAACTCAAGCTATAAAACCTGGGACTCTGTTTACACATTTTAATTAAAACCTTTTTTTCTTTTTCTTTTCTTTTATTGCTATATTTGTCCTTCTGTCCACTAGCCCCCCAAAGGGGAGTTGTCTGGTCAGACAGCAGGTAATTTAGCAAAAGACCGTGTGAATTATTGATCGGGGGCATAGATATATAGCAGACTGGTAGCACTTAAACATATCTGGCTAGATTCAACCCTACTCTTGTATGCAGTATTTATTTGTTATTTCTAAGATCTATGTTTATTATTATTTGATTGCACTCTGAGGTATATTTATATCTCAATGGGTTTCTTTTCTAAAATAGGGCAGTCATTTCTCCACATATGTGGGATCAGGTTCCAGTAAATGTTCTTGTTACTAATTTTATTTTCAAGTGTGCTGCATATATACTACTATTATAGCCCTATAAGTGAAAGGAAGCAGTAAAGAAAAGTGAACATTTTCCCTCTGTATGTAGAGAGCGGTGGGTGTTGTATAAGATGAGCAGTTAATCTAGATCCGTTTTTGCCATTTCTATTGTTGAAGCTAAGGAAAGATTTCCACCTTCCCAAGACTTTTGGTGCTACCTGAAGTATGCTAAAGTGTGGCAAGCTGTGCGTGTCTCACTGATAATCATCTTGCTCCATCTCTTTTGGATTCATACTATGTCTGCAGTCTAAGGACGCCCTGTTTAACTTACTCTCGGGGCTCCTTTTCCTGCAGCTTTCCCGTGGAAAGTGCAGACCTTTTTTTCTGCTTAACTGATTTATTTTAAAAAGCTGTGCTTATGAACCCCTCTCTCCAGTTGTTGTGTTAATATCCTCACAGCAAGAGACTGTACTTTAAGAAGATTGTATTTGTTTTTTTCATGGCTTACTTTAATGTCTCCTAACTGCGGCTTCTAAAATTTGAAACTTTTGTTCATAAATAGAGATATTAGTGTTCCTGTGATAAGTTGATACATTCTCATCATGTGCCCTAATTTCTGTTTATTGCCATCTTTAATTTTGTTTGCTTGTTTGTTTTTGTTTGTTTAGTTTTTGGGGGGGGGTTGTGTGACGTATTTCAGTACACTTGCTAAAGTTTGAATTTTAAAAGGAATTTCTCTGATCTACTCTGGTTCAAAGTTACACATAGAGGCTCAATTAAGCACAGACATATTCTACAAAAAAATGTTTGTACAAAAGACTTAGCAAATTACAGAGAAACCACACCCTTGTTTTTCCCATCAGCAAGCTTCTGCTGCACATGTGGTTTGATTTTTGACCAATTTGCTTCTTAGAAGTGGTGGAGTTCATTAAGCTGATTTGCTTCCTGAAGAGCACCTGGCTTTTAAACATTTTTCACATTAGGATTGCGATCATAGCTTATGATAAGGCCATCTCAGTGTTAGCCTGGATAATCCTTTCCCAAACATTTTTGGGAAAGGATTCCCAATGGGTGTACCAATGGGTCACTCACCCATTGGTACATCCAGTTGTGGCCAAGTTAGGAATTTTTAATCCAAAATATCTCCTGGAGGTGAAGGAAATTTATGATATTCAGTGACGACCCAGAAACCACCAAGACTCAAGCACACTATGAGCATGTTTAAGTGATAAAAAGAAAGCCCTGCTCCACAAACTATCTCAAGCACAATTGAGATTAGCAGCTGCTCACATGAATAAGACAAACATCTTCTATAGAAAAAATACTGCATATCACGAACATTGAGCCGTTTCACCACAATGATAAGTATCTTTTGGAGAAGATGTCAAACCTACTGTCATGTATGGTGGTGTTGGCTGTTTGTGGTTCTGATGCATTGTATAAAGTGGATAGAATATTAAGGAACCAGGAAAGTCTCCAAATTCTTCAACTTGACTGTCAGTCAACAATCAGAAGTTCCAACTAAACAATGTCCCCAAACACACACTGATTTTTGAATTTGTGAACAATCCATAAATATAGAACGTACACCAGAAAACTAAATGAGATGAGATGAAAACCTCCTTCTTCAGAGTTCTGAAAAGGGCTTAAATGGATTCTATTAGACAAGATTGAGACAGAATCTTGTCAGAAGTTTAAGGTCATGGTGCCGTTCACTTAGACGCATTTCAACAAACGATTAATGAAGGTGTTTTTATATGTTTGAACTGTAGATAGAAGATAAATACAACAAAAACAGAAATGTTATGCCAAGAGCAAACTGTTGGTCAGGGTTCAGTAAGATCGATCAGAGATATTTTCCATTAGACCTGTTTTTTAGTTGCTAATCAGTCTGAGGCAGACCCACACCCACTCACTTTAATCATTCATGTCATAATGAAACCGAGTGAAAAATTGATGAGCAGATCCTCCGTGCATCTTCACGAGGGAAGAGCTTGAAATTTTATTTTTTATTTCCTCCCTGTCCTCCCCCCCTGCCAGACCCTAAGGTAAGATTGGCCTGACTTGTAGTTTAATATTTTCCTCACTCAGACACACAGGACAAACGTGCATCCTAATGAAGCCCAGTGAGAGCTGTAATTGAATACCGCAGCGATAATGACCCTGTCTGGCCTGAAGATTATGGTGTTTGTGTTGAAGTGAACGTGTTTCAGGTCGCTTATCCTCTCAGCGAAGTGATCGCTGCTTATATTTTCATCTGTGTGCCATGTGATGTCGTCTCATCTTTTCCCCCAGACTGTCTGATTGGTTTCACTTTTAGTTTTCGGGAAGAGTCAGGTCAGACATTGATGCACTTAAGCCAGAAAACGCATAAAAGTTTCATGATTCTCCAAAACCAAATGATACCTTTCAGGTTTTTTAGGAAGTTAACAAAGCAGGAAAATGTAAAGCTGTCATTTCATAGAGTGATTGGAAGTTTTTTTACATGTGATATGTTGAAAAAAGGTGCATTTAAATAAAAAGCAACAAGTAAACATAAAATATTTACTTTATTGTTAATCTCTATGTTTTCCAAAGAGATTGTTAGTCTCTTCTGTTTTTCCATTTGATTTCTATGAAGCTCTTCATTTGAGTAGCTATTGCAGTGACATTTTAATGCTATAAATGACCAACACTGGGAAAAGTCCCATTTCATTTTTACTTTTGGAGAAGGCTAACAATTTTCTGCAGTGTTGCAGATGATTGCGTTATCCTCACAATGGATTCAGTCTGGTTCCTATGAAAGACTCTGCTCTTCTTGGTAAACACTTTTTGTGCGAACCTAAATGTCTCACTTTGCTGCTCTCATTCTCGTCTTGACCTGCTTCTCTGTGTGCCAAAATTTTATGTTATAAAAGAACATGATGACATAAGGATGTAAGTGATTGCATGTTTACGCTCTACATCTTGCTGTCTCCACTAGTAAACTCACTATTGTCTTATTAATCAGCAACCATTTGCAAAGAACGACTGCAAATGAATGCAAATTGTAGCATACAGAGCTCCTAGTCCTAGTTGTAATTTAAAGAACAACTCATGCACAGAGTACAAAAATAACCATCTTTTTAGAAAATAATCTCTGCAGATGTTTGAATTTCCTTTTTATTCCACCTTCTTTTCCATTTGTAAGCATTATCCTTAACATCTGTGTTATTGCACATTTCAGTGCTCCAGTACTATTGCTGTTGCTTGTGCTTTCTAAGGGAGTGCAAAAGGTAAACAGAGATGTATTGGAAACACCAGGAAATTAGTTTTTGTTGTTGTTTTGCACCCCTCAGCAGCACAGTCAGCAGTTTGGACTCCATCAGAGGTTGTGACATGCAGCCCATTAAGGCCAGTTCCCGAGAAGACATGCATGTTTGCAGTTACAGCTACATTACAAATTTTGGCTGAGGAAACATCAAGAAAGTTCCTGTAAAATGATGTTTCTTTTCAAAAAGCAGGTTTCCAAAAACATGCAGCTTTTATATATTTTCAGTTCGATTGAATGCCTTAATATATTTTTTTAGCGTCTTTGCGTGTATTTGTATTGTTTTGTTTTGTTTTGTTTTTGTGTTTGTGTGGGTGGGTGTGTGTGTGTGTGTGTATGTATGTGTGCATGTGCGTGCGTGTGTGTGTGTGTGTGATGTGTGCGCTCATTTGTGATCATTGCGCATAATTCCTGCTAGAGAAACACTAAGAGATTCTGTGGCTAAGGGGCAGATGTTGCAGATGTCTGCCTGCTGATTTCACTTGTAGTTATTTTGGTTTCTATTTTTTTCTCTTTTATTTGTCTCTTATTTTCTAAATAGATTGGTATTTACCACAGACAGCAGTAAGACCACAGGAAGGAGGCAGATGACCTTGATTTTTTCCCCCCAGATGATCTGTCTCATCTTATACTGTGACAACATAGTGGCAGTTTGAACAAATATTCAATATTATTTTTTGTATATAAAAGTTACCTACTCCACCCTAGACAAATCAAAATGTTCAAGAGACTGCAATGCAGCAGCCAGTCAATCAGTAACGATTTCTTACTGATTAAAAAAAAAAGTTATTTCAAATTGTCAACAGACAATCTGCAGTTTGTGGCTTTTGAAAGTTGTTTTTAATAATATATTTGTAAGAATAGAGGAGAGAAAGGTCAGTCAACATTAGAAGTTTTCCTTCAGACAAAATTAAAGTATTTCAAAAGTGTCACAAACACTGTGATGGAAATAAAGCTTTAAATATTAGTCTATGTCTGAACTTCCTGTAGAGTAAGTAGATCCCTATGTGTAATAACATTCCATGACAGACAGATTTAATCTCTTTAAAAGATAAAATAGAACAACTTTGCTGCAGGACATTCAATTTCCTATTCTGTGCTGATGTTTCACTCTTTCATATGGTAGCCTAAAGGAACTCAAGCATGTTTGAGTGATGGAGCTTCTTTTCTAGGAGCTTTTACAAGCTTTTGTGCTTTCCCTGACTTTATTTACACACAGTTCACTGATGATGAGAATTACTGAGTGTTCTTCACTCCGTAACAACAGGAACTCAAGAGGATTGTTGTTGGCTGCTGATCCTTTTAGCACTTAGGTATGGTGCATTCACTGACTGGGGCACCAATGAAGCATATAATCTAGTGAATGTTATTACCAGTGGATTTATCTGTGCATCTGAAATTTCTATTGATTTCCATATTTTTTAATCATCTATGCTCTTTTTCGGTGTGTGTTTGAAGTTTGCACACTATATGCTTGTCAGTTTTGTCTCTGTTGTGATCCTTGATTTTCTCTTCAGATGTCCACGGTCCCATTTGGCTTCTGAAAAGTGGCCACGGTTATTGCTATGCTTTTTGTTGTTGAAATTAACATACTTTCACAATTTTACTCATGAGTATAATTTTAATCTTTTTCTTCTTTTTTGATTAGGTATTCAGAGTTCATTAGACAACAAAAAAAACTTGATTAATAGATAGAAGTGGTGCACAGCACAAAATTAAGACTTTAAATAGCAGTGGATGGTGTTAATTACATTTTATTTTGTTTTATGTTTTTGTCAAAAAGAAAAAGGGATTCCTTTTTCATCTGCACAAACCACAGTGAAACTGCAGCACACAAGATTGTGTCATCTCTAATTACAAGGATGCGAATAATTTGTTTTTTGAAATTAATTTGCCTGGTAAGTGTTACTGATGGTAGTACGTCTAAGCACAATGAGTGGCAAATCAAACAAATCACCTGTTAAACAGCCCCAGTTTAGCAATTCCAATTATGTTGTTGAAATAGCAGCATATTTGTAAAGGAGAAGCAGTGCTGATATTCATGACGCCAACAATAAGTGGGAGACAAATGTACTGCGTGTGCCCATTAATTGTATTTTTATTTCCCAGCAGATAGCAACATTAAACAGTGACAGGGATCCAATTGTCACCTAATTTAGCAGAAGATCCTCAGTAAATGGTAATGATCTGTTTTATTAGCGGACTTGCTCTGCAGAATGTTACATTATTAAAATTTGGGTAAGTCAGCTATTCTACATATTATAGAACAATTGACGTATTTGCATGTAAAAACACACCAAAAAACAGGATGCATTGCACCAATGTGGAAGATTACTTTTGATTTCTTAAAATAGAAATTAAGACGTTTTCCATTAATTAAGCATTTCTGTGTTTCAATATGCTTCTTTCTCCTTTTTATTTATTTATTTATTTATTCAAGCTAATTTTTTCCCTTGAAAATTATCTCAGGCTATCCTTGGTGATGTTCCTACATGAATAAATATCAGAGGTGATTTCAATTTAGTAAGGCAAATATCTGCTTATCACTGCAACAAACTGATTATAATATTCATACTAAAAATCAAGAAATGACGCTTCGGCCAAAGAAAATTAGCACAACTAAAAGATTTAAAAAACTGTTGCATTTGCTCAGCTAACTTGTGCATATTCACTTGTAACATTTCTATTACTTCTCTGTGGCTGTAGTTGGGGACTATTGACATTGGAATGCACAACAATAAGTAGTCTTAAATAAACATCAGATTTGCATTCATTCTTCGGAAACCGTACCCTTCAGTGAAGGTTCAGGGACAGTCCAGCAGAGAAAGGGACATAAATAGTGATAAGACACTATTTGTATGTAAATGAATCAGGCAAAGAAATTTCAAGTAGTGTCCAACAGTTGAAGTTGAAGAAGGAAGCTGTTCAAAGAAAAGCTGCAGAATGTTAAAATTCAGTTATAAATACATATATATATATATATATATATATATATATATATATATATATATGAAATAATAATAATAACATAAATAATACTGAAGAAATGGCCAACATGAAGTGAAGTGCAGCAATTATGTCAGCATATGTCATTTATGCTGACATAAATGGGTAAAAAATGAATCAGCAGTTAAATACAAAGAAATGACTCTATCCAGTCATTAAATCTCGAGTTATTTACGTCTCGGGTTAAAGTTGGAGCTTTATTTCTGGGTGGAATCTGGGTGTTTGGAGCTTTTTCCAGGAAAAAAAAAAGACTTGTTCCTGTTTATTGCATAACAAAATATTTAAATTAACCAAACCTTGACTGGAAATCTCCCAAGGTTCCAGGCAAGTAGCTGTAACATTTTTGTGTGATAAAACATTCAATATAACTAACTAAGGATAACATTAATTGATGTGTTCAGGTTTATTATCCTCTGTCCAATGTTCCATCTCCAAAATATTTGGTTAAATACAATGAAATAGACAAAAAGTGCAATACATTGCCCTAAAGAAGCAAAAATCTTAAAATGTTTTTCTGTTAGATGACTGGTTTCTTCTTCTGCTAATGTTTGCTCATCTGCCTGACATACTGATTGAAGCTGATATAAAGAGACTAAAAGATGAAGCTGCAAAGAGTAAACATATGAACATGAAGCTGGTTTCATCTGCATTCAAAACAGCAAAACAGCTGCAAGTCACCTTGAAAGAACTCAACTGTTTTTGTAATAAAAGTTTGCAGTCTTTGCTGTAGAAAAAAGAAAAAGCTTACATGAGCTAAACTCTGTCGATTGCTTGACTTGCACTAGATCAGAAAATGTGATGAATGGCTATTTTTGTCTTGCCATTTTCTTTTAGTGTAATCTCCTCCAAAGAGGATTTCACCTGACCACTAGTCAGTTGACTACCTTATGTCACTCATTACAGATGTGTTTCAGATTTTAATGGTGGATTCACTCTGTTCCTCTGTTCTACAGAATTTTATTTACAGTCCTTTCTTGGTAGTTGCATGTCAGTAGAAATTCTGTTTTTTTTTCTCTTTCCCTTTTCATATCCCTTTCTATTTCCTTGAAGTTAATGGACATTACATCACATTGATTTGTACTAAAGGGCTAGATATCCTCAAGCGTCTGGCTAATGGGCCCTTCTAGATATCTTGATTGAAACAGCAAATGGAAGATTTGAGTGCAAAAAGCTGTCAAGGTTAGCCTTTAATTTTGAATTTGTGTTGGTGTTTTTCCTCCATTTATTTGTGTTTAGAGGAGTTTTTGATAAGCGACATCTTTGTTCCCCAGCAGAAACATTGGAGTAATGTGCACATTTACAGGGTACACTGATCTGAAATCTAATGCTTCTCTGTCTCATTAAATGCTTTCCGAGAAATATGTCTCTGCAAGAGGTAAGATATTTGGACTGTGCTGAACTGAACTTCTTTCTGTTTTGCTGTTTCTGAGTCTGCATTCTGACTCATTCATGCATGATTGCTATTACTGTCTGCTTGTTTTGTGTTCCACTGCAGTAGTCTAACATGTTGTTTATTACTCATCCTTTCCTCACTTGGTATAGTGGTGCTAGTGCCTTTATCATTTAAATTCCACATGCTGAATTCAGTTTTGCAAAACAAAATTGAATCTTACTTTGATAGTGCAATATTAGTTTGCTTTAAGCACAGCTGAATCTTACAGAGAGAGTTTTCAGTCCTTCAATAAGCTCAAACAATAAATGTAGCTTGAATTAAAAGAAATGGGCTCCTGCTTTTTCTGAGAAGTCCTGAAAATAATGAAAAGGTAAGAAATAGGATTTTTTTTTTCTGGTCAGAAAACTGATCAATTTGCATATTTCTATTTTAATCCATGCCCTTCTTCATGAGTTTGCACATCCATCCTTCCATGTAGCAACCTCTTGAATTTGTGTTTTTTGCAGATTCTGCATTCAAAACCTTTGAAAAAAAATTTGCTCATGAACTCTATAAACTTTTTAGAAGAGAACAACAATATTACATACAACATATGGGAGCGCTAAAATAATTTACTAAATCTAATTATTCTTGGTGTGGAGGAATTTGGAAAAAAAAACATTTTCATTTCTGTTGGAACCTCTTTTATATCATTTACTGTTTTAAAAGTTTGCAGCTTTGCTGTACCTCCTTTTTCTAAAACACTTTTCCTTGTCCTGTTTAAGTTTTTGTGGTAATTTTTATAACACTCTCTTTTGTTTGCTTTTTGTACAGTTGATCAGAGTTTGTTTGAGAACTCCATTGCCCAGAAGCAGAGCCCTCAGACCTCCAGAACAGGTCAGCACTCCACCCGATCCCTCTCAGCATCAGCTAATTCCAATTCTGGCTCCACCTTCATCGACTCTCCATCCTCTGGAGGACAGCAAAGGCTGAAAAATGCCATTAACCTGGGCAAGGCAGTTGGGGCAAAGGTCAGTGCATCATAAGCTGATTTGTAGCAAAAAGCTCTGCGGGTTCTCAAAAATACCGAGATAACTTATCTTCCTTCAAAGCTGAGAATTTTCTTTTCCATAAGGTCAACGACCTGCTGAGAAGAAAGGAGCCGAGCCACCTTGGAGACATCGGTGTCACTGAGGTCAACAAGAATGTTGGTGCAGTTTGGAGCTGCATGGACAAACTTGGCCACAATTCTGCCAGCAGGTGAGTAAATATGAATTCACTCACAAAAAATGTCATCAGTTGTATCAATCCAGTTTAGATTTATATATAGTTAGGGGTTCTAAAAATTATAAAGGACTTGTTTATGTTTCATTGTGTCTACTCAGGACTGTAAAATGTAGACAGCTACCCATGTAGCTCTGCATGATGAAAGATTTAGCAGGTGAGCAACTGTATGATTTCTTACGGCAGGTGAATTGCATCACAAACTTCCAGCAGAGGTTCAGTCCAACAATGAATTAACAGTAAGCTCTGATGCTTAAGCACTCAAACTACCATATTCAGACCAAAAACAGGAGGAATTGCATAGATGTGACTGGAAATAAGAGGACAATATTCGGACACTTAGCTTAGCTTCTAAAATTGGTCATCTTTTTGCTTGTATCTTTTTCGGGCAAAAGGTTTGGTAAACAGTGCTCGCTCTGCCACAAGGCGACAAACACCCACCAGGCTAGAAATAAAATTTTCTAGAGACCTATTAGTTAATACATTTAGATACTTCTGGGTGCTAAAAACAACCAAAAAAGCTGAATTTTCTTTGAATATACATATTTTTACGGACGTATTTGTTCACCATAACATTTATCAAAGGAGCATAGTGCTGAAAGAAGGATCTCAAACCAGATGTGGTTTGAGATCCTCTGTGTGGATTTGTGATGCAGTTGTTTGAGAAGTATTACTGCAAATATTACTGCAGTGCAAGAGGGATCAACAAACCTAATTGATTTGACCAAACAACATTACTGTTGTATGCTTTGCCAACTAATTTGATAAGATGGAGAACAATGCAAATAAAGAGAGAGAAAAATCAGCGTTTAGCTTTTGAAATACCACATTTTTATAACTAGCAGTGACTGAGCTTATTCTTGTAATTGTTCACAGGAGTGAGTTTTTCATGGATAGCACAGAGACTTTTGTGCAGAGTGATCAATAATCATTAGTTCAATTTTATCTTTCAAGGATTGTCATTATGGCACAGTGCCAAAATCTGAAACCCTTTTTGAGAGAGGAAATCTGACCTCCGATATCAGTACAGCTATTCTTCACATTGAGGTTTTTGGAAAGTGGGACATTTCAGTGAAAGCTCCTGTGGAATGACACTTTTGGGGTATTGAAAGAATGATGGGTTAACCTTGGACTGGCTAGAGGATTTATTTCTACATGCCAAATAATAAGCAAGTCGCATAATACTGTACTGAACAGTCAGGTTTAATTTGGTGCTCTGTTGCATGTTGCACTGCTTTTAGTGTGTCTGTTGTCTTGCTCTTTAAAAATGTGTTTTCTGCTGTTTTATTTGTATATTTTTCAAATGGTTTGTGGGTAGTGCCACTGCAACAATGAATTTAAGGGGTTCATCGATTATCACTGACAATTGTTTCTCACTGACAAACATATCAACACATGTTTGTTTGGAAACTGGGAATGGCCAAAAGACACATGGTTTCATAAATCACACATGGAACTTGTCCTCCTACTGTTTCTGACCCCAAATGTATTCCAGGTTTTTGATAAATGAGACTCAAAAAGTGTAAACAGAGTGCAAGTGTCTGCTTTGTTTGCTATCAATTCCTGCTGTTTGAGTTTTCCAGTTCATAAGCCCCTTTCCTTCCTCTGGTACTTCAATTTTGCACCTGTGAGAAGAGACTTTAGGTGCCCTAATCTAAACCATGATGTATCAAGGCTATTTTTGTTGTTACGTATTTTCCTGCATTACTATGATGAACTGTTTCAATAATTCTAATGAAATGTATGATTTACATAAATCATAAATTTATGATTACATTACACTGTAATCCAATGTATGACAGCTATTATTCCCATTTAGACCTGTCAACTTTTATTTTTTTTAAAAAGACAGATAATCTCTAATTAAAACAAATAAAAATCTTAATAATGCTGCAGGTAGATATTTACTATATTCATGCAAGCACATGTCCTTACAGCAGGCCGTGAGTAAAATTTACAGTGTAAACTTTGGTTTAAAACCTTGTCAAGGAAGGTGGAAAAAACGCAGCGGGCACAAGCTGAGCAGGAGAAGAAGCCGTCATTTTAACTGTGGTTATAAATGGGCAAAATCATCAGTTTCTGTCAGTTCTAACTCCAATACCACACATTTACTTGAAAATGAATCAATATTAACCCCCACTAGGTTAAACCCTCTCAACAGAGAAGAAGCAGAAAACAGTTCTTTATTTAGAAAAATAGAACACTTAAGACCATATTTTTAATTCCACTCTAATTAGTATATATTAAAGGTTTTATAACAGTATTTTTCTTTGTGTTTTATTTATTCAAATGTTCAATTTATTCCACAACTCAAATTGTCCAAATGCAACAGTTCTTGTTGACAGATGAGATAACTCAACCATGTCTTCTTAATGGTGATGAAAGGAGCTACTGCAAATGATGTGTAGTAGTAGCCTCTTCCTCTTTGTCGTCCTGATATTGATTGTGTGATGGAGGACTTGTGTCCTTGATGAAAGCAGAGGGTGTGTTACTCTCGCTGTTCTGCTCCAGAACAGTTTGTAGGTGACGTCTCGAGACAGTGGAGAGGAGCCACTCCCTCAACCTAGGAATAAACGTCCAGCAGCAGAACCAGATCCAGGACGGTCAGGATGAGCAGCCATGTGCTGCGACCAGCTGGTGGCTGATCAAGAAAACACTTCTCTATACTTTTGATAACACAAAAGTTATCAAATACTTTTGATAACACAAAAGTATAGAGAAGAGAACAGAGAGAGTGCAAAGAAAATGGTTGAAAAATTTGGTTAAAAATGTGTACATGGAGAGCGCTAATTGACTTCATCTTGTTAAGGTTTGTAGATGTCTGAGCCTTCAGACAGCTGAGATTTATTTTATTCTTCAGAGGTGCATACCCTCTTTATTCTGTTAATTTAGTTTGCTGAATACTCTGGACTTTGATTATCTATGATACAGTCATCAGAATGTTGGTCTAAAGTGAAAGTAGTCCATTTGTTCTAACCCCTCTGGCACCCAACATGCTGTCATTTACAAGCAGAAGAAGGTTTAAAGTCTTAATTATAGGGAAGGATTTGTGTTTTCAGTCAGCTGCACTGAAGCAGCACAAAAGCTTTAAATGGTTGTAATTCAGTGTAAAAAGGAATAATGGTTTTATTCAGGCATTATGGTGTTTTTCCAATTCTCACATTTTCCATATATTTCTAGTGGCTTCAGGCCTATAGGAAAGAGTAAAAGAGGGCACCAGATTAAAACCTGAAACCTGTACCGGATATTCTATAACAGTAAATAATTTTATTATATTATATTTTAACAGTTTCAGCTTTTGTAGTAAAGCCTGGTCCATTAGCTCGTGAGATTAATTCCTTCTTCCCTCTCCTCTTTTCCAGCAACATGTTTGACTCCTTTCCTCGTCTCGACCCACCGCCGCCAACAGGAAAGAAGCGCGTCCCTCGAGCTCTGAAAACGACCCAGGACATGATGATCTCCTCTGACCCTGTGGTCACCTCGCCAGAGCCGGCAGATTCTCCCCCTTTCCTGCCCTCCCCTGAAGAAACATCTCAGGGCCCCAACGAAGAGAGGAAGAGTGAGAAAAAGCTACAAGGAGGCAGTGAGGAGCAGGAGGAGAGGTCGACAGAAATCACAGAGCCACCCAGTCTGGTGGAGAACAAAGCCAATTCAGAGACAGAGGAGACCAAATCCACGACTGATGAAGTCAATGATGGGGAGGAGGAAAAAGGGAGCCCAGAAGGAAATGAGGAGGAACATCAACACCAGCTTCAGCTCTCTGTGCCAGACCTTATCAACAAGGATCCTCCTCCAGAGTCCCGAGCCAAATCCTGCGACGTCTGGCAGAGAGCACCCTCGCCAGACTCCCGCCTCTCCTCCTCTCCGATTTTGGGCAAGGCACCCTGCCGCATCAGCCTGGGGGAGGACGTCCTGCTTGGTAACGGCGCCCCCTGCAGTAAAGGCTCAGGTGGAGGCACTGAGGAGGCAGAGCCTCATCCAGACCTGCTGTCCTTTGAGTAACTCAGATTTTTACTGTGGCTTTTAAATGTATCACCCACTCTGCTTTAGTTTAGGACAAAGGGAAGAGATGCTTTTCAGAAGCAAGGCAGGCTTGAAGACCTGCTGCTTTTCAAACTTTATATTAGCTTTTTGAACAGTTTCATCACTGGTTTGAGGTCAGTCAGACTAAATAAATTATATATTTTATGCATAAAAATACACAGGAAAAGACTGGCTGTTTGCCATTATTTTTGGCTCATGATGCAAAAATAACAAACAGTTTCAGTTTTAAAAATAATAAAGTAAAGAAAACAATGTTCATATTCAATTAATTTTTTTTTGTAACTTTGGCCTTTAAGAGTTCCCTGTCTGCTTTAATAATGTAATGACAACCTGATTATGTATTAATGAATGTATTTAGTGTGGTGATATTCCCTTTAGATGGGTTAAAGATATATAGATATGAACAAAACCTTAAAATCCTTGAAAAATGCACCATCTTTTTATGCATAAAAGGGTTTATTTTTTAAGGGTGTTGCTAAGCTGCTGCATTAAAGCCAGTTAAAAACTGCAAAAAGTATATATGTTAAATAGAAATATATATTTTACATTTCGTAATTTCAAACTACATCGTAAAGGTTTTTTTTTTTTTTTTCTTGTGCAGTTGTTTATAGCAGTCTGGAAAACATGATGAGAAAAACCAAACAGGAAGTGAAAATTAAAGGTTTAAAAGGATGTGTTCGAGATTGAACAGGTAGGGTGAATATCACTGTCACAGCACAACTGCAACCTCCGGTTTATATAAAGCAATCATTCTGAATCAAAGTTTTTTTTTTTATCTCCACTACAGATGATTTAACTCTCCAAAAGAAGCTTTTTGTGTGAGTTGTCAGTAACACAGTTAGTTATTTTCAAAACTTGTGCAAATCAAATTGCACATTTTTGCCTGCAACAGGTGTGTCCAAAGTGTTGCCTCTTGGCACACATGATTGCGTGCAGCCCATGTCCACCGTTGAACAATGATACAAATTATGACATTTTTTTTTTGACAAAGATGATTGCAAGAAATCAAGCTACGATTTCTTTGAAACTATAAACCTTTTTTGAGCAGGGCAAACTTGCAAAATTTGACTTCTTTGTCTTCAGGAAAATAATGTGTGTTTGTTTTAATGTTAAGCAGGTAAAAGTTTTTAATTTCACAATAAAACGTTTTGCCTGTAAAAACATTCTAGTATTTTCAACCAGGTGCTTTTGGCCCACATGGCAAACAGTTTGGACAGCACTGTTCTAATATATCTAGCACTGAGAGGCGTTTTAATCACAAATTGTTGTGTTTTGTTCCTGGATTCTGCCACAAACCAGACTGAATATGTGAAGTTGTGTAGAAATCTCACTCGTCATTTAAAAATATTAAATCACCAATGCCTTAATCTGTAAAATATGCATCCTCTAAAACATAACATAAATAAGATGACTATTTTTAGGACTAAAACAAATTTAACATATTTGACTGCATGAGCTAAAATATGCTGATATACTGGAACTGTATTATTGAAGTAATTACCGGTCTGTGGAGCTTGGATGTGCAAAGACAGGTTGTTCCACATATTAGCTGGAGCGACTAAACATCTGTCCAGGCTATAAATCTGTTTTCTTCCTTCCACACCCAATAAATTAATTAGTCGTCAATACTTTAATGAGAAGCGGATCAGTTTGGTGTGCCTCTCTCCAGAAACAAAC
This sequence comes from Poeciliopsis retropinna, assembly GCA_010277075.1. NCBI lineage: Eukaryota > Metazoa > Chordata > Actinopteri > Cyprinodontiformes > Poeciliidae > Poeciliopsis > Poeciliopsis retropinna. The sequence goes on from VMRM01000003.1 coordinate 8,689,743, forward strand.
GAAGAAAGGTTGTTTCCCTGCTCGGACCTGTAAAGTACGTGACTTCATATTCCATCACCCTACAGATGGAGACGGGACTGAAAGACGTCTGAATGGAGTGTTTTTAGAAAAGTGATGAGGGGTTTCTGTGCTAAAGAGAGGGCAAGGTAATGAGCTGTCAACAGGAAGGGATGAAAGAGGTCTCTTTTTTATTCAAGCGGATCCAAAAGTGACAGACCAAAGACGGAAATTAACAGCTCAGTCAGGCAGGTTGTTTTATCACTTTTTTTTACTTGTCAGAGGAGAAAAAAAGCAGTAATATGGAGGAGTATTTTTTTGTTGTTGTTGCTTAAAAAGATGAAAGCCAAAGTGTGAACTTTTCAACCATTTCTTTGTGGATGACGTCCGTGTCTTTATTTTTCAAAAGGCAGATGCTGACTCAGGTGCTTGTTACACATGAGTTGGCATTGAGAGAAGTTATTAAGCCTTAATTCACACCTGTTTGTTAAAGCAGGTAGATTGGGGTCTGGTTGCCGTGGTTACTTTAACACAAATCAAGCACTAAGACGGAGAAACCTGTAATTTTCTAACCTTGCATTCTGAAGCTGTTCTGCAGATTTCTGCTTCTGGGTTTTGAGGCATGTTTGTTTAACACCTGGAAATGTATTTTTTTTTTGAGGAGCGAACTAACGTGCAGAATGCCATAAATTTCCCAGAAGAAGCTGAGACCAAAAGCGGCACCTGCTGAGAATGAGATGAATGTGTTGCTCGTGCTTATGAGGAAAAAAGCAAGCTTTGTCTCTGTTTTTTTTTATTATTTCTGAATGTGTCTGAGGCACTGAACTGTAACCAAGCAGCTGAGGCCTCCTCTGCGGTTCTGAATCATGTTCCTTTTTTTTTTTTTTTTTTTCAGGAAAATTACTCAGAGCTGCAGATGTTTGAGTAGAAAGCACTCCAAAAAAAGAGAGATATTTTTATACATATCTAAAGAAAAAAAATTTGCTTTAAAGTTACGGGCAACTGAGTCTTTGGGTATGTAAATATCATATCCAGGTTTTTGACCATTGCCTGTAGGGATGCACTACATGCACAAGTCTTAATAAGTACCTTATTTTTTTATTGCAGAATAAGACAAACTTTTTTGTAATATTTGAAATGGTTGTGATCTGTAGTTTCTAGGCTTCTGAACATTTTCCTAAAAATAATTATTTGAACTTTTGCTACTTTTTCAGCCAACATTAGCCTATTAATCATGACCAATAAATGATAGACTTAAAAAGGTTGTTAATATCAAGCGATAACCCAGCAGTGTGTTGACAGGGCTTTTTCTTACCAGAGGCCTGCATAAATACAAAATTGCTTCCTATCATTTAACAGAATTTAAAACTTTGATCCATTTGGATTGTCATGGATCTTTTTTTTTCTTTCCAATAATTTTTTGTCTTCTTCTGCTTTGGATTATACATGACATCAACAGCTAAAATATCTTCAGTTAGAGTGATTTTGCATGTTATCAATTTGGATCTCTTCGCGGTAACATCCAGTCAGTATTTCCACATCACAGTGAGTCTGTTTGCTTAGTCATATCTATTTTAGCTATGTGGAAAAACCTCATTGTGGGGAGCATCTAGCCAATTAAATCTGGTTTGCATCACAAGCTCCATCCTGAAGGTTAAGGAAAGTATAAAGTCATTCAGGGTTTCTGTGCAGCGTTGATATTTATACAATTTACTATTAGCATGTTTAGAATCTGCGTATAAAAAAATATAACTGAGTATGTTGATGCATCTTTCCATACTTAGATATGTTTTTTTAATTGTAATAAATGTGTGAACAGCAATAATGGTGGCACCATTTCAAGAATTAACTATTTCATTATTTTGACATATGAAAGTATTTTTTTAATAATAATAATTGTCATTTAATATTTAGTAATGCATCAGTCTAGGATCAGGTTTTTTTTTCCATCCTAAGCCATTAGACCGCATCATTCTAATTTGAATTTTACCCTTTATATTTCAAGATCAACTGTCATCATAACAAAACCAGTTTGAGGTTTAATTTTCTTCATATAAGTCGATGAAATTATAATCCTAAGAAACTAAAGCTATGCTTTCTTGAGATAATAACCGAAATAAACCATTGTGACAGGTCAACCTAACATCTTGTCATCTTAATATGACTTAATTTTATGACAAAAGGTCTATCAAACATAAAACAGTTTAAATCTTTGACAATTTAGATTTTCATAATTTCAAGATAATGATAGATAATCAAAATAAATTCATAACATTCCGTAATGTCAAGATAATGATAGGTAATCAAAATAAATCCATAGCAGTCCATAATTTCAAGATAATGAGAGGTAATCAAAATAAGTTCTTAACATTCCGTAATTACAAGATAATCATAGGCAATCAAAATAAGCTCATAACATTCCGTCTTAAGTTACTGACTGAAAACCAGCCAACCCATGTACATTTACAGTGTATGAACTTTCCCAAACTTTCATGGGTTTGCACTTCACAGTTACTACAGTTATATTACATACTTCTGCTGCTTTAAATACCTGGAACACATTGATACTAAACTTCAAACACTTGACAAAATAATCAAAATCAGATGCAATGTTAGATCTTAAAGGTCATGATACATTCAAACAGATGTGTCTGGGTGGGGGTTCAATTTCCACTTCTTTTATTTTTTAGCCTCACCAAACACAACACACTGCCATAGACAAGGAAAAGAAACTGATTAGAATGAAAATGATTTGAGTGAAAGAGCAAAAACATGAAATCCTGGAGAGGCCTTTTTGAAGACCAATTAAGAAGTTACAAGAAAGTTTGTAAGCTGTATGTTGAAAAATAAGCCAAGGTTAATTTTACAAATAACAGCTGGATAATGTATATAATGAGCATATGCACAGCAAGAGAACGTCAATAAAAACATGATAAGCAGAATACTAAAGTGCTTGTGAATTCTCTGAGTTGAAATTAGAGACAGAGCCCTAAGCCTGATTTTAGTGAGAGCTTATTTAAAAAAAACAGTACCTTTTCTGGGATGCTTGCGTTTCCTCTTCCGTATCTTCCGTATTTTAAAAAAAATTAAAAATCAAGTTTGTTATAATATCACAAGATTGATGTTATGCTTGATTCTCTTTTTATGAAATTACCAAAATGATTGTCTGATGTTTGTGTTGCAGTATATTTTTATGCCTATTTGGATCTGAAAAAAAAAAAAACCCAAACATTTCTTGTGATTTTCTTGTCTAATTTAAGATGACTTAGCATAAATAACACACTAACATAATCAACAAAAGATAAGGGCAAAATGACACTACATAGGTGTTTAGAAGACCTGAACTCTGTTTCTTTTTTTGAAAATAGTAAATTCTTTGAAGACATCAAGCATTCTGCATTTACTTAAGTCTGTAAACCACTAACTTTATCATTTTTGTTGAAGGAACAGTAATGTACAATTTTTACCAAAAGTTTCTTTTCCTAACAACAAATGAAGAAGTTATAGAATGTAGTTTTTATTTAGTTATTTACTTTGTTTTTTTAATGTTGAAATTGTATGTTTTGTCTCTGTAAAGCCAATCTGCATAATTCCAGTTTTTATTGATGAATGAAGGATGCTCGGTGCAACACATGGACTTTTTAATTCCAAGTGACTGTTGAATGTTTAAAGGAAACTTCAGATTTTTTATCTTTAAACTGTTGCTAATTAAGTAATTTTTGTTTATCAAGCAAAAGATGAAACTGGATGATTTTCAACTTGTATTTTCCCACTATACTTGTTATAAAGAGGAGACATAATAATTTCCTACAATCACTGTAATCTTATAAATTTTTATTTAACCATGAAGTCTTTCTTATCCGTTTGTGTCCTTTTTAACATCAAATGAGGTTTTTTTTCCTCATATTCCTTAAAATCCTATTCCATTCACTTAAAAAAACGTAGGAGTGTAAAACAATGAAATAGTCATCATGACCTGATTCTGAAAGTATTTACATCCTTAAATAAAAACTTTATCGAAGCACATTTTGATTTAATTTAATCTTTGATTCTTTCTGACTTCTGCCAACAGTTATAGTAAATCTGATCAACCAGAAATAAAGCTCAGCTATCCAAGATAACAATTTTCTCCAGACATTTATTTTGTACAGTCATCTTCCTTCTCATACCATAAAATTCAGCCAGTAGCTGTGCTGCATTTCTAATACTTACACGTCGCACCAAACTGCAACCAGGTCACAGAACAGATGGCAGACAAAAGTTTTATGTGATACTCATGAAATATCACACAATCTCAAAAACAGACACAAACCAGAAATTGTATGACAATTGTCACATTATACCAGGGAAAGGTTTTGTAACTATTATGATCTCATTTATGTCACCAAAATCTGTAATTGTAGGAACATCAACTCTGCTTGCACATTTCCTGTTACGACGAAAGCTCTGTGCTCCAAACTATGTCAGTCTATAACACAGATAGCTCCTTGTCTAATGTGTCTCCATTTTGTTTCTTTTTTTATATTTTCAAACTCGCGAAGCAATTCAGAAACCGACAGTGTCCTGATGTTTAATTCATCTGTTTGTCCTAATTCGTGGAAATCCCGCTCTTCCCCTTGGCACATGTCGCTGGCCCTCTTACTCTGCCGAAATGAGTTTGGAGCCCTACGGGGGTGTGAAGAAGAGATGGAGATGATTGCGAAATAAGAAGCTTTATTTACCTCCCTGCAACATTAGAGCTGTAAACAACCAATCAGGTCTTGTCTCCTGTTTAATGACTCAAACATGATGCAAATATTGATTCTCTACAAAGGAATCTGGGCCTCTATGCATAATGAATATCAAGTATTAGCTGAAAAGCCGATGATTATACATCTTTGTTTGTTTTGAAATTATTTTCTGGGATAATTCATACAAACAAGAGCTCTGTAGTACAAACAGTAAGCGCTAATGTCCATTGCAAATTAAAAGTTTTCAAGTACAATAACTATTCATATATCCAAAAATGTTAAAAGTTTCAACACAAGTTGACAAAAACATGTTGAGATTCAGCCAATGTAGATGTACATCATAATGTGATTGTTGTTTTTTCTTTTTAATTCTTGTGCTACATGGTTAGAATCTGTGGGAATTTTAAGCTGTTGGGTATTTTAAAAACATCACAGCAGTTCAGCCTTTCAGAAAATCAAACACATCTCTTCAGACATGTCCTGTTGCAACAGAGCTATGAGTGATGCCTTTGCTACATGAAATTTAAGACCAACTAATCCTTTAAATTTAATCTGGTTTCCAAAACAAACTAACCTCCACCATAAGTTTTTCAAAACCACTCTATTCTCACTTGGGTTCTGTCGTGTGAATAAATTTTGATCCTGTAGTTGTATTACTGAAGAAAACAAGGGCATATATAAGTGGTTTTTAATCTATCTCACAGCAATCTCGACCTGCATGTTTGCCAGCACATTAATCAATGCCAGTTGGCAGGATTGAGTTATTATCAGGTTTATTGATCTGCATGGGGAGAACTTCCAGCTCCGTGTTTCTGTCTGTTTATACGGACAGATTACAACAACCCAAACACACTCAGTTGTGCACCATAAATTCCTAAAACATTGACAACCAGCAAGGAAAAGCTTAATCTAATTAGATGCTATTGCTTATCTACAAACCCAGTGCCACACGACATGCCTACAAAGTTCTTCAGTTTTTTTTTCCAGTGGACTAATCTATTGATTGAAAAAAAAAAAAGAGCAGCTAAAAAATCTTTCATCAGATTAAAAATGTCAAACTTTGAATATATTTATATTTTCTGCTGGAAGACTTTATATCTTTGAATTATTAGAAGTGAAAATTCCTTCTGAGGGTCAAGAATGTTTTTCCAAATATTTTACACCAACCTATGTTTTCTTATTCCCAATTAATTCTGATTTAGAAATGTTCCTGTATTTTTACACAATGCCTCTGCATTGTGAGGACTGTTTATTCATTCCAGCCCTAGCAGGCGCAGTCATCAGGAATGAATCCACTCACTGGATCAGTTTCATTCTCCATGCATTAGGATCGCTAAACTCTCAGAATCATCTTTTTGAATGCACAATTGAAGCTTTTAGAACTTCTTTACACTAGAGTCTTGTGTGTTATGTTTGCTTCCCTTTTTATGATGTCTATGCGCCTAATCTAGCCAAAATTTGAGTAATTTATTTCTGTATTTTATTTTATTTTTTACCTGGAACAAGTGAGTACTTGCCTAATATTTTTATCTTTCCATAGTAATTTATTCTTTTTGTGTCATCATTTTGCAAATAATTTTTCATTTACTAAGCCATTCCCGCCCTCTTGTGGCTATTTTTGGTATACATAGTTATATATGTGAACGTTTACTGTTTAATAATGATTTTCAGAAACTCATGCCTTACAAGGTCCTTTGAGGAATTTTGCTGTTTTGCACAGGTTCTTTACCATCTTGATTAATTATATAATTTGCTATGTTTTGAGCCTGTTTTGTTTGCAAATTGCAATAGTCCTGTCTTTTTATCGCCACATCCACTTATTGATTTGATAGATGTGCATAGCTGGATAGGGTTTTTGATTTAGTTTGATATTTAACATTCCTTGTGTTCCATCAGTCCAAATGTCAGTGTAGTGCAAAAATAATAAATTTAAAGGATTTTAGCCAAATTGTGAAAATGTATCTATAAATTTGCAGGAAGAGACAGAAATCCCAGTCTATTGGTCGGTAGGTAGAGTGAGATTTATTGAAGAAGAAAAAAAAAAGAAAAAAGAAGAAGAACCTGGATTCAAATCATGTCCTGGTTGTGCTCTTGCAGGGATTCATCTTGCTTTCAGACCAAAAAACATGAGAACTAGTGAAAGTCTGGCAAGAGAACAAAACATGTGACAAGAACCAACCACACCAAGTTGGAAAATACCCCAACAAAAGAGACAACAGGTGAATAGCGGTCAGAGTGCCCTCAGTTTTGAGAGTCAGTAAACACTCAATGGTGAATAAAGTAAACTAGCAGTCAAACAGCACCCATTAAAGAATGTTTTTTATTTACCATCTCAAAAAACAAAATGCATAATTTAGATGGTCATATTTTCCCGTACTGTTTTGTGGCTTCGCTTTTGTACAGTGAGGCTGCTGAACTATCCTAAGGCAGTCAATATTATGAGTTGTAATCTCAAAGGTAGAACTGCTTCTTATACTGTTGGAAATAGGAGTCTGAATAAAAAATACATTTTAAACAATTGTGTACTTGAATTTTAAGAAAATACATCTAACGTGACAAAGACACACTGTGAAAACTGGTGGAAGAAAATGTATTCATTCAGATCCAGTTGAGGTGCAGGAATCCTCACATCCACATCCCTGCCCACACTTCATGTCCCTCTGCTCTTCCTGTTCTTTGTCTGCCGCTCATAAGATGGATGACTTCAATAACAGCAATTGCTTCTCTCTCCAACAACTAAAGTGCCCATTTGGCTCTCACGGTGGCATATTTTGTTTACTTGGCTGAAGTGGTGTGATGATCTTCCTCCATCTTGTTTTCACCTCCACGTTCTTGCTGCTGTCAGCGAGCCGTTTCATACTTTCAGAGACCCGAAACTGTCTTTTTTTTTTATGGGAACACGTAGTCAATAAACCTCCTCTGAATAAGAATGAATTTAGAATGAAGGAAAATTTGGCAGGCAGTCTGTTAACTGAGGGGACATTAGTCTATAAGGGCTTCAATGTCCTTAAAACAAGTAGTTTTATTTCCTCTGAAGGAAGGTCAGGGAGATTTGCATGATTGCATCATATGGTTTTCTCTTACCCACAAATTGTTCATTGGAGGAAAAGAAAACATGCAAATCAGGGGTCTTATAAAATACCTTAAATGGATGAATAGACATTCTTAATAACTCTGTTTTGTGGCTGTAGGTTCAATCTTTTTCCCCTCAACCCTGCTCCAGCATATCCAATGTAGTTCCATATTTCACCAGCAGGTGTCAAACTCAGCTTCCAGTGTTTCCTGTTCCTCCAGTTCACACACACCTTTCCACAGAAAAAACGCCAAACTTCAGGTTAGTGGATTACATTCTTCTGCTGCTGAGTAGTCAAGCTCAAGAGATTTTGTCAAAATATTAATAGAGCAACACATTTTCTGCTTTAATATGAGCAGCATAGCAGTAGACAGAAGTGTACTCAAACTTTTTGTTTATTTATTTTGGGCAGGTTAACTTTCAGTAGATGTACAGCATCTGCAGAAACTGGATTGGCTCATGTTACCACATATACACATGAGAAACAGAACTGGGATGAACAGAGGGGTCTGCAGCTGCCCACAGTGCAGACACCTCCTGTGGTAGACATGCTCACCAAGATGCTCCAGAAGCTTTGAGCTGCCAGACTGGAAAATGGAAAATACATTTTCTGCTGATGCTTTTAGATTAGATTCATTCACCTCAAAATCAATAGAGAAATGCATAAAGCATTTAGCTGAAATGTGTAGCATTTAATGGAGTGGAAGACCAGAGCAGCCTAGGATCCCAACAGAACCTTCCTGGAGCTGACAGACTTCCTGGAGTGTCATAAAGTGGCTCATCAGGCCAAAGTGGCCCAACCTGTTTATAACTTGATGACCGAAAGCTGTTGTTCCTACTATAATTCACGTATTTTTCCCATAGTGTTTCCTATAAGTCAGTCATGTGTCTACTTTCCATTCTAGGTGTGTTTATAAGTAATGAATACTCTTTTCATGTGTTTCAGTGAAAAGCAGTAACCTCATGCAGCGAAAGACAGATAGAGGTGAGTGTCAAATTAGTCATAAAACCAGTGTCAAAATCATACGATTGTTGCAATTACTTTAAATCGTACAAATTTTCTAATATTTAAAACTGAAAACAGACGAAGCAATTTTACCATCTTGTTCATAAATGATGGTGTCAAGAGACTTTTTATTTTGACACTTTGGCATGAATATTTGCTTTTGAGAAATAAACTATCCACAAGTTTAGTTTCAGATGATTAATCTCTCCTATGCTTTGTAGCCCATAAATAAAAGTTAAAGTACACCTAAAATAATTTTAGTCCCTCAAATGTTCTACAATTAAAAGCATGGAACTCATGTGGCAACAAAAACATGGATTCTATAACTTAAGTTTTATTGTGTCTCTGAACCGTTAACCATTGATGACATGGTGCATTCATGTGTGTTTTCAGTTGATCAGTTTGAATAAAATTTACCAAAACAGTTTAAAGAAACATAGTTTTTGTAAAGAATTAAATATAATTTCTGAAGATTAATGTAACAAAGATTATAGTTGGAAAAAGTAACTGATTTGAATATTCAAACATTGTTCTAATAATCAAGTGTAAATCATTGTACCAAGCAGTGTAAACCCAGGTTACTCAAGAGTAGCAGAATCATAGTTTTCCATTATCCAGTTTAAATAGTTGACATTAGACTGGACTGATCCCACATAATATATGGGATATTAGTTGTTGATTTGCTTACATTATCATAACACAATAACTTCAGTGCAAGAATTGCTTTATTGTCAACTGTTGTCACAATCAGCAGAGAAACGGGGAGTGATGAAGAGTTGCTGCTGAATCAAATTTTGTTGAATGCTGCTACATCCACACTCTGAACCTGAAACAAGCAGGAAAGGAGGGGAAAAAATTCAGTGAACTGCAGATTGCTTGTAGATAAACTTCATATTTTGGCCACATGATGGCAGCAATGGACTAATACAGCTGATTGTATTGACTTATATCAAATTTCCATAACAGTACTATTTCCAGCTGAATACTAATTACAGAATCTACTGAGAGGATGAAACTGACTCAGTTACTATTAAAGTAAAATCCCACACCATAATACTTACAATTCAGTTCAGAGGAAAAGTAGATTTTTCTTACAATCAACCAAAATGAATATTAGAGCTAAAATTAAGGTTTACATTTTAAAGTTGAAATTGCTTTCAGGCTCTGGATCAGGTGCACTGATCCATGTACACAACAATTACACCTACTGACAAAAGAAATTAAACTGATGACATTTAAAGCTAATCTCAGCTATATTTCTGGAAACCCGTCTGCAACATCTTTAAGCGCCCTGTCTGCAAACATGAGACCAATCTACAATGTAGCTGAAATTATTTTTATTTTAAAGACAGTTACCAGACAGTTAGCAACAAGCTTTAAGTCTGAATTTGGCACTGACTCAATGAGTTGAGTCAGCTTTGTGATCCCAAAAGGTCTAATTTTGGGATTAGCTTAACTGTCACCTTAAAATACAAGGTCACCATATCCATCTTAATTCAATTTGTGTTGATGAAGAAAACCGAACATTTTTTAGCTTTATGACAGTAAACCTCTGAGTAATTGTCTTTTTTTTACTTAGACTTGTTTAGAAAGAAAGAAAACTGAACTGAAACATAGTACTGGTAATAAAATAAATCAATGTACTTACATAGTCTTCAAACTTGGTGATCTCTTCCTCCAACAAATCGGTTCCCACCTTGTCGTCCTCCACCACGCATGCGATCTGGAGCTTCTTGATGCCATAACCCACAGGAACCAGTTTGGATGTTCCCCATAACAGGCCGTCTGCCTGCACCGAGCGCACACACTCCTCCAGCTTCGCCATGTCCGTCTCATCGTCCCACTACGGCAAGCAGGAAAGAACAAAGTTAAACAGAACATGAAGTTGGCCTGTGTTTTATAAATAAATTGCAGTTTAGGGTGAGAAGTTTAGAGAATCTTACAGGCTTAACATCCAGCAATATTGAGGACTTGGCGATGATAGCAGGTTTTTTTGCCTTCTTCTCTGCATATTCCTTCAATCTCTGCTCTTTAAGTTTCTCTGCTTCTTCGTCTTCATCACTACCAAACAGGTCAATATCGTCTTCATCGTCGTCTTCCTCCTGTTTAACTGGGGCACTGGCCTTCTGCTGGACAACAGTGCCCTGAAGAAATTAAGTGAGAACTTGCACTTTATGATGACAGATCACCAAATGGTCAGCATTCACTCACATTTGTGTAGGGGACGGAGGCAGCACGAGTCGGGGTCACTGATGCTGGGTGTTTCTCAAGAACAGCAACTCGACATTCCAGTTTGGAGAGCGCTGCTCGTAGGTTGTCTACCACTGAAAACAGGATCCCATTCACAGAATTATGTATATGTAGTCTGGATAATGTTAAATGTATAATGAAAAAAATTTAAGTAAAAGAAAAAGCACAATTGACATATTCCTTCTTTGCACTAACATCACAGATATTCACAATAACTAAAAAGGGATGTTTATCATCATAAACATCATGCAGAAATGAACTATTGCTCTTTTTACCAAAGTTTTGCAAAATATGTCAAACACTTGTATTCTACTTAAATTAGTTACTATGCCAAAAGAAATGTCATATCGCTTATGATTTAGCTTTTAACAGAACCAGACTGTCAAAGTAAGTATTTCATAATATATAGCCAAGACTTCAAAAAATACGTAAAAATGGAAAGGATTACACAGCATTACATATGCGTTATTTAAATCAGTTCTGTAAATTGTGATGCTTTTATTTTTGTGAAACATTGTAAAAAGAATGTTTATGTTTTTATTGTTATATTTTAAACCAGTTTTAGAACTACAGGTTCCATTTAAAATCCTGATTTAATAAGGTATAGAGGACACAAAAACTTTGAAAACATCTTTCTTAAAAACTTTATTTATCAACAAGAAAATTTCTAAAGAAATTTAAAACAGGGCCTTCCAGAGACCCAGCATTCTGATGCTGAAAATTAGCATCAATGCTAAAGTAAGCTACAATGTACTCAATGACATGGGAAGCATGTTGAGCAACATCGACTTACTCCATTCAGTATGTTAAAATTAATGTATAAACTAAAATGCTAATGTTAGTCTAGATTATGCCAGTTGCATGTGGGGTACAACTGGCATGTTGTCTTACATCGACTTCCTCTACTCAGTGTGCTAAACATGGCTAATAAATATACAAAATAGCTAAAAAGCTGATTTTAGGGAAAAGGCTACTGCTAATTTGGGCAGTACCTGCTGCTAATAGGAGCAGTGCACTGCTAATGTTTATGCACTGCCTTCTGATTTTTAGATTTACGAAAGTAAAATTCAGATGTTTATTTCATGGCACTTAGTTACCAGAAAATGTGCTCATTTCTTGGCAACAGATTAATAACAAATATTATTGTTCAAAAAACATAAGACTGCTTCTTTTAAATAGTATTTCTTTTGAAATACTATTTATGTTAATACCTAACAAGAATTGTGCAGTGGTAAATTTTTCAGAAATGTGATATGATTTGTTTTTTCGGTTTTTTTCTTGTCACTGGTGAAAATATAATAAAATAGGCATTCAACGCAAAAGTAAAAATCTGACCTATACTTCATGGCGGATCGTTACCAGAAAACAAAACAATTGCTCATCTTTTCATACCAAATTAATTATTGTTTATAAAATATAAGCTCTTTTGAAATATTGCTTATCTGCTTAGACACAAGAAACATACAGTTAGTAAATTTTGCATAAGTAAACATCAGATGTTTACTTCGTGGCTCTTGGATACCAGAAAACGCAGGCATCTCTTAGCAACAGATTAACAACAAATGTTATTATTGAAAAGACATACAATTTTTACTGCTCTTTTGAAATACCATTTATGTTAACAGTACTTAACAAGAATTGTGCAGTGGTGAATTTTTAAGAAAAGTGAAAATATATATATGTTGTCATTTGTGGTAAATATATTATAAAATGACAAACCTTGAAATTCTAAAATATATGGCTGATCTTTTAAAGAACATATTTTCTGTAAAAGAAAATTGCTTTAATTGTGACGGTTCAAATCCAAATTCAGCATAAAGCCTAGAGCTATCCAAGTAGCAACATAATAGATTCCAAGCATTAAAGACAAGAAACTGTAAACTGATGACTGTGGATGACAACCAACCTTTGTGTAAACTCTGGTTCTCCAATTCGAGGCTTTTGATGCGAGAAATGATTTCTCCCTGATCACCTGCACTGTTGTTGCAGCTGCCGGTGTTCTGCAGAGGTACAACATTTAAAAAACAGAGAAATGTGTTACTATTCAAACAAAAGTTATTCAACATGACAGCCTCTTTAGCAAAACAAAGACTGGAGAGAAATGGGGTATATATGGAAACAGACAGAAAAGCAACATTGATAACCAGGTGCTACCACTTTGCAAGTCATCCACAAACTGAATTTGAATTCAGATTGATCAAATTTTGCTTGCTCAGACTACCTGCTGACGGCAGCAGCAGATGCTTCCAGTGACACACAAGACTCAGAAACTTACAGGATGAGACAGTTGGGTCAGGGAAGCTTGGGAAGACCCTTTGTTACTCAGCGTATTCTTCAGCTTGGAGGAGGGGAATGCAGGGTGGAATAAGGAAAGAAATAAGTGCAGGGAAATGGAAATGAGGCAGAGGGAAATTGAATGAAAAACAGAACGATGAAGAGAGGGAGTCTAAAAGCAAAGAAAAACCAAGTTTCAAGTTCGAATAAAAGAAAAACGTTTATGCAGGGAACAAAGAAAGCCATCAATAAATGATATGCTTTCAAATCTGCTCAGACAATGAAGAAACAACTTTTCTCAGAGATAAAGACACAGATGGTCATCAAAAATGTTAAGAATAAGTTTATTTTCAGTAGTTTGAGCCTTTTCAGACCAATTTTGCAGTAACAGTCTGGCTGAACGAGACGTGTTGCTGCAGAATCCTCAGCAGATTGTTTTCAAACAACAAAATGACAGAAAAGTCAAGCTCAAGAGATTGTGTCAGAATATTAATATAGCAATGCATTTTCTGCTTTAATATGAGCAGCATAGCAGTAGACGGAAGTGTGCTCAAACTTTTTGTTGTATTTAAAACATGACAGGTTAACTTTCAACAAACTTTATCTGGCAAAACTGCCAGATAAAGGTTTGAAAGTGTTTCTTTCTTGATCCAGCCGGCAGTCAGATGACCATGAACTTTCCCTTAGTAATGCAGCCAATAGCGAAGCCTCCTGGAAACTCCTGAAAACGCTCCATGAGTCAAATCCAATCTATCCTTCAGAGGCAGTAAGCTCTGCACATTTACTCTCATCTGAGTATTTTCTCATCTGCTCTGTGTCTTTATGCATTCAACTCCAAACATTTTGAATTTAGTTATTGTACTGCCAGCTTGATGTAGGACATGTTAAACCTTTACAATTAGCGAAGAAATTAAAGCTGGATATACATCTGAAACATTTACATGAATGAGTTTCACTTTTAAATTTGATAAATAAAAATACGGGAGCACAGTTTATCATTGACAACAAACAACAAGGCTGGTTTGTTTGTTTCATTCAAAAGTGATGACTACAAAGGTAGACTGGTTGAATGTTTTAGTTTAGGAATTGTATCAAGTCTTACCCCGGCTAGAGATTTCTGGATGTTTTCCCGAGCTCGAGCAATGTCCTGTAGGATGGCATTAGCTCCAACATCCTGCAATGAAAACAAGGAAATATTTGAGTCTTTTACTATGAAAAGATACTCAAAAAGAGCTGAGCTGAATGTGCACTTTTTAAGTCTTTCACAATGAAAGTGCCACTTTAAACTTGAACGCTGTACGGTCGAATTACAGCTTTAGGGCGTATGAGATGTTGGAAAGATAGAAAGTTGATTTAAAAAAAACTAAATCGACAGTCTGAGTGGGTTACCTGTATGTTTTGCGATGACCCGTTCATTTGCTCATAAAAGCGCCTTTCCGCCTCATCATAACGAGGCTTCTCAAACCATATCTTCTCCTGAGCCAAGAAGTCCACTGAGCTCATTTTTCTAAGAAAAAGGGGAAAAAAAAGGAATGTAGGGAAAAAAATGTCAGGGGATAAGAAAATTAACTACTACATTAAACTTATGATTTAGACTGTATCAAGTGTGAACTCAAGCATTTTATATTGCTTCCATACAACCAGACACCCCAAGTACAACTCTACAAATGCTGAAAGGAAGATGGCGGGAGAAACAATACAATTTTGGTTGAACTCAGGAAAAGAAAGAATAAAACAATTAGAAATGATTACATGATCTAGAAGGAATGAAAGAAACAAGGTGAAGGAAGAAAAAAAGAATTTGAAAGGAGGGAAAATTATAATGAAAAGTAATGAACGATGAACTGAAACATCTGGAGCGGTTCCATTCCCCCGATTTGGTCATACTTGTCCCTTTTAGGCGTCTTGGAGGACGCTGATGACTTTTCTGCCTCCGGCCTCCGATTCTTCTTCACCGTGCAGACTTTATCCAAACCACGGCTTTGAAAACGGTTCTCTGCAGCATCGTACCGCCACTTGTCCAGCCATACCGGCTCGCTGTCCGGGTTAAGGAAGAAGCACACGCCGGAAGGTTCTTCAATCTCAAGGGACTCAGCTGGCTCTTCTTCCTCCTGAATCGGATGAAGGGCATGAAAGACTTCTGCTTTACACTGCAGAACCAGCGGTTTCTCCTCCTCTGCCATGTCATCACTGTCCTCCTCCTCCTCCTCCTCCATAAGGCTTTGAGGGTGGTCACTTCCTCTGGTGGTGGGGGTGCAGATTTGCCTCTTGGAGGAATTGTTAGCATACAGATTCTGGTAAAAGGCTGCTTCGGCACGATCGTACACAGGTTTGTCGAGCCACACTTCCCTCAGCAGCTCGACTGGAATGCGTGGCAGCCCGTTAATCGACTGTCGAGAAGCCGACGTACCAGCTGCCTGTTGGACAACAGGGGTTGCTGGAGTCAGGGCTTGAGACTGATACCCTTCATCGGGTGTTCTGGAGGCGCCGGAGCAGTTAGTTGGAGGTGAGAGGTCAAGGGAGTTAGGAGCTGATGGGGGAGCAGATCCCTCAACAAAGCGCCGCTCTGCTTGGTCGAAAGTCGTCTTGTTGACCCATACTTCCTCCACTATGTGATGGCAAGCCACCTGATCAACATGGGGACATGCTGGTCTGGAGGAAGATGGAGCCACAGTGGATGGATTGCTTGAACGTTTCCCTGAGGACTGATGTGAACGGTTGGGCTTGGAGATCCGGTTAGCGAAGCTCACTAGCCAGCACTGGTAGAGGCTCTCAGCTTGTTCATAGATGTTGCGTTCAAACCACACACTGCCACATTCAGACTGCAAGCCCATCAATGCAGCCGGTTGCTCAGGCGACTGGCTGGTGTGTTTGTCAGACTTCTCTTTGTTTTTCACTTCATCTGCCTTTCCCTCAAGGTGGCTTCCGGGATTAGATGAGCGTTTCTTGCGGCGACGGCTTTTCCCACTGCGCTTTCCGTTTCCATTCAAGCTACCACTCTCTGGAGATGAAGAGGTTGTTTCTCCATTTCTCTGGCCTGGTTCTGTCTTTTTCCTACAACCCAGGTTGGTTTGATCCAAATGACTTTGGCTGGGCGGCTGATCATGCTCCGATTGATCCTTAACAGAGCACTGGGAGATCTTCTTGGACATCTTAGGGCAATTGTAGGACAAAAAGAGAATAACAGGTACAAGCTTTTGGGTTAGTTACAAAGGCAGAAAGACAAAGAAGGGTTCATTTTTAGGCGACAGATCATTAATGGCATATTTTCCAATCTAAAGGAAGTATACGTAAACTAGAAAGAATCCACAAGCAAGTCCTCAAAAAAAAAAAAAAAAAAAGCAAGCAACATGCAGACTAATCTGTTCATTTTGGGTATGAATTTGAGATCAGAATTATGGCAGTACAAGCAATCACAGAGCACTATAATAACTAATAGTTCAAGAAGTGGAGAGTTGACATGCAAAGGGTGACTACTTCTAGATCCTTTCCACATTGTCACCTTAAAACCACAAACTTCAGTGTATTTTAGTGAGATGTTTAGTTCCAGCATCATTCTGTGGAATTGCTTTTCTTCAGCAGTGAAAGAATTGATCAGATTTGATGAGCACAGCGATAAAGCTACAAAGCAATCCTAAAAGAAAATAAAGACTCCAGAAAAGTGGAAATTGAGGCAGGACATCAATAAATATATAGCCAGACCTATAGTAAAGAGTTTATATCAGAAGACTGAACTTCAGTCCCAGGGGGTTAGTGTCCTGCAACATGTACCCAAGTTGCACAGTATCCTGCTAATGACGCATTTGTTTGAACTAGGTACGATGTGGCAAAATGACAACTGAAAGTTTCAGGACTTTACATTGTGAGTCCTGGTTTAGAAGTCATCACTGCCCAGTCAAAGTTTAAAACTTCATGCAATTTAGAATCTGTGGAAGGACATGAAGATTAATGACAACATTCTTCATCCAATCTCACTGAGCCTGAAAGCAGAAGAAAAACCTAAAATTGCAAAACTGGAAGAGACATTGCTGCTCTTACGAGAGCAAAAGTTGGTTCTATTGGGGAAAAAAACAAACATTTCCTTCTACTCATAATTCTGCACTACTTTAGTGGTTGGTCTGTCACATAAAATCACAATAAGACACACAGAGATGTGTGGTTAAAACATCACAAAATGTGGAGGAGTCCATAGGGCCTGGACACTATTACAGTACACTACATATAAGGTTTAGAATAGCAAGCTATATCCACTTCATATAGTAACCTGTTCATAAGGTATGCAGGTTACTATATGAACAATGTAATAGAGATACAAGAGCATCCAAAGGAAAAACAATGTTCATGCAAATTTGTATAACAAATTATATATTATGTAAATCATGCTGTTTTATAATGCACAATAAAATTAGGCATTTACTCACTTACACAACATTAATATGGAGCTAACAGTAATTCCGTTTTGGAAAGTTCAGGAGTTTCACTTAAGATTTTTATGTTCTTAACTCACCTTCCTCTGTAAAGTTGTAGCTATCAAGCTATAAACAAAGTGAACCTCTCAACACGTTCTTTTCATCCAGTTAACCGCAAGCAAGTGAAAGAGAAAGTTAACAATCACCACCTTGTAAATTTAGTAACACAAATACATGGCATGCAAATATGTTAAAAAAGCAAAAAAAACTAAAGCTAAGGTCATGCGCAAGCCCAAAATCTATGTTTCAGACTATCCACATATACCATTCAATTTGACAGAAAGTGTTATTAGGGGTGTTTCGATATTGAACTCATGAGAACAAGACAAGGTATTACTTTTAAAAAAAATTCACATATAAAATTTATGCTGAATAGACTTTTATTAGGCATTTTTATGCATTTTCCAAAAATACAAACCAATGTATTTTTCTGATTTCTTGATTCTCTTCAAACCTTAAGAGAGTGCTTCAACTGTGCATGGGCTATAATACCACATTTACCATTTCCAAGTTGGACAAGCTGTGATTATGATGTAGCTCGACGTACCCAAGACGTCCAGCCTTTTAAGCAATGTTGTCTGCCTCCTTAGGCACTTACTGGTGCAAGACGAGTAATACCTGTTTATGATCTGCCTACCTTGACTAATATTCTCCATTAGCATTTGTTAGAGGTTATGCTTAGAAGTGCATATATTAACATTACCAAGAAACAACACGTTATATTTGCACTTCACTTGTGCCAGTGATTACTAAGCAGCAATTGAGCATTTAAAAGATAAGAAGTGAGAAAAAAGGGGATTTCAACACCCTAAGGGTTGATATAAGACACATTTAATATTAATGTCCAGCTGTGTACACACGCATTTCAATGAATTACAATAGAAATTTCAAATGTTAAATACAGCAAGTCCTTAAACACGGTGATGCATTTCAAATGTTTATTTTGATGAATATGACTTAGAGCTAATGAAAACCCAAAATTACATTTCTCAAAAACATAAAGATGACTTTGGCTTACAAAAAAGTATGTTTCTGTGCAGTTTATGTACGGAATACTTTGTCAGAGATTATTTTGCATAAATAGCTTTGCCAATGTAGCATGACACAGAGACAATCAGCATGTGGATCTGCTGATGAATAAAAGAAGCTTGTTGGCCTTCAATTTATCTATATATTTATCCTGTTTTCCTCTTGACAATTCTATATCAATTCCCTGTGGGATTTGGGTAAAATGCTGACAAATTACACTGTCAGCAGTCATTATTGGGCATGGTCAATAAATCAGTAGTATGGGTAGGCGCTAAACCCTTCTAATAGATGAATCAGCATCTTGATTATCAACAACACACAAAATCCTCTAAAATATTGGCTATGTCCTGATGGGTAGATGGGTGTCTGCTGAATACATCTATGTGTGCGAATTATTGAAATGCTGACTCAAACCGCATTCTTCTTAATCTTCCCAAAATACTTAAATCAGTTCTCCTTTCCATTCCTCTCAAGGTTATCACTGCTCCTTGGACGCCTTCTTCCTTCCACTAAACTTAGCATTAATTATCTTGGCAATAACGTGAAGAGTGACAATGACCATCTCTTACTCAACTGCGAAGTAAGTAGTCTTCACCATGATTGTGCAGCAAATACAATTTGTAAAATTTAAGTTTTCAGAGAAAAAGAATTTTGGTAGCTCGAAGCCTTATTTTTTTTAAGAAAAGCTTAACATTGCGCTTTGACCTGAATTACACTCATTCCGATGCACATGCCACATGTTTTATAAACTAAAACACATGTGTACCTACAAAATGAACAAAGGTCTGTCCTCTGATGCAGTAAAGATCCTCATCAGGGCTATCATCGTATAAAAGTGCGTATTGCTAACCTGAACATTAGCCATATTTTTCTGAGTGTCAAGCCGATGGGAATACTTATAATTAAGGGTAATTGTCTCCCTCTCGAACAATAATTCAAGTCATATAATATACCTTTTTTGTCATGTCAACAGCGACATTTAGAGAAGAACATAATACTGAACCAGCGGCCATTCACGCCGGTATTCGGAAGGCGTGCCAGCTAGCAACCTACTAGCCTCGGCTAACACCAGTCTTGATAACCGACTATTCTTCCCCATAAATACCCAGAGGTGACCAATTAACAAGTTCTGATGGCATTCCCCATACAGACCCCTGTCTGTCAGTCAGCGTCATCGTTACTTACTGCTGTGTTTTTGTTTGTTTTTCGGTGTAGCCGCAGGCCGGTGGGTAAAACGCGTGTTCCTCCAGCCGAGTGAGTGACAACGGGAAGGAAGAGGAGGAAGAAGAAGCAAGGAGCAGCAGCGGTTGTGTGAAATTGGAGGAAAGGGGGAGGTGAGTGTGTGAATCAATGATATCTCCACATGCTCAGGTTGAATTGATGCCAAACACAACTACAAACACCAGGGATGCCGCCGGGAATTTTAGGGGCATTCATTTTTCTATTGCCAAGGGCCCTAAAATATTTATTTATATATAAAAAAAACTAGTTTTTCCTTTTTTGTGGGATCTTCCTGACTGTCCTTGGAATTGCCCTAACTCTTCCCCCAAATATGGCACCCATGACAGACTCACAATAATTAAAAGTATTAGACTGTATTTTTTAACTGATAAATCACTTAATATAAGTGATTTCCAAGCTGGGGGACAAGTCACACCAGGGGCTCGGCTAGAAAGCTTGAGTGTTGGGCTGTTCAAAGGCTGTCATCATATTTGGGACCTATTAAAAGTAATGTATATCATACTGGAATATATTTATGGAATTACAATTATCTATCCATCCATATTACACTGCCTACCTCCAGCAATCATTGGGTGAGAGGCATGGTGCACCCTGGACAGGTCGCTAGTCCATCGCAGGGCAACTCGGAGACATGCAATCATGTAAACCCAAGCATGCCTTTTATTGAGAACTTTATAGTCACTAATTAACCTACCAGTTATGGACTGAGGGGGGAAGAAAGAATACCTGAAGAAAACCAATGGAGGATGCAAAGAAAGACAAGGCAAACTCCACCCAGAAAGACCCCAAGATTCAAACTCAGTACCTTTTTGCTACAAGGCAATAGTGCAGCCCAGTTAAAATTAATTTACAATAAATCATTGCAATACCCTAACTGTTTTGACCTCTTTTTAAATACTGAAACAGCAAATCCCTGCACACACATTCACATATTATCTTCACAAATCTGCAAATTACCAGGAAGATGCAGCATCCTGAGTCAAACTTTCCAGTTAAAACTAGTCAGCTACTAAATCTTTATCTCTGCACAGATCTATGTAAGAACAACATGGATGATTTCTTGACTGTTTTTCTTATGGCTTATGCACACATACATGAATCGTGCTTTCTTTTGTAGCATTGTATTATGACAGAAAAAAAAATTAAACGTATTTAAAAACACTCCTGTTTAGTGTAATTCGAGATTTCAGGAAAGGGATGAATGGACAGCAAGATTCAAGCTACAATTTTTTTTTCCTTTTTTTCAAAATTTTTCACTATCATATTTTCAATTAAATACTACAATTTTTAAACATTTGGTTAACAACATAAATTCTGTATGAAACTGTTTGCGAGGAGTTGGTGAATTTAAAATGGTTCATATTTTTACTTTACATGTGCTAGTCTCATGTAGCAGGCTCGCATGTAGGCCAACATACCATTCATTGGTTTGCATGTGTATCAAATAACATCTGACCGTTTCACTATCCGGGGACTGAGCTATGCGAGTACTGCAAATTCATCCAACAACTTTCCTCTAACACCACCTTACAAGCGCATAACAATCTAGAACAGTAAGGCAAATACACTTATTCTCTAACACAATATTATTTATTTATATATTTATTTATATGAACATCTCATTATGCATACCTGCCCTAATTTAAAGGAAGGATTATTATGCATGTTAATGCAGACATTAAACTTGTGATCCAACAGATTTTCTTGTTTATCATCACTCAAAGTGAAACATAAGATGTCTGTCCTTTGAATGCCCCAACAGATGTGTAAACTGATTTTTAAAGACAATCAAGACTATGATCCTTTGTTAAATTCTTTCAATACCAAGTTATGAAATATAAATAAATAATTTAAAAAACAGCCATCTTATTTTTAAGACTTTCCATGGTTAAAGTTCAAGATGTAGTTCTTAAAAAGGTACACTGACACACAGACCCTTCCTTCTGCCTATTTTCTCCCAAGCTCCCTTGCTCTCTGAGTGGCCGATTCCACCGCACTCATGACAGACGATCTCACGCCTCCCTGCTCCAGTGTGTGAAGGCCATAGATGGTTGTTCCACCCGGGGTGCAAACATCAGCCCGAAGCTGAGCTGGATGTTTCCCAGAATCGCGTAGCAATTTACCAGCACCCTGCAGCAAATGACAAACAATCAAACACTGAAATTGGACGTAAGTTTCTAGTCAAGAGCATTTTTGGAAAACAAAAGTGCAGATATTGTATGACTCACCAAAACAGTTTGGGATGCGATCCTGTGAGCCAGAGCACTTGGCATGCCCATTTTAACAGCTCCTTCTGCCAGCGCTTCTGCAAAAAGATACACCTAGACAAAAAAACAAACAAAATAGATTAATAAATAATGGCAAAGGAAATTTTACATAATGGATAAGTGTCTAAGCTGGGAATGTTAGTTGTGGGACATTGGCAAAAGCTTGTGTAAAAACTGGTATAATTCATAGCGTGTAGATATGGCAACACTGAGACTCACAAAAGCGACTCCGCTCCCGCTCAGCCCTGTGTGGACATCGATCCAGGCCTCAGGCACTTCCTCCACCAAACCACAGCAATGCAACAAGCTGAGAAGTAGAGCACCATCCTCCCCTTTTGCGTTGGTGCCCAGTGCAAACAACAGAGCCCCCTCTTGAACCAGACAGGGAAGGTTAGGCATCATCCTGATGACAATCGAGTTTTCTGGGAGGAGCTTGAAATGAAAGCAAAAAAATAAAAAAGATTCAAGATATTTGATAACCAGACAGATGAAACCTGTAGAGTGAAAATCTGTTACGGCGGCTGTGGCCCTCACCTCCTCCAACATAGCTAGTGTCACTCCTGCGGCAACCGACACAATTATCTGTCTCTTTGTGATGTGCTGAGAGACTTCAGTGAGAACACATGGAATCATATGAGGCTTGACGGTGACAAACACCACATCTGACCCACAGACCACCTCAGTGTTGGAGTGTGTCACAGAAATGCCAAGATCCTGAAAACATTTTACCAGTTGAACAACAGATTTATCAAGCACATAGAACTGATAGATAAACTACTCAGTTAGGTATGCTGGAATAACTGATTAAGCTTTTCTCTGTTCACATCTGCAGGAATTCAATGCAGCAGTTGGCTTGCAAGTGAGAATAGAGCAAAACCAAACTAAACTTAGAAACAGTATCATGCCCTTATTTGTTGCCGCTCATTATCTTGAGTTACCTTACAACTGAACTCTGTAATAAATTACACAAAATCAAAAATCATTTTTAAAATACCTGGAATCGTCCTAAATTCATAGAGGATGGTGCACTAACTCGGATGTTCGCCGGTAGAACATTTCCTGCAATACAAATAAATGACCATGAAAATTTACACTCAAATGTTGTTTCAGTATTTCCACAAGTCTCTCTACACTAACCTGACAACATCCCCTTTGCAATGCCAAAAGCCATGTTTCCTGCGCCGACAAAGCCGATCCTCTGTTGTGCGCCCGGGTTCATTTTGATCTGAGGAAAATGCAGCAAAACCAATATTGCAGCCAGAAAATGTCATACTATCTTCCATGTTTAAAAAGTGATGCTTTTTATAAGACCCTACACACATACCAGCTAATAAAGGGAAAGCGAGGCTATCATTTACCCTCAGACTCGCCCAAACTGGGAAATGATTTGGAAAAATTGAGACATTAAGAATTAGACATGCATCTAATTACATAGTTACATCAGAATTAGACATGCTTGAAAGCAAAAATGCAATCTATCAGGTATCAAATGTTGAAGCTAGTGGTAGTTGTATTATGGTGTGGGGCACAGTTTGCAACTCTTGCCAAATGAGTAATGGATTTTGATGCAATACATTACTTTATAGCTACATTGTACCCATTTTCTGCAGGATAATGCAAGTAACATCTCAGATAATCTGAATATGGTTTCTTGAACAAGATGTTGTGTAGTCCAGAAACCTACACAATCACCAAATTTGTGACCATTTAGCCCCACCCTGCTTTGGTGCTAACTCAAAGGGACTGGTTGTAATGCTCTGGAGAGTTTCAATCACTAATCTAGTTCTACCTACCAGTTCTGTTCCTCGTGCTAGCTAGGTCGGTCTAATGGAGCTTCACTTGGCTATGTTGCTAATAACAATGTGCTAACGCGGCTAGTTAGGAGGAGCAAACCCTGCAGACTGACCCCCCAGCACTGCACTACTACCCCGATAATCTAAACAAGCGGTTCCGACGAAATCCCTGAAATACACTGAAATTATTTTTAATTATTATTTTCTGTATCTATCTGAGGACAGTGAGAGAATTGGTTTTAATTAGATTAGAAGTCATACAAATGTGTTTAACTAATTCAAATAAAAGAAATGTCAGAAGGCAGAGGGAGCTTTATTCACCTGATTTCGTTTTCTTAATCACAGTCCGGCGTAGTTCCAAGTAAAAACGTTCTTTTCGAACTCTCTGTGGCCTGCTTTGGTTACTCCCCCGGAGCATCCACGTGAACCAACAGTGTCGCGTCGTTCGTTAAAGATTCGAATCATTCGAGTGAACGAACTGAAGCAAATCATTTCATCCCTGAGTCAAGGGAGCAGCGTCCTGTATTACCGCTTGCTGTGTAATACTCGGATAATTCAATCTTAAATGTCGGAGATTTCTTGTGAAGCCACCTTTGGTTGAGAGTTTTACTTTGCAAATGTTGCACAATGCAACTGTATTATGAACGCAGCTAAATTGGCTCCTGATAAAACTTTCTCTTTGTCTCACTCGTCTTAGGATTCATTCAGTGTCTCACTTCTTCTGAAGGCTTTTTGGCGGTTAGCAAACAATTATGGAGTACATTACCGCCACCAACTGGTTTGGAGTTTGTTACCCTTCTATTACGAAGGATAACAAACTTCCAAGTTTCATACCGCTACCTACCGTGCACGAGTTTTCAGCAACATTGACTCGCATGCATATTTTTTATGCGTGTTGGTTCATTTCCTTAGCTTCTCGTGTCTTGTTTTCCTTGAAGTGGAATACAACCATCGCCCGATTCCTTTCTCTTTCTACTGCTTTTGCAATCATTCCTTCTGATAACTTTCTATGGAGTTTCATTACTTTTTGTTCCGAAATCTGGGGTGACGGGGATGGGGCGTATGTGCGT
The DNA here is from genome assembly GCA_010277075.1 of Poeciliopsis retropinna. Taxonomy (NCBI): domain Eukaryota; kingdom Metazoa; phylum Chordata; class Actinopteri; order Cyprinodontiformes; family Poeciliidae; genus Poeciliopsis; species Poeciliopsis retropinna. Next base: position 8,714,943 of record VMRM01000003.1, read on the forward strand.
TTGATTTTCTGTTGCTTGATACAACGTTAGCAGTTAGATGGAGAAACTGAGCAAATGACACAATATGCTGGACGAATGAAAAGTGGGATCCGGTGAACGGATCTTCAGAACGGATAATTTTACTGATTCCTAAGATTCAGCACACTCAAATGAACTAACGTTTCCAGTTCATGTGACTTGTAAGTGTGTGTGTTTGATTTTATCAATCCGCCCTGCCGACAGGGTCTGGCGTTGGTTTGACACGACCTTGGCAGTATTTTGCCCCGCAGTTTGTCGTTTATGCCGTAAAACAAATTGAGCGCACCCATAAAGGCATCGTTGAAAAATGCGACAAATTTGATTGGTTGCCTGACCGTGGAGCACATTTAGCCTTTATCTCCATCAGCTGGGATCTCCAGGGTGGTGGCTTTTTTCTGCAGGAGTTTCCTCCAAACTCAGATAAGGTAATTTGCATGTTCTTTAAGTGTATGTATGTTTGTTTTTCACATTTTCCTTTCTTATATTTCTTATATATATATATATATATATATATAAAGAAAATAAGGACTGTCATTTTAGATGATCGTTTTTGTATACTTACACAAAAGGGCTTGCTATAAAAATATTAGAAAACATCATATTTGTTAACCAGTGTACAGTTGGTGCTTCTTAGTGAGCAGACATGCCTGGGCAAGCCTCCTATCGTTGGTCTTTTATTTATAAGTAACCGAATAAATTTTTTATTATGATTTAATCTCGGCTATTACAAAAGCTTTTTCTTTTTAGAATCGCTTACCAAGAGGGAAAATGACATTTAGAAAGTTGTCTTCCATTCTCCAGACATTATTTTCATAATGATTGATCCGTCTCTGTCGCCATCTACAGTCAATAATCAACGCTGAGTTAATTTTAGTATATAAAACACCGAATTTTATGTCAAATTCGCATATTTTGATTTATAAGTTTAAACCATCGCGATACCCACTCACTTTTACTTTTGTGACACAGAACAGGGATTACAACAAACTAGAATCCAGAAAAACTACCCAGCAATTGGGTTATTAGATTCTTTTTCTTCTTCTGCTCTTTACTTTGGTTTATTTTGTTTGTATTTCTTTATTAATTCATATAAAGCACTTTGATTTGCCTTATTGCTGAAAATGTGCTATATAAATAAAGTGACTTTACTTACTTTTAAAGCCACAGAATGACAACTGACACCTGTAATCATCTAGAGTCAATCAGTTGACAAATGTAAATTGTGCATTTAATTTTTTTTAAGTGGTCATTTATGTTTTCTGCCTCAGAATGTTTTATTGTAAAATAGTTTTGGGTTTAGCTGAATCAAACTATTTTTAATCATGCCAAAATCTGAACTTGTTCCTTTAATGGACCACATGGTCTAAACACACTCCATATTGGAGGATATGCAGTTTTTTTTTTTCCAACTGTAGAGTATTGTGTGTTTTGTTTAAGGTGTCAGTGTTAAGTTTCCAGTCTAGTCTGCTATCCTTGTGACTAAGGCATGCATACTACTCCTACATCTTTTTAAAGCCGATTAGCAAGTTTACCTTATGACCATTTTCATGCATAATAGTAGCATGTGGTGTTTGCGATGCCAGTATTACAGTGAAGACTCTAAATGCATTTCCTGTTTTGTCTAAATGAGACTGTTTTCTGAGGCATGCTCCAACCTCAAAAGCAGTTTCTGAGGTGCATTACACCTTTAGAGCAGTGTGATGCAATACTCTGTGGCAGCTTGCCCAGAGTAACTGCTTAATTAAAAATAAGAAACTATGCGGGATTAATAAGTATATTATAGATTGTCCTGCGAGTTTGCTCCATTACCATTCGTCATATGACTTTTTTTTTTTTAATTGTTTCATCTGCATCATGTTAATTTGTTAAAATACATACAGTTTATTAGAGTGAATATTGCATGTATCATAAGCATTTTGTTTAATACAAGAAAATCTGTAGATGAATTAGACAATGTAAGTTATTTGAATGAATTCTAAATAAAGTAAAAGGTCCGTAAAACCACAAGACATTTGAATCTATGAGCAAAAACGCAGTTTAAATCTCTCTATCCATGTTCTGATCCAGATATGGGCCACCTTCTGATCCACTGTCTGCTCCTGCTGGTTACGACCTGCCTGCTGTCCTGGCCTGAAGTCAGTGGGCTCTTTGAATGGTTGAGGACCCCGCAGCCTCCCCCTCCGGTGGTTCCCCCTCCTGTCGCTCCATCGCTCCTGGCGAAGGATGCTCAGTTTGAAATGGTGACTTCAGACGAGAAGTTTCTGGCTGAGGCAAAGCAGCTGGAGCTGAGCCCACTAGACAGCTGCCACTACAGGGTAAACATGGATTTCCTCCATAGTTCATTTTCATGAGATTATTTTTTCTTGTAAGAAAAGGAAAGCATTTGGGGGGAAATAAGGCAAGCACAAAAAAAAACCCTCAGTAATTAGACTGGCCCACTCTCCATTTTATCATTATACAAAGGATTGAGTCTGCTTTTTAATCCCTTTTAAATTGCAACCAAATCTGATTCGCTATTATTACCAGTAAATGCTGGTGAAAAACGTTCTTAAACTCACCTCCAAATGCAGAAAGATCGGCATGATTAAATGATTTACATGTTTATTTGGGAATGACGCAAAAATATGAAACAGATTTCATTTGAGGAAACAAAAAGGTGGAAGGAAAAACATATTGAAGCATTGTACATGTCCCCAGGTGGTTGCTCATTTGAGGGCAAGCTGTGAAAGCCTCTCTGAGGAAAATCTTGCCAAGCTCGGTGTGGAACTGTTTAATTGCCAGGCGGAGATCGAAGGGCGTCGGTCCTTCCCATGTACTCAGGAAATGGTAATAATGTGAAATGAAATTTATTTTTATAAAAAGTTTTCTTTCCCCATAGAACCACTTAGAAAGTTTTGTAACAGAGTTTGTTGTTTCAGACCATTAAAGAATGCACAGCAGATATGGACCCGGACACCTGGAATGCCTACCACATAGTGAGCAACAGAGCACGCTCAGTTTGCTACGCAGCTCGCCAGCAGCTGTTTCGCCGCCGAGCAGAGCTTACAGTCAATTCTCTCATCTCCACAACAACAAGCCAGTTAAATGCAATGAAAGACCTGAAGGTTGAGTTTTGGGTTTCTTTTAAGGTAACACTTTCTACTCTTTGCTTCAGTATGCCAAATCCTGAGTTTCTTGTGCTGTTTTGATTCAGGTTGGACAGCTGGAGCTGAAAGAACTGACTGTAGCTTCTCTCGACAAGCTGCTCGAGGGCCATAGCGCCCTCCAGGCTCAACAGGGCAAACTGCATGAGGGCCAGGAGCAGATGGAAGGTTCACTGAGACAAAACCTGGAACGTCTTAGTCAGGAAAAGGCCCTCATTGCCTCTGGACAGGAGCTGGTAGCTCAACTCATTCAGGGCATCTCTAAAAGAATGGGTGAGAGGCTTGATGTGTTTTATAAGCTATTTGCAGTGAACTCAATCTGGCAAAGCTACCAGTAGTTTGTGCTAAACCACTCTATGCTATGAGAAAACACTGAAGAATCAAACACTTGTAGTTATTGCTATTTTTTTCATCACTGACGTGCGGTCAGGGGAGGCAGGTGCGACAGAGCCTCCTGTCATCATGAAAAAATAATATATAATGATAAAATAACTTGTATTGTTATTTTCACCCTGTAGTTTATCCTATGAAGTGCCTTTTTTTTTTCATTTAGCTTAACCAATTCTGATTATTTTTTCTTCAAAATCACTGAATTTTCGCATTTTCCCTTTCAAATGCTTGGAAGCGAAGCCGTTGAGGCAGTAGCGAGCTGAGCCTCACCTGGGATTGCACAACTTCTCTAACTGCACTGGGTGCCTTTCTATGGGAGCATGCTCCTCCTGTCTGTATGTCGCCAATAAAATGGTTAAAGAACATGTAATATATGAACGGATTTTCCATAATTTAGCTTTATATAATGTACAGGGTTTTTTTTTGTCACCAACTGTGTGTGTAATGTGGTTTGTGTGCTGAGAAGCGGTCAGAAACAGCAGAGAACAGATTCAAGGTGAGGCAGGCAGTTCTCTTGCCTCATAGCAGGGGTCGCTCATGATCCCAGACACTAACTACACAACTGCAGAGTAAGAGACAGTAACAGCAAGCTAGCCATACAGTAGTTAAGTGCATATATTTATAGTTTTGTCCTCTTACCTCAGCAATCACTTATTAATAATCTCAAAATAAACATTAAGCCTAAAACCACACTACTGCAACAAGCTGAACATTCTGCACTTTGGGAAATATGAGTGTGTTTTTGTGGCGTCAGTTGCTATGGCAACGAGACTGCGCATACAGAGCGAGAAAGACGTGGTTTTGAGTTGTACTTTAACAGTTTTTCCCTTCGCTGTGGAGTACAGTATGAAATTAATGTCTAGATGTCCAAGTTTCATTGAGTTAACGGAATTATTCTAAGGTGGCAGCGTGGCTTTGCATGGCATGTAAAAGGATTGTCTTTTTGCCCTCCAGCTTTGTTTGCATGCGTGAAATGTCCTTATGTAAACAATAACATGCAGGGGGTGTATATTTGTGAAAATGATTATGATTAACTCAGTGCCTCACTGGCTTTGAACCTCACCACACGTCACTGTTTTAAATCACCCACTCAGCCCATTGAATGACAATGGGATGTTAATTGGAAGGAGCAGTTTCAAACTGTTTTCTTTTCTGTTAGAAAATGTGAGTGAACATCTGCAGATCCAAAGCTCAGAGGTCCAAGATGGCCACAAAGCAATCACTGATGACCTTGCAGAGGTCAGGCACCAAGCTCAGGATATCTACCAGAAAATTGGTATCTGATCAACTTCACACCATTTCTGTAATCACAGTAAATGACTGAGGTGCATTGATATCTAATTATCTGCTGCTGTGAATCAACAGACCACAGCATGTCTGAGTTTCTGCAGTTCCAGGACCAGACCTCCCAGTACTACACTGACCTGATGAACAAACTGGAGCGCATGAACAGCACACTGGGAGTCATGATGCACTATCTGGACAGCATGGAGGTTCGGATAGAGGAGAGGCTTCACATGATTCAGAGCTACCTTGGCTGGGCAGGTGAGTTTGGCAAATTAAACTTCTCTCATGTCTTTTACTATAAGATAATAAGTTTGAATCAGAGGAAATATGGTTTGGTTTTGGTTTTTCTGCCAAAATGAGAATACATTTGAATTTAAATGATCAAAGTTCTTCTGAGATTTTCAACTGGAATACGTTTTCCCTTCACTTGAATGATTCTTATTGGAGACTTATTAAAGAATTTGCTTTAAAATTCAAAGTGTAGAAATATTTATTTTAATGCTTTATACCAGCTTCGAATTACCTGAGCAAAGTGAATGTCGAAGGATTTAGTTTGAAATCACAAAATGTTTGCATAAAAGTTTTGGGTTTCTTCTTTTTGCAGGTTTAAGTCTGACTGCTATGTGGACCTGTGTTGCACACACAGCCTACTTCATATTGTGTGCAGTCCTTCTGACGTTCCTGCACTGTCCGGGTTTCTCCAGAGCCATGCTACTGCTCATGGTTCCCCTGAATGCAGTGGCTGAGGTCAACCAGCAACCGGCGCTGGACCTCACCTACCTCAGTGTGCTGCTGCTGACTCTTTCCCTTGGTACAAGCTTCAGGCCAGGTACAAGTCAAATATGAGCCTTCCAAATACATTTATAACGGTGTCCTTTGTGTCTGTAGGTCACTGGTTTGTGACTCGTCTTTGGGCTTGTGTACCAAGCAAAGAGTCAGTTCCACCACCGCTGCTTGGTCCATGCAATATCAAGGAGCCTCAGAAGCACACGATGTTGGGTCCACCTTCATCTACACCAGAAAGGTTTGTATATTTCACCCTTATCTTAAGCTTTTGGGAAATTTGTTCAAATGCTATGTGAATAAAGTTAATTTTCTCAAAAAGTTACAGACCACTTAATATTTGTACTTTGCATTTCGAATCTTGATAATGAATTACTGCGCCTCTAAATTCTTCATGTTGTAAATTTTAATCTCAACTTTCAGATGTGAAAAAAGCGACTTATTTGAGCCAGACAACTTGTTGAATCACGACAGCTTTTTATCAGGTAAGAAATGAAACTCAAAGTTCAGTCAAAAAGATTCATTGTCATGGATTAACTTTTATTACTCTTTTTGTTTTCAGGTGAACTTGGGATATCAGCAGTGTCTCCTCCTCAGAGGAGACCCATTCCAGAGCCTAACTTCCCACAAATATTTGGAACACCAAATCAGTCCACTCCCAGGCCGATATCCCATAAACTTTTATCAAGGGTGAGCTGATTGTCATTTTCTGTTTAAAGGTAACAAAGTTCAGCAGTTCATGAGACATTATTTGACGGATTCAATTTATTTAATTTTTTTCAGGCTCTAGTTGATGATATCCCTCAAAACATCTTGGGAGTTTTTGATGCAGCGAATGAGTCTCATGATTTTGGCAGAGACTCTAGAAGTGCAAGTCCCACTCTATCGATTATCACTAACAGGTTAGTGTTTTGAACGTGTTGAATATCTGCTTCTCAAATTCTGGAAATGTTTCTTTTTTTACTTTAAACATGCTTATTTAAAGTAAAGAATAATCACATTCTAAATTATTTTAGGGATTTTAAATGCTGATGTTTACATAGCTCTACTCCTAATATTGAAGAAAAACCACTGTCAATAAAATATTTATGGAGTAAATGATCACAAGATCCATCAATCAGAAACAGTGATTATTTTTTTTAAAATTTTTTATTATTATTTAAGAACACTACAGGTTCTAAAAGACAACTGTCTTCATCCTAAAATCTAATGTGAAATCATTTCTGCTCCTTTTATACATGTTAATTTAAAACCTAATTTTACTCTGAACAATTAATCCACAATGCCGAATACTAATTATGGTTTATGGTACTGTAAATACAGACATGAATCCACAGTTTTTTGTACTTACTTGAAAAATAAATTCTTTTTAAAGAATCATTTTTCATAACGGTGCCAAACATTGCCATAAGTACTGATGTAATTCTACACAATGTTTAGTTTGTTTACAGTAACACAGTAAAGTCTGAGTGAGACCTCATTCCTCTCTCTGATTTCTGTGGCAGCTCTTTGTCAGGCCGTTTCCTGTGTAATGGAATCACAAAAGCAGGGAAAGCCTGTAAGAAGAAGGCAGTTCCAGGACACGAATACTGCCGCATCCATGAGGGGGGACACAGTTCTTATGTTCGGTCCTAAAATGTTGAACATTGAGACATTTTATGTTTTTAACTGGAGCCACTGCTCCAAAAACTGTTTGCAGCACATTTTAAATGTTTGTCACTTGTCACTAGAAATAGAATTTTTACCCCTTTTTTTTTTTTTTTTTTTTTTTTTTTCTTTAAGTAAAAGGTTTCAGGCAGTGCAAATTTAAACCATTTGTCAGTATTTAATAAATTTAAATAACCACACATTGAAAATCTTGAGTCCTTTTTTAAATAAATGTATCATTCACACTTATGCTCATCCTGTAACATTTATATTAACCAATTCTAGCACCATCACCACATATGTAACAAGGAACTATTACATTTTCAAAGGTGAGAAAGGGTGGAAATAAACTCAAAATACAAAATGTAAATCAATCCACCTTTATTTTTCTAAAAAAATAAACAATTTGAAACTTTTACAAAGAGCTCCCAATTCTAAAGAGGAATGCTACTTTTTTATGATTGACATTTCATCTGGAACTACAGAACATCGGTTTCTCAAAGACTCTATGCAGCAGAACCAGGTGAGCTTCATGGACACCAGGAGAAAAGTATGCATTTCCTGAACCAAAAAAAAAAATCCTTTGCCAGAATTGTGAAAAACCTGGAACATTGGCCTTAATGTAAAGTTAGTTTCGGTGTGAATAAGGCTGTATTCTATGAGTAACATTGACGGCTAGATTTTGTAAAGTCCCACCCCTGAAAGTAAAACCCCGACTTATGTTAAGAGAAGTGAAACTTTTAGCTGTTTCTCTTCACACCATTATGTTTTATACAACCACAGCTTGGCTTGACATTATTTATTGTTCTGATGCCTGTGAACATAAGCAAAATGCTCTTCAGAACAGAAATTAGAAAGTCTTAATAAAATCTACCAGAATTTAATTTTATCACAATATTCACTAGAGTGTTTTTAGTTTCCTTGGCAGGGTGCCGATTTAAATCTCAAATTTGTAACTGAAAACTAAAAAAAAAAAAGAAATAGGAAGGAAGCATTTAAAACATGTTGCAGTTTGGTCCTGGAGTCTCTTAATTTAAAACTACAAAGCTTTTCATCAGTTATCAGACATCATTATTAGCACACTACTTTCTGCACATGATCTAATGTCCTGCAACACCCTTCACTGTTGACCCCATCAGTTTTTCTGTTTACAGAAATTGTCATTCAATGGACAGCTTTGATGCCAACTGGTTCAGAGGTCGTCTTACTTCCGGGCAGTGTCATAATTGGCAACAAACCAATCACATGTTTCTTTCAAAGCTACAAGTGAAAAGAAGAAGACATCTGTCATAGCATATGGTTACTTACTTTAGTAAATACATGCAAAACAGAAAGATATGATCTCACCTTGGCTGAAGGGTGTGAATTTGAAGTCTGGCAGGTACTGACGTAGTTTTGCATTACTGGCAGTCTTCTTAAACTGACCATCCGCTTTACTGGTGTCATACTGGACATCATGAGTTAAAAAAATTTAAAGTAAAAAAAAAAAAAAATCAATGTTTAACCCATTAATATGTATTCTAAAAAAACTTGAGGAAATCAAACAAGGCTGAAAATTATAGACTACTCCTTACTAAAAGAACACCACTGTGTTTTACAACAATAAAATGGTTATTTTTTAAATTAGGAGACAAGATTTAGAACAATCAATATACCATTCACCAGTTGTCTGTTACATTTAAACAAAGTGTTAGTTTTAGAATGTTAAACATATGAAATCAGCCTGCAACACTATTTCTTTTCTTTAACTTGTCCTTTTTTTACATACAGAATCACTATCTACTCTAAATGAGAATTTCCAGAAGCAGATAACTTTATTGAAAGGATACCACTACTTCTCCTTTAAAGCTCAACGACTCAACAACTGCCTCTGCGGCTTCTTTAATGGAAACCTCATCTTCTTCCCCAACTGCAACCAAACGGCATATTACTAAATGTCACTGTTAACAATTTAAATTCACGTTCATGCATTGAAACTCACCAGAGAGAATGATTGGGTCGACCTCTGGATACTCCCTCAGGACCCAGAGGAAAAGTCGGGCCAAGTCTAAAGAGTAGATGAACTGCCTTCTAGGAGAGCCTGAACCCCAGACCACCAGGGGCTTCCCCTCCTCTGGCCAAAAAACCCCCACCAAAATTTCAGTCTCTGTCCTTAACTTTCACCTCCAAACTCCAACATACTGAGCCCTCCCTCTCCTAAAAAATAAGACTTACTTTTAGCGATGTATGCCTTATGTATGAGCCCTGGGAGCACATGGCCATCCTCAATGCTGAAGTTGTCATGAGGACCAAACACATTTGTGGGAATCACAGCTGTGTAGCATCGGCCATGTTGCTGGAAATAGGCCCTGGGAGATGCACACATAAACTGAAACTCAGACCCAAATTATCTACTTAAAGAAGTGTATTTTTTTTTCTTGTTACAAAACAGCACAAAAATCTGACCTGTTGTGAACATCAATCATCCTTTTAGCATAGGCATAACCAAAGTTGGATTCATGAGGAGGGCCGTTATGGATCTGGTTGCAGACACAAGAATATATGGTCACCATTGGACATAGAATAGACATTATTTATTCTAAAAATTATGGATCAGAAGGAGCTTATACCATGGTCTCGTCAATAGGATATGTTGTTTTATCGGGAAAAATGCAGGTGGATAGACAGGAAACAACTTTAACAGTCCCAACCTCATGTGCCGCCTGCAGCACATTATCGTTGATGTAGATGTTGTTCCTCTGCATGACAGATATTGATAGTTCAAGTTTGGAAGCAAAAGGATAGAAACCATTCTGTGATAACCCGGTGGAATATAGACTAAATAGGTGCATGAATCTGTGATAAAATTGTTCTGGACATTGTTGCTTCTTTGCTGCCACGGCTTTATGCAGTCACAGAACTAAGGGCTCAACAGGATGTACCCCAAACCATTCTGATCACTATTTTCTTAAATTGTTTAATTTTGTAACATTGTAAAGTTTTTGATTTTGCTAGATGTCTTTTTTTTTTTGTTCTAAAGTCACCAATTGTGTATCCTACCCAGAAGTCCAAGTTGTGCTTCATGTTCTTGAAAAGACCTCCCACCATAGCAGCCAGATGAATGACATGGGTGGGCCGATGTTTTTCAAAAACAGCCTGTGTTTCCTCTTTGTTCCTATAAAACCAGAAGCACACTGAAATGCATGTGGACTCTTTTAAAAAAGGAAAAAAGTGTGAAGCTGTACAAAACATAACATAGGGATTCTCACATTAGGTTTGCATCTTTGGAGGACAGAAATATCCATTCTTCTCCTTTTTTGGCTCCCTCTTCTTCTATAACATGACGTATGGCTCTCCCCACCAATCCAGAGCCTCCTGTGACCAACACCTTCATCTGATCAGTACACTGAGAGTTTATCTAAGCAAATAAGAAAACACCAAAGAAACATCACATTAATAATTATCAGATATAACATAACCCTCCTAAAATGGTGATATTTAAATCAAAATCAATTCCCAAAAGCCCAATTGTCAAAAAGAGAAAAAAAAGAGGCTCCATTCAGTAAAATACCCGATGGAGCGAAATATAAAGCCAAAACTCTTTATCTCAATGTCAGATGGAACAACCAATAATGCTAAAAGTAACGCAAAGCCACAAATGTAGATCAGAAACACACACACAAAAAAACATTGATTTTTGAAAGGTTATTCAACCCTTAAGTAGTCCTCTTCTTGAACAAAGGTAGACACATCGAATCACAAATTGAATGAATTGAATGAAAAGGAGACAACGTGATTAGAAAGAGACCTAAACCTTTAGAAACGGGACAACAAAATCGAAATGACACACAGACCTGTCTAACGGTAGATATTTTAGCCTCGGAAGTTTAGATATAAATCTAATTATATGCCTTATCAATATGCTGTTTCTATAATTCAAGTTTTTAAAAAAAATCAAACTTAATGTATATTTTGTATCATGCCACTGTGATTTGAACGTTTAAAATAACCTTGCTAATCTCTAAAGAAATGAGAGTACACAGTACATGTCATTAGTGTTTTCAGTAAAATTCTGACTCGTAAAACGAGACAAACAGGATCTTACCAAAGTTGTGCTTGCTCGCCAAAAACTTGCACACAGCTAATTCCTTTGTAATGAATTACCAATAAATTTAGACAATTAAAACCGAATGTATGAAACAAAAAAGTATTATTGGTCTTGTTTCTACAGATTTCAACTCGGTGAGGTAGAATAGCATTAATTGTTAGTTAAATTATTGTGCAAAACAGCAGTTCCTTACCTGTTAGCTCGTGATGGATCCGGCAACACTGATGCGTCGGCGCATGCGTCAAGCCCTTAGACAAAGCAACGTGTTGGTGCACGTATTGCTTTCAGCAAGTCACGTGACCGACACAGGAACTGTTTCAAAGTGACACTGGAGAGCCAAACTGTGTTTATAAGGAAGCGGATCTGTCAGCGGGATGCATTTGCCAAAATAATTTTTGATCTTTTACGGTGCAGGGTCAACTATAGAGCAGCCTCAAGGCAAACGAAATGTTTCGTAGTTTGGGACCATTTTGATCTTACATCAAAAAATAAAGTATTGGTTATCACTTCGTTGTTGTTTCATCCGGTTCTTTTCAGTTTCTACTTGAAATATCTGAATCCAAATTCAGCTGAAATTGACTTAGTTAACTTTCATATTGTATCCTGCAGATTAAGTGTTGCATATGTTTGGCAGAACAGTCTTATTTAAATAAATGTACCTCCTCAGTGCTGAGGCATTATAGGGCCAGGCATCAGAATGAAGTCCCAGATGCACCTAGGATAAACTCAGGTATACAGCCATTCTACAAATTACTCAGTTGCTTTTTATAAATTAGTTCATATAAATGTATTGTTTACTTCATTTTTTCTACAGCAGAAGTTGTGTCAAAAAAGCATAACAGACTAAATTTTAAAATGTAGGAAAAACATATTTTTTGATCGCAAATCCGTGAAAAAACAAAACAAACAACAAAAAAAACAGTCCACAAGCATCCTCATTCCAAACACGTAAACTCAAATTTTCATCACTTGGTACATGTTCACATTATTTGACTGTATCAAAGAATATCAAATATATTTTGAATTTAACTGAAGATATGACATAATAAAATATATAATGTACAATGGCTTGAATCTTATTGTATAGACTAGGTCATCAAATCAGTCCGTCAACTACGTTGCCTGTATTGCCTGTAGAGATTTTTAATGTCCAGCAGATGTCAGTATTCAGTGACACAGTATCAATACAGTGTTGCTATGGCTCCAAACGCTTCCTGACGCGGCCTCATTTACCCATCACTACTGTTAGCCAACGATGGACCTTACCAAGCTCCGCCCACAACCGGCCTAGAAACTCTCACGTGTCCGCAAGTCTCACAAACACAGCCTCGCTGTGCTTTGTTTCTATGTAAACATGAGCTCTTCCACTTGGACTGATAGTCAGTTAGTGCGTCATTTCTGCCGGATTTTCACCAAATATCAGCATTTATTTTTATTAGGAACAAGTTCATGTCATCTTTTTTGGATGACATTAAGGTGTTTGAGCCCGGCGATGCCTCAAACATTATACACGTCACAGCAAAATGCTTTCGGTCGATGAGAAAAATGGCAGTGACGAACCTCAGCATCAATATAGCTGTGGACAAGATCACTGATGCTTATTGTTCTTGCAAGTCGGGCATTCATCGTTTTCTAGGTCACTTTTGAAATCAGTGGATGATTCCTGTTTGTTGGCTAATGTTTGAGTGTGCATCGGCCACTGTACTCGGTGCTAGCGTGGCTAACACGAGTAGCAGTTTCGTCAAATGCCTTTTCTGCTAAAATAAAATCATTACTGTATGTCAGATATATATTGCATATTGATGTGTTTAGCTAAAGTAAGACTGCGTAGCAGACAGGCGTCAATGTGTAGAATATACTGCATACTGCCGTTATGCTGTACTTAGCTAACAGGTGTTCATGATGGATGTGTTTATTGATTTTCTTTTTTCACACAGAAAGAAAGCAAATCAATAATACTAACACCAACACACACTCCTTTGCTCTTGTTGATCCTACGAAGTTTTAGCTGCTGATGCGGTTGTGGACAAGCTTTGATCCCAGCAAGGCATTCTGCTTTTGGTTTCGGAAATCTGTGAATTTTACTGCCACAAATACGATCAGGATTCCTGACATCACCAGTACAGATACCCACTGGCAATGGAGAACCATTCTGTTTCGATTGTTGATGCAAAAACTTTCTGCCGGTCTGCAATGTAGCCTGGCGCTACATTAGCTTGTGTTTACTACTGCATGTACATTAGCTTGTGTTTGTGAGACGGCCACGCACGTGATAGCCGCGCTACTACGTAGAATGGGCATCAGCCAATGAAACGCAGCCCCTGTGGTAAGGTCCACGGAAGGGTGACTTCCAACTTCGAAGTCAAGCTACGAAGTTCAACGTGAATGTTCGCTTCCGGTTCCTAATAAAAATAAATGTTTATTTTGAAGTTAGAAATTTACCTATCGAGGTTTTATCCGCAGGTTGTGCTGCTCTCTGCAACCGACAGTTTAAGTTTTTGAGTTGAGGTGCAATTGCCTCATAATATCCAGTATTAGCGTCTGTAATGTAAAACGTTTTGTTAGAAGCAGTAATGAAAGAGTTACCCGTTTCAGTTATCCTCCACATGGCTGTAGCAGGTCAATAGATCAAGTTCCTCCAGGCCACTGCATTTGTTGCCAAGCCACGATCTTAACTACTGTTCACTTTAGTGATGGAATATTTTTAAAAGACTGGAAATAGTTATGTCACTGAAAATGTGAACTGGTACATCCAATAATGCATTTCAGTTAACTGTAAAGAACTTTGGTCAACATGTATTTAAAAAAAAAAAAAAAAAAAAGCATAATCTTGGATCCCACTTGTCACTGCAGCAGTATTTCAGTATTTTCATTTGGCTCAGCTAGCTACCACTGCCAATCACCTCAGTTAATATTTGTTTTACTTTTGATTATCATTTAATAAATCTGAAACCTAATTGTGACTTATTTGTTCTGAAGAAACAGCTTAAAATTTCAGATTGAAGCAGTTTAAGTTCTTTTTCACTCAATTCAACATAAAAACATTTAAACAAAATAATGTGAAACATTTCTTGAAAGAATCAGTTTAGCACAGTGTCATTCCTTTGTTTTTATTGTAATTACTTCTTAAAGTTAACAAAAAGCAAATGATTTGAGAAAGTCAATGGCAACTTTCTCAGCTTTTATTTTAGCAGCAAATTAATTACATCAGTTCTCTTAAGGAGATGAGAACCTGCCAAAGAAGAGTATGGACTTGGTCTTGTTGTGTCTGATGAAGAAGAGGAAGGGGTGATCTGCTTGGAAGTGCTCCTCCCTGAACATGCAGAAAGATACCATGCCGGCTGTGGCTGCAGCAGCCTCTGTGCCCTCTTCATTCACATCCACAAAGGCCTTATGGGCCACCGTAGACAAGAAGAGGCCCCCGTCTTCGTTCATGCCTGTCAGGTCAGCTTTGCCAGCGCAGAACACATCCGTCATGCCCATCTTGGACAGATGTTCCTTGAGTTCGTAATCCTCCTCCAGCTTGAACTTTGGCAGGTGGACGATGATTTCTGTTTGAATGTCCATGTTTGCCCTGTTGGTCCATTCATCCAGCCTCTCCGGTGTCAGCTCATTTTCCAGCTGCAACGGAGAAAATCTGGTGACTACATTGTTCATTCTCTAGCCATTAGAATTGCAACTTGAAAACTACATTTAGGTTTTCTTCAATGTTTTATTTCTGGGTGTGTACCTTCAGCAAAGGGTCTGAGCCATCTGTCGATAACTCTGGCAGCAGGATGAACATGCTGAGCTCCTGTTCCACGTATGGAAGCTCCAGGATCTGCAGTCCCAAGTCAGGGATATAGTTGAAGGGCAGCTTCTTCATCTGGTACATCATCTGGACTGTTTTGGTCTCATTCTGACACACAACAAAAAACAGCAATTATTTTTCAGAGCACTTGTTGTTGAAGACACTTTGCACTACATCTGTCCCAGTATCTACTTTTACAAATCATCTTACCAGGCTGACTTTAAAGGGCATCTCCTTGGTGTTGGCCGCATCAAAACGACTCATCCAGCTTCCTTTAAAGTAGATGGCATTCACCAGAGCCAGTCTTGTCATGCTGTTAACAGTTCCTGTCTTCAGAAGATCTTTTATCTTGTCTAAAAGAAGACAAAAGACAATCCAACACTGTAGCCTAAGCCAAGAGACAAAAACTCTGTATTCACTGATTTCCAATCATATTAATATTTATACTTTCTGTCTGCTCCTCCACCCAGGTGTTGATCTCAGCTCTGCAGTCCTCTGGTTTTCTGATGAAATCAACAGGCTTCAGGTCTGCCTGGTAGAACTTTTGTGTCTCTTCTAAGAATCTCTGCAGGTATTGGATTATTGCTTATTCAATTTCATTTTGCCACATTTTAAAATCAGTTTGATGAGCAGATGTATGCAAACTCACAGGGAGAAAATTAGACGTGCTCTCTCCATAAAGCCGGTTGGCCACCTTCAGGATGTATGATGCAGACGGGGAGTTTATGGCAGCGTTTAGGTTTTGGAAATCTGCATGGACGCCTTCACCACTAGTGAATGAGAGGGCCTGAGGGAAATAAGGAAGGGAAAATGAAACTTAATTCAAGACACAAAAAAGGAGTTAAGCAGTAACAGCAGCAAAAACATGTTTAATAATAAAAAAAGAAACATTTGGCAAACAAAGGCCATTAATCTAACTTAAACAGGCAGGAGTTTTTCGAACTCTAACAGGCAGGAGTTTTTCGAAGGAACAGAGTACAAAAACTCTTGTTGTTCTGCCGGGTTTTTTTTTTACAACGTTCTTTTTTTTTTTTTTTTTTTTTAAACAAACAATGCATAGGTAGTTCCTAGGGTTATTAAATGAGGTCAAAGTATGAGTTCATGCCATGAAGTAAGGGCCTCACCCAGGACACACCTGTCGGTTTGTACCTTAGATACACAACTGGTGTAATACTGGTGATAACTGTCCGAACTTGCAAATGCTTAGAGGACATAGGGAGGGGTAGACTACATTTTAAAACCCTCTGCATAAAGTGTTTTAAAAGCCGCTGACAAAGGCAGAAGCTGCAGAGGACTATCATGTGATGAGTTGACGGTGTGCTGACCTTTGCCATCTGAGTTGCAGTGTCTCCTTTAGCACCTAAATAGACCATGGCCATCGCCGAGCTGATGCTCAGTGGAGAGACAAAGATGTTCCTGGTCGGATTTGCTTGGCTCAGAGTGCGGAACAATCCAAGGGCAAAATCTGCGTTGCTGGTGACCGCCATGGCTGATGTTGTTGGGCTTTGCTAGGATAGAGGAATTCAAGTGAATTAAAATCAAGTTGCACCCACAAACAAAAAAAGCACACTGAAATAAACCCAATGTTTTTTTTTCATAGAACATAAGAAATACTGTCTGCATTTTTGAAAGTCTTTCCATGGATGCAATTTCAAACAGTGTTTGCATTTCAAAAACCAGTTGTCTAGGCTGACAACTGGACAATTTTTCTGCATTATTCTACAATTCACTAAACACAATGCTAAACTTGGCTTCTCATTCAGCTATGTGGTAAAGAATTATTTTACAGCTTTTTTGTAATCTGATATGCAGCCCTACTTCTATTATCTCTCTCTCTCTCTCTATATATATATATATATATATATATATATAAAGATCTCACTTAAGTGTCCAGAGGCTAAAAGGTAAGGAAATTGTTCTTTTATAACATTTTACTTTCAACATATTAAAAACAAAACACTTGAACTGAATAAATACTTAAGTTTTATTTGCAAATTTTAAAGACGTCTAAAGTTTTCCAACTAAAAGATGTCATTAAAATAGAAATTAAGCAATTCCAGTTTACAAGTTTACATTTGTTTGATACAAATTGAATGAGGAAAATTTTTTCCATTCTTAATTTACCCATAATTACGAAGACCTTAAAATTGATCAACTCAATTTACATACCTTCACAGACCTTTTAAGACATAACACGTTAAAGTTGGTTTACCTATAAAATGAGTAAAACATATATATATATATATATATATATATATATATACACATACATACATATATATAATGTCCTGGGAGCAACTTGTAAAGGTATTTAGGACAACTGTATAGTATTTTATAAACTAAGACTCAAAAATGAGAACCACAAGAGCGTTCGCACATCTTAAAGCTGAAAAGTGGGCGGAACAGCAATTGTGCGTTACTTTAAACCTAAATACTCCACTCAGCCTCCCACAGACTACGAGGGCTTTTATTAAGACATTTTAATGTAAAGCTGTTTATCTACAGAACCCTCATAACGTAATCGAAAATATCAATGTGCTATAAAGTAGTACCGCACCCACCCGGAAATGAATCAACAGACGCCAATTTTGAGTGTCCGCGAAATAAATTTAAGAGTTACACGAGATATTTTTTTGGTTTAAGTATATGTACCTTTTCTCGGGCTTGCTGCAATTTGCTGTCGCTCAAACTTGAAAGTAAAAGTAAAAGCAAAAGGCATCCAAAAATCCCCCTGACACCGAGGACTGTTACCGCTGGACCGCAGCCTATCATAGGACTGGTAAACTGCAGTCTGCGCCCCGGATATGGTGGAACGCGTGACTGAGCGATTCACTTAGTGACAAAAACGTTCGGCTTTATTGTCGCGTGGCGAGCCGAAATAGCAGCCAGCTGTGCCAAACGAGGGGATATGCTACGTCACAAGTGCACTTTGTTCGGCTGGAACAGCTCCACCCCAAAATTAGAGAAGCCACTTTATTTTTGCAAACACAATATGGTGAAAAAGCTGGGTTTTTTTGTTTTTTTTGACTTACAAACAACATAGTAAAATCCCGTTTCACAAAGATAGTCACTATAGCTCACAATAATGATGTTGTTACAGGTGCAGTCTAAAATGGCACAGAGTTGGCATGGTATTACAGAGTGAGTATCTTGACAGTTTGTTAAAGTAATACATGAACTATGATTATAGATGAACTATCATTACCAGTACCTGGTAATTGAGACTGCAATGTGGTTTAGTGTGAGGCTCAGTGGTGGCAGACGTCATATAGCACCATAGCTAACAGTACCACTGTAACAGTAGCCTGTTTTTGGAATCAAGTGTTTAATGTGGGGATCCAGCGATTACACCCTCTCATACCATGATGGTCATATTTGGACCTTTAAGCATTGAATTTAAAAGCACCTACAATAAAGAGTATATAATCCAGTGTTCGGCGGTTTCATTGTATAAGCACCTTGCTTTCTGTAAGGTGCTTATAAACTTGACACAAAGCTGTGTCAAGTCTAACACCAGACTGTTGGATGCTCCAGCAACTGCTTGTTTGAGTACGGGTGTTGTACACATAATGAGTACGACGCATTATGTAAGAATTATAATTAAATATTTTGTTTGAGTAAATTACTTATGCAAATTAATATCTGGTAAATCAATCAAGCGTTTACTCTTGCAGATTACAGTTAAAGTGACTTTGTCGTGACTTCTCAGGACACTGCATACTTGTAAAATCTGTATATCTCGAAAGATTCCTTAGCCTGTTCCTCATACTTGAATCTTATTTCCAACATTTCAACTGTAAGGTGACTGAAAATTAAACACTGACATCCGAGGTTAGACATATTTCCTCAGAAAGGTGTTCAATGTTATGAATGTTATTCATATCTTAGAGATTACACCTAATCTCCACTAGTTAAACTTACACTGTCACTATAGTAACAACTGGAAACTGATAAACATGTCAGCCTACTGGCAACCTTTGAACTGCAGACCTCCATACTTCTCTCTACAGTTCTTAGAAAGCATTTCAACTCTGATACTAAAGCCATGTAGTTGGGAATTAAGAAGATTTTCTATTCTCTTATTAAAGGTCTGCAAAGGTAGAATAAATATGCCAGTTATTTTCCATATCCCAAAAAAGCTACAGCCAAAACAACCTGTGTGAGAACACGAAGACAATTTTCCTTCACGTTTCCCCTTTAATTCACACATGCTTTAACTCCAATACTAACCATTTCAATATTTGTACAATGTTTTTTTATTTCTGAGAAATTAAGTATCAATGACGACAATTTACTCATTTACTCATTTGGACATAAAAAATGGAATTTACTGAAAAAATCCTAGACACAAAAAACAATAATCTTTTTTAATGGGTGATCCTTATAATTGAACTTGAGACACACATACTGTTCAGGGTCAGATTGACCCGCTGATTAAACTCAAGACAAATGAGTCATGCAGAGAGTATTTATGTTTCTCCTCCACTTCTGCTGAGTGTCCACTCAGTGTGGGTGGAGTTTGCCCACAGGAACAGGAAAGGTTCCTGTCAAAAGTTGTATGAACACCTGCTTTCTCGCAGCTTCCTAGTGAAGTAAAGAGAATAGTGAGAAAGTGGGTTTGTGTGTGTCCATGTGTGCATGTATGTGTGTGGTGTTTGTGTGGTGAAATATGGTCCATAGCTGCAAGGAAACATACAGAATTGGATATTTTTTAATCTTGTTTTTGCACTTCAACTTGACTGCCGGGTCAAATTGACCGGAACAGTATTTATGTAAAAAGTAGATGCAGGGGGGGTTACGAATGTGTAAAATGATTTAATTTTCAATTTATTTGCAGAGTGCATCTCTGCAAATAGACAAATAGAAAAAGTTTCATGCAAAAAAAATACCTCCAGCTATTTAAAAAAAAAAATTTAAACTTTAAAACTGGTCAATTTGACCCGCAACATAACAGGAGGGTTAAACCCTCCTGTGGTGTTAGTTTCTCAGGTACAGCAATAATGTTCGTGGGTCAGTTTGACCTGGGTAGTGTTTAAACACGCAATAGTGTCAGAAACCAAATAATTCCTCCAAAACATTTTTGTATCTTATTATTAACTCCAATACTAACCATTTCAATATTTGTACAATCAATATTTGTACAATGTTTTTTTATTTCTGAGAAATTAAGTATTAATGACGACAATTTACTCATTTGGACATAAAAAATGGAATTTACTGAAAAAAACCTAGACACAAAAAACAATAATGTCCTTGAAATTGATATTTTGTGAATTTTTTAAATATTTTTTTTAATGGGTGATCTTTATAATTGAACTTGAGACACACATACTGTTCAGGGTCAGATTGACCTGCTGATTAAACTCAAGACAAACGAGTCATGCAGAGAGTATTTATGTTTCTCCTCCACTTCTGCTGAGTGTCCATTCAGTGTGGCTGGAGTTTGCCCACAGGAACAGGAAAGGTTCCTGTCAAAAGTTGTATGAACACCTGCTTTCTCGCAGCTTCCTAGTGAAGTAAAGAGACTAGTGAGAAAGTGGGTTTGTGTGTGTTCATGTGTGTTCATGTGTGCATGTATGTGTGTGGTGTTTGTGTGGTGAAATATGGTCCATAGCTGCAAGGAAACATACAGAATTGGATATTTTTTAATCTTTTTTTTGCACTTCAACTTGACTGCCGGGTCAAATTGACCCGAACAGTATTTATGTAAAAAGGAGACGCAGGGGGGGTTACAAATGTGTAAAATGATTTAATTTTCAATTTATTTGCAGAGTGCATCTCTGCAAATAGACAAATAGAAAAAGTTTCATGCAAAAAAAATACTTCCAACTATTTAAAAAAAAAATTTTAAACTTTAAAACTGGTCAATTTGACCCGCAACATAACAGGAGGGCTAATAATAAGATACAAAAATGTTTTGGCGGAATTGTTTGGTTTCTGACACTATTGCGTGTTTAAACACTACCCAGGTCAAACTGACCCACGAACATTATTGCTGTACCTGAGAAACGAACACCACGGGAGGGTTAACATCTTTAGCATGTTTTTAGTATGTATTTTTATATATTGCAAGTTGTGTATCTGACTTCAACTGTTCTAAAAAATATATAAGATTATAATGGTAGGGCTGTTACAGTGGGTTTGGACAAGGAGATTGTGTACATCTTCATATGATTATGAGAGAGATAAAGTTGGAAGCGATTTAGATGCAATTTTCAAAATGTTCCTTCCTCAAATGTGTACTTAACTCTGTCCAATAGAGGGAGCCAAAGTGACATGTTTTTGTCCCTCTGTTAATTTTAATTTAAGTTAACTTAATTGCAGGGTAGAAAATATGTGAAAGATTTTCTTGAAATTAAGTTTTTTAAAAAATAGCAACATTTTAGTGCAACATGACTTCATAAATATAAAGTATCTTTGCAGTAATAAATATTTTTGCAGTGGAGAAGTATGGAGATGAGTGTTTATCTTCCCCTTCTGGAAATGAGACCAATAACCTAAAAATAAATGTCAAAGATGTGAGATTTAAAATATAGATTTACAAAACATTTATTGGTTTAGTTATCTGTTTACAAACTCTTGTGTTACACTGATTTATTTATATAAACAATTTTTGGCATTCAATGTAGCATGATTAGGTATGCTTAAGTCCCCATGGAGCTTCAAAAGCCAATATATAACTATGTTCACTATATTAAAATATTATTGAAAGTTATTTTATTTCAATTAACAAAGTTAAACATAAATAGAATAATTACACTCAGACTGGTGTTTTAACGCCTTTAGTTTTGTTAACTATGATTTTTCTGCTCACGACATTTAAAACGAGGATATTAGTTATCATGAGTTAAGTAAAAAACATTTCAATACATAAATGTGGGTTTAATATAATATGTTTATTATGTGGATAAAAGTTATTTTCAAAAGGTACCTATGATTTGAGAAACAAGTCTCATTAGAATGTATATTCTAATTCAATGAATATTAGTGAATACCCATTATACTTGTAATTTAGTGTTTTAACAAAAACAGAATCAAATCTATAATTATTATTTGCAGTTCATTGTGTCTCAGAGTATAGGTTGGATTTTAATCAGACTGACTTTCCTGACCTAGAATTTTATGGAGGCATACTTCGCTGTTCATTATGGTACAGATGACAGGAAGAAGGAGAGGCTCTTGGCAGAGAATCCGACCTCCTATAAATCTCATCATTGTTATTCTGACTTATTTACAAGCGTGAGATGAAAGCAAAAGCAGCTTTGCACCCACAGCATGGGAACGAGGGCGACGAGATAGAGCAGTTGTCATTCAACTCACTTTACCTTTGTCCTTCAGCTGGCACATGGGGGATGTCAAATGTCCTCACACATACACTTAAATACGTCTAAATGCTAGGGACCCAAGGTTTGTATGATCCTCAATGGAAAAATGCAAATTGCAAAATAAACACAAGCTTGGAATCCTAAAGCATGACTACAGGGAGGATTTTCAACAATGTGGTCTATTATCTATTTGAGCTAAAGTAATATTTGAGAAATAGTGAGTAAACAAGTAACTTGAACTAAAAATAATATGCACAGCATTAAATCCAAGTATATTGTTGTTACACTGGGTTTCTTTTTGACATGAATGCTGAAATTTGGGCCATTTGGGCAGTTACCCAGGGTGGCAATATAAGGGGTGAGCACACTATCTCCTGGCAGAAAAATATAACTTATGTGCCATACATTGAACAAGTTTTCTATTTTCTATTTGATTATGCAGTACTGCAGAGTGGGGTAATAAGTCTCTATCAGTCCATCACTCATCTCTAGTTGGTTAATTATACAATAAAAGGGAAATACTTAAGGACTTGAGGCTGGTATTTCCTTAGTCTTCAGGAAATTCCAGCCTAAGGTATTTATATCAGAAATCACTGGTGATTTCTGGTGTTTATATCTTGCTGAATGCAGACAGAACACCAAGTACCCTGTTGCTTCTGTCATGGAATATACTATTACTACTTCAGCTGCATGTTCACTATACTGACCTCATTACCACAGTGTGACTTCTCTCCATGGAAGTCACATGGAAGCAATTAAATAAAGTGTGGTACATCTGATACAGATTCTCCAGAGCACAGTTTGGATCTAAGAAAAAGTGAACACTGTGTCCCAGATCTGTTTTTATTTTTCCTATCAGTTTATTGCTTGCACATGCGTGAAAGACTGTTTCTAGTCCTCGTGTGCAGGATTGCATCTGATGCTGCGGAATTTACACCTTATATTATGACTTGTGTCATTAGCAGCTGATGGTAGCACTTCTTAGTTAGCTAGGAGGACTGCACTGAGGAGTGCAAGTTTTGCAAATCTATTTATTTTCCTTCCCATCACTGCAACTAAGGACCAAAACTAAAACAAGGCTGCAGGTTTCCAGTTGGTGAGTGTTTATGATGCTGACCATCATCTTATTGAAATGCGCCTTCAGCGAAAGCAAACACAGGTGTTCTCGGCTCAGCCAATTAAGTGAAGTCGCTTCTGCAGCTGACCATTGTCCTCAGCTGGCTTTCCAGCCTCATTGTGCCTCCACATAGCTGTGACCTTCTCATGGATTATCAGGGAATCTGGTATCCTGATTGAGATTCTGTGTAAGATTAAGTGAGCCCCCAGAAATCTATGTCAAGTATACAATGTGTCACTCAGCAGCACGCATCTTTGTTTTTACAGCTCACCTGTGGTCAGTGCCAGAACGATTTACACCATCTATGATGTCAGTAATGGAGTGAAGATGTAGCTTTAAATCAGCATGACAATCACACCAGGCAGTTTCAAAGCTTTATTTGAGCTTAGAATATCTTGGAAATACTGCAAAATTTTGTAAACTATCCAACTATTCCCTTTTAACAACTGTGTCACCAGAATAGGCTGCGTTTATATTAACTTCCCATGGAGTGGTTGTTCTAGTACTACCTTTCACTCCATAATTAGCCTTAAGTTACTCTTGAGTGTTTAAATGCATCAACTGAAAAACCTTCTGTAATTCCCGCACAGAATCTCAATCAGGATACCAGATTCCCTGATTCCCTGAAACTAATTAGAAAACATGTAGAGAACCATTTGGAGAGAGTAATTATTGATTTATCATAATCTGATATCAGCGGATGTACTGACAAAGAAAAAGACAAAAGAATGACTTTCTTTTCAATACTGCCAGAATCTTTAGTTTCTACCATGCATTTCATTGATGCATAAATTGGTTTAGTTCATGCCAAACTCTGCCAAACTACTTTGTGTTTGTCAAAGATTACCTGTGCAGTAATTCTTGTTTAGGATAAAATGCACTGTGTGATCTTATTTGCTGATCTCTGCCACTTCATGATCTCATCACTGCTGTCTGAATATATAAAGCTATGACACTTTAACTTCATTAAAGTTGCTCTCATATGTCTCACCCATGGGAGGAATTTGGGACAGTCTTTCAATTCTGTTTATGTTGGGGTAAGATTGGATTCCAAATTAGTTTTAGCGTCTCAGAACATGATTTATGAAGTGTGGAAAGTGTCTGGCTTAGATTTTATTTTTGGCTTCAGGTGTTTGTTTTTTTTGGACTTGCTGGTGCTGAAGCACCAAACATGTTTGGTGTAAAGTTGTAAAGTCTCTCGCAAAAGTAACCATTGAAGTTTTCCATATTTGTCTATTTGTCACATTTGAAGCACGAACTGCAATGCATAAATGTGAACTTATGTGATTGACTGCGAGTGGCCTTTAGCACAGCAATTTTCTTTACCTCTTCAGTAAATCATCAAGTTCTGAAAAAAATCTTCATGGTTGTGACGCTGAAGGGAAATGAGATATTGTTTCAGAGAGATTTTCCATTCAAATGTGCTGGATCTATTACTTTTCAGCTTCTTTCAGTTAGATACCCTTGAATAAAATCCACTTCAAACCAGACAGATCAGGGGGAAAGATGATAGAAGGAGATTTAGTGATGCAAATCTCTTTGTGTTGCAGAAAATTAACACTGCACATCACCCTTACGACATTCATTCCCAAACTTCCTCAGCACTTAAGGTTTTTTGTGAAAAGTTACAGGAGTATAAATTATTTTACAAGTCACTGTATCCAGGCTATGACAACACACTGCGCCAAACAATTTTATAATCCCAAGATAATTAAATTTAGTGTGAGCTAAATAAAGAACCAGTGGAATGCAAACATTTGGCCCTGAGCGACATACCAGGACAAACGTAAAGCACCGTTAAACCCTGCAGTAAGGGACTCATGGGGAGCCAATTTGCACACAGGGGAAAAGCAAGACGAGGGGGTGACAGAGCGAGAGAAAAAGGATTCGGTTGTCACAGCCACGAGGCTAAAGACTGAGCTCACTAACGAAAAGGTCACTAGAACATTATGGTGATAAACACAACAGATGATAATGAGACAATGTGACAGGTAAACACCCACAGTGAAATGAACATGCTCATTGCCTTAAAAAGCTACAAAAGAGGAACAAATAAATGAACTGATCTTCAGAAGGAACTAAAATATAAATAAAGATTTAGCCAACTCTGTTTAAAAAAAAAACAATCAAGTGTTCTTGATGTAGCAATGATGAGCTGATAACTAAAGGCCTGGTTTGTACCTGGGAAGTAGTAAGTGGCACAGTAGCCTGCCTGAACATGTATGGATCTGTTGTACATTAAAGAAAGCGGAGGGAACTGGCACTATTCCATGAGTACTATCCAATAGTACTCATGGAAATTCTGATAAAGGATGTTGGAGTGACATAATACACAATATCTCTTCAGTGACACAAGAAGAAGCTATTACTTTGAAACATCAAAATCCACCAAAAAAGCAATTTGTTTATTTATTTATTTTTTTTATGTCAAATAGCAACTTGTCACTTTTATAAGGTAGTGAGATTGATTATGGCACCTCCATGGTTCCCAGTGGTGAATTTGTCACTTGCCTTAACAGCCAGGACATTGTAATCAGGTCGTTGTGACCAACAGCACTTCCTAATCTAACAACACTTCTGCAATCACTGACATGGTTTTCTTTAAGTGTGCTTGTTTGAAAACAACTTCGCTGTGAAACTGATGGTGTCGTTTTTTTTATTTAACCATCCATTACAAAATATTTTTTCAAAGTCATAACAATGAATTGATAACTAGCTGTTATGCAAAACTCAAAATGGTCCTTCAGACCATCATCAGCTCTTAGACGCCGTTAAGGAATTACCATTTCAGTTTCTCATGGGTTGATGGTGAAAGGAGCATCCTAATAGATGAATTCACCTGTTTGCCCTGCTGCCCTCTGACATGGTACAGAGCCATAAAATCCTGAACAGTAAACAATTTATAACCACTGAGTCAGCTGAGACTTGAAGGCCATCATATAAGAATACACTCTGGCCCTCACTATAACCAGACAATGTTATGTAGCGTAATGTATGTTATCTGTTTTTGTTGTGCTGTTGAAGTACAAGCAGTCAAAGACTTTGAGGTACAATAATCATATA
Source organism: Poeciliopsis retropinna (assembly GCA_010277075.1). Taxonomy (NCBI): domain Eukaryota; kingdom Metazoa; phylum Chordata; class Actinopteri; order Cyprinodontiformes; family Poeciliidae; genus Poeciliopsis; species Poeciliopsis retropinna. The sequence continues at coordinate 8,741,593 of VMRM01000003.1, forward strand.
TAGTGCAATGCTATTTTTGAGGGCCATTTTCCTTACAGCAACGCTTCACAGTCATTTATAGTTAAATAAATCAACATTTTGTAGGACAGAGTGTCAGGCCTCCTTTGACCCAGTCTCTTTGAGGTTGCTGAGTGAGCAAGAATAGCCTGTTTTTTTTTCTTTTTTTTTTTTCTAAAAAACAGCTTATTCATGTGCTTCACATCATCTGGTACATTTTTAAAACAAGCAGCTGTCAAACCACAACACCCTCACTTTGATCTTTGACTTAAATGAGTTTAGAGGTTTATATTTGTTCACGTTTACAGCCATTTTAAATTACCCAAGACTAAAATCAACAGGTCTTTAAAAGATCTTTAAAATTCTTTGGGTCAATGACTTTTTCTATTTACGAAAGTTATTGGCTTCATATCTGCATGTTCAAACATTTAATGTCTGGACATTAAATGTTCAAACATTAAAGAAATAGAAATCTATTTCTATTTGAAAACATTTATTCAAAAATTTATTCAAATAGAAATAGATTTTTTTTTTCAATTGATTCTGCATGGAAAGTTTGATTAAGCTACAACCTCAAATGTGCAAAAAGCCACATTATTTACTGAATGATGATGGTGCTTATATAAGATAATGAATCATTTTTGTCTTCACTTGAGCCTGAATTTAAACAATAGGCCAACCTAGCATTAGAATGGAAATTTGACGTATCAACTTAAAACACAGATATATCATAAAGAGACTTGTCAGTAAGGAATCATAATCCATTAACTGTAGACTAATGAACATGTAGCAACAAAAAAGTTTGTAATTATTTAGACTCCTTGAACCCATCTGCATCTCTCTTCGCTTGCCTACTCTTCCACTCTGCCATGAGAAACATGGCGCTCATTCCGTTCATTCTGTTATAATAAGCCGCATTCCCTGGAACAATCTCTCTGGTCTGTTCCTGTTTGTGGTCCCAGAGCAGATGCCCCTCGCTCTCCCTCCTCCCTCTCCCACACACCCCTGTCTGTCTCTGACCCCCACCTCTCTGCTGCTTATCCCTCCATGGCTGTCATGGCAAAAGCGTCCACACCTTCCACTTGGACAGTGTGTCTGTGGCATTTGATCAGAGCATTTTAGTCCGAGCAGGGAGAACGAGAGCATTCACCACCAGCACTGGAACACAGTTGAAGAACATTAGGACAGCTTGGGGAGATAACCTCCATCAGACCCAAGAGAGACATGGGAGGAAAGGAGGAAATGATTTTGGTTATCCCAAAAGTGCCCAACTACCAAGGGTGAGTCTATTGTCCTTTCATACTGATTCAGAAAGACATCTTAAGCATAAGATCTTATTTAACATTTTTCCTGCAAATACTGAAAATCTTTTAGCATTTTTCCTTCAAAGTAATCCACAACTTGCTTTATAGCCATGCTTTAAATTCTAACACCTGGTCCCTGGTAATATCAGTTGCACATAGTACACAGCTCTACTTGTTAAGTTACAACATATGCTGATTTATTTAGAGCACGTTTAATGTTTTTGACAGACTTTGATTTAAGATGTACTGATATTTCAAAAATGTTTGTGGAAAACAAACAAGCAAAAAAGAAGCATGTCAACTTATCTGATACTAACTCCAGGAGTTGAACCATTCTTGCCACATTCTGAGACAAAAATGATAAAATTAAATGAAAATAACATTGAGAAGAATCAGACATTCATTGTATAAAAGTGTAAACTATAAAGTGGATTATAAACAGTTTTACCACATAGCAGAGGGCGACTCCATTTGTTGTGGACTAAAATAAGGCTTCTGCTTTGTTCCTGGCAGTGTAGGAAAGTACACTGGGTGGAGGTTCTACAATTACAAGCTTCTGCAGAGGTTGCTGAGTTGTTGTGAGAGTGGACTGTGAGCTCTGAATATGTCTGTTAGAAAATAATCTGTGCCAAGTTGTGCATAAGTAACAGCAACGTTTGCGTGTGCTGTCTTGTTGGAGTGATGACGGATTCTGAGTATTTTCCGAGCAGTCAGCTACACTCCATTTAAGTTCATCATCTATGTGTGTTTTTAGTATGTGCTTCTTGCAGCAGAATTTCTGGGTCAGCCAGATCCAGTAACAATTTAGCAGAATCATAGTTTAGCTATTTGCATTAGAATTTCTAGCAGGCCACTGCTGACCACAACGTGGCTTTGATGTGATGGAAGTGTTAATTTGGTAAGCTGAAAAGTTAGTATACGTTGTGTTTAGGCGCAGAAAACTGACCTGCCGATCACTTGATATTGTAATGTCAGACCATCAGCAGGTCTGATTTGGTGAAATTTAATAAGCCAGCATTAAAATTTTTGTATATATTTTTGGAGTATTGCTTAATTTCCTTTTTTGAAATTTAATGTGGCAACCGTCTCTTGAGGATGCAGTTCAGTGAAGCAAAATGAGCTGAAAATACATTCCGTATCTTTGGATGTAAGTGAACAGGAAGTTCTTTAAACTTCCTTTAAAGAACTGCAACATTTTCTTCATACAACCACACATCCATAGGTCAACCTTTAGCTAGTATGCCGGGCATACGTACAGGTAATCACTTTGCTACAAATATCAATGTATTACAGCACAGAATGGATGTGTAAAAGTAGACAAATATTTTATAGATTAAAAATAAAAAAATCTGATAAGCGTTGAATTCATTGCACTTTATTTGGATACTTCAAAACAAAAACTAGTACGATAAACTGGCTATAGAAGTCCTCCTAAGTTAATCTCAATACAAAGGCAACTATACATGCACCCAGACAAACAAAAAAAAAACATGTCACCTGATTTTACGCTAACTCAAGGAATTTGGGTCAAACTCTTGGAGTTTGATAGAAATGTTTGATAGAGAAGATTTGTGAGTAAGCAGCATCACAAAAATGAAAGAACCTGGCAGACAAATCAGGAATAAAAGTGTGGGTTGTGGAAAAAGTAAATATAGGGTAACCTTCAAAAATAATATCACAAACTTTGAACATCTAGCACAGCAATTTGGATTACTAAGAAAAGTATAGTACAGCTGCGAAGCGTTACCTCTTTAGCTGACAGGCTTGGCAGCGAGAACACTGATCAGAAAAAAAAAACATCACTAGACCCACAGGAGATCTGAGAGAAATACAGACCTAAACTTAACTCAAACTATGAGGCAAGACTTGAAAATAAATGTATCCACAGTACAAGATGAAGTTATTTTGTAAAGCAGAATTGGCAAAAATATGTATTCTCTAGATTTGTGCTACTGGTAATGACATTGACCAAAAACCTGGACCAGTATTTACACAAAAATTGAAATGTAGTGCACACTTTAAAACATTTGTTAAAAAAGAGGAAACTAGCCTTTTACATCTTCAATATGTTTTGGTCTATTAATTAAACTAACAACATAACAACAAAAAAATGCTTTTAAGTTTGTGGTGACAAAATGTGTTCAAAAACTTAAAATGGGATGCATTATTCAACATCTTTACTCTTTCTAAATAATCTGTTAGATTTTTTTTTCTCCACACACACATCCAGACACCTACAACACATTCCTAAAGTTACAAGTTTAGTGGGACTTTCCATGCCACAGTTAAACCAGGACAGTGGAGGCCCTACAGAGATAGATACCAGCCAAGGGGTGAAGACAACCCATTTAAAGTCGCCCCTCCTTTTCAACTGGTGCTAGACCTTATGTTCTGGCCTTAAAGTTAAAAAAAGGCTCCTAATCTACTCTGTTGCTTTTTCTGTACCAAGCACACAGCCAAACACACCCCAGGTCAGTAAGACCTTGGGTTACTTCCGCACTTGCACATAAGTATACCCCTATTGTATACATACATGAATGCATGCACATGTGCACACAATGAGAGGAACTGTGCACGCAGCAGACTTAGTGTCCCCTGCACCACTTAACTGTATCATGGCTGATAGTAAGTGCAATGTCTGTGTGACAAGCTGCAGATGCACAAATGCAACCTTCTGCATGGATAGTTGTATTTGAACATTAATTCACATTGATCAATACAACTATCCATGCAGATGATTTATTCAATTTATCTTTGTCATTAGATTTAGTATTGTGTACGTTGCCTCTTATCCTTTGTTACAAAGGATATTACACAAAGAAAATATATATATATTCCACACTCCACTTAACATAAGCGAACACATTAAGGTGAACTGGAAATATACTTAAGTGTAATTTTCATTTGAAGTTCCATTATAAAATGTGTCTTATTGGATTTTGTTATGAATTATTCATAATAACACAAGCTACAAATATTTGTACACAACTGTCATGATTAATTTGAAAATAATATTCTTTCAGAAAGCAAAGAAAAATCTACTTTGTATTTAGATTTAAATTGTTTTTTTTTTTTTACTTTTATTTTCTGATCTTTTAGATTTATGCAGCGTTGTTACAGAGAGGTTACTTCAACTCATTTTTTCCAACTTTTCAATCTAATAAAGTTAAGCCAATTTTGGAACGTTTATTGCATATGGTTTTGATTTACCAAGATTGGTTTTGACAGAGATGTTTTTACTCTCATCACTGAGCCCTTAAGACACTTTACATTCTGCAAAGGATTTGAAGGAGACCTTGCTTTCATCACTTGTTTTTTCGTCACCGAAACATTCACTCCTGGACTTACACCATCCTGAGGGATTTAATGATTCAATGCTACTTCAGGAGTTATGCAATAAATGCAGTTCCTATAAGTCACATTAAAGGATTAAACTGGAGAAGATAAGTAATGACACTCACCCTCTGTTTGTACAAGGAGGAAATACCAGACAAACAACACAAAATAGGTAGGTTGATAGGTAACTGTTTTTAAAACTGGAATGAGTCAAAACCACAAGAAAAGAAAGCAGGCTACCCTCTACCTGGCAACAAGTCAGGCCTTTCCAGCTAATGGTTACTTTTTCATAAATGGAGGTTATCCATTTCTGCTGATAGCACGCGCAATCAACTTCACCCTAAACTATGGCAACCCCTAAATAAATCTCTTTAAAGTAAATGATCCAGGGTCAGCTAGCCTCCCAGGAGGAGCAGGGGAACGTAGGGAGGACGTCACTGAAGGATTTCAACACCAGCTGAGCTGGCACCATCAACACAGGCATGAGAGTTCAAGACAGGCCCTGTGCAACACACCATATGTAGAAAGATTGTCTGGATCATGGTCAGCATCTGCTCTGCCTCAGAGCAACCACTCAGAATACTTGGCTCCTTGAGAATTTACTACATGGTAAATAAAACACTTACATTCTTTTTGCACGCATTCACTACTTGTTCATACTGTACTATATATGTAATAGTACAGTGGCCTAAATATCAACCTTCAGTCTGTGAATTCGGTGATTACTCTAAAACACACAGAAACAAGTTTAGAACTGACTAAACTTTATTGAGAGATTAGTACCCCAATCATGCCACTTTATTGCCAGTCAGCTTTGATTCAATGAGTCGCTTTTGGTTGTGTTATGCTTGTGACTGCCACATTGTTGGCCCATTTTGCATCTCATGCTATGTCTCATATCATGACACATATCATATCTCAAACATGAGAAATGCTGTGTCTTCAATTTAATGACACCAATAACTTTAGAATTTAATATATTGAAGCAATATCTTATTTTTTACTGTCATGTTTCCCAATGTTAGACATTAAACTCCACATTTTGTCATAAAGCCAACAAGGTTTGTGAGATGATCTGCAGAATTTAAAGAAGGGGTATTATGTAAAATTGTTGGGTTTTTTTTGTTTTTTTTAGCTGTATATTATGCTACAATATTATTCCCGTATTAAAGATATATTTGGCATGTTGCTTTAATTCTTATAGACATTGGAAAGTTAACAACAGCAAAAACAGTACTCAAATTTAAAGGTCTTCCCAGAGTAAACAGATCCTCAACATTAGAGCAGTAACAAGTGGATCCCAGAGGACAATCACCACTGAATGTGAAATCCAACCTTGGGAAAACCTTTGATGAGAAGGGACAGATCAGGCTGCGATGCACATCCGGAATTACAGCCTCAATCATTCTTCCGAAACTACAGCCATGATATGATGTCTTTAATTGTCAAGCAAAAGCAGAGCATTTACGCTAAGGGGATATAAATATCTACAGGGATCGTCCATGGCTCCCCTGGATGCCAGCAGATGCCAGAACATATTTCTCCACAACACCATCAATCATTTTAATTATAACTGAGATCCCACGGCCCTCTGGAGGAAGAGATCAAAGGATCTGGGCTACACAGTTTCAGTATTTCAAAGCTGTTAATAAGGGTTGGGCAAGAAACTCTGTTGTCCTTTTATTACTGAAGTAGTAATACATTTACTGTATTACTATTAATGCAGTAAATGTATTAATAGTATTAATGCACTTGCTGCACTGCATGGCTACATGCACTGTCAAATCATTGGAAAGTCTTACTATTATTCCTCCTCAAGATGCTATTCAGTTTACTGGTAGCCAAATACAAATGGAAAAGATAACTTGGTGTATAATCCTGGTATTTCACCTCAAGATGTGTCCTACACTAAAAGGTTCCCCTAGCAAGAGGGAACATTTATGTATTTATTGATAATGCATAGACTTGGACTATTCCAGTTAAATGGCTCCAGAGCCATTCAGAGACATTTCAGAAAAGACAGTAAACTGATCAGAAAAGATCAGTTTACTGGTTGAACTTTGTGGATAAAACACTCCATTTATGATTATAGCATGGTCAACATTGATATTTTGATCATGTCCCACTTTACTAATTCACCAATGCTGTGACATTCATTTTAGATATTACATCATCTAAAGTGGAGCAGCAGCTTTTTTTTCCTCCAGGAGTATCTTCTGGACACGCTTAATCTTCTGCTCCAAAGCCATTAAAATTTAATGTTGTTTGGTTTGACTTTGGCATCAGATGTGAAATATGTTTTTTATATCTAGGTCAGATAAGAGGAATCTGAGTAAGGAGAGTGCTTATGGGAAGAAGAATAGTAAAACCCCAAACACAGCTTTGCCACCTCCGATTCCCATGTCCCCAATCGTTGAAAAAATGGAGGGACTGAAAGCGATCCGGAATCGTAGCAACAGCCTTCGACTGGACCGGCTGGCCTTCTACCGTCACCTGGAGAAGGTGGAGACAATGCGCTCTTTCTGGGAACTCAAACATGTTGAACTGGAGGGAGGAAACCGGCAGGTAAAGTGCCCAAACTCGAAATTCTTCATTCTAATAGTCTGCATGGAGGTGTCAAACTAATTAACTGACTGACCAGTGAAGAAGTATTGCATCCTCTTTTTCATGTATTTAGCTTTAGATTTGTATTTGAGCACATTAAGCCTAAGCCTGTACATTGAGCACATTGAGCACATTAAGCCTAAATTAAGAATTTGGTTTCACACGTTATCGAGTTTCAGTCACCCAATTATTTTTTTATCTTTCACAAGATACTACTTAAGACACTGTAAATTTATTATGAAGGACACAATTTATCTGCATATATTCTGACTTTACTGCCACTGTAGTTCCCTTTTAATAATACTAGGTCAGAGTGCATGAGGAACACAACACTGTTGTATTCCTCACGTTGACGGTAATATATACGTTGAACCGGAGCCACAATCATCTGCGTGCAAAAAGGGAAAGGAAAAAGATAACTGAAATAACTCACAGCAAATACTACCCCAGTCCTTGACATTTGTTGAATTTGCCAACACGACCCAACAGGTGAACTGCCACAGGCTCACTAGAGGGTGCTGCATATCTTTTTATGCCTGGTTGTTTCCCGCTTGAACTTTTTGATTTCTGTCTGCAACACCCAAAGACATGTGTGCTATTTGTCAGAAAAAATTGTCCTTATACTGTATCAAATACAAAGCCACACACACACACACACACACACCTCAACACGCACACGCACACACGCGCACGTGCACATAAAGCCACAGCCTAAAATGAATGTTTGTTTTGTAATCAGACTCTCAGAATTACAGACCTTTACCATCAGATGGCAGAATAGGACACCTTTCAAGCTCAGAAAATGACTTCTAGGACCCCGCTCCAGCTGTTTCCAAAAACAAATGATTTGCTTCCACTTTAATGGTTCAGTTGTTGAATCACAAAAGTCTAAACGTTTTTGAAACAGTTTCTGAAACTAATTAGTTTAGGTGTTAGTGAAACAGCTCTGCTCATATATAAAGTAAATGATTTGTATTGATCAAAAAACAAACAAAGCAGCAATGATGTACAAACTGATACCATTTGCAACACTAATTTACAGTTTTTTTATTTTATTGCATGTAAGTGAAAAGGAAATTCAAAGTATCACATAAATCACAATTTTGACCAAAATGAACAAAGACAAAGTTAACTTAAAGCAGTCATTTAAAAAAAAAAAAAAAAGTAGTGTGTAACCAACATGAAGATGACAAACTGGTAAATCATCTCCTTTTGCTTTCATGAAGGTAGGGGTTAACTAAATGCCATTGTTTTCTGATCAGTCTTGAACTGCTATTGCTCTTGTTTATGTCAAGTTGCATCAGTTCATCCTTTTGTATTTCTTAATTTCTTTTATACTGTGCATGTTGGAATTCTCTGACGTTAGTTTTAGGTGGTTTCTCTTTTGATTTGGAGAATCCTTTACACTTTAGTTCAGTTCCTTCTGTGTTCTGTGTGTTTATTTGTCTTCTTCCCTCAGTCCACATTTTCCCTTGACACTTCACATCCCTATGATAACACTTACTTAGTTTTAGTCTCTCTCCTCACTCTTAGAGTTGAGCTTATTGGTTTAACCCAATGTCCCTTTCTCCTCATGACAGTTCTTGCAGGTTTTGTACTTTGTTATTAAATTCCTTCTCAAATCACCATGCTACTCACAAGTTTCCTCCTGCAAAACACAATGTGACATACACTTTGGAACTACATCTCTGAGATTTTTATATCTATAGAAGTATTTGCTTTGTATTTCAAAGAAAATTATTTAGACATTTTGGGGTTTTATTTTTCATTAAAAAAAAGAAACTGAAAATTATGTGTAGAAACATTAATGATTCATTCAAACATTTCCCTTTTATTCAGAATATACACACTAATCAAATTACTATTTAAAATGTTTTAGGATTTCACCTGAAATTCCATTAGACTATTGAAATACTAATCAGATAAAGAGAGCTTAGAGCTTAGTTTAGAGTTTTAAGTTGTTGTCCGACTTAAAACCTATTAAAACCTTGGTCAAAGTAGATTGTAAACAAATAAGCAATTTCTCCCTTTCTATTCTATTCTATTCTATTCTATTCTATTCTATTCTATATTAACAACTTTTAAAAGTTCTGTTTCAGCTAACTGGAAAATCCAGGAACTGTTCCATGTGCATACTTGGAGTATCTTTTATTTACTATTCAGTTAAACTGTAAATCAGTTCTATACTCAACATGACAACAGAACATGTTTCACGGAAACATCATGGATACATGTGAGGCACCATATGTAATTTAAGATGTTCAAAGTGTGAACAGCTTACATCTGTTTCTTTACCTCTGACTCTGAAAAAAGCTACATTTTTTCCCTTCATTTACCCATCTGTTGCTTACACTTTTTCTTGTCCTTACACAGAAAGCTGTTTCATGATTTGTTAGAAATAAACGGACCAATTACAAGAACTATGTGCTTAGTAACTGTCCTGTCACACCATCCCCGTTGCTCACTGTTGATATTCTACTCAGATTCCCGCTGGGAATATTTATCCTGCCTGGATCCCGGAGCTGTCACCCTTGTGACTCTTGAATTCCACCAGCTGTTGAAGTATGTTAAATTAAAATGCTTAGCGTTCATACTTTAAAATGCCTTTTTGGTAAATCCTAAGCACACTGTTAGAACATAAAAAAAAGTTTGATTTTTTTATTTTTGTTTTGTTTTTTCATTTAATGTTAACCTTACTAACCCCCTAACCTTGTGTGGCTGTTTGCTACCATAATTTGTTCCCTGTATAAATACAGCTGTTCTTTGAGTGCCTTATAGATTTGTTAGAGAATATTACACAAAAAAAGCACCACAAAGACCAAGAAACATGGCAGACGTGTCAGAGAAAAGGTTGTAGAAAAGTTTCAAGCAAGATTAATATATAAAATAGTACTAAGGGCTTTGAATGCCTTCTGCACTGCTCAATTTGAATCCTAGAACTGAAAGGAGTACGGCTGTCTGTCCACCTGAAAGTGGTGTAGATCACCACTGATTGCAAATGGCCCAATCACAATTCATATCAAAATTAAGTTAATAATCTGTAGCAAGATTTGAAAATGGATGTTTAGACATATTTTTTATTGTCTGGCTGAGCTTGAGCTATTTTGCATGTATTAAAGGCCAGAAATCTCAGGGCAATGAAACAAGGTTTCACAAGGTATTTATTTAGGAATCTGTATTAAAATGCACATTTTTTAGATCTTTAAAAGATGTGCATTTTTTGTCAAAAAATCTTTTAATTACGTTATCCTTCCATTTCACAATCAGGCAATGCTTTGTGTTCTGTCACACAAAATTCAAGTTTCAAACACTGAAGTTGGGAGCAACGTGATAAATCTGTTCAGCATAAATCAGCAGCTCCATCTTGACAGATAGTTGTCATGCATGCAGATGTATTTGCAAAAAGAACCTCCACTTCTCTGCCAACAACACTAACATGCTTGTCTATAAGTAGTCTGTCAGCATAGACTGTCAGCTACAAATACAGCATCCACATGAGTACTTTTCAGAACATTTTATCTTCTTTGGGTGATATTTGTTATATTTCACCTTGTAAGTTCACCCCACTGTACCCCAAGTGTCTTTATAAAGAATGTTTCTTTCTCACACGGGTGTGGACACTTCAGTCCTCTGAGAAAGACATCCACGCTTCAATTCTTGTTTTGGTGCCATCTGTCCAGCACGTTGCACAAAAGATAAACTTAGCACCACACACTAGAAGGTGTTTGTTTGCAAGTGTGCTCCCATATCAACTTGTTGCATCTGCAGCAGTGCATGTACAGGACACTCTACGGGATTCAGAAGCAAAGCTGTGGCCTGCAGCCAGTTTATACTGGAGATCATGCAAGTTTGCACAAATTGCTGGGTCTGAAGTTGTGATGATGCATGTAGTGTCTCACTAACATACCATCACCACCAGTGGCGGCCGTGGGCATCTGTTTCTCTGTACAGCAATGATACCCAGAACCCAACACCACCTGTCTCGACCTCGTCTCAGAGACAGCATGTTCTCTCCTTTTAGGTCCCGTGGTGGGAGGCAGGGGGAAGCCAGGTTGAGGGTGAGTGGGTGGGCCGGTGGGTGCCTTGACAGCACAGAAACCCTGTCCTTGTCAGAGACTTAGTTAGATAAAGACTGGACATTTATTGCCGTGCTACTGGAGTCCAGCTATTTCATCAGAAACAACTGGGGTGTCAGCCAAAGCCTTGCTGTCTGAGATCCCAACATATCGACTGAGATAATACTGACATTCCAACATCCTCAGGCTGACAAGAGGGACAGGAAGCAGAACCTTTCCAATATGGAGAACTTCCTAAAGGATAAAGATATTTGGATATTAGGAAGTGTGTGCCTGGTGGCCACTTTTCTTTGGAGGCGAGTGTGGAACTTATTTTCCATCAGGAAGGGAGGAAGGACAGCACAACATGCAGAAGCACAGGTAAAACAGGAAACAATGAGATCTAAGCACCTGTGCAACAGGTTATCCCAGCACAGGATGTTTTAGTTACCTGCTGAGACAGTGGAAGTTGCTCCTCTGTTATTTCATTTTGTATTAAAAAATACAGAAGTTCAAAAATTCACCAAGAAACTAGCTTTGTCATGGAATATCACAACAGAAATGCTCTCAGATTTTCAGGAAAATCCTCTTCATATCTTATTTGTGAAAACTGATTGCCTGTAGGTATCTTATTTTTGAAACTAGGCCCTGAAACATCTGAACTCAGCTATGCTGGTCTCAATTACAAGCAGTTTTTAATTTCACTCTAGGAAATCCAGAAGTAGTCCCTCCCTTATACACTAAAACACTCCCTGGTAATGAGATCGATACGTGGAAAGCAGATGTGGAATGTGAATACAATGTTTTGCATCTGAGACATTTTTGTATACTTTTAATTTACTGTTGCATTCTATTGATAAGAAACAGTGCAATATTGATTATATTTAGTCACTCTCCTTCCAGAGAAGACAGTCTCACTTGATGCTATGCTTAAACCAGTTTATTGTGTTTACATAAACCGTCATGTAGCAAATATAACTGACTCCTCGTAAAATTTGGAGCTGTGATGCTTTTCAGCTTTGACTACTTCTCAGTGACAGGATAATGTTTTTACTACTCCAGCAGGTCTTGCTCTGTGTCAGAGAAATACTCAAAACTTCATGATATTGCTGCATGCTTTGTAATTTAACTATGGTTAAGGGGGGGCTTTTGTTCCCAAATAAAATCCCAGTGTCCATAGTTAAGTTAAATCCAAATACATGAGCAGCTAAAATAATCTATAAATTACATTTTGTTATTTTAGAGATTGACCTGAATCACTAGAATTATAATGTATGTTATATTTTAGGATAATATTTGTTGCTGCTTCTTTACACTTTTAAATAGTTACTCTGACGGCTCGGATCTTTTATTATTTAGCTGCTTTAGGGATTCTGAAATTCAGCTCAACTCTCAAAACTATGGATCAGGGCATTTTCATCTCTCATTTGTAGCATTGTTTATTAATAAATACATTTCTCTGCTCTGGTTAAAGTCTTACTTGACACACAAAATCTTCTCTGTTGGGCTTTAAAGAATCCTGAATTTTTTTTAAACTACACCCTACCCACCAGTGAGGTCTCTGAAAAAGTTCTTCTATCTTTTTTTTCGCTTTTTGATTCTGTTTCCAAGACTTTGAAAAAGAAAGAAGCCCGCAGCATCAAGATGATGCACCATAACTAGCATAAGGCATATGGTGCTTTGTCTGGTATCCTTGCTTTGTTTTTAAGCTGGATCTATTTGAAGGGTTTGTTGTTGAATACAACCCTAATCTGACTAGAACAAGTTGGTTCATGATAAGGACTCAGTATGTTTGCAGACTTTGCATGTGGATCCTTTTGATGGCAGGACAGAAAGCTTTTTCCTTACCATGTCTCTCAAAACAAATGGCTGGCACATCAAATGCACCATTTAATTATTATAAGACAGTCTCTGATGCCAAGATGCCCCTCTGTGCTTCAGCTCTCTCATCGTGAACTTCAAAGATTTTTTTTTTTTGCCTCGTACACCATTCAGCTATCTGTATGTGGTTCAAATTAAACAGAAATTACAAAATAATTGTGATAAATATAATAACAAAACTTTCCTGTGTTATCTATTAGCCTTTGAAAAACGATATTTTAAGGATGCTTAAAATCAGAAATGCAAAGGAAATAATGTGATTAGTCATAAGAAGTGAACATGTTGCATTAATATGACCTTGTAATAAGTTAAGTTAAACAAGAATAATATTTATGAACAGCGACATACCCATAGAATACCTTATTTTCAGTGCATATTTTTTCCTGAAAATATAATGTAGTTATAATGAAAATATAACTGTAAAATTTTGATGTATGTATTTTAAAGCCATGCTGCTGAGCTTTATTAGATTGTAAATGACTATTGATTTTACTGTTAATGTACAGAATAATATCTCATCCAGGGTCTGGTTTTTATGAGGCACAAATAAATGTTTTTGTATGAGGCTTTTATAGAGTAAGCTAGAGCTTGTGTTAATGCCCGTGTCTAATTTGCGAAGGGCTTGTACTCAGATTCTCAGACTCACTCGACTCAGCTAAAATTAGCACACAAATAAAAAGAGCGCGGACAGTAGAGAGCCCATATTTGTTTCACATGTTGGGTTGTAGGAAGTAAAGTCAAAAATTAAAACTTTTAACTGTTAGTTTGTTTTATTAATGTGTTGAGATCAAACAACCCTTAGGCCTACACTAGTTTGTTCTTTGTTCTTTGTCGACCGAAAAAAACCCAAAGCTAGTTAGTTACCTTTAGTACCTTTTGTATTTAATGTAATTAAAACCATAAACAAACCACATTTCTAATGTGCCTTCCTCCACAACCCCCCCAAAAAAATCTTGAATAAAAACATTTTAAAACATTAGTATCCTTAATTATCATTCAACCTATATTTTTCTTCTCATAATGACAATTCTATAGACAAGAGTGTATTTATTTTTATATAAATACATGTTTATATAAAAATATGTATTTATTTATTTGATCTTTAGATATAAAGATATATTTTTATATCTAAAGATCAAACGCTTAATCTGAGTTCATTTATTCAATTTTTGTGGGGTGTCACTTGAGAACTGAGCCATATGTAACAACTAGTTATTGGGAAATGATATCCTACCATCACAAATGCATACACAAATCTAAATGTTTGGATTTGGCTTAATGCAGCTGTGAATCTAACTGTGTACTTCATTCACACTAGATCAGAAATGCAATGCTAGATAAGATTCTTGTCTTATCTACTTATTCTTCATAAATCTTAACTGAAGTGAAAGTAGAAAATCCTATCTTCCCCTCTTTAAGGGTAGTGGAGAATCTGTCATGCTGTGGGGTTCTTTTTCTTTCATAGACCCTTTGGGCCTTGTTAAAGTGAATTTCATAAAATGAATACAAGTCTGATGTCCTCTATCAGTAAACCAAAAATTGATCATCACAAGGTCTGTCAGCACTACAACACTGGTAAAGCCAAATCATCACTGCAATTGTTTAATAAAAGTAGAGTCAACCTTCTTATTCAAGTTAATTTTACACTTACAAATCTGGACGTCTAGGAAAAGTACTTTATTGTCTGTTGTATCATGTTCATTGTTTTTGCTTGGACCATTTTTTGACTTAGCCATTTTTTCTAAAATGAAATACAACATTACAGTCAACTGTATAGATATTTTAGTTGTTCTAACAAAAACACATCTGATTCAGTACATGAAGGCCTGAGCTTGTTATATTACAAGTTCCTGATTTGCAGATGTTTGCTTTTATGAATTTTTCTACCAGAAATGGCAGCCCAAGTTTGAGTCACCAACTCGAGTCACTCCTGTGTCGCAAAAACTGAAGATTTCAGACATGACTTAGTCTTGAAACTTGAGTTGGGCTTCTCATGTGGGATTCAAGTCTTTTTTAACAGTTTTTACCTTGTTTGATGAAGCATGAAAGGAGGCTGATATGTGAGTTCAGTTTGAAGACTGAGAGTGAATGTGCTGCTTTCGCCTGCTCAGCTCTGCCCTCTCAACTGGTGTCTACTTTCAAACGTTTGCATACCTCATTAGCAACGCTGGTCCAACAAATCCTTGTGAAGCTAGTTATAGAGAAAAGAAAAACTGTTTCATAAAAGGCACATATCCAAAAAATATTTTTCATATCTTATTTTGTTTGTAGTGGTTATGGTTAACAGCTCCTTAATTTTGACAAGGACCAAATGAAATGATTTATCAACTTGGGTCAAGGCTAAATAAAGATATATCAGCAGTGTAAAGGAAGCTGGAATGAGTTAATTAAGACCTGGACACATCCAACAAAGTACAAAATATATAAGTACAACATAACAATCTAAATAAAATTAGATCCCCAAACAGAAACTAGAATGTTAAATAGTAAACTCCCAGGGAGGTTCCAGAATGAGAGAGAAATCTGCAGATTTTGGATCTGAACCAAACAGAACATCAGGTAACTCAAGGATTGTGTAGGTTGATGGGCAGCTGATACCTCTATGCCCAGCAAAACTGCTACAGTGTAAGTTAATTTAGGATTTATTATGTAGGGGAGATCTGCCCTTTAGCTTGGGTGGTGTGAATTTACAGTATGAAGACCTGATTGACAAGCAGTAACTGGCAAAATATTTTTCAAAGTTTTGAATGCCTTTTCACATCAAAGAAAGAGATGAGCAGAAGAAAAGTGGAAATGGCTTTTTAGCAATACTGAATATAGATGACATTTACTAGTTCAAGTGAAAATAAATTGTGAATTTGAAATTTAAAAAATTATGTCGAATCTGGTGAACCTAAAATCAGGCCTTTCCAAATTCTCACTGAACCAGCTTTTAAAATGTAAAAATGTGGTTAATCACAGGTAATTTGTTGTGTAATAGTGGTTGGTAATTCAAAAAGGTGATTTCAATAGATAGAAATTTTGAAAATTGCATGTTGTTATACTTGTCAACAATTAAAAATTTGCTTGATGTTCTGACTAGGTTTGTCAAAAAGCCAAATTAGAAATCTGACATTGGAGAAATCTTTTGATCTAATATACATAAATGAAAGCTTTATCTTGTTCTTAAATTAAATTCCTGCAATATCATAAAATAAGCTTTAATTTATCACAGTCATGACAAGTTTGGCAGGGTAGGTTCTCTTTTTTCACAAAGTTACTGCCATCAATTTTAAAAATGATATACTGTACATGCTAATGTAGATCCACAGTCAATGCATGTTGCTCTGCAAAAGATGCACACATATGACAGTGTTTTTTCTTGCACTAAATCAAGACAAACATTAGTAGGTTGTAGCTATAAGTGAAACATTTTATTGAAAAAAACAAAAGTAGGTTTCTAAAACAAATTTGAAATAGGGAAAGTGTTTTTTTTATCTCATTTTGAGCTGAGCTAATTCTGACATGATGCAATAGCCTGCAAATGGACTTATTTATGATCTGTCACCATGTACAGTAGATATTTTATGACACACTCTGGCCATCTGTAATTACTAGCATGCATTACAGCAGCAGCTTTGTGTTAAAAGTAACGAGAGAACCGCATGACCCCAAGACAAAATGTTACTGCTTCTAAATTTCTTCATCTCTCCTCAGTCCAGATATCTTCTGCCATCAAGTGGCACCAGTGTTAAAGTGCAGCTGACTTTGGTTCAAAACCTGTCAGAATAATTTAGTTTATATTCAAATTATATTATTTTTTCTTTCATTTGAAAAAAATCATTTCAAAATTCTTTATTGAATTTTCTATTTTCTATTAGTAGCTAATTTTCTATTAGTTGTTAGTTTTTAGATTAAAATCTACATTAATCAATGCATCACATATAAAGGATTAGAAAAACTGTTTTAAGTCGTAAAAGTGCATAAAAAAGAGTTCACAGGTATAGATTTAGCTTAGGTTTAGCTGCATATACAAAGTCTTCACTCAGCTTTTACATATTCACCATGAAATATTCCCATTATATAATATACAATGACATGATTATTATACAATGACATGATTATTATACAATGGAGTTGTATTCTGTAGATCCATCAAAGCTGTAGGAATGGGTTACAGAGTATTAACAAGCTGCAGAAGTTGCATTGTTTTAAAATATTTGTTACTCTGCAATGTAAATGCTACTTATTTTGCTGTAAAAAATGATTTTAACAAAGCAAATGAACTCCCACTGTGTCTCAGAGGAAAATGTTAACAAAGGCTTTGAAATACAATCCTTTGATGAACAGTTGTGTTCATGCTGCATGCCACAAGTGAACTTGAACACTCTGGATAGTGAGGAAAGGGGGTCTTGTGTGCATCTATTTAAAAGTCAGTCAGAGAACACCCTGGGATGGCTTATGTAACACATTTATTTACAAGCTGGTTCTGTCTCTCTCTCACTCCCACTCTCACATATTCTCTGCTGGCGTCACACAGCAACTGTTTTCCATGACAGGAATTTGGTTAATGCTGACCTGAAGTAGAAACACGGAGAGCAGAATGAATCTTATCATGGTAGCTAAAATGTGCTAGAACAAGCTGTCATCAACCAGTGGTGACAAATAAACGTTTGCCCCATGTAGGAAGCAGCAGGGGGAGCTGTGGAGATTATAGTCAGTCTTCCAGGTGAGTACTCACCACACGTTCATTATCACCCTAAAACAGTGGAGAAAATGCTTAGATTGTCCAGCCTTAACAAAGAATTGAGCATAATATGGTCAGACTTAAAAAAGACTTTTATATTGATCAATCAATGGCTTCCTAATTCCATTTGTATTAAAAATAAAATTACAAGAATATCCATCACTCATAGTTGCTCTTTAAAGATTTAAAGACAAAAGAACATGCTATCTAAAATGCCTACTTCCCAATCTCCAGTCAACAAAGTGATTAAAAAAGTTAAAACAACTGGAATGTGCCTTCATATGTAGAGTCACTGCATAGGTGACCAATTTTTTAGAGCAACTAGTACAAGTTATCAAAAAGTATTTCCTGTCTAAGCATACAGAGTTTGCTGAATACTACTGGGACTTTAAGTAGAAGAATGCACTTTAGTCAGAATTATTAAAAAATTCATTAGTGGATTCATTTTATCTTTGCATTGCTAGCAGATTACTATCCATTTTGTCTTTTGTTGTTGCTGTTGAAGTTTTTCATGGTTTCACTCATTCCAAACACCGCACCACAAATGCTACTTACTTTCAAAGTACATACTTGGAAAGTCAAAACCTAAACATTACAGTTACACTCTGCTGCGTCTCAGTTACTGACACGTTCTATGTTTGCTCCTTGTGTTTTTATCTCGCTTTCATCACATCAGTGAGTATTTCATGCCCTAAGTTTAAGTGAAACCTGTAACTAAGGAGATGAGGACCTTCTCAACACAGTTACATGAAACTGTTTTCAGCAACAACAAGGCACCTTGGGGTGGGAGGGTCAATATGTCGGAATGGTGAATCCGCTGAAGGCAGAGATGCCGCTTTGGAAGGGATACCCTGGAAGGGTTGGGGGGCCCGATGAAGACGGGAGGCCTTAGAAGATGCTAAAAATGAGAGATCTGTCACTAAGCTGCCGCCAGTGCTCATAAAGTTTCTAATTTATTACAATTTTTTTTTTTCTTTTATTTGGACAAGCAAGTTAAAGTCACTTTCTTTCCAGCGTAATCAGAGCTGCATAAAATCCAAGCAAATAATTATGTTGTGCCAGATCAATCCAAATATCACCAATTGTTTTCGAAATCAAACTATGTGAAAAATCTGGGTGAGTTCCCAAGTAAGAGATCACTCTAAATGTAAAACACACACTCCTACATTTCAGCTTTCTCTTACCAAGCTACTGTATTTCTAAATGTGGACTCAAAACAGCAGCTAATTATGTAGTAGCACATGTTTGTTGCTTGTGACATGCTGCACAGTTGTAGCTCCAGGCTAAGGCCACCAGAGTAACACTAGACGAAAGGAAAACTTGTGACCCAACGATAAGCATTGTCCATAGTAATTGTGTGTTGTCTTTGTCTTCCTGCTCGGTAACTCTATATACAGTAAGAGTTGCTCAGCATCATCAGCCTCATTCCTGAACAGTTTTCCTTTCCTGACAGTGTCTCATCTTACAGCGCAACCTTTTTCTAACTGTGGGGATTTCAGTGATTTCCTGACAGAGTACAGTTAAACCTCTTGCTGAAACCAGTGGCAGACCAATCAGCTACCACTTTCCTTCTTCTGTGATTGGTCTCTGTAATGAAGAAATTTGAAGCATGATAAGCATTAAAACCTCATACACAATGGGTTCTGCAAGTTGTAATATCTTATAAGACTCCAAAATATTAAACGATAGTCCAGTAATTTGAAATAATCAAGCTAATTGTGTCTCTTTCAGTGAAATACAAATGACCAAATACTTTAAATACAAAATGAAACAATTAAACATTAGTAGCAAAATATGTGGTTTTACTTTGTGGGTTTACAAAGGAAAAAAATAGTTGTAAATCTGAAAGGACACTGGATGTGAACGTTTGAAACTTTACAAAAAGTATTATACCTTCTCCTGTCAATAATCGCATAATGTACAAAGCTACATAACATATATTGAAAAAGCTCACATCTACAAAACTGGAGGGAACTACCTGTTTGCTACAATGCAGCAAACAGGTAGTTAGGCTGGTAGGTAGGCTGGATTTATAAGAAGGCATTTGACAAACAAACCATGATTGTTTATCAGTTCACTTTCAATTCGATTCAGTTTGTTCAAACAGGACCAATTCACAACACCTGCTAGCCTACTTTACAATGGAAAAAATCAGTTGAATCATACGGACACATTTGGAGTCAGTTACATACTTTCCAAGTTGGCGGTACTATTAAGCAAGGCAGTAAAGTTCAGTTTATTATACAAATTAGTTCAAGCTTTCTATATAAGAAATTCTGACAGATTTCATTTTGTCACTGACTTGAATAATTCTCTCTTGAAAGAGCATGTTGCGACCATGAGTAGTCACTTGCATAGTGCCATTGACTTTGCTTATACTGAGCATGCACGTGGTGACAACGGAAAGGAAAACCCCCCTTAAACAGGAAGAAACTAATCTGAATAACTGAATTCAAATCAGTAAGAGTGACTGGAATTCCATAATAATCTCTTGGGACGTTAATAACTAGGGATTCATTCCTCACTTAACAAAACATGTATCTTCACAGGTGCTCCCCAGTGTTCTCTTTTACTTTCACCTTAGTTGGTAAACGGGCACCAAGGATGCAAGTGTTCACCATGACAGCTGACAGATTGTCTGAACTGGAAACAGTGCAAGAGACAGAGTATAGGTCAGGTTTTTTCCGGTGCTGACAGATGGGGGCCGGTATATAGGCGCCAGCGCTTTGTCAGCCAGCCAAGTTCAGATAGAGCTGTGCTGAGATGTGGAAAATGATGAGCTCAGTGTGTGGATTCATACATGCCTTGCATATGAACTTGTTTGTCAGGTCTTTGTCTGTAACTCTTGGGAAAAGCACATGTGCCGCTAGTTCCATCTTCCACAATACTTTTCTGCTCCATAAACGCCACTGGGGTGACACAAGGATTCCCTGCTTCCTTGTTTTCGTCCAATGGCTTCTCATTCTTCACATTGCATTCATGCCTTTAATGCTTAAAATTAAAATATATTTAAAAAAACACTTTAAACTTAAAGGACATGTTTTATTAAAACATAGATAAAAATAGTACAATATACTCTTAGAGTTTGAAATCTGTAGTGACAGATGCATCACTATTGTTTTGCAGTGCTGTCGCAGTGGGTTGAACCAGTCAATGATGTAAACACACTGGCATTCACTTTGGTTCCTAATGCTTATGTGATCATTGAGGTCCAAGATCTCACACAAACACTTGGTTCATTTTGTCTTGCTTTCCATTGGGTCTTAAAAAGCTCTAAACTGTGTCAAATTTAAAATGTCCAACTTAAGAATTTATTTTCCACAATGGTTTTTAATTAGTTACATCTTAAATCTTTAAAAGGAGGAATAGCTGCAAAGTTAATGACCTGAGTGCTTAATATGTTGACTGAGTTGATTATATGCACTATTTGGGACTCAATAATTTTTGAATTTGAATTAAACTGAACTGGCAAGTGTCCTTATTTGAAGTAGAAAGCAGGGGAACCCATTGCACATACAAAAAAAAAACCAACAACAACATCCAACAGAAAATTTTAAGCCAAACTGATAGAAATGTTGTTTTTAATTTGGTGGTTTTGCACATTCCTTTCTAATATAGCCCTGGTGAACTACCCACATGACCCATATCAAAAGTTGTAATTTGTTTAGGAGTTGGTGATGAACTGCATTAGATTGTCTCCAATATTTTATACCAGGATGAATTTTATTTAGAGTTTATCTTTGTACAACTGGACATGAATTGGACCAGTTTTTTTTGTAAAGAGCCTTGACACAATGTTTCATATGAATTGACGCTATAAATAAAATTAACTAAATACAGTTAACAACACACTGACATAGCTGATGAAACTCTCAATTATCTCCCTGGGGATCGTCTGTTCTTTTTATATAGACAGAACATTTTATTTGTTTGCTTTACTTCTTATATGGCGTCATGTTTCAGGCCCAGATTCCTGGGATTCTGACACCTGTCTGAAGGGCTTTTCAAGTAGCTCAAATGTCACATAGCTAGCCCACCCACCTAAGCCCCTCTATCAATCCCCAGCTGCACACCCGAGCTCAGAGCTCTTATCACTGGCCACTCAACTTCTGACGTCCACAGAGGGCTGCTCTTTCATTTAGGGAAGAGCCACCTGCTATTCTTATAACTCAGCTTTGTCGTGCGGCATTTCAGGGATAGATTCATGACCTCCATCCACATCCCTTCTTCTGCCTCCACAATGGCTCTTCTCACAATTTCCTTCATATGAAGCAGAACCAGTAGATTTAGGTAGTCGCGAGCACTTCAACACTAGTCATGAGCTCCACCCTGGTTAACTCTTTAGCCAAAGTGTATGATCCCAATCCTCTTCATGGTCAGAAGCTTTCTGCGAGGAAGTTTTCCCTGAATGGATCAGACCGGTTCCAAGCTTCATCCTCCTCCTTTTCTCACCACGATGCAACTCTACGCTGCATGGAGAGCAGGATCGACACCCTCAGCTCCCAGATGGAGCACCTGCTCATCATGCAGCAAACCGTCCTGACCCGGCTGGATGGCCTGTCCCAGGATGTGAGAGGCATGGGTCGGGATGAGGCCTCGTCCCACGAAGGGAGACGTGGCTCGGGAATCGAAGCGGTTTGCAGGGAGCTGCGAGGGGCTGTGGAGCGTATAGAGAGTCAGGGGCGACGGCTGGAAGGGGTGGAGAAGCTTGTGGAGGGAACTCAGCAGGTGATCTGCTTCATTGGGGAGGTGGTAAAGAGCTCCAGGCTGGTGGAGCTTTTATTCAAACAGCCTGGAAACAAAACCAGCAGGAAGGTGAGAAAATGAATAAACATTTCAAGGTACTGTGGAATATGACACAAATACTTAAACTTAAAATATTGAATCTTGAATGCCTGTAATTTATCTTTTTTTGGTCTTAACTCTTTATTGTTTCAGCTGTTCTGCTCCTGAACATGTTGTTCTCAGTAATGAAAAGTAGCTTTCCTTTGTGCAGGAAAACGTAGGTGTAGCTTAGGTGTAGCTGAAAGGAGTCAAACTTGTTATCACTCTGACTCTTGCTTTTATTATCAGTGATGCAGTCACTGCCAATCCTGTCTGGTCTCTTCTGACTGGGTGATAGTAATGCAGTGACAGATCGAATGAGTGTGATGTGCTGGTACAGAATGTACCAGAGTGTGGGTTGTCCAGTAGGGGTGAAACAATAAGAGCCCTACAGGAAGTTAACTATCTTTATGCTCATGTGTGTTGTTCAGGGGCTCCTTATGGTACATCGAAGTCATTTCTAGCCACAATACAGCAAATATGATGCTTCTGAAAGTTTACATTTTCTATTCCAAAAATACCATTGAGAAACCAGGTTGTTGTGGCATGCTTTTTGCTGCAGAATATGTGTCTTTTCCTCTTAAATGAGGAGACATCCACTGAGCAGAATATGAACTTTGAATTATGAGGCACAACATCAACAAAGCAAACACTCTGTCTTGGCATCCTACTGTTATGCAAACAGAAACATGCACCTTTACTACATGAAACTTGTTGACATTATAAATACTTACTCAGATGAAAGTGGCACATGTTTTACAGTATAATACTTCTCCTTTTATTCTTAAATAAAGGTAAAAGATGACAAGGACAAAGCCAAACAGAGTGTGAAGGGTGGGAAAGCCCAGAAGAAAAGGAAACCTCAGGATTCATCAGGTAAAGTTAAACTTGATGTTACTCCTGACCACAGAATTCTTTAAGATTTATGCAAAAAAATAATACTGTTAGATAATCAGCTGGAAGGCAGTTACAGTGAATGGATATCTAGTCTAGGATATTTTTAAAAATCAAAATGATGAAAGTGAAACTACAAAAACTGCTGACAAGTATTGATAAGTGCAAAAAATTCAAATTGTATTTAATGATACCGCCAGAATCCTCCTCACATTTTCCAGAAACATCTTGATGGTGCTGTAAACAATCCCACTATTCATCCACAAAGAGGATACACTGGTTAAAATACTTTTAATGTAAAATCTTTTTTAAATTATGCTATTTAAATTGTATTTTTAATCTACATTTGGGGTTTTTATCTATATTTGGAGTCATTTAAATTCATGGTCCTAAATTTGCTAATTAAATTTGATGACATAATAATCTTTGCAAGCTAACTAAATCAAATGTATATTTTTCTGGTATGGAAAAATGTCAATAACATCTGTAAGCTCAACTTGTTCTTAGTCTCCGATATTTTCATTGGCATGTGAGGACAATAACTTGAATCCCTTGGTAAAAACCTTTAGTTATTTAGTTCTTCCAAAAATATCTGCCAACAAAAATCGTCTAAAAACTGTGCATTTCTAGTGACTGTGAGCAAAAATAGTCAGATAGTATAGCTAATACTTTTAGGCTCTATCTTGAGTAAATTCTATTGCCTGAAATAATTTTAAGGCAATTCTTTCTGTATGGTAAGAAAGAATAAATGGGGAGACATCCACTGAGCAGATCTTTCTGTATCTTTCTGTATGGAGAATGCTAAATATAGAAACGTGTCCTCTGATGTGTTGTAAAGAGATTTCAGGCCTTATCAAGATCCAAATAAATAAATAAATAAATAGATAAAAACGATATTAAAATAAATGTTTGATTAATCTCAAAGTTCCTATAATTGAAAAAACTATTTTATTTGTCTGTGATGTAAACTCTATATAACATAATGGCTTTCCTCTTTGGTCGTTGTTCCTATTTCAGATGCTTCCACTCTGAGTGAGTCAGCCCTGAAAGAGCAAGTGGAAAAGCTCAACAGGGAGAACACGGATCATTCCCATATAAACACAGAAGCCAACTTCCAGAATCAGGAAGATCCAGGACGTGGGGGAAAAAGAAAAGAGGAGCCAACAAATCTGATTCTCAGTCAGTCACATTCTCCTCCAAGCCAAACTGTGGAGGAAAATAAGACAAACAAGAATGAGGACGATGAGGGGGGTGTCTTTGACGAGACAGATGCAGAGGAAGAGGAGCAACAGACAGAGGATAACAATCAAGAAAAAGGCAGGAAATTGGAGGATGATATAAAGAAAATACTTAAAAGAGAAACAGAGGAATCATCAGAAAATATTATTTCAGAGATGAGCAAGACGTCCCAGGACAGGTACTCTTATTCACCTGATTTTTGCTGTTGCTGAATCTTAATTCTTTCATACAGAAGGAAGTAAACAAGAAACACTAAGGCAAAAAATAAAATGAAATTTGACAACATTTTTTGTTTTTCTTTCCAAAGCTCTGAAGACATTGGAGATGGAGCCACAGCAGGCAAACGTCGTGTCACAGAAGAGGACCTGGTTAAAGAAGACCTGAAGAAGAGCCGAGTAGAAAACAGCTCAGTGGAAAATGCTGACAGCCACGCAGTGGAGGGCTCAAAGTCTGATGAAGCAAAAGCAGAAGCTAAAGAAGGTGGAGAGTCTACAGTACAGGATTTTATCCTTGGTGAGACTTTAGAGGACATGAAGGGACTTACATAAAAGGACGCAGTGAGAACAAGTGAAATCTCTGATAATGAAAAAAAAACAAAAAGCATTCCAGATAATAGTATTATTTCTTTTTCGGTTTGATTTCATTTCATAAGACTATGAAATGGCCTCTATAAAGCTCTGTGCAGACATTTTTAGTTTACTCAGAATGCATGTTGTCAAGGGGGCAAGCACAAATAACCACCACATGTTTAAGTGGTATTTTAATAAAACATTTTTGAAAACTCACAGTAGAATACCACATAAGCCCAACTTGTGTTAGGCTCACATGAATCCCTATAAAGTACACAGCTGATTGTGATTGTAATGTGAAGCAGTTTCGCTGCACATTGTATCAAATTAATTTTCTTTATTTGCTTCAGTTCAGTTATTTTATGCCTAAATGTTACCTAAGAGAAATGAGAAAATGTCAACTTGGAAGGTGCTTGCCTGACTTCTCTGCATGTGGTTTCTTTTCCACAAAGACACACCTTGTCATTTTAGTTTTTCGGCATTTCACCTGGCATTTTTGAGGTTTTGAATCAGATTTCATGCCATGGTACAGTGCCTGCTTGAGCCTCCAGAAGACATCAGTCATGCAGCTTATAGAGCAGATAATGAGTCACATGCATGCTGCTATTTTCATCCATGTTTCTAGGCACTAAGGCCTCTTCCTCTGTCTCTACTCTATCTTTGGCATTCATTTCAAAATTACTTCCATATCCATTATTAATCTTGTGTTTCTTTTTTTGTCCCCTTTGTATTTTTTTCCCCAGATGCAGGCCCTCCTCCAACCGCTCCTTTCGATCACCGCATCGTGACTCCCAAACCCCATCAGATAGCTACCTATTACACTATAAACAGGGATGAAGTTCTGGGCGGGTGAGTCACAAGCACAAAACCGCCAGCACTCATTAACAAAGAATAATTCTTTAGTTATTTTCACTCGATCCAGGCATTTAGATTCTTTAATCTACTGTAATGAAATAATAGAGGGTTTAACAGCATGTGCAGAGATGCCTAAAAGTTTTTATGAAGACATATGTGCTGCCCTCTAGAGGGCAAGTGCCCCCCAAGGGGACACATGCAAAATGGCATACCTTTCCAATGTAATGAACTGGTGATAAATCCAATCTCTTAAAGTGAAGATGACTTCTCTGCAAAACAAGGAATGTCTACAATTTGTGGCTTATTTATTCAGACATAAACCCAGTTTTAAAGCAATAGATGCAATTTATGTATATAAATTAGAGATACACCAGACGAGCATTTAAATTTAAAATGCTTTATTTTGTGTTTTGAAACCTCAAAAACAGTCCAGCAATAAATATATTTTTTAGAACTTTGGAAAGAAACATTTGGGATGACATTACACACATATTGTAGCTAAATCAAATTGTCCAAATTGCTACCCTTCCACTTTTGATCACAACTATTCTGTGTCCATCTATTAATGTGTTTGACTCAGCTTGTTTTCTTTTATTAGGGGACGTTTTGGACAAGTCTACAAGTGCATGGAGAATTCATCTGGACTGACACTCGCTGCCAAAATCATCAAAGCAAAGAGCCAGAAAGAGAAGGTGCAGAAATGAACAGCCTGTTAGTCTTGAATCTAGTACAGAATATACGATCATTGTGTGTGATTATGTGTGGCGTCTTTAATAGTGAGTAAGTCTAGGAGTTGTTTTTCATGAAATACAAACTAATAAAATACAGAATATTTGTAGAAATGCCTCCCCGTATTTAAGATATTTAACTTTTCATCATCTAAAAGTAAAGTCACAATGGCTATGTGGCTGTGCTTGCTGCTCATATTAAATGTCTGATCAGTATAAAATATGATCATTTTATTTTCCAAATATGGATGAAATTAAAAAGAAAATAGAATGTGAAAAAATATTTTCCAAAAATTACAGCTTATTAAATCTGAGTATCTGAGTTTGAAAAGCTACGGCATTGAAATCCAAATTTGCAAGTGGCAGCTCAGCGACATAGGTATTCAAAGAAGGTGTGAAAATTCCTGCGTTACCTGTTTACCTGCCTCTCTGTGAACAGATATAATATGATTCAGTGCGATGAACTCACACAGCTCGTTTTTTCAAAGAGCAGGATGAAAAACAACTGTTTCCTTTGTAGTAAGCATAATTTAATTAGACAATGACTCTAGCTGCTGGAGAGTTTCCAGATTACATTGAGTTAATAAAATTGATAGTAGTAATAATATTCTCTTTTTTTGGTCCAAACTATTTGTAGATGCAGCTTATAGATTTTTGGCATTGGCATTTTTGGCAAAGTGGATATCTGTTAGGTTCATTATCAGATTAAAGTTGCTAAAAGTTAAAAAATAGAGTTAACTGTCTTGAGGTTTTTCTCTCTAATTAGCATAAGGTTTTTTGGATTTATGATATCCAATGTCATAAAAATGGTTTTAATTTTGAAAGCCACTTAGGAATTCACTGAAATTGTGATTCCCAAATGGATATCCCCTTGTGTTAGTGAAATAATTTTTAAATGTTGATTTTAATCCCTTTAGTTAGCTCTACTTTGCTATACATACTTTGAATTCAACGTTTCCTGCTTTTTTAAAACCAAATTCAATTAAAGAAATACATCTGAAAATTTGGATTTGTTTTGTTTTACTTCTGTTTCAATGCCACATGGAGATATTCTGCTGTGAGGCTATTTAAATTGAGCAGCACTGTCAAGTTTAATATCTGAAGATATTGTGCACCAAATTGTTCAGGCCTTTAACTAATTTGTAAAAAAAATAGCAATAACAAGACATATGTATACTTAATAGAATTAACAGGACCAGATAGCCAACAATCTAGAACACATTTCTATAATGTGTTTGTAGATATGGCAGCATAAGTATAGAATGACATTACCTTCTGAAGCTACCAGTAGACTGATATGAATATAACTTTTATTCTAATGACAGAAAAATGACTGGTTTTTGAATGTTTGTCTCTCAGGAGGTGGTAAGGAACGAGATCCAGGTGATGAACCAGCTGAACCATGCCAATCTGATTCAACTCTACGCTGCTTTTGAGTCTCGGCATGACATCATCCTGGTTATGGAATAGTAAGTCTGTTGCGGGCCGTCTTTTTGAGCGCCTTTAATGGAACAGTGTGTCCAGCTCTCCATGGCTGTAACTGTGTTTGTTTCTCCATGCTGCAGTGTGGAAGGAGGAGAGCTGTTTGATCGCATCATCGATGAGAACTACAACCTAACCGAGCTAGACACTGTGTTGTTCATCCGTCAGATCTGTGAAGGGCTGCAGTATATGCACAAAAATTATATCCTGCATCTTGATCTCAAGGTAAACTTGCTTAGGATTCTATATTCCAATAACATACTTACCTATTGCTTGCTTCTTATGCTGCAAAAACTGTTCTTCCCAGCCAGAAAACATTCTTTGCGTCAGCAGAGCTACAAACAAGATCAAAATTATTGACTTTGGCCTGGCAAGGAGGTAAGAAATAGAGAGCTGTCTATCTGATGTAAGTTTTATTCAATGTTTGCAGAGTTTAAATGTTTGTTTCTAAAAGGTATAAACCTAGGGAGAAGCTAAGGGTCAATTTTGGAACTCCTGAATTCCTCGCTCCTGAAGTCATCAATTATGAGTTTGTTTCATTCCCAACGGACATGTGGAGCCTTGGAGTAATCACATACATGCTGTAAGTCAGAAATGCTCAATCATCTGCACTCATAGCTTACTACATCACAGACTGACCTCCAGGAAAAAAATCATATTCCTGACAGAAAATTGAGGAAATTGCAGCAAGATACCATGTCCCAAACCTCTGTGTCCTGTTTGTCCAGGCTCAGTGGCTTGTCTCCATTTCTGGGGGACGACGACAATGAGACACTCAACAACATTCTGGCCTGTCAGTGGAACTTCGAGGAGGAGGAATTTGGAGACATTTCTGACGAGGCCAAAGATTTTATCACCCGTCTGCTGGTGAAAAGCAAGAGCTGGAGGATGAGCGCGACAGAGTCCCTCAGACATGCCTGGCTGTCCGACCGAAATTTGCACTATCGACTACATCAGAAGGTAAAAAAATTCCCTCTGTTGACAGGCTGTCTTTGATTATTTCATTTGTATGTAGGTGATTATTTTTAGATTAGCTATGTAGGTGAGAATTTATTGAGGTAACAAATGGCCTAAAAGAAACTGGTGTTTAGGGCAGTTCCATTTTTCTGGTGCTTTGGAACAAAATGAGCTTCAAGGTGACCATTCTAGAGCACGGACCATTCTAGAGTACGGTCTTCAACTTGTATCATATATCTAACCTGGTTGAAGATGCTATTACATGATGCTGCATGGCATCATGTTTGTTTTTATTATTTCGTATACATCTTCAGTGTAGTTATAGAAAAGTATGTAAAGAATTCAGCATGTGAATGCATACTTTGAAACAGAATTCAACTGATTTTTGATGATTACACTGTGAATTTTCTGTTTGCAGAAAAACAAGTGCCACTCCTCACATGCTCCACCCCCAGAGAGCTAAACAGGTGAGATTACTCCCTCTGACATCATTTAGATATTTTCTATAAAATGCAAATTAAAGTTTATGAACTCTTTCTTACCCTGCTTTTTTTTTTTTTTAGTTTCGCTTACAGAAACAACCAAGCCCTTGGTTTGCCTTGTCACACTGCTTGGCCCTGGGGCCCATCGCTGGACCAATACTGCTGCACCTGAATAGCCACTGCATTATTACTCTCTGCCTCACATCTTTACCTTTGCGTAGCTGCGCACTATTTAGGTCTGAACTTCTAAAGCTGTTCGTACTGTATATTTGCAAAGTTATTCAAAGAACTTTGCCTGAAGTTTGCCAGAGGATTTTTTCTTACTAAATACTGTTACTGCCAAAGTAAAACCCTGCAAGATGTGTCACTTTGATACCTACCATGTGCCTATAAAAAACTGTTCTTTTAGCACATTTTAACAGGCATGTTGCTTTTCTCTTTTTTTGCAGCGTTGGCATGCTTTGCACACTTTTTCTCCCTTGTTCATCCAAGAGTTACCAAACAAATTTGAAAAAGTAATTCTTTCTTTATAGATCCATGTGTTTTTTTCTTTTATTTTATAAGTAGTATAATAAAGTTATTTCTCTTCAAGGCAATTTGAAATCTAACTCCATTAATTTATATGGTGTATATATTGTGGTAGTGCATAAAAGCCTCCTTAAAATATGAGAAAATCTCAACTTTAATGTCCCATTTATAACACAGTTGGTGTTTTTTACTGTAGACTGCCTTGATCTCAGTGTGCATTCATCCCACCTGCTTGTTTGGCTTTGGCAGTTTGGAGTACCCAGCTCACCTTCCATGAAGGCAAAATGACATACATGTTACTACCTAAGACTTATACTGTTTATGACTGAAGTGAAATCTTATGTTCATTTATTTACTGGTTCAGCACCAGATTGTACTTGAAGTGCAAATGTTTTCTTCAATATGTGATCTTTTTATTTCAGAGGACACAAACGTGGTTTCACGTAGTCATGCACATACATTTAAAGTATAATGTACAGCTCTGTGTGGCGGAGAAGCAAGATGCTGAGTTGTTAGATGATTTCTTTTGAATTAAAAAGCTTTGTGTTTTGAATATGTGTTTATTTGAATTTATGAGACCTTTTTCAAGTCTTCTTGTGAAATGTTGAGATTTAAATACAGTAGGAAATAAATTATACACACAAAAAACTGATTTTGCAGATTTTTTCTTAATCTTTTGAAAAAAAAATCAAGACTTTGATGTTAATATTGCTCAAGTACCACATAAACAGAACTTTAAGATAACAGTTATCTGCTTAAGTATAATTTTATCAGTCAAATCAAATCAGTTTTCATTTGTGTAGGACCAAATTACATCAATGTAGAAATATGCTAAAAAATTGTTACATTTCAAGAAGTACTAATTGAACAGAAAAAAAAAAAAAAAAAAAAAAAAAAGCTTGTGAACGGCTATTAATATCAATATATTCTGTCACAACCGGCCCCTTAAGGACATCAATGACCTTAATATGGCCCAAAGTGAACATGAGTTTGACACTCTTGTATTAGGTTATTAATTTGATGTTGCTAGGCTTATATATGTTTCCTTTTTTCCCTACTGGATTCTTATTTTACACACAGTCAGTTTTTGGAAAGTCCTAAAAAATAGGACTTAAATATATATTATATATCCCTTTATACTGGCACTATTTTTTTGCAGAAGACTGGAAAAAAGAAATATGACTTTAAGCTTATATAAAGACAATAAAGTAACAAATCTGAGATCCAAGTCAGAGTAGTTATTATGTTTTCAGCGGCCCTATTAATCTTCCATACACATCCTACAAATATGACTGATTTGTTAAATTGTCACTCACCTGGACCCAGCAATGACAGCAGTATGGATGTAGTTAATCCTCCCTTCCATTCGGGGCGCTATAATGAACAGCCTTTCCGGACACAGGCCTCTTGAAATTCACTTCTACTTGGTGGCTTCTGATTGGTTTGCGTCATAGGTTTACGGGTGCTGAGGAGGATTGTAGGTCCTCGGGCTGCTGGTAACAAGAAATCGCCTCCGTTTGGTTCCAAAGGTTATATTTCTGAACCGAACCGTCAAGACTTGACAAAGAGATGGCTCTGTGCTCCAACGCTGCAAAGGCGGGTTCCTCGGCAAACGGAGAGGATGTAAAGAAGAGAAACGTGGCTATCATAACTGGCATCACCGGTCAGGTAAGGTCCTGCTCCTGCAGCCGGAAGCTCTCAGGCACTGAGTTGTCTGTGAAAGATAGGTTAAAGTGAATTTTCAAGGGAGTCTCTGTATGGTTATGTTGGCATTCTCTTTGGGAAAATTGTATTTCCGTGGTTGTGTGTCTATTTGAGGCTCTCTGAGTAAAGTACTACAGCGTTATGCGTTTTATTGACAGAGTGTAAGTTGAATGATTGTTACCAATGCACACTATTGCCGGTTACAGTCCGGATGGGATGGGATCCGGTTGACCGGGTTGGATGTGGGATGGAAGTGTGGTTGAAAGCAAACTCAAAATATATTCCAAAAGCAATACTTAAGGCATGTGTTTATGTGAAAATTAAAATTGTTCCTAAACCCCAAAAGGAAAACTAAAGTTCATTTTAGAAAGTGCTTTTTGTGTCTTCATTGCCATATTTTCATTGAAAAGCAGACTCTGTGTTAACTCAGTAAAAAAAGGGACTTCATTCTTGTCAGTCTTGTTGCAAACATTGAGATATTTTACTCCAGTTTGTTCACAATGTCTGAATCAGGATGCTGCATCTGCTTGCTCATCTCATGTGGAAGAGTTATGAACAGTTGTGCAGGGATGGCTGGTTTCATATTTGATATAGTTGCTGCAACACATTTAGAACTTTCATTTGATTTTAAGTTCTTGAACACACTTATGGCTGGTTGATATGAACAAACAGCATGTTTGGTCATATCAACCAATAAAGTCTGTTTCCTCAAGTTATTCAATGTGTTTAGAAGCGAGAACACTCCAGCCTGATATTGTGTTGTTTAGATTGCAGTCAAATAAAAGACCTGACCCGTTGAGGCATGGACTCCGCCAGACTCCTGAAGATGTGATGCTGAATCAGGTTCCGGGTGTCCGCATTAGATTCTTAAAGTTCTGCAGGTTGTGTGGTGGGCATCTGCTGAAGTTGGTCACCTTCAAACAAATTGTGTGTGTTCTGATACTTGTTTGCAAGAACCAGCAATTTTAGTAGCTTCCCTGATAAGTTTGGATAACATGCAGCATTTGGCCAATCTTGAAACGATAACATCACCTTAATTATTTTCTAAGACTAAAAAGTAAGTGACCACTGCACTTTTGGAGATTTTTTTTTGGAATAGACAAATTATATGAAATTGTCTTGTGACTTAACTGCTAGTAGCAATTCAGAATAACTTCCCAATTTCTCATGTAAAAAGGAAATATTGAAAAAAAAAAAAAAAAAGCAAAATTTCTGTTTTTTTTTTTTTTAGTGTCCAAAGTGTGGGTTGTGGGCCGTTTATTTTCTTCTAAATGATTTCATGCAGCCCCTGATAACAATTTCTCTTTTGTTAATTCAGTTTCCAAATTCACTTGTAAGTAAAATCACAAACATCTGGCAAATTTTACTCAAAATAACATTTGCTCAGTACAGTAAGGAGTTTAGAAGAAAGAGGTACTCCCTCCCACTCCCTAAAACTTTGTTCTTGCCCTATAAGAAAACAATCAAATCAGAAAACTAGAAATTTGCAATTCTCCTCAAAAATAATTGAATTGTTTGAGCCACTTTTTATGTTTTGGATTCTCAACTTTGTTTACTTTCCATAAAATTGTGCATGGTTTGTTTAATGTTAGGCAGATAGAAATAAAAAGCCATAATTTTAAATATGACATTTTTTTTTAGAAGTTCTTTCTTGTGATGATTTTAAACCTCATGGCAAAAATGTTTACAGGGTCTTATTTCAAGGGGTATTTGTGTTAATCTTTTGTTTGGGGCTTTGGAAGCAGCTCAGTGTCAGATTACTGTGAGAGGTGTGGCCATTTCACCAAGCTTTCCCACCATGAAAGACTATACTTTTTCATTCATGATTTTTATTCATCCATTGATACATTGATACATTCATTCGTGATATTCAATCATGAATACATGCATATATTTATGCCATTCTCAATATTATTGCAATCTGAATGTGTCCACTCTAGCAGGATTTTATTTCAATATTGATACTGAACGTGTCACACAGCACGTTCAGTATCACACTAATGTATCAAGGATACATTAGCTTCCTTGAAGCTATCTTTTGTGCTACTGGATGGTCCCATTTCATACAGCCCTTTAATTAGGAATGGACAACATGTTTAGGGCTCTTTTCACACAAACCAAGTGAACATCCACTTTCGGTACTGTACAATGGAATTGCTTATGGTTTAAAGCAAATATTTATGTTGCATATTCTTAAAAAAAATAGTCATGGCAAAATATGCCATCAGTCACAGATTACATAAAAAAATATTGTCCTATTTTTTTTTTTCTTTTTTAGAAGGCAATACAACAACAAAATGCAAAAAATCATTTTAATTTATGATGGAGTAGTTTTATTTTATTTCCCCATATTTGCAATGTAAAGTCAAACTTCAGGAAAATCCATAGAAACGTTTGGCACACTAACTGCATTTAAAAGAAGCAATCGTTGAAATATGTTTATTAATAGATGTGGCCACTTGGGGGCAGCAGATTCAAATGTTCTTTCACAGAACTACTCTTTAATTATCTTTAGTCCAGCTGCTCCGGTATATTTGTAATGGTCTGTATATTTTAAAACATTCAAATATTATAATTTTGAATTTATACGAGCTTTGTTTTTAAACATTTTTTTTTTGTTAAGAGAAAAGTCTTCAATAAATTAAATAACACTTCTACAAATGTTTGTAAATTAGGGGAGACAGATTGACAATACTGGATTGAGGTATTGTTGATCCAACGACAAAAATTCTGTTTTTCTTGTAATTTTTGTCTTTCTTCTGGTAACATTGCATTATTATGACATTTTTCTCATAGTTAAAAAAATCAATTCTCTTAGTGTAGCCCTAAAACCCACTCGTAAGCTTTAAAATAATAACTTTTTGTTCTTACAGCAAATCACAAGTGTTACAGTGTTCATTAAAAATGAGTTAGGGTTAGCGTTTTAAAGAATGTTTTCAAAAGACCAAATGTTATTTATATATTGTGTTAGTGTTTCATTTTTCACAATATTGCTCAAAAAGTGAATACAGAATACAATTTCTTATTTGCATGTGCTGTGTGTTGAAGCATCCGTATGTCTTGTGTGTAGCAGATGATGATCAGAGCAAATAGGCTTCCAGCTGTAGGAAATGCTATGGTCTGAAGCAGCAGCCGTCACTCGAGCGTTCCCAGAATGCGGCCCTTCAGAGGCTCCTGGAAAGTCTCACGTTCCCGTGTTGAGCAGCACTTTTCCAAACCCCCATCTCCCCTCGCCCTCTTTAACAGACAAGAAGAATAACAGCATTAATTCATTTTTATTTTTCCCGTCATGGCATTACTGAGATATACTGAGAGCTCATGCAAGAGGCATCTGGATACACCATCTCAGAAGTCACACATTGGGCCCGCAGGAGTCACGGCGAATCCGTAAATCACCTCGCTAACTACTGTTCATAAATTCCAGGACAGCATGCTGCTCATTCGGAATATTTCTGAGCGTTGTCTTGGTGTGAAGTATTGGGGCCGAGATGGTGTGAGTTATAGGAGACCACCTGCGTGCCAAGCCGTAGCAGCAGGGCCGTGCAGGGGGTTCTGGATGATACTTCAGGGTTAAAGAAAGGACAGCTTCAAGCTCTCTGTGCGACAATAAAACTTTACTCTGCCTTTGAGCTGTTAAACATCTCTTTTCCACTCTGTCTGAGAAAACATCAATATGTTGAGTTTTGACCCCTCAAACTGTTTGATGTTACTCAAACCCTTCTGTCTGTGTTCCTATTTAATCCGCTCATTCCCTCCTCGCCTCCTTCCATTCGCTCCACTGTTAGCAACACAGGATAAATTCTGAGCAAGTGCCAGCAATAATAATCATAAAGCTAAGAATCCATGCACACATCTCCTCTGTTGCTCATAATGGCTGCTGAAGGCTCCTTAAAGACTGATTCTTCCTCTGACAGAAGTCTGGCAGCCTCTGTTGATGCAGGAGTAGATATGAGTTCAGCTGCAGTTGTAAAAATCTGAATTAGCTGCACACTTGCCTTAGCTGCCTTAAGAGTGAAGTTTATCCACCGGCTTCTACAATAATTGGCACAACTATCTTTAAAATTACTTTATTTTACCAACACCATAGAAAAACAACTCCCCTTTGATAGATTCAATTGTTTTCTAAGCAGGAACATTTTAATGAGGATTACATTTCAGATAAGGAAGAAGTGATTGGCTTTTATATAAAAATGTTATATTCATTTTGCTACCAGATTAGATGTCTTGTACAAACTAGATTTATTGATTCATCAACAATATAAATGTAACCTAACAAAATGCTCTCTTCAGGGGGTTTTCCACCACAGGAAATTGCAGGCAGTTTTAAAGTTCCAGAGCATAATATTCTTGGCTGATCTCATGGTAGAAAGGCAACATGATATTCATAAGTATGTTTTCATAAGTCTAGAATTGTGTGAAAGTGAGAATGGCTGACTTTATTACATTGGAAGGAGCAATATGCTCTGGGGGAGCTCTCCACGCTGCCATCATTATTCCAAAAGGGAGAATTGCTTTAGATCCAGCTTTAGCTTATTTTTAGGACAGACTTCTTTTTGACTTAGTTTTCATTAGTTTACAGTTTGAAAAACATGTGACAAGGACTGTATAGCTGAACCGCCAGAAACTAGAATCCAGATTTAGCATTGAAGATATTCTAAATTATTGAATGACTTCATTATGCATTTAAAACAAATTTTCCTAAGTGGCTGTTAGAGACTTCGTCGTAGCATCCTGCTTCATGAAGAATCATCATCCACTCATGATTCTTGACAAGTGGATATTTACTACTAGTGTAGAAATGTGGTGACTAACTACTGTGCCTCTAAAAAGTACTCATTCCCTTGAACGTTTGACCTTTTTTATTGCTTTAACAAATCTATCCTGATCAATGAATTTAGTCTTATTTGACAAAGAAAAATAAGAAAACCCATTTTAATGTCAAAGTGAAAACTGATTTCCACAAAATAATGAATATTTACAGACACAAATAAGTAATTGCATAAATATTCAGAATTTAGTAGATGCACCTTTGGCTGCAATCAGCACAAAGTCTGTGTGGACTGATCTCAGTCAGACTGCACATCTGGATGCTGTAATTTTCCTCCATTCTTTCCTTTGTAGCTGTTCAAGCTCTGTCACGTTGCATGGTGATCCGACGTGAAGAACCCTTCTCAAGTCCTGACAAAATTTCTCTGTCACGTTGAGATCTGGGCTTTGGGCAACTCCAGAACATCACCTGTCGTCTTCAAACTACACCTGTGTAGCTTTAGCTGCAAGGTTTCCCCCAGTGTATTATAAGCCTGGCGGCCCGCCATGCTTTACTAGCCCCCTGCCAGGCTAAGAGTTGCTTATGTTTGTTTTTCGGAAAATAATAATAATAAAAAAAATTGCTTAATTTTTTTTTAGTTAGTATTGCAAATGTCTCTGTTGCTCTGAGCGTTTCACTGGTAAATTTGTTCTTAAAAGATATGATTATAGAAGATGGTTTAGTTGATGCATTTAAAGCCAAGAAAGTGGACCAATCACACCGTTGGCACCTCTGCGCGTTGTCTCGCGGCAGCTGGATGTGGGGAGTTTACCTGCATGCCTCCTTTCACTCAAAGGAGGTGTGTGGATATTTACATCAATCCCCTGTGAGAACTTATGTTTCTTTAGCTTTGGTTGCGCAGCTTTATGTGAATTGCAGGAATAACTTGTAGTCCTGCTTTCAGAGGTGCGCGTTTAGCGAGCTGTGAGAATGGTTTATCTTTGCGAATAAAGGATTATGTTCAGCGTTTACATCTTAGCATGCTGTCCAGCGGCTGTCTCTGTCTGCACTGATAACTGTTATGTATGTGTTCCTGGTTGGTCGGTACATTAGTGGTTAACGAACCAGCGCTAACAACTCATCATGCAGGTTCATCCCTGTGAGGAGCTTTCACGCTCGCCTCATAGTCTCGCTTCACCCTGATTTGATATTATTTTATTATTAATTCTATTATTATTTTCCCGGTTAATGCTTTATATCAAATGCTTTGTCCACTTAGTCAGCCAGAGTTGATGCGTG
The DNA here is from genome assembly GCA_010277075.1 of Poeciliopsis retropinna. Lineage (NCBI taxonomy): Eukaryota > Metazoa > Chordata > Actinopteri > Cyprinodontiformes > Poeciliidae > Poeciliopsis > Poeciliopsis retropinna. The sequence goes on from VMRM01000003.1 coordinate 8,779,804, forward strand.
TGGCCGCGCAGAGATATGAAAAACTCGTCCCTAAGAGCTTGGACAAACATTAAGATGTTATAAGAAGTAATAATCTTGGTGATTGATCAAACAAGAACAGCTGCTAAAGCTGAAAATGCTTTCAATTTCTTAACTGGTAATTGTCATATATATTTTTTATCTCTTCCTTCAGTCATTTTGATTCTTGATTTGCAATGACCTATGTTGTCACCTTCCTTGTTCAGACCAATAGACATTATGGGGACCAAAGCCTGGTGATAATGGAACAGTGTTTTTCCCCTGTTTTGGGAAGCAGGGCTAGGGAACAGATTGGTTAATTATTAGGGCTAGTTTTGGTGTTAGGCCCAGAAGGAATTTCTAACATCAGTGGAAGTCGGTATAATGTCCTAGTAGGGTTAGAAATCCAAACCGATGTGTGTTAAGGTCTGTGATTGCTGCGTCGTTACACTGTATCAGACGTAATTACAGGCTGCTGCCGTGTGTGCCAGCTTCTGCCTGCGGTCTAAAGAAAACATATTAAAGTGATTCATTTGCAGTCTGCACACAATGATGGATTAAAGAATGCCTGGCTCCTGTGTTTACATAGATGTATGCCTCATGGCTGTAGACGCTTTCAGAGTTCCTTGCATATTGGACATAGTTTGGAGTGTTTTATGCTGGCTCCTCGGACAGGTGGCCTGATTGTGAATCAGAAGCCACACAGAAGGAAGTGTATTAAAAGTTAAATTTTCCCAATTTTGCTTTTATACCAGGAGAGGGCAGCCAACTCTCACATTATTTCTTTAATCTTTTCTGCTTTATTCACAAATATACAACTCTCATGGCTAAATCAGCCTGGTTTTTGTTCCTTCATAAAGTTAAAATGTAATTTATATTTTTGGTATTGAAGTTTTATCCAGACTCGTGGAAATGTGAATGGCTGTTTTAAATATTTTACCAAATTGGTAACCTATTAATAAAACATTAATAAAAAAATAATCATAGAGGGCAGATTTTTTTTACAACTTTGTAAAATAAAAAATTATATGCTCACAATGCTCACTTGACTAATTGTTTTGCACACTTTATGCTTATCTTTACTTGTCTAAATTTGATTTATTTAATAAAAAAAAAAAAACTTGATCTGCATTTCCTGCAGGCAATAATATCTTTTTAATGCCTTATTAACTTTTATATTTAGTTTCCAATAAGACTATAAATCATTTGAGCCACTGAAGTTCTTCTTCAATCACTTGACCAGACTTTTATTTGTAGAGCAAGGTGATCATTTTGTTACGTTCCTAAACGAACCTTTGGTGAGTTTGTGGTCTGGCCACTGGTCTGACAGGTAACTGCATTACGTATTTGTGTGTATGTCTGCATCTGTGGCTTCCAGCACACAGCTCCCCAAAACAGGAAACAAGGAGGTGAAGCCAGGGTTTATGGGATAATGTGGCCTCAAAGGAGCTTCTTGTTTAGAGGCAGAGCTGCAGCACTTTAAGCTTGTTTTTTTCCGTTTTGTACTTGCATGGAACGTTTTGACCCTGGCACAAGGACAGGAAAACATGACACCAGCTGGAGCTTTGAACGCTGCTTGGATGGATGAGAGGGTGCCAATGCTCAGAGTATCACCCTTGATTTAGGCAGAAATGGCTTTGGCATCCATGCCAACCAGCTTTCATGCAGCTCAATCTGCAGATCCCAGGAACAATCTTGAAAAGACAACGTAAGAACGTAAAACTGAAAACAGAAACTAAAATCAATTTTAATTACACTCCAATCCTCATGTTATTTGTTCTTTTAAAGCGATCCATTTCTCTCACATCACAAAGGATTGTGCCTTAGGGAAATGATAAATATCTTGCTTTTTTTTGTTTTATTTTTCTTCAGTTGCTGAAGAAAATGATAATTAAAAGTATTTGCATAAGATTTGCACAACGTCTTTTGGCACATAGCACGTACATGAAGACTTCTCTGCCTTTTTAGACAAATTTAGTGTGGACTCTGCGATTTGCATCTGGAATGATCTAATATTCTAATTTACAACAAAGTTTTCTTTAGGTATATGTGCCTGAGAAGTTTTACAGCAACAAGCCACATGAAGTGTTTTAGAATATTTTGTATATTTTGATCAAGCTTTAGGCCTTAACATCTACTGAATCTAGTCAAATTCAGACTAGATTGATTTATATTGCTCTTCACAACAACGAGGTCAGTTTCTTCAATTTAATTTGTTTGACAACAATAGCACATTGTATTATTTGGACATCCAAAATAAATAAGTTTGTGAGTTCATGTCTATAACTTTTTGATTTTGTTGGCTTCTGTTTGTTTTTGTCATTGCTACCTGCTATTTCTTCTGTTTGTTTTTTTCAAACACTCAAGTTGCATACTTCATGTGTTTCACTGAATTTAAATCACCTCGTCATCTGAAAACTCAATCGCTTGGTAGATCTCAGGGAAACTTAATTTTAGTAGTTTCAAAACAGGACCTCATAAAACCCAAAATATGTTGATGCTTGTCAGAGCTCAGAGCAGATTGTTTTGATCTTTCACTTCAGACTTGGACAAGAAGAGAAGCACAGGGCTGTTTTGTGAACCACTGTGTGTATATGTGTGTGTTTCTCTATGTAGTTTATGAAGGCTACCAATACATGAATGCTATGACTTCTTAGAGTCTTTCATAGAGTGCAACTGGAAAGTTTGAGAAGGAAAAAAGACGTGGTAAGGAAATTAGACCTCGTTGACGGTGCTTGCTCACACACAGGTTAGCCAAGAGTTCCAGATTCATGCGGATGTTGCATCGGATCCCATGATTCTCATGATACTGCTGGGCTGTGTCATACAGCTTTCCTAAGGGTCATTTCCAACATCACTAAAGATGTCATTGTATTTTATTGACCTTTAAATTATTTGATTTCTAAGTATGTGGAAAAAACAACTGAGTTATGAATTAATTTATGAAAATATTTTTCCCAAGTACTACGATCCTTTCTGGGCAACATTATGCCACTAAATCTGGCTATCGTGTTTCATAATCATCAATAATTTCATGCACCAACCTAAAATTAAAAAAATAAGTTTTTCTTTTCCAACTACTATAGAAAACTGTACTGTGATCATTTTCTTTTTAATTTTTGTGTATATTTTAATGGTATTTATTAATTTTTTTCAAATGAGATGGTCATTCAGTAAATAATTTTAGTTAGCAAATAGTACATTAAGTATTAAAGTACCTAATTGTTTTGATGCTTGCTTTTGATGCTTCTTTGCTTCACGCAAAGAAATGATTTTGGGTATTTATTTATTTTTATCTTTCTATTGTGGTTCATGTTTCTATGAGTTATTAGTTTCTTTCACGCAGTCATATGGTTAACATGAGGTCATGATTGCCCATTGGTCATTCAAGGGTGAGTTGTTGTGTTGTGATATTCTTTGCATTTATGGTATTTACTTACTTGTTTACAATGTCAGAGTAATGTACATATATTACAAATTCTGCATATGTTTCTGCAGGTATGTTTCTAAGCTTATTGTCCTCTTTCAGTCTACCTAAAGTTTATACTGTATTGGTGGCACAAGCCATTTTGTTATGTTGATGAATTATATCAGTAAAGATGACTGTAGTGAGCATTGTTCCTACTTTTCAGCGACATATTTATTGTATTTGTGACTTGTTGAGAAATGCAATGCATAAAGTTTTCTGTTGCAAATGAAAGATAGATCTGCAAGTAATCCAAATGGAACAGTGCGGCTTCTTCTAGTTGTATGCATTATTCCTAAGTCTTGTCTTTCTTTTCAGGATGGTTCCTATCTGGCTGAGTTCCTACTCGCTAAAGGCTATGAGGTGAGAGAGACGGGTCACACACTGCAACCTTAAAAAGAAACAGATCTTTTTTCTTCAGGCATTCTCACAGACGCATAGGAAATAAATGTCGATAGTCATGAAGGCCAACATCCACACAGCAACATTCCCTCCATAAGCAGCATCCAGCCACCTCTGTCTGTGGGAACTCCAGGAGGAATGGTGATTTGACAGCTCTTACAGACACTGGTTCTCTCACACCTCGCCCTGATAAGACCCTCCTGTTGGATGAGCTCTTTCACCCCTGACCGTGGTGCTTACCCAAGGGTCCCACTAATTCTCAGGAAATTGTTGCTATCATACAGCATTAAGAGTGAGGTCATCAACTTTCATCTGATGGTTGTTGTATTTTTAGGGGTCTTGCAGCAGGGCCGACAAACAAATATTTTCCACTAACAGATTTCTTAAGGGATCTTTTGCCTTTTTTGGTCCCAAACAACTTGTGACATCGGGTCCAGATAACCTGAGGAAAAAATAATAATGTCAGACTACTTACAGAACTGTAGAAAACTCTGAGATAGAACTCTGACAACACAAAGTAGGCTTAAATCAACGAAACAGAATGGGGTACAAAGTTATTTTTAAGATTACTGGACTTTAACAACCTACAGTAATAGCCATTATTTATAAAAAGTTAAAACATGAACAGGGTGGAACTTTCCAAGACGTGACTGGCCTCCCAAAATTACGCCAACAATACATCAATGACCCATTTGGGAGGTTACTAAAGAAGCCAGAACATCTAAACTACTGCTTGTACACCAGCATGTGCTCCTCTGAAATGGTAAAAATAAAATCAAAATCTGAGTGAGCAGCTATTGGCTTGATTGACCAAGCCAATCATGTTCATGCTTACAAAAGGCACCGATGCATCTGAATTAAGACAATTTTATTAAAAAAGGACAATGCCAAATGGCAGTTATTGCCATCCTGAATGACGCATCTAGAATGGTACTGGCGGTTTTAGGGGCCATGACCTTTCACATCCTAGTTTCAAAAAGCCTAGTTTCAAAAAGCCTTTTTACTAAAAGAATTTTTTGTCACTAGTGGTCGTTATGCAACTGTAATCTGACAGGAAGGGGACAGAGAGAAGGGAGTAAAATGCGGCAAAGGAGCCGAGATTAGGAGTCGTATTCGTAGTCTGGGTCTGATTTTGGAACCTCTGAATACCCGGCACCCGCTCTAACCACTGCACCATGTGACGCCCCCACAAAGCTTTTTTAAGTTTGCGAGGGTGGCCATTTCTAATAATGGTCATTTCTAATAATGGTCATCACTGTTCCATATGTTCTTTGTTTTTTATTTCATGGCTCTCACTGTGGTTTACTGAAGTTCCAAAGCCTTAGAAATGACTTTTTAACCCATTGTTTCATCATCTGTATCTCCTTGAGATTTTTTAGCAAACGTCATGTTAGTAGGTTATTTCAAAGTGATGTGTTGATGCTGCTAATCTGGAAGTCACCAGGCTAGTATTTGTTAAGAAGACAGAATGGCTTGCATATCTTTTCCCATTTGATAAATAAAAGCATACTGGTACTGAAATTTGTTTCATAAGAAACATTTAGGTGCGACAGAAAAAGGCAGAAAATTTTCATAAGTAAATAAGTACAAATCTGTGTAATGATGAGCAAAAACTAGATAAGTTGCATAAAGACTATAACTTGATTAAAGAAACACTGACCTTCATCTTAACCTGCTTTTATGTCAATTGCTCCATCTGCTGCCCAGTTCAGGGACAGCAGGCAGGAAGTGGATGAGCTCCAGCTTGAGGGGGATGACTGATAAGGCGGTGTGGAGGGGGAAAGGGTGGCAATAAAGAGGAGTGCAGAGGCATGCAGGAAGAGCACAGTGAATAAAGGAAGTGAGGTCAGGCCACAGTGTCCTCCCACTAATGGACTCCCATTGGAGCAGGTCCTGTTATCTTCCCTGAGCAGACCTTCCTCATAAACCCCCTACTGAATGTGGAAGAAAGATCACAGATCAAACGACAGCAACTAAACACTAAGCTGAAATTATATCAGTATTTTGTAATGTAAAGTATTTACTGTTTCAGAAAACTTTTAGAAATAAACGCTAAACTGAATGAAGCAAAGTAAACAAGCTTATTCTGTTTCTCAGTTTTTCATACTTGTGTGACATTTTTCTTTAAAAAGCAAGCAATATGTCTGGCTTTATAGAAACAAATCTTATTTATGAAAGCAGTTAAAAGAAATGATCATTTTTTACCAGGTTTTGGACCAAAGTTTCCAAACAGAAGGAGGAATCTGTTTCTCCATTACAAGGCAGGCTGACATTGGTTGTGCCAAACATTTTTTTCTTAGGTAACTAGCACCAAAATTAGGTGCAGCCATATTTTTTGACAGCATCATAAGTAACGTCCTGGCTTTACAGTTTTTTTTTTTAAACTACTGTCTATAAAGGCACTATTCATTTGTAAATTATTAATTAAGTATAAATTTAAATTTAAGGTTCTTCATTTGAAACAAATTTGTACAAGATGGGTTAATTACTAGATAAGTGTTTAAAGTGCTTCAATGACTTAAAATTTAAAGTTTAAAGCCTCTGAAGACAAATAAAATGACAAAATAAAAAAATATATAAACTGTAAGATGTCGTCTTACGTGGGCTTACATGGGCTAAACAAGCCCAGAAGAAAGACTCTTAAGATTAAAAAATGGTAACATCTGAAAAGGTTGCTTGAACGGTCCCATATTTTCTATGATTTAAATTTATGGCGAAGTATTTTGTATGTCTTATACTTTTTACTTTGCCAGAATAACTTGTATAAAATGAAGAAATTGATTTACTAGTTGTGTCTTAGATCACATACATAAGTCAGTTCATAGATATCAATTCATGAAGAAAGTATATGAGTCGTTGGGGAATGTAACCGTGTAAATAATAATAAAACGTTGAAAAATACTCCTTATGAATAAGTGCATCAAATGTTTGCAGTTTCAGTCCTTTCTGTTCTCTTTTTCCTCAGGTTCATGGTATTTTGCGGCGTTCCAGCTCCTTCAACACTGGTCGGATTGAGCATCTTTACCAAAACCCACAGACACATACGGAGGGCAGTAAGTATTTTGTTGACAATGTCTGCACTATTGGTCCCAGTTGTAAACCAATTAGCACCAATTTGTGAGCAACTGTTAAAAACAAAATACTTTTTTTATATACAAGCTTCAACAAAATGTATCTTTACCCCCATTTGAATGTACACTGTAAAAAAGTACCTGTAGAATTTACTGTAACTTACTGGCAGCAGGGTTGCCAACCAGTTATTGTAATTTTCACGGTAAATAAATTACAGTTATTTTACAGTAACCTTATTGTAATTTGTTTTACAGTAGCCTTACTGTAATTCTATTACAGTTTTACTGAGATTTTATTGCAGGTTTACTGTATTTTTTATTACTTTCTTACTGCAATTTGATTAGTGTTACTGTAATTTCTTTAAAATAGAACAGTAATTACATAACATGTTTACTGTGCTTTCATCAATTTTTATCGTAATAAAATTTCAGTAGTCCTGGAGTGGAATTACAAAATGTTGTCATTTTACTGTAGTTCATGAAATTAAAAACTTTGCTAGATCTTAAAAGTTTAAATGTGAACTCGCAACTTAAGTTACCAAGCTCTCAAAAATATTTTTATTTTCTAATAAAAAAAAAAAAACATGTTTTAAAATTGCTTTATTTTAATGTCAATTTAAATCTGACAAACTGAAGCAAAATAAAATGTAGTATTTTGCAGCAGCAATATTTTCTTGTTACATTGAAGTTAAAGTATTGCAACCAGAGTGAAAAATACTCTGATCTAAAAACATAGCTGACACATTTACAATCATGGTAATATTACATTGAATATAATGAATTAAATAATCTTTACTAAAACAAATGTGCCCAAATGTTAGTTTCCAAAAAAACTGCATGTCGAAGTCATAAGAAGAGTGTTTTACCAGCTCTTCATGTAAAACTTGCAGTCAAATTTCTAACCGCCTGTCGTTTTCTTCCTTTGAAGGAAGTAAGGTATCCAGCAATGCCAAATATTGAAGATATAAATTTTTCAAAACTTTAGTGGAATCCCAACTATACATCTTAAACATTTGGGCAAGTTTAAGACTTAGTGGACAGCCAAACAAAACCAACATGGATGAGTTCTGAGTTGGTCTCAGTCCTGAACTTCTCCAGAAATCATCAAAGGGTTGCTGGAAGATAAAGAAAGAAAAACATGTTTTTATACATGAGATGAACAGCACATTAAACTGCATTTATGTCGGTTAAAGACAGACAGGATGAAAAGGACAGGAGGAAAGCCTTCATTGTGACTGTCCTCCTGTCTGTTTATTAGAAATGGACAAGACAGATACAGAGAGACAGGCAGAGAAAAAGACAGACGGGGAGAGAGATGGAGAAGGAGAACTGTGTGTAAATGTGTAATTTTACATTTTAAAAGTTCCACTGGTAGTCCCTGAAGGAGGAGAATGGAGACACACGGGTTCACTGTTCTAGAATTTTGCACAAGTTGTCCTGTTGGTTTTGATGTCACTTTTCCGTTTGCAGCTTTTGTTCCGCTTTCTGGGTTGAGGCCTATGAATCGCCTAAAAACAGGTGATTCATAGCCAGAATCGCCTGTTTTTAGGCGATTCAAAAAACAGTCTCCGGTGAAAATCATTGTTCATTGCCCTCTAGCCTGTGAACATTCGCTTCCAGCTGGTAAATATCCCATAATGCAACTGTACATAAAAAAACTCATAGTACAGCTGTAAATTTCCGCACGTGATCCAGCGGTCCAATCCAGTCCCATATACTTTCCATACGCATTTCAAATCACAGTAAAGAGCTGTATTTTCAAAACCCAGCCACCTTACTGTATTTTCATGCTGTAGTTTGTACAGCCATTTGTTACAGTGTATGCTTTATCCACACATAAAAATCATTTTAGTAATTCTTTCAGCAAAAACGTTTTAATTTAATTGTTTTTGTGGAATTTGACAGTGAGGTGTTATATTTACACTTAGAAACAGAAAAGTCATTATTATTATTATTGTTTTGTTGGTGAAATGTCTGACTGAAATAAATTATCATCAAATTAGACTGACTAGCAAGTCATCTTTTCTGATTATGGTCATTTTCTGATCTATTTAAAACAGCACTGGAGGGTTTTACTCTTTATTTTTAAATGATTATAAGACATTAATTAAGATAAATTTATAAAATATTCAAAATAGCATTTCTCCCATATACCTTATCATCAAAAAAACATGTATGCTACTCTTTTTAAGACATGAAGCTCCATTATGGTGACCTGACTGACAGCACCTGTCTGGTGAAAATCATCAATGAGGTGAAGCCCACAGAAATCTACAACCTGGGTGCTCAGAGCCACGTCAAGGTAGCGTGATCTCAGAAACATACCTCCTGTCATCTCATGTGGCTTCATACCGAAATGTCTGGTATTTTCATTGTGGCACTGTAATCCCTGTAATGTCATTTGTGTGTTTAGAAAAGTGAATCTAGGAACAAGCGGCTGATGAGATATCACTGCTGTTCGGATTTGGAAAAATACTTTTCTAAAAGTCAGTTTGGAAAGGTGAAGGTGTTCCAGAAAATGTAAAACATGTTTTGGTAGAACTTGAACTGTCATTGTTCTGTTGATGGATTGGTTTCCTAATCAAACCATGACATTTTTGCTGCATTTCAAGTGAAATGTGACATAGATAGTCATACCACCAAAATAGTTAAGAAAAAAATTAGAGACTTTTTTCCAGATGTTATTATTATTATTTTTAATACAGAGATTTACACTATGAAAAACATTTCTTCTTCTCTGGGGAGCGAGTATCTGAAATAAAAAACCCTCTGAAGGCTGGTGGGACAGGAAGTAAAATGTTCTTGGATGGGTCAGTCTGTATAACAGTATTGTCTTTGTCTGTAAGCCTCAGAGGGATCTCAGATGATCCGGCTGAACCGCCTCTGTCCCCTAGTGATCTAATTCACAGTCTCCACTCAAAACTGATCTTCATTCATCTTTTTGGAGCAGCCAGGAGCTGACTCAGACCATTCATAAAAAGCAAAGAGCCATTTCTCATAATGTAAGCTTGAAACTTTGAGTAATAGCTGTTCTTTATTTAAGATTCATCCTGATCTAAATTTAGACATTGAATTTTGTAAACCACAGTATAACTGGAAGAGCCCAGTCAGCTGGCAAATAGCTAAGTTGTGGTATCATTCCTCTTTCTTGGTTTGGGGTTACAAAAAATAATGACCTGTTAAAAAAATAAATTCAAACTACTGCTTGCTCTGACATTTCCCTTTCTTTCTGCTGTGGCTCATATAAACTAACTCTAAAATATGTTACAATGCTTGAGTTTTAGCTGATTGTTTGATGATGTCAGCAGTTGTCTTCTGACTACAGTATATTTATATTGATAACCTTAGATGATAGCTTTGACTTGAAGGCAGAAGTTTGTTTAGTAACTGACTGAAAGCTATTATCATTGAAAAATGGTTACAAAATCTCTATGTTCTCTTTTCTCAGAGATTTTGAATCTGTTTTTTTTTTTTTTTTTACTAAATTATATCAGTGATAACAGGTACAGACGATTTAAATAGTATAAATTTATTTCCTAGCATTATAATAGTTTTAATGTCCCATACAGTTTGATATAAGGCAGTACAACATTGTAGCAGAGATTTCTGGTTGCAGGACTGAAAGCTGATCTATTTATTTCACAAACTTAAAAGCTATGTATCAGTCAGTTGTTTTCCAACTCCAATTGGCTCTGATCTCCCAAATTAAGGTGACTTCAAATGGCTTTTATTCCCTTGAACTTAATTTAAAGGGAAAAAAAAGTTCACAACAAATTTGTAAGAGGATGGCGAAACAAGTAGGGAACAAAGTCAATTTATTTCCACCTGTTCACATCCTTGTTAATACAAATTGTGCATTCACATTTTTTGTTTTCAAGATGTTAAGTAAGAAAATAATAAGATGTCAGTGAGTTTAAAGGAAGCGAAAAAGCAAATAGGACGGAATTAGATGGGAGAGAACAGATGACTCCGCTCACCACGTCCTTTGTGGTAAAAGGACAAGACTGTTCTTTCACCTCCCACATCCTTTGGCCACACACAGAAACGGGCCTGAAAATCCTCATACCTGTACAAGGTTTTCATTTTTATTTTTTTCCTCACCAATAAACCCTGCTCTGGCTTTGTTCTTGCCACGCTGCCCATTCCGAACAGCCCTTCCTGCTAGATTACTCACTTGGAATATGCAAGTAGCATCTTGCATATTCCACACAGCAGCTACTCTGCATCTTTCTGTCTCATTCCCACCAGTGCTCTTCCTGCCTCTGCCTTACAGGGAATACTTTCTGATTCCTTTTAGCTTGAGCCTCTTTTTTGCTTTTACGTAGGATGTGTGGGTGCTGGTTTCGGCTAAAAAGGGTCATTGTCAACAACAGAATTGAAGTTGTTTTCTAATTTTGCATGGGTGGAGGTGGACAGGGAATAGTTGAACCAACTGTAGAGTACATGAGAGACAACCAGTTGTAGTATCCTTCAATTACAACAGAAAAGCCTTTTGTGCTTTTTCCTTTACTCTGGAAAGAAGTCTGATCTTTGTGCTTAGGACTGATTCCCAGTTCGGAAATCTATATATATTTATACCTACATGAGAGACAGACTTACAATTTGACAGTCTACTACGAATCCATCTACTTACTCTGGGTACTGTTTGTTTCACATTAAAAAGAATAATAATTTCCCAGAAGAACATTTATTTCTTCAGAATAAAATTCTTTAAATCCCATCTCAAATTAATTCAGGTTGTTTCATTTTACAAACTACTCATTTAAAGGAGTTTACAAGAGAGTAACATCCAATTATAAGCTCCTATTTTACAGAAACAGTATAATCACACAGTCAGATTCAAATCTTGTTATTTATTGTACAATTAGGTGCGCCTTTCCATTTCTGATGGCTTCTTCCAGCAGGATAATGCACTGTGGCCCAGGCTCAAATCATCAGGAACTAGTTTGAATTTTTTTTTTAATGTTGCTTTATAAAATGTTTTTATTAAACCTTTATTTAATCAGATAAAAACCAGTACTGTGAATTTACTGTACTCCAGTGATCTCCCCAGTTATCAAATGTCAGCCCAAAAGACCACCTTTAGGATATGCTGGACAGAAGATTGGCATCATATTTTTTCAACAAATTTGCAGCAATTATGTACCCAAATCTTAAAGAAAATTTCTTGGAAATATCTAGTTAGTCTAAGCTCAGTATACCCATCTTGTTGTGGTAAGAATACAACAGAGTGTTTTATTCTTAGCATACAACAGAGTGCTGAAAGTTAAAGATAAAATTATTTCAGACACAACTAAACAGGACTGAGTTTGAGGGGTGTTGGACAGGAGGTTTACACTTAATGGCATAGGTGTAATAAAGGAAAATGTTTCTCTTTCAATAAAATGTTCAGATGAGGCAAGACAAAAAAAAACAAACAGTCACAACAACAGATGATTAATTTATGTTTCACAACAAAGTATTCTGGTAATTACACTCCTGAAATATGCATGAGGAAGATTCTTAAATGGGGAAGTGCTCTTGCTAATGTGTTGTACATCTGAAGGTTCAGAGCAATCCTTTTGTGTTGTCTGAGTGACACGCTTCACAGGAAGGGCATGAACAAAACCCTTGTTGCTGTCTACACACAATTTTTCCCACCTGCAGCTGTCACAGCAGACACAACAGCAGACTGTCTGAATTATTAACACATAAACAAAGTAGCACAACTGAGGGTTATTTGGCTTCTAGGGAATATGTATATTATGCCAAAAGAAATGGGTTTGCGCAGGGAATGAGGATGAGAACATTAAAAAAAAGTTTGTAAGAGTTCAGAACTGAATGGGCAGTGTAAGAGGCTTGACTGAAGTTTTTAGGGTCTTACGTTTGGTGGGTTTTGAAGACAAAGAACTGATCATCTAAGGAGACTTCTTATTTTCTGGATTCAACTTGATGTGGATAACTTCTTAAAGTGGATTACGATCTTCCCATTATTTATTTGGATAATGCTTTCTCTTGGTTACCCTTTGGATTTTCCCCATCAGGGTTTGAAGAGGCTCCCGCATCAGACATCACACAAGATTTAACACCCCTGTTTCTCAACAAAGTCTGCCCTGTTTGTTCGCTGTCGATGTTTTTATTGGCCCACCTTCATTACAACCTGCTGGTTTTTCGTGAACATGAGAAATACAGAATGGAGAAAAAAAAATTGAACTGAATTGAGTTTAACTGAACTGAGCTGAATGTAACTGAATGGAATGTAATTTAGTAGGCAGTAGCTGAATATAACTGAGTAGAAAGTCATGGAATTAAGTGAAATTGAATGTAGTGGAACTGAATGGCAGTGAATTGACAGAAGAGGATTCAATGTAACTGGGTAGACTAGAATCAAAAACAATGAAAATGAATTGAACTGAATAGAATTAAGTGGAATATAGTTGCGTTAATTGGAAAATAATGAAGCGGAATTTAACTGAATTGGGGTATGGTGGAAATAAATAGAACTGCACTGAACTGAATAGAATTTAGAGGGATGGAATTGAATACAATGGGATTCATTAGGAAAATAATTAAATGGAGTGTGGATGTTTGATTGCTGCACAAGGGTCTGAAGCCAGCGTCCAGTCTCTAATTTTAATGGGTTAGACCTACATAAAAGAAAGCCTCTTCGGCCTCGATGGAGTTGAGAGTGAACTTGGCTTTGGGGAATAGTCCAATGTGCCAAAAGAAATAGGTCTGCTCAGGGAATGGTTTGCAGTTGTTTTGTGGGTCAGATATGTTGCTCCCCTCATGAGTCAGACCTTTTTCTGTTTTTTTGACATGTCGTAACACATGGAAATATGTAGTGAGAGAAAAGATAAAGGGAAACAGGAAGAACAGAGAGGGAGTTTTCTGAGGTCTGTTAACTAAATATACGGAGTCAATAAATAGTATCACAAAGCTATATGTGATTGCATCTGTATCTTAAATCAAACCCCAAATATTCCACTTCAGCTATCTTCCTTCGAGTTGTCTCATACATTGAAGCCAAAATAAACTGCAGATGCAGTTTCACTTTGTTGATTTATAGATGGCACTAGTGAGCCACTACAGCTCCTTTGTGGCTTTGAGTCATGGCTTTTATCAGCAATAAAACAAATGTGTGAGAATGAAATGTTCTCTAATGTGCTCCTCTGGCATCACGATTACTTCAATGAATTATTTTCATTTTTGAAATGTCATCAATAAAATCATAAAGGAAAAGAAAATGCTTGTTTTGATGGAAGACTATTGAGAGTAACACCAACATGTTAAATATCCAAAGAGACATTTTCCTTTTATTGCCTTTAATTATGATAATAAAATAAAATAAAAAAATCATACAGGTAAGATAAGTGTGATGGGAAATGGCAAAGACAGCGGTTTACAAAACAATGCGACCTTTGATATATTGTCTCTTTTTTGCTATTCTTAACTTTTTATTTTACTGCAAGTTTCTCATTTTGAATTTTAAATTACAACTTCAGCAAAATAAAATTGTGCTCTATTTCTTGCATTTTCATCTTCTTGGTTAAAATACATGGACTTATAGGTTCTTATGGATATACAACACAATTATCTAGAATTTAAGTTCTGTCTAAAGATTTAGTTGTTAATAAATCTTAGATTTGTAGAAATTGTTTTTGTTTATTTTTTCAAAACAATTTTTTTTTTTTGGTGGGGGGGTTAAAAATCACTACAGAGCCAACTGGTCACTTCTTCACACACATCTTTTGAGAGGGTAAATGTCAGTTATTGTTAAATTGAATTCAAATTAGTCAAAAATGAAATATTGAGAGTAAATCAGAGTTAACCAAATACTCTGTTTGAAAGACGAACTCTTGCTTTTACGTCATGTACTTTATCCTTTTTATCTGTATTTTTTTTTAGTTTTGTGCTCAATTACTTACTAAAATATTTATCTACATGGTGAGTGATTGACAGTGGCCCTCGGTGTGTTTGTTGTTACGAGGCTTACAACAATTAATACACACACAGCTGAAAGCTGGAATAGTTTGTGTTAATTAGTTTGGTTTGTGTGAGTTGTGCACTGAGGTGAGAAGTCTGTAACCAGGAATTACACTAAATATTTATTAAGTTCATCAATCTTCCTGTACTTGTTGCTATGTCCTCCAGGGAAATAGGCAGCAATCGACCTTGATGATCCATATGTGATTGTCTTTAATAATTTATCAGAACCCGTTGATGTTGTGTGTTTTCTTTTCGAATCTTCTTCAATTAATTCTAAGTGATTTGCCTTGAGAGAACATTTTGCTGTGTGTTGTTTTTCTTCTGGATAATTACACACATAGTCTCAGATTTCATGGCCTTAGATCTTTATCAAATCTTCAAGCAATTGTTTAAATATGTAGTTATGTAAGGGAGGTTGTTATTATGCCAAAAGAAATAATGCTCAAAATTGAAGATGCGGTCAAAATTGTTTTTGCAACTATGTTTAAGTAAAAACATTACATAATAATATGTGTTATGATTTTTACATGACATTTGTAATATAGTAATATTAAGAGACAATTCTGTTGGTGTCTATTACTTGATTTAGGGCTGCATGATATCAGGAAAATTTGCAATTACAGCACAGTTGTTGAAACTTATATTATAGATATAAGATTAATTTACATTTCGTTTCCTTTTTTGTCATAACATTCCTTCCTTAAAATTACTGTCAGCTATAATGTCTCAAACACTATATATATATATATATATATATATATATATATATATATATATATATATATATATATATATATATATAATATATATATATATATATATATAATATATATATATATGATGTGAACATAGAACAGAGTTAGAGGCCTTCCAATTGGGCAAATACATTTTTGACATGCAGAGTGGGAATGGATGACTCTTAAAATATGACATCCATCCATATCTTCTGCAATACCGTATTGCATTCAAACAGTCCATTGCAATTGCTATATTGCAAACATTATTGCTTTTAGCATTTTTCTTGCTTTTGTAAAAGGAAAAACAATTTTTTTTGTATTATTTCAATAAAACAACGAAAACAGTGATGATATAAATTACTAAATTTTTCAGTTCATTTGTTACCATCCTTTGCTCTGAAGGAAGACAATTTACTGTTGCCAACATTATAGCCACCAAAAAACTGGGTGACTGTGGGTCTATGGGAAGAGTAGTCGTCTTGCAGTCTGAAAGTTGTGGGCTTAATTCCAGCTTCCTCCTGCCACATGTTGATGTTTCCCTTACAAAAAATGCTTAACAATCTACAAATCCGTGTATGACTACGTGCATTTGTGAGTGCGATTGAGTAAATGTGTCTCTTTTTACCATCAGCTCTTTTGCGAGCCACTGTGGGTAAATTTATAAATGCATGTCTACATAAATGGTTAAACCTCAGTCAGTATTTGAGAGACAGGAAACTTCTTGGAGAAGTCGACTGCTCATCACAGGACCAAAATAGGCAGTTTTAATGAAACTTGATTTAAATGTGGGACTTTAAAATCGCCAGCTAACTTAACTTGGATATTTCTGGACTATGTGAGGACACCAAAGTACTTTGAGGGAAACATTCACAGAAGGTTCATGCAAACTCCACACAGAAAGGCTCCATAACATAGATTTGATCCAAACACCTGTGTGCTGTGTGATGACATGCAGAGTGGGAATGGATGACTTGCCTGTATCAGCCACACCTGCATTGATATAGTATCAATATCAGATAAGATTGTTTGTATTAGCGAATAGGTACACCTCTGATAGAAGTACCTATGTAAAGTCGGTGCTGTTTTGGTTTACACAAAGAGCACAAACATAGTCAGCTCAGTTGACTTTAAGCTTTATTTTGTGTACCAAAGGATTTCAGTAACAGACTTAGCAACTTTATACTCACAAACAAAAGCTTTGTCAAGACGCATTGCCTTTTTATATGGTGTTTGTACTAGTTTGTCTCAGTAGTGACAGTCAGGCAGCACCCACTGTTATTATGGTTTCACTGATATAAATCAGCATCTTGTCTTCGGTTGCAGACTCTTAATTACACCATATTACCAAACACCCATATTGGCCCTGACAGACAGCGAGAAGATGCAGCCTCGCTCAATCCCTCCATAAGTGACATAAGCTCATTACTCACAGTAAACATTGTTGTTAATCTGTGAACACAAGTCCTGACTGCTGCTGCCCACTCTGCTGCATGCTCACACCCTCACAGATGATACACACACACTTCCCCTGCCGACGGCGAGTTGGGGCAATTCAGCCATCACATTTGGTGGTTTTCTAACCCAGACAGACCCTCATTTAGATTCAAAGCTTTACTCTTCCTAACTGTTTTTTTTTTAAAGGAAAATTATGATGTTAAAAGGAGATACTCTCTTAGGTGAGGTTGTTCTTGTTATTTTAGCTGTAAATTCCCTATTGAAAACATTTTGTGTCGAGAGGCAGTTTGTGTTTCTTGACTTCAGTTGAAAGTGTTTGTGGTGGCTACATGTTGGTCCATGCTTAAGAGCTTGTCTGTTGGGTAACTTAAGGGTTGCAAGCAACTTGCAAAATCTTGATGTAATGAGCTATGATCTCACTCATTTGAATGAGTGGAATGATGATCCTGGAGCAAAACAACCATAGAGCAGAGTCAATGTTTGCGATGAGGACAGAGATGAGAGTTTAATAGGTTGATGAGTTATGGCATTAGATTCTAATCTTTGTATTTCTAATTGTTTTAGTCTCTCAGTTAATAAAAGTGGTTTGGAATTTCTTATCAATGTGAATGTGCAGGGCGCTGTTTTTACCTGTATGTATTCATTAAAGTTTTAAATCAGGCTGTCATGTTTTTTATGAGCCGCTTCTAGCCGTGTCTCCTGTCAACCAAACAAACAAGCTTTTATTTTCAGAGTGAGCAGGAGCTTCAGGTGCAATATGTTCAGAGTGCAGCTGCTCAACGGCATTCACATTTTGTTGATTTACATGAATCTGTGATCACCCTGACAATTATGGATAATACAAGATAAATAGAAATACAGGTTAGAACACCTATTTAAAGTTAATTTCAGTTAATGGTCAGCATATTTATTGTGATAGTAAGATTCTCTGGAATTAACACGTTCTTAACTCAGTTTTTAACCATCAAATATGTGCAAATGTATATTTGCAAATATAACTTTTTCTCATATTTAGACCTTTCTTTAGTGCCAGCCTATAAGGCAAAACACAAAATAATGTGCTTGAGGGTTTAGTTTTTCCAAGATCTTCCTACATATTTTACGGAAACCCTCGAATGTTGCTACCTTTGCACCAGTGCTGAAAGAGACTGCTAACATACAGTAGTTTTGAATGCTGATGATTGGCTATCGTGAAGAAAGTTACACTGTCAAGCTTACTGGAAATTGCATGTGCTGTAAACCATCATTCCACTGTGAAGAAACATCTTGTCTTATGATTCCTCTTGCTTCTACTTTATTTGCTCGATATTTGTAAGTATATCTCCAAAATGAACTGAACGTCTTCATTCACTTCTTCCTCTACCATTGCCAAACTACAACCATGGCACAGAAAAAAAAATCAACATGATTATTAATTACTCCTTCTGTTCGCTGATTGGCCCAGTTGAAATTCAGCCAGAGAATTGATCCTAATCGGATAAATCCTAGACAAAGCACTGAAGAGAGATGAGAATTGAGCAGAGTTATTTAGAAAGGCAGACCAGTATTAAATTAGTAAGAAAAATCTGATGGGTAGATAAATCCCAAGCTTGTAAGTTTTACATCTAAAAAATAGTCAGATACGACCCATCTTTGTGTGAAAAGACTAAATCTTTATATTTCGGTGGTGATTCTATTGCAGTGCCTAAAAGGACCGTCGAGGTTTTGTCTGTTTTTAAACCTTTTCTGCTACAATCTCTTGCTAACTCATCCTGAACAAGTTGTCTTCTATTTTTCAGTTTTAGCTTATATGTAATTCTAGATGTGTTCATGTATTGAAAATATGTGAAAGGTAATTTAGAGAAAAAATTAAATAATTATTTCTTTTCATGCCAGTTTGACGAAAAAAAGGACTGAAGAGACTCAAATTTATATTTTTAAAAAGACGTTTAAGGAATTGGCATGATATAAATAAATAAATAAAAAACGTATATACTCACTTTACTTTGCTCATTACCTTTATTACTTTGTGTCTGTGATCAAATGAGTTTTCTCTCTCTCTCTCTCTCTCTCTCTCTCTCTCTCTCTTTCTTTGTCATAAGGTGAGTGTTTGGCCACACACAGACGCTGCCGGTGCCTTTGGTCTAGCAGTGTACTCTTGCCAGACATATGAGTGGCAAATGGCAAAAAGATCATTAATCAAATTCTCAGCACGTGTTCATTGTTTCCTTCGGCCTTCCTGCCTTGGCTTCTTTCTCCTCGATTTTTCCAGCTCTGCTTCAGTGGAAAATATAGAGGTTCTTTCATTTAACTTGTCAGGATATTTCAGAGCTCTAAGAAATGTTATTTGTTTATTCAGGTGGGACAATGAAGATGATTTTTTTCTCTCTCTTAGTTCTACATGCATGTTAAAAACTCACATTTGTCCTTTAATTACCTCTGAAAACTTGAGTGCTCGTTTTCAAGCGGAGTCATTAATTCACACATTGAGTTCTTCACGTTTCCTCACAAAAGGTGAAACAGGTGTGCTAGTACTCCTGAAATCTGTCTGTTGCCCTTTGCCTTGGGGGACGCTGTAGAATGACTGTTTAGATAATAAAATCTCCCCATTATCATAATTAACGTTGGTATCATCACCAGTGACAAGAGACATCTCTGGCACTGTGAGAATCTAATCGCAAACTGAGATAAATGAGGTTGTCTATGTTATTTATGATGGCTGATTTTGTCACTGTGAAGAGGGGTTTTCAGTTTTCCACAGAACCATCGATCATTTGTGCTGGCGTCTGGTGGGGCAAGTTATTCTGATGGACGGACAGGCTGAGGCAGATGAGTACTGAACTGTCAAAAGGCCTCCGACCTCCAACTGTTGATTTAAAGCCTGGAACCTCTTGGTACCATACAAGCTTATTACACAGACAAATTCCTGTAATTGTTTTTGGTTTAGTGCAACCTGGTTTCCTCATCATTATTGGAAAAAATAAGACAACAGCGCTGCAATTACTTAAATTATCCTGAGGTTATCTTGACAGTAATAGTGATAGCTGTTGATAAGTGAAGTATGCATATCAATATTCAGGTCTTCAAGCTCAGGCTTCCACCCAGAAAGCTTGTTAAACCCAGTGGTAGATGCAGTAGGGCAGACCTGCAGCAGCCCACCATGTTTTTGTGTTGAAGTATGTTAAAACATAATCAGTTCTGATAGACGAGACATGTCTGTTGCTGATCTGCACGGTCATCAACTTGATTGTACAAGGAAAACATAGATTACGTTTCAACAATAAAATGTATCAGGTTTTAACCAGAAAAATTGTGGTTCAACCAGCATAATTTTCAAGTTTGTACAATTGGTTGTCATGTGACTACCATATCAAAATTGAAAGAACTTTAATAGCTTTATTATAGCATAATCAATATGTATAATGTAACAAGATAGTATATTGTTCAAACATGAAGAGTATATTGTTAGAACACAGTTCACAAGCATAATGTGATATAGGATAATGAGGTTTGCTGAACCTCCTCAAATTTTCACATTTCAGGATGTTACTTTCCATATTTTGTATAAAATGTGGGAGTGATACCCATATTTTACAATAAGTAATACCAATTGTATTATTAATATAATTGCCATTGTATCATTAATACAATTGGTATAAATAAGTAATTATTAAGTTTGATTTTCATGCAGTTAGTTCCTCAGTTTATCACTCAGTTGTGCTTAAGATTTTGAATATGGCAGAATACAACACAGAACAGCTGAGTCAGGCATGTGCAGAAAACCATTTAGTTAAAAAATACCCCACAGCTGTTTTCTTTACAAAGAAACCATGGCAGGCCCCTTCTGAAGCGTATAAACGGCTGTGGAAAGTGCCCACTTTGCAGATGGCTCGTCACAGACATGCTCAAACTGCAGCAAGTGACCCTGAGATAGGCCTGATATGCCGCATATCCTAAAGACGGTCAATTCGAAGAGAGGTGGGTTCGTGAGTTGGCGATTAGTGGCATCTACCAGAAAACTGAACGTTATTAGTCTGACGATCACTTGTTCTCCTCCGTTTGTGTTCAGTGTGAGCAAACTCCAAAGAAAACACTCCAATGTTTTCTTTACTTTTCTTTTCTCTCGTCACGCTGTCTTTTTTACGCAACAGCATACACACACTCTCTCTCTCACACACACACACAAAATCAAAGTACTCAGAACTGAACATGAAATAGCAAAGGGAGGAGTGGACCGCTCCATGTTTTATTTTTGTGTGAGAACTTGTGGAGGTTGCATTCTTCTGTCTCTCTGCGTAACATCTGTTTTACTTTTTTTTTTTTTGATGTATTTGAACTTTGTCACAATGTAGCAAAGGGTTTGAGCCCTCTGACATTTCCAGCACTTTGACTATCCTTTCATTTAATTGCACACATAATGAGGGAGAAAACAAAAGAACTGGCCAGGGCAGAGGGATCACTCTTTCCTCTGAGGAGGGTAGTCATTTTGATTCAAACACCTGGGAATTTAAATGTTCCCATGATAAATCTTTCCAGCATCCCAGTGCCACTACGTGGTTGTATCAGCTTTGGCATGAAGCTGAGCTAGCAATCTCAGCTCGGACTGTTTATAGATGTGTGGTCAGCCCAGACCACCACAGCAAAGAGTTTACAATAATATTCTTCAAGTGATGCCTGTTGTAATAAAAGTGTCTCGCCTGGTGCAGCAAAACCAATGTGTTGTGCTGATCTTATTATTTTCAAATTAAAGTGTCGTGCTCCGGGCAGCAGGGCTATAAACTGTGGAACTTCAATAAAACCAAATTCCCCCCCTTGCCAGTTGATTCTCTGCCATTGAACACTCGTGTAAAATGTATGTGTATTGAAAAGAGAGCAAGCTCAGCATGTTGAGACATTTTGTTTGCACGTAAATTTAATTCAGTTTACTGTTTATTGGTAGTATAAAAGCCACAATTCTGACCTCAAATTGCATTTTAATGACATTTAAGTATGCTGTTCCAAGTCAAGTAACATGACAACTGTGTCTATTAACGGCAAAGTTTTGGATTTTAATCAGCTGGGGTGTGGTTAAAGAGCAAAGCAGAAAGATTATAAATTTATGATATGCAGTTTAGCGAATTAAAGAATGTTGAGGCTTGACATTTTACCTTCACTATTTTATGGTACATTGATGGAATTAATTATTTATGGGGAAATCACTTGTGGAAGTTAAATTCTCATCCTCATTTTAGAATAACAGACAATAATGACAAATAAATAGGCTATATCTTAATTTTTTAAGATAATTCAAACATTTTCCCTAATATTTTTGACTAGATAGTTGCAGTAAATTGGTCATTTAAACACATTTTGATCAACCGTCACAACCATGCAAAGACTATACGGACACAGAAAAACACATAGTTGACAGACATGTGCAAGACAGTGACGAATAAAAAAAATCCCAAATTCCAAATTGAACAACTTACGACTGAAAAATGTTTTTTTAACCCAACCACTAACTACTTCTTTTAATATTGTTGGGGTATTTGTTTGAGATTAAGAACTCTGTTACAGTAAATTACTTTTTTTTTTGTTGACTGTTTTTGTTTTCTGTTCACCATAAATATAGTTTTTTTTTTTTTTTACATCTTTAACAGTTATCTTTAAATATGTTTTTAAAGGTTAAAAAAAACATTCTTAGCTTTTAGGATAATAGTAAGTGGTACATAATTGCATCTTGTATGTTTTAGTGTCTGATAAAAAAGAAAGAAATTGAAGTGAGTTAATCTAAAAAGTGGTTGGAAATGTGTACATCATTTAACTTTGCCAAGTTACATGATGTCCAGGAAAATGTAGTACCGGTAATTTGAAGAAAGCAATTGTGATCAGAGCTGGGAATGTCAAAGCATTTGTGAGGTCCATCCTCGGCATGAGCCTCCACAGCTGCTGATGCCTGCTGGTTCAGAGAGGTCTGGCTCTCCGTCTTTTGTTACCGTGGATTGTGTTGTAACTTGTATCGTTTTGGAAGCTGAGCCCTCGAACGGGGAGCCGGGGGGAACATCTCGGGGCCAGATGTTTCTCTCTTTCTCTGCTCCTCTTTGACATGTCTTCATTCAGTGTGCATATATAGATCCTGCTTAGGTTGAGGAGACATGAAGGCATTACTATAGTGTCAGTCACCACCTCACTGCCCTTGGGGAGATCTACAGGAACACTCACATGCTGCTACATGGAGCAACTATAGGTAACTGCAGTGCAGTCTTCGTGGTTATACTCGGTTCTTCTCTCACTTATTAGCTTTGACGGGTGGGTTAAGTAAGAAAATATGCCCCACCAAAACCACACAAGAAGACTCAGCACCACTGCTCCTTATTCTACAGATTAATGGATCTTACTGCAGATAGTTCTGTATTTGGTTTAATTTAAAATTATTAGTGTTAAAACCTTTAGAAAGGAATCATCAGTTTAATGTTTTACTGTCTTAGTTGTAACTTGTATCTGACTTGTAGTCAGTAGTAACTTGTAGTTCTGAGACAACCTTAGTCTTTATGATAAAAGGACAGATGTATCTAGAAATACTAGTTAACCACTTAAATGTTTCTCAGGGGTTGAGAAAACACTCTGGAAGCCAACTGAATATTTTTTTTTATAGCTTTTGTAGGTTGTTAACAGAAATGGGTGTTTCTGGGAAGTCTTTTATCATATGTGCACAGCCACTCCATATAAATACCCCAGTAATTTTACCCTCTGTCACAAAGTTTAACGGTTTATCATCAAAACTATTGACACAAAATAAACCTTTAACATTAAGGTGTCTGTGAAATGCATCTCTTTACAGTTTAAAGGCCAATTGGCTCCTACTTTGAAGTAGGAGTAATAACATATTAGACGTATGTTATGTTTTTAGGAAGCCTCACTTTGAAACAAATAATTGCAAACATTTCAAATATTTAAATGTTTACTATTAAAACAATAAAAACAGTTCATAGACTCATCATGGGCATGTACGTCGTATAAATGTTTTGTCTAGACGGTGTTTGTTCCAGGAAGAAATGATTATACAGCAACAAACTGTAACAATATCTAAAGACACAGATTAGGTTCAGAATTTTACATTTATTGGCGACTTTGACTAAACCATAGGGAATGAAAAGTACACATGTACTAACCCTACCCTTAAATAGAAAGATACATTCACATAAACACTTTTCATCAGAATGACACCTTGAAGACACTTGTACACTCAATCATCAAGGTTTATTGGAGGTAGTGGTTCATCTTTGCCAGCATAAATATGAGATGTTTGGTGGCTCTAGTTTCATTCACAATTATAAGAAAATGAGGAAGTCTTGGGAACTTGTGGTAAGGGAAAGTTATGCTGCATCTTGTACAAGGTGAAAGGGGAAAAGAAAGAACATTATCTTAATTCCTAGACACAATTTAGCATTCTGGCAGGAATTTATAAGGTAGGCCAGCATTAGGCTACTAGAATAGATGTTCTATGTTGTTGAAGTCCATGATGAGTGGCCGTTAATGTATTTCTCTCTGGAATTGTTGTTTTTGAAATAGGGTCCAAACACTATGTTTGAAGTTAGAAGTACATTGTGTAAGCACATCTCCCAAACAGAGGTAAGGTAATTGTATTTATGTAGCACATTTTCAGCAGCAAAGCAATTCAAAGTGCTTTGGAGGATAATATTCAAACTAATTAGCTTGAGTTCAATAATTTCTATACAGGAGGGGAAGATTTTTTTTTCTCCCCTCTGTTTTTTTGTTGTCAAAAAACAGTGTATTTTTAGACTTTGAAAAAAGAATGAGCCAAACTGGAGCAGCTTAGATGATTTGTATATATACATACATGCATACAAAATAATTCTGTTGGTATGACTACTTTTTCCTTCACTTTTACATTATCTTACCTAAATTTGAGACCTGAAGGCAATTATTTTCTGTCCATTTTCTGTCCATTACTGTATTATATCTTCTCAAACAGCCTATGTAAAGCCTCCACCTTGAGGTGTGATTGTTGTATCTGCAAAGACATTTAAAAATCCTGTCATAATTTAGATGATAATCCTATTCCGAAGGAGATTGTTGAAAGAGCTGATGTCAGCGACTGTACATGTCGACTGTTTAAACACACTGCACCAAACCTATTCAGACAATCACAGAGCTTTTACACACTCAGAAAACAGAACAGAAACACTGTAAAAACCATCAACCTCAATGAGCCCGTGATTAACTGACAGGAGTGGCTGCCAGCACAGACTTGGCAGAACACCAGCGGTGTCACTGTGGTATGTTGTTGTTTGCTTACATGTGTAACCGCACTAAGGAGATCGTCACAGACACAATACTACCTCTCATTTCTCTATGTGAGCGTCTGTTGATACTTGCTGTCAGATTGGGAGATGATCCATGACGACTACGTGACTGGCAGGTCTCTGCAGAATCCCTCAACTGTCAT
This sequence comes from Poeciliopsis retropinna, assembly GCA_010277075.1. Lineage (NCBI taxonomy): Eukaryota > Metazoa > Chordata > Actinopteri > Cyprinodontiformes > Poeciliidae > Poeciliopsis > Poeciliopsis retropinna. The sequence continues at coordinate 8,805,328 of VMRM01000003.1, forward strand.
TTTCAGTGGAAGAACATATTCTTTCTTTATGAATTTCACCAACAACTCTTCACCTGAAAGGAAAAAGTGTCAAACAATTCTGATGTATATGTAGATTTTTTTTAGATTCAGCCAGCCACTTCTAAAGGGTTCGTTCTGACCCTTGTTTGGTTTCTGTGATTCCATAATAGAAACGCTCTGAGAACGTTTCTATGAAAACTGTCTCTGTGCCTTGTTTTCCTTCAGCCTCAACCAGACAGGACGTGAACACTGCGTGATGAATATGCAGAAAAAGTGTAAAGCATCTCTACAACGGAAGAGATTTCATATGCGAGGCCTTGAATGGCTCTCTGTGTGCTGAAGCACTGTACCCACTCCCATGCGGTAAACTGGTAAGGTGACCCAGGCTGGACAGGTTGCGGTTAGCCTTACCGGGAAAGTGGAGGGTTTAAGAGCTGAGGGCTGTTATAATTTTGGCTGTTTGGGCGGAAGAGCAGTGTAGAGGTGAGGACAGAGAACTCTGTGAAAACATAATCAAGACCGGACACCAGATATAAGTGTGGACTTACATTTACATGAACCGGTTGAGGACCTAAGCATGTTTGAATAACTTGATCAAATGACTTTTAAATTACGAAACAGCTTTTTAATGGACAGTCATGGATGGTTATCTCTATTCGTGCAATACTTTGTTAAAGAAAGGCCTCTTTTAACACTGGCAAATGTTTTAAATGAAGTAATGCTTGTGTCTTTCCATTGTCGTTTAGTCCCTTTCTACTTCCATTGCTGTAAACAAACCACATTGTATTAATGTTCCTGAACCATTATTTGGTGAAATAACAGTCATAAAAATTCTACTATTGAGATTTTCGTCTGAATTACTATTTGCTCCTGTTGACTTTTGAGTCAATAAAATCACATTCATGTACAATACAGAAAGCAAACATAATGAAATCATAAATGCATATCATAATAACCCAACTTGAACTAAAAGCCTTTTAGAATGAAATTGTCATCAGCTGCTTTGTGAAAGTATCTACAGTCCAGTTTTTAAAAGTATTTTAAGTACAAACTATACAGAAAGTTTGGCAGTGTATTCCACTGCCTGAGTGCACAGCCTGGAACGATTGGTCTCATGGAATTTTGATAAAATATTGTTTTTCAGTGTTTTTCAATTTATATTCTGAGACACACCCATCCACCCAATCCTAAGGGCAATTTAGAGAGACCGATACATCTAACATACTATATTTTTGGACTGTGGGAGTGGGAGCACACAGGCAGAACCCACACTTGCAAAGGAAGAATATGCAGACTCCATGCAGAAAGAGTCTAGGCTAGGATTTGCATCCAAGTTCTACTTGCTGCAAAGGAACAGTACCAACAGCGGTGCTACTGTCCAGCCCCAAACTGGAACAAATATATATGAAATATTTATTTTTTCAACCCCAGTGGCATATGCCATATGTTTCTATATTTGTTAAAAAATCCAGACGTTGTGGTCATTTTGTAAAATACAGTATGTGTTGAGCCACAAATGTGTTTTTTGTGCTAAAGTTTATGTATTGTTACTGAATCATTCAAGCACAAACATAGTATTAATGTTGCAATTTAAAATAGCTGATGATGGCCTGTTCCTAAAACACATAATTTGTTTTTATAATATCAATAAAAATATGAAAAATAAAAATAAAAATATGAAAAAAAATTTTTTTTGAATCTTATATATATTTTTAAGGGCAACTCTTGAATATTTTGTTCCTGTAGACATTTTTGTTTAGCTTGACATTGTTGGGTTCTGATATTGGAAAACAAAATCAAACCCACTATTACCAAGAAACTTCTATGCAACTAGATCTTCAAGTCCTTTGATAGTACAGTCATTTTGGTTAACTGTGTTCACCACATCCTAGTATAATTTTTATGTACTCAAGTACAATTTTTTTTTTCTTTCATTTTTGACTGGACTAGGCGTTGTCAGACCCTTTACTGAAGGAATGCATATTAGTTTGAACTGTAACTTGAGAGTACGTCCCAGAGTCCTCCCTGCTGGAGTTTCTGTGGAAATAATTGAGTTATGTTCTTTAGCAAGCAGCTGGATAGCCAGAGGTTCAGTTTGTGGTTTCGCCAGGTTGCTGGTGGATCGTGGGATAGTTCGGGTCAGCAGACTTTCTTCCTACATGTGCTCATGCTGGCTTATCATTTTCCTAATTGTGTGGCAGTTTTGCAATAAAGTGAAATACTTCCAAATTTCAAACCCAGGCAATCATCTCCTCATGTTCTCTTTTGGGGATTGCATTGTAGTTATTTCCCCTGTCCTTTCCTGAAAATAATCCTGTTACATGTTTCTTTGACACCGTCTTTCCGCTGATCCTGCCGTGAAAAGCACTGCAGGATAAAGGAATCTGCTGCCATGCATAGCAAAGAAAGGCTTCCCACTGATATCCAAAACTTCAGGCAGAGCACTTCCCCTTCCCGAAAAGCCTTCCTTACCACAGTCCTCCTTCAAAGACCAGCTTCTCAGTAACAGTCCGCCCCGGCGTGCCGACCCCTGCTCCCGTGTTCCCGCTCTGGTGAGCGAGGCAGACAGAGCTGGGCTGGACTTGAACTCAGGCAATTGTCTTCTCCTAAGCTGTCTTTGAGATTTTGCATGTGCCTTTGTGTGTGCGTGCATCTCCACGTGGATTTGTAAAATTGAGAATCATGAGTTTCTGCTGATGGTATGCTACTGGCATTTAAGGCCATGTGACCAACAGAGGGCCACACACAGGAAAGTGTCCACTGTTGGGGTAATAATGCATGAGTAATAGGGCAGTGGTTTTGGAAAAGATTATGTTTAAGCCACTTGAATGTCAGCAAAGACAAAGTACAGCATCAACCTGTTTGCTTTCTGCAATAATTACATTGGATTAAAGAACAATTAAGCATGAGTAGCAGAATGAAAAGAAATGGCTTTTGTTGGACTATTGAAGCATATTAATAAGAACAGAAGAATGAAGAAGCATCATACAGAATAATGGTAGCAAATTGTCACAAGAGAATTTATCCAAATTGCAGCATTTCAAATGCCTCATGTTCCCACCAAACTCTTTCGCCTACAGTTTGTATAAAATACAAACTTCAGGTTGTCAAATAGAGAAAAATTGTCACCATAATCACACTATTTTATAAAATTAGACTAAACATATGTATTTTTTTCTCTTTTTTCCAAATAATCATTGCAGCTACACTCCATTCAGTAGCTTGAAGAAGAACCTTTAGCAACAATAACTTATTAATCCTTATCTACCTGTTTAGGACGGTTCCACATATTGTTGTTGATACATTTTAGTCACTCTTCAGTAAGCTTCTTCACTTTATTATGTCTACTCCTGGAAAGCTTGACAACCATCTCAAATGTGTTCCACTTGTAAAAATTCTCTCTATGGAATGATTGACTTCAAATAGTTTGGCAATTACCTTACAAACGACCTGAAATAACAAGCAGATGAAATGTCTAAAATCAAACTCGTAAGACACGCGGCAGCAATTTGGAAATAATTCTGTTCAATTATTTATTAGTTTTTCTTTTGCACCAATATGCCTCAAATGCTTGTTTGTGTCTTTGCAATGTTGTCTTCGGACTTGATTCTGTGGCTGGACTGTAACTTTAAGAGTTAACAATGTTGTTTCAGAGCGGTGTCAAACCTGTAGGCTATCTGAAGCCATTATAATAGAGATAAATGACAGAGATTAAATTTCCATCTCTGCCCAAGCTCCACAACATTATGTTAAGACTGATGACTGGTATTAACGTGGATTACCGGCTATGTGTGTCTGTCTGTTTATACGCACTGAGCTAATTTTAGCCTTTGTGCAAATATTCTTGTATTTACAGGCCTGTTGCACTTCCTCCACACAGCACACAAAGGTTCAGGTCACATGTGAATGTTTCGTAAGTGATGTCTGTATGTGAGCAGAATGAGCTTTAGAAAGCCGAATTTTAATCGATCATTTTTTTATGCCCTTAAATTATACATTTTGTATTTTTAGACAGATCAGACTGGATTTGGCCAGCCCTCTTTTAAAAGTAAAGTCTGCGTACTGATCTGTGGGCCTGAACCTGAGTCACCTGTTTTAAGTTGAACAAGAAAGTTTAAGTGTGATAGTATTCTTAGCAAAATTATTACATTTTCTTTTTTTTTTTTTTTTTTGTATTTTAAGAATGCAAAAGTCTGTTGATGTTACAATGAAGTGGGGATTGTTATGCGAGAGAGGAATGAAACAGCAACGTGGACAGAGGGAGGCGTTGAGATAAGAAAGTGCTAATGTCTCTAATTCAGACCAGATGAAAGCTTTTGGGCTGACGGGGTTGGGACGGATGAGAAATGTCGGCCACGCCTACATCACACCATCTTTTAATGAATCTCCTAATGTTGAAAGATGGGTCGTAACCATAGAAATAAAGAGCAAAACACACATGGTCACAAACGTGTTCTCCTCTAAAGTGTAGGAGGTTCTCCAGTCTCATTCAACCATGCAGCCTTCACTGTGTTTTTAATTTGTCTTTGCGTCAGCAGTGTCCCAGCCTGACGAAGCCTCAGAGGTTTCTACGTCACAGTTCAATGATACTCAGGAAATTAGACGTGGGAAATTAAGCTTAAGCACTAATTCTCAACTGTTTAACCCTTAATTCTTTTTTCTCAATGTTTTAAATTTTGAAAGGAATTTCTTATTAATTTTAAGTAAGGAATTTTGAGCTTTAGAGTGGATGAGAACTGTATTTCTTTGCATATTTTGAATATGCACATAGACATGTCTAGGTATCTTTATTGGAACATTTTTAATTTGACATCTGGTTATGAGTTTTTTTCTTCCACATAGCATAAATCCCGATATTTACACATTTTTCAAATGGCACCAATCAGACACCTTTAATGAATCTGAAGGACAGAAGGGAAGGTATTTATAACCATCATGAAACTGCTGGACCGTAACCGGGATCCTGCTTGTTGTCATGTCTACGACGGTCATGCAGCTGGTGAGCTGTTTCTGTCCAGGGGGTCCTGGGTGGACTCGGAGAGGTGTGAGGATTCCAGAAGACTGTGTGAATCTACTGCCATAATTCCCACGGTGTAAAAAAGTTCCACAGTGGAGTCTTCAGATGACCTTTTAAAATCAAATTTTATGTTAATTTAAGGGTACAAAGTCATTTAACAATTGGCACACTCTAGCAAAAACAATAGTTATTCATTTATTTTAGATGCCAGAAGGCTAAAAAAGTTTTAAAAATCTTGCTCTAAACCTTAACGTCTGTTTGTCTGTGTAATGAAAATAAAGGTGGCGCCTTATGCTTCAAAGGTGTGCCATACAAATTAAAGAATGTTATGAGAATGTGTCCAGTTAACAAAACTATAGAATAAAAGCAGCAAGCTGCAACAATAACATCATGGAGGATTTAAGTAGTTTACAAAAAACAACAGCAGGGCAGAGTTGTGTTTCCACATGGGAACATTAGCGTTGGGATTTATATCAGTGACTTCCTCTGCTCACAAGGAGGATATTTATCAAGTGAACAGTGCGGGATGGGATGTTTGTGGGCGCTGCCAGATGGTGGATGTTGGAGAGGGAAAGATGTTAGGGAATGATGAAGTAAACAGGGGGAGTTGCTAGAGAAGAATGCATCAATTTAAGTCATTCTGAGTCGTTGTCTCTGTTATCCGAGTATTGTGCACATTACTGCTAAGTGGAGCAGCAACAGCTTTACTTTAGGTAGCTGGAGAAACGGAAGACCAGAATCCAGTGGTTGTATGTGGCTACATGTTCATAAGCCTTTTTTGTAAGAAAATTATGTATTAAAATGTCAATAAAGTCTCAAGGATATTTTGAACTTGTGGCCAAATTTTATAAACAAGATAAATAACAGTGACTCAAACAAAGAAAGGTGATGATGGTGACACTATTACAAACCTCTCCTGAGATCTCTGTTGTGAAATTCTTATGAATTATCACAGATACCAGAACCCTACCTGCATGCCCTCATATAATGAGGATTCTTCCACTGAAGCCTCCTGGGTATGACCTCAGCTCACCGCTGTAGGACCTGTTGCTATGTTTACGCTTGTATTTGCGATTGGAGGGTAGCAATAACTGATTGGTGGTAAATGTCTGCAGGGAAGATGAGCAGACTGAGGGAAAGAAAGAATGTGAGGCTTCTACAGTTCTTGAATGACTTTTCCAGGACGTTTCTATTCCTGGCTCTCTGATCCGATGTTAGAGGAACGGAGTGTACAAATCCACTTCTGCCGTCTGCTCTTCAAAGATTAAATATTATTATCTTCGAATAACCAACTGTGGACGGCATTATGCACAAAAGGAGATTAAATTGAGACATGAAAAATTTGTTGCCATCATAAAGCCTTTTGGCATAAAAGTGGTTGACTTGATTAACCCGGTTGGTTTCCTTTCATTCATTCAGGACTTTAAGAGATAATTTAAAACACTTGTTAGTTGTGTTGCTGTCCAGTCGGTCAGCAACACAACTGTGTATTTCTGGATCCTGAAGTCTTTTGTCAGCTATTTTGTCTGGCCTGTGGTTTTTTTGTTTTTAGTGTGCTGAAGAGGAGTTTCAAATTATTGTTCTACATCTGTCCATTAAAATAAAGCTACACTAAAATTTAGACAATTGTTTTTTTTGGTGTAAGTGGAAAAACAAGCAAGCCTAAATGCTAAATCTAAGTAATCAAAACCATCTACATCAAACATCCCTCATAATATGTGCTTTCGAATTGAAATGAAGTTGTGGAGTGAACAACCACCACCAGTTCAGATCTTGTCATCGATCAACAAAATGCGTGCAGACACCCAGAAAAGGAGTGAAACAAGTTAAGAGGAGCGCTGCGAGGCAGACGGGGACTTTCCAAACACATTGTCAAAAATCCTGAATTTGACAGTCAGTCTTCAACTTTCTGTATACCTGCCCTAACATAGTCTGCTCTCAATGCACTTCTCTCCACATCTGTCTCTCTATCAGATTCACCTGATCTGTGTACATATTTTTATTCATTACCATAGCTGCAGAAACACTTGCACTTACTGAGCAGAAGACGCCTGTAATTAGACAAAAAAATGTAGGGATTGAGATGTGATTGTAATGATGAGTGAACATCAGAGGGGGGATTAGTGGGTGGATGCATGTTCTGCCATGTGGAGAGCCGAGATTTGAAAAATTAATGTTCACCGAGAACTGTCTTTTATGTTTCAAGCACTTAAGTTTATCTTATAAATCCCATCTCCCAAGCTCTCTTTAAGTAGTTTTGTGTTTAGCATCACATCATACTGTGCGAACACTGAATAGCCACAAAAAAAAAGAAAGACCAGAACAAATGAGGGATGAACTCTGTTTTAAAATCATGTTGAAGCAATTCATGTCTTTGTAGAAGGTTGCCACGAAACACAAAAACCATAATTTGTGAAAATTTCCACCTAAAAGCTGATTTAAAGCCAGACTGAGACTATAAATAGTTACTGTTTGCAAACACTATGCACATCTTCCTCTTTTTAGCACACGTGAGGATTAATAGTGGCAGTAAATATTGGACTTTGGCTTGTTGCTGCAGACATGAATGAATCTATGTGGTGAATTGCTGTATTTATTTTGCAGCACATAGGTTCTTGCTCACATTCACACAGCCTAGAAGGAAAGGTGCTGCGCAAGACGATTTTATATAAAGAGAGTTTATTTCTTAGAGCAAAATACATTTGTGGACAGAGTAGAAAAGACAAAACAAAAATTTACAAACAATCCAATAAATTCAAAAAATTTTGTAAAAGTAAACAGAAACTTAATTGAATCTCAAACATCATTAACACCTTGTTTACCCGAGCCACCAGGTAACCTATCAGCTTAATTTTATTGAAACAGAACCAAGAAAGTATTTTTTTATGTACAGCTCATTTGGCATAATTTTGAAATCGCTTTTCCTCTTAACTTAGTTTATTGGTGCCTGAAATTAAATGCAATTTGAAGAGCTGAAACATTTTAGCGTAAAAAAAAAGAAAAGCAAAATGAAAACAAGTCTGTCATATTTTTTCACAACAGTCTTTGTCTGTTTCCCTTTTGTCTGTCATTGAAAAGACCAAAAAAGCTCTCGAGATATTTGAAGCACTTCAGCTATGTTATCTGAGGAGTTCTTGCAGCTTGGATATTCTATAAATAACTTCACTGTTGGAACTTCCTTCAGGTGCACTTTAATTAAAGCTCATTAAATCATGTCACTGAGGTCATATTTAATCTTACTGCCCCAAACATCTATTTATGACCAGGATTTTCATTTTGAAACTCTTGGCATTTGGTTGGTATCTAGTCGTGTGTACACTGATGTTTGCTGATAGTCTCCTCAGGTATTCATGCCTGTGGTTTATCAGACTAGGGAGTGGTACTGCGCGTTGTGACCCATTAAAGCGGCACTTGGTTGCCAATGACAAAACACCGGGGGAAAAATGCGTTCCAGCTGGATGATGCAATGCTGCATCCTCGTCTCGGTTACACTCTCATGTCACTCACTATTCATATACTTCGCTCACCGTTTTAATTTCTTTAATTTCTCATTGTCTCTGCATTTTTGGGAAAGGCCATTTGGCACAGTGCGAGGGGGAAAATATAGCTCTCATGTTTTTGTAAAAGGTGTGTGTGTTTATGCACAGTGACACATTCCAACAAGATGGAGCTCGAGGCGCAGAGATTCCCTCTGGAGTTTCATCACAACACAGTGGTTTATGATGATGGAGTTGGTTGCAGAGAGTTAGCTGTCAGCGTGGGCTCGCATATAGCAACAGTAGCTTAGGCTACAGTTTTTGGAAAACATGGAAAGTTCGTATCGCACTGGCCTCCTACGTTGATCCTCTCATAACTTATTGTGACACTTGTTGCTGACTTTGAGCTGCACTGCGTGGGTTTGGCTCTGTCTTGGAGGGAAATTAGTCTGTTTGTCTTTGGGAAAACACAAATGCTGTAATTTGGGTCGGCCTGTAACCTGTTGATTAAAGGTGTAATTGTTTGTGGTTTCTCTCCACAAGCTCCCCTTCTCACACTTAAGCATAAACACATTTTTTTCCAGATTCTGTCACATTTTCTTCCTCTTCCTTTTTCCCACCTCCAGGGTTGATTATTGTCTTTTTCCTGAGTGAAGTCGGAAAAAATAGCAATATTTGTAAGAAAAAAGAAAAGGTCTCAGGTGATCAAACCAGGAACTTTCACATATCAGCTCAGATCAACATATTTGATCAGATCCATAGAAAGATTTAAGACAAACCCACAACAGCCTTAATAAAGTTAAACTGCCACTTGTCTAGTCTCACATCGCTGCATGTGTTTCTTCTTGTTGTTTCAAAGTGCAGACACAGGTAGTTTTATTGTCAATAACCTTATTGTCTTCTTTCAACTTCTTCCTTTTCCATGTTCCCCTTTTCTTCCCCTTCTCTTTTTCTTTTGCCGCTTCCTTCCATTTTGACCTTCTGCTTCTCTTTTCATGCTCTCTTCTCCCTGTTCTTTTCTGTCTTTCTCCTCCTATTTTCCAATTCCTCTTTCTCCTATTTATTTTCCTTTGCACTTCCTATTACTTTTCTCACCTCATTTTTTCTTATTTTCTCATCCCTCTTTCTTCACTTATTTTTATTCTGTCTTTTTTTTATACTTTTTGTCCCTTTTCCTTATTCCTCTTTCATTTTACTGTTGTTGATTTTCTTCCGTTACTATATATTCTGCTTAATGTTCTATTTTTTCTCTCTCTCTTAGTTCTGTTAGCCTTCCTTTGCTTTTTTCTCTTACATCTTGGTCTTTATTTCTTTATTTCACTTTCTTGCCTTTCCTAAATTTCCTGCTCTTTTCATTCTCCTCCTCCTGTTTTAACTTTATCATGTCTCTTTTTTTGTTCATCCTCTCATCCTCCTCATTCTCACTCTCTTTATTTTTACCTCTTGCTTTGCTGCCTTTGCTTGGCTCACGACCTTTTGTAATTTATAAAGCGCATGCAACATTTATTTTTGTTAAAAGTCAGAAACTAAAGTTTGAAATTTAGGTTGAGTACCTGCTTTATAACATTGCAAATCTTCAAAGGTTCTGGCATAATTCCTGAAAATCCAGCTGTTTCCTTGTTCCAACCATTCAACCAAAACTTTCACCCTTGATGCCAGGTGACAACTTTTTAGATAAAATTTATTCTTCATGATACTCAGAACAGTATTAACATTTATTATGAAAATGTTGGTCAAAGTCTACCAGAACTTGTTGGCTACAAGTGACTGGACAACAAGCAATATGGGATTGGCATCCTTAATGTTTGGCATTAAAAAACAGTTTCTCTTGTAGAAATAATGTCTTCAATGTTCTCACTACATTCCAAACAAAAGGGAAAGTTTAAAAAAAAAAAAATTTCCCAGTAGTCGGACCTGTGAAGATTAGAATAAGTTAAATACATAACAGATTTACGCTTTAACTCCCAATTTTAATTTTAACTTTAAAAGCAACAGAGTTGCTTGTCTTATTTTTTCACTCTAAAAAAAAAAAAAAAGCTAAAATGCATTTTAAGAATGCCCAAATTAATTTGACATTGGTATCCCTGATTAATCTACGTAAAATTCTGAATGACACTATAATTTATGGCACACATTCCTTTAAACTCTCCTACACCTGTGTATATACGACTCAATGTCTCCATTTGTTTCTCTATGCACAAAAGCGAAGGCCATGGCTAAATTAATGTAGCTCATATTTATACATGTGTCACTATTCTTGGGCACATTGTCAGTGACCACACACTTGCATACCTTCACACACTTATAGAGTCACATTCCACAATTTCATGCATGCATTTCAACAAGCCCCTGTGTGAGCTCGAAAGACGTGAAACCGCCAATTGCAGCACATATATCCTGTACATTTAGAAGCTTTTCAAATGAATGCTTTGCTGTCAGGCAAAATATTTGCTTGTCAGTGGACCCCCCCCAAATGCTGACAGAGCTTGGCTGACTTCCCAGAACAGAAGAATATTTGGCAGATTGTCTGAGAGGCCCAGCAGTCACAATGACACTCTCCCCAAACACACACATTCTTCGAGTTACGCAACTGTGATCGCTCAGGCTGGACATAACATAATGATAGAGAATGGAGGCATTAAAGCAATTTGTTTGATTTAAGTTGTCAAGAAACACTAGGCCATGGCCTTCTCAGCTGGTTTTGATAGACGCTGCATGTGTGTCCCATGCACTTCATCTCCAGAGGAGAGCTGAAGGGAAACACACACTGTGATGTGTGTGGGAAGGACTTTTTATTGTGGGATGTAGTAGCAAAAAATAAAAGTGGTTTTTACCCTCTGTATGTGGTTATGTAGTGTCATGTCTTTGTGAGTCTCGTCTTTCAACTGTTGAATCAAAACATTTATGTTTGTCTGCTAACATGAACTTCTGATTTTCTATACCGCACAAGCTGGTAAGACTCAATGTGAAGTTCAAAAAGAGACTACGTATGAGTAAATTTAAATTCTTTTGAGTAAAGTCAGTTGAAATAAATTCAGTGTTTCTCACTGGACAGATTGTAAATGGTAACTATCCTGTTCTTTTACATCACTTTATCCGGTTCAGAAAACCCTAAAGCACTTAAAACTACATTCAGTATTTCACCCAGTTGCACACTGATTTTTGTTCAATTGCCATCTTACAGAAGTGACATTTAATTGCAACAAACACATTAGTTGCAATTAAATGCAATAACATAAGGTGTTTGAAATGTGATACATTTATAAAAAAAAGTCTAGGGTCGATGAAAAAATTTGAATTTTCATGTCTAGATAATATCAGAATACACCATCTTTTTTTGTCTATTAAGTGGGGAAACATGCAGTTAGGAAATGTGTTTCCTGGTGATGTCAAATCGAACACAATAACTTGGACTGCAAACAAGCCATTTTAAGTAGCTTTATGAGTTTTTGTTTTTACATTAACAAAAAACAACATACAACAGGTCAAATAAATGTAAAAATCTGCTAAATCTACAAAGGAAAACAGTTGTTTGATGTGGCTCCAACAAAACTCACAACTAAGTAATTCCCAGATAAATATTCCTTCTGTGAATATTGTGTAAAACTACATCTCCTTGGTTTTGTATCCAAATGTTTCAAGTTTTGCACCAACCTCTTGTGTTGTGAGTGTACATTGCCATTATGTAATGTGTGCTGTATGTCTCTGTATAAAGTACCCTCTCACTTTCTCTTGTAATTGATGTAAATATAAATGAAAATGCCAGAATGCAAAGTAAAAGCATGAGTGGAGCGTCACAGGTAATTATACTGACTTGCAGAGTGTGATTGAACTTGATTAAACCTCCTCATGGTGTGTGTGCACGTCATGAGGGAAATAGAGGCCCAGTGTTCTCCTATCCCAGCTTTAAATAAGGGGTCTTTATCTACTCATGTGTGCGTGTGTGTGTAGTGCTGGTGAGAACGCACTAAAGAGTTGGAGGTTTTTTCCTCCATTTAGATGTGGCCCACGCGGCTCGCACCAGGTGTGGTGACCACTAACCAGCCTGGCTTTTAACTGCCACACCTGATTGGATGCTTAAGGCCAAGCTGGCACACACTCAACTTTACACACTCACAGCACACACCATCATCCATACACTCGGGCCTTCTCAAAGTCATCTCTAATTTAAATTTAATCTCCCACAAAGCGTTTATTAAGTTCACTCTTTTCACCATTTGCTGTGGAAGGAGGGATTCTGGGAGTTGTAGTAGGAATTTTAGAAAAGTCTGATTTGCTATTGTCTCTAGAAATACCTTTTTAAATTTAAAATATATTTTGTTTAGCATAATTTTTGGGGTTGTTTTTGAAAATTGTGTAGTAAAAGCTTTGTGTCATGACCCAATTGCTAATGTATAGGAACATGATTCATTGTTATTCTTAATGTGTCGTATTATTGCAGCAACAATGTTTTTATATGTTTTACAGTAATGGTCCTCTACATTTACATCATTAAAGGAAGTTACAGTTGTTTTGGCATTTTTTCCGTTGGGTCAATAAAGGACATGGGAGTTAAATTGGGGTACCATGTTGTGTGAGGGTTTGCTGCTGGAGCGACTGGTATACTTCACATAATATCATGAGTGAAGAATAATATGTTCAAATATTGAAGCAAAGTTTCAAGGCCTTTGTTAAAAAGTTAAAACTGGAGTGCTAATGAGTCTTTCAAATGTACAACGATCCTGAATATACAAGCAAATTAGTTGCAATGGTGTGAACCAACAGCCTACAAAACCAGCATGGAGGAAATAAAAATAGTTTTTGTACCCCTAACTGACGCAATACAAGAAAAGTTTGCTATAGTCCAATTTAATGGCAGGTACTGAGAAAAGACGTACGTTTTTGTTCAATGTATATAAGTATATCATTTCAACTCTATGCTTGACCCTCATTTCACCTAACTTTTTTTTTTTTTTTTTTTACTCTTTTGGATATCTCTGTAATCTTAAGTACAAAGTGTCCACATCTCTTACAAGTGTATGCATAGTGATCATGGATGATGCAAAGGAGACATTGTTTCCTTGGTGCATTCTGATTTTTTCTGCCTTCATTTTGAATTTTACGACTCAAAACCAAAATTCTGATTTATTGTGTGTTCTGCATGAATAAGGAGAAACTTCAGTTTTTTTGGTACAGATCTTATTATTGGTATTGAAAATGTCTCATTTTTCCCACTCTTTTTGTTCCCAGATTTCCTTTGACTTGGCTGAATACACAGCTAATGTGGATGGTGTGGGCACATTGCGTCTCCTGGATGCAATCAAGACGTGTGGTCTGACCAGCAGTGTCAAGTTCTACCAGGCTTCCACCAGTGAGCTGTATGGCAAAGTCCAGGAGATCCCGCAGAAGGAAACCACACCTTTTTATCCCCGCTCACCTTACGGTACAACTAACTAACTAATGCATCAAATGCTGCAGATTCACATGGCAGCAAGCATGAAATATGTTCTCCGTTTACATTTGTCGGGGATTGCACGTGATCATTTAAACACATAAAAATTGCATGAAGTCTCTGCTGCACTTTATCTTTTTTATGAATAAACATCCTTTATGAATGTGTGTGAGTGAATAGAGAAGTGATTTATAGTTCTAACTCCCTTTGAGTTTGCTTCACACCCTGGAGCCAAACGGATTGAAGACTGGAGTGGCTCTCTTTTTAACAAAGACACCTTTATATCCACAGCACTCACTTCCAGCTTACACGCACGCACGCACGCACGCACGCTCGCACGCACGCACGCACGCTCGCACGCACGCACGCACGCACGATCTCTGGCTGCACACGTGTGTTAGCGATCAGGTTTAATGTTCTCTGTTGTCTCAGTGCTCTCCCGCCTGACACTTTCCCCATCTGTCAGCACTCAATCTGAAGCTGAATAGGAGGCGCGTACCAAGCTGCTCCTCCATTAATTAGACCTGAGAAGTTAGAGGCGGAGGTTGCCATGGTGAACTCCCTTCACCTCAAGTTTATATCCTGGCCTATGGCTTAATCAACAGGCGCCTCCCTTCATTCGCTTAGGTATTTGACTCATTACTGGAGGAGGGAGGATGAGGAGGAGCTTGGTTAAAGATGGTGCTGCTCTAGTCAATCACAGTCTCAGACTCACACTCCTGAAAGAAGGAAAAGTTTTGTTGATGTTCTATATTTAACTCCAGGATATGGTTTTATGGTCTTCCTCAGCAATTTTAATTGAAGAAGCATTTCTCACTCTGCTTTTTACTTTGCTACATTAGTTTAAGCAATTTTTTTTATTGACTGGTTTCATTTTTTTTGTTTTAGTATAATAAATAAGAAAGTCAACTTTATTTTTATAAAATTTGATCTTTCAGTTGAATTAGAAATCTCATTATTTTCAAAACAATAAAAACTTACAGGGCTATGCTCTACTGTACAAACCTGCAGTAGGAGGACCTCCAAACAAAATTTAAGGATGTTTTTTGACTGAAAGATGAATACTGTATATTATTTGTCTGTAATATTTCCTGTTTTCCTTTACTATTTCCTGTTCCACTTCTGTTTGTCCTCTCAGGAGCTGCTAAGCTTTATGCCTACTGGATTGTGGTAAACTTCCGTGAAGCCTACAACATGTTTGCTGTCAACGGAATCCTGTTTAACCATGAGAGTCCGAGGAGAGGTCAGTGAAAACTTTGACCTGTAAAACAATGCATCTGAAAAATATACTCTGTATTGCCAAAATTATTGGGTTAAACATCCAAACAGTGAATTGAGTCAGTCCAATTACTTTCATATCCATATGTAGTAAAACCCAGAGGGTACAAGCTGATGATGAGGCGGATGGTACATAGAGGTTGCCAATTTTCTGCTGAGTCAACAGCTATGGTTCTATATACTTTTTCTTGTTGTCAGTTTGGCTCAACAACAGTGCTCAGAGAGATTCATTAAATGGGTTTATATGGTTGAGCAGATGCATACAATCCTTTCATCACCATGTGAAAAGTGTCAGATTCACTGGTGTAAAGCTCACCCTTAATGGGCCCTAAAGCATTCATGACATCTTCTGGAGTGACTTAATATTTATGCCTCTCTGGCAGTACAATAGAAGAGTCTGGGTTTGACATTTGCCAAGAGAAAAGCACTTGTCTAATTTTTGTGTGTTAAGTATAAAGTTCAGTTTAGAAAGCATTGTAGTATGGGTTTCTTTTTTTCAAGAAAGGTACTCTTAATGTTTACAAGCATACTTGGACATTTTGGACAATTTCATGCTTTTTTGGCACAGTTTGGGGATGGTCCCTTGTGTTCTAACTGACTGCACTGCCTGTGCAGAAAATAAGGTTCCAACCTCAAACTGATGGAGCTCCTATGCGTTAATTTTAGAGTTGATAGTGACCAAGACCATCTCATCCAAAATCAGCACCTGATTTTCTGGAAAAGGTCAAAAGTCCCCCTAAAACACCTTCTTCTAAATGTGAAGCTGTTTTATGTGCAAAGGGTGGACCAAAACCATACTAAATTCTATGCACTAAGCAAGAGATGTAATTGAAGTTCAGATATTTAACCCAAGACAAGTAACCCAGTTCTTTTGGCAAAATAGTTACATCAGTTAGACAGTTACAGTTACTCTGTTTAGACTTGTTTCAACATAATGAAGTGAACAGCGTGAATGTTCAGTGTTCCAGGTGGAACGACAGATGTTTTGAATCATTTCCAGCACCACCAGTGAAGCAAATTCATGTATGAAGCCAGATAGGAAGTTTTAACCTAAACAGATGAACAACATCAACTTAAATCCCTCAAATTCTTAACAGTGCAGACTGGATACAAGAATAATTCTTTTACAATGTTCACGTGTGACAAAATGACAAAGTGTGAAGCCCTTGACAACACTTAATCTCAATAAAAAGTTAAAGCCACAATAGTAATAGTACATAGTAAAACATAAATAAATCCATTGTTAGATTGTGAAAAAGTATCCAATTACACACTCCATATAAAGTCCTAATGATCCACAGGTGAGGCTAGGTTTCTTATAGCCACTTGGCACACACTCTTACACGTTCTGACACATAGTGAACGGTTTGTGGTCATATTTTTAATATGTGCTGCAGGCCCTGAGGGTCGCAGGCGCTGCTTTAACCCGATTTACACGCCACTGTGACTCAAAATTAATAACACATGACTGGAGCCCTAAAACTATGCCCAGGTCAGCTGCTCAGGTGTTTATGATTTATCCCCTAATGAAGGCACTGGCCACGACCTCGACCAGGGTCAGGGGTCATCTGGTAAACTCTAATGGGTTAGCACAGACAGATAGATGTGGGAACCAGTGTGGGATACTGACAATTCTGTAGAGATGATGAGGTCCCTACAAGAAGAAGGTTTGAAAGACAAAATCACCAATACTTAAGATAAAGTTATGTTTTTAATGTTGGTAAAATGTCATCTACAAGTGAATTACTTTTAGATATAAAACCCGTCTGAATGCTTGTGAAATTTCAGGATTAGAGATGTGCAGGCTTGTTAACATGACCTTTTGAAGGCAAGGCTTGCTCCCCTCTGATAACATATCAGCTTTTTGGTTTTTATCAGCTCTTTATCGTCTACGTGCCCATTCTTACCACACATTCTCCTTTCCCTCATTTTCCTCCCTCTTGTTTTAGTCCTCCTGTTTTCCTAATAGTCAGAATAAGTCTCCTTATAGTCTCCAGCAGGCATTTAGGTTTCACTCTTATCGTCTCTATTTTCAGACAAGTTTGATGTTGCTCATGTAGGAGGAACATGGTGCGTTCCATAGTGCAGTGTGGTGCTTATCTTGGCCCAGTTGACCAGTGTTTACCCAAGCCCCCAGGGTGCGTCATGACCCTGTTGGTGCCACACTGAAGAGACATTTGGCTCTGCGTTCTGTTACTCGCAAGATAACTCTTTTCTTTAAGAGTTTGTCCTTTTGAGGTACAAAATCTTCCTGCCATGTTTGTACTTTGCTTTGATTGTAGGGTTGTACTTTAAATCATATACTTTGATATGTATATTTATACTTTGTGCTAACTGGATATTACAAACATCTAATTTTGGCTTGAGTGTAGTAAATGTACCCTAAACAAAAGCATGATTACTAAGCAGGCCCTCCAGAACTTTTCCTTTTCATGTTATTGTTCTTCTGTTGCTTTTTCGTCAGCAGCATCAAAGGTATGAATGATAGCACCTATCTATATATATATATATATATATATATATATATATATATATACGTGTGTGTGTGAAATAGTAAATTATAAATGACCTGTACTTTTAGCGCGTTATCTAGTTCAGAGCTTTACACTGCATTCAGTCATGAATATATTCACTCACATGTTCACATGTTGATGAAAGTACTAAACTGAAGCCGCAGGTGTCCTTGGTTTGTCGGAAGAAAGCATTCAAACAAAGACACAGACACAAAAACTAAAACATATTGAGTAGGGATTCAAATCAGCAACCAGTTTTAATCCTCCCACATAGAGATTGCCATGCTGGTAATCTCTGTGAAGATTTCCAGCATGAGAGCAATTGTCATCACTTCGCTACTTTCAGCCACACCCTAAACATCTCTTTTCAGACGTTTATTACATTACATTTACTTGTTAACACTTTTGACAAAGGATTTACCAGTTCACAGCCACACCTTTACAGAGAACAAATTTGTTTTAATGTCTCAGTTGTACAGTACCACCAGAAAGTATTTGCACCCCAACAATTTTTCTATGTTTTCCGTTGTGTTACAGAGCCATTTTAAAACTATCTTATAGAAAATCTTTTCCATTTATAATTTTCTTTTTTAAAAACTCAGAAAAAATACAATACGGACACAAATTTTATATTAAATTGGATTTTTTTTCTGATATATATTGGAATCCCTTGTTCTGACTTTCAAATTTGAGTTCAGGGGCATCAGTCTCCCTGTTTATGTTTTAAAATGTTTCCTCAACTTTATTGGAGTCTATTTGTGGTCAGATTAGTCAACTAATCATAAGTTTGAATCGGAAACACTTGTATACATAAGGTCTTACAATTAACTGTATAAATCAGTTCACAAACCAACCAAGAAACTGAAATGAATTATTTTCATCCAGCACATTATTGTATAACACCATAAATCTGGGGAAGAATAAAAACAAATTGCAGCACTGAATGTTCTAAAAAGCATTGTGGTCTGTGGTGTGTTGGTCACCAAGATCACCAAATGAGCAAGAACCCAATGATCACTTAGATAAAGCTGTGGTGTTCTCTTGTGGAATGGTCAGCCATTGCTAACAAACTCCATCAATCAGACTTTCATGACAGCTTACTAGAAGCAACCTTAGAGAATGTCTTATGATGAGACACAAAGTTCTTTGATCTGATGAAACCAAAACAGATTCTTTAGATTTGAATTGAAGAATCATATCTGGAGGAAAAAAGCGACCAGTGTGAACTATAGTGGTGGCAGTGCCATGCTGTGATGCTGCCACAGCATGGTGTGTGTGGTGTTTTTCTATGGAATACTTTGAGATTCTTTAAGTAATTAGAGATTCTTCAAGAGCATCCACTCTAAAGTATCCTGAAGCTCAGGCAAGGGTAATAATTACTCCTCAATGATGACAATAACTTGAAGATGGCAAAGAAGTGGCTTCAGGAGCAGTCTGTGATTGTTATTGGTATTCCAATAACAATCACAAATTTAACTAAATTTAACTAACTGAACAGCTATAAAAATTGAAATCTGCTTATGCTAACCACTTACACAAGAAGTAACTACAGAAGGTTTCTCATGCAGTTAAATATTAAAGCATTGGGCCAATTATTAATAAAATATTTAACATTATTTGAATTGTATTGTAACAAAATGTGGAGAAAAGGAAAAGGCCAGGATTACTTTCTGATGTCACTGTATGCTTTCTGTCTGTCATATGACTTTCACTTACCAAAGACACAGAAAAACTGTCGTGGATATCAGCTGATCTATTTTTCTCAAAAAAGTCCCCACTGAAGATTTTTTAGCATCTTCCAAACTGAAATAGTCTAATTTTGTGTTGTTGTGGTTGTTCCTCTGAATTTTCTGATAAAAATGGGAAGTTCAGCAAAGATTTCTATTCCTTTCAGCACTGCAGATGACTTAATCCCGGCAAGAATGTGCTTCTGGTTTCTCTTACCGTTCTTGTAAACATATGAGTACTGTACCAACAAACAGACGATTTTCATTGTTCTTGTGCAGAAAGTCTGAATTGTGCAGTCGTCAAGAAAAAAAAATAAGCCAGTGTAAATCCAGCGTGAAGCAAAGCAAACAGAAGTCTGTATCTGCCGGCTAGTTCACACCGGTGATCACTACTCTCCAGTTAGCTTAGCTGTTAGCCATAACAAACATTTCTCACTTTGTTTCTGATGAGAAGGATTAGCATTAGCGGCGGTCCTAAATGACCTCCACATAACTGTGAAATATGATCTAGTGCCGTTATTTGAAAGTTGGATCAGTCAAATGTATTTATTTTGTCATTTTCTTCACAACCTATCACCTGAATGTAATCAGAAATCCAATTTTGCCCCTGGAAAAAAAAAAAAAGCCAAACTTAATGTCTACTTATCGGCAGTTTATTGGTCAGAGGATAGAGTGAATCAGCACATTGTGTTTTATATGTGCACATAAAGTCAGTGAGCAGCTCTAGTTGGAGTCTTACCCCTGGTTTATTTAGGGAAGTACCATCTATCCTTTTCCCCAGAGAGTATTGTGGCTCATGCTTGGCAGTACCAAATAATATATTGTTATGTCAAGATAGAAGAGTAGTCAGAATAACAGTGCCAAAGTCAAACATACATACAGCCGCTCAGTCTTCACATGCCTTGGCATCATCTTTCTGCTTTTGTTGAGTTTGAGCCCAAAAGGTCAGATCGCACGATAGATTTGTAAGCAGATATGTTTTCCATTTATTTAGAAGGTTATTTTCAAAGGAATTTTCTGATGGGAATGACTCGGTTTGTGGATTTCAAGAGGATTTGTCAGTGTCCTTTAAGACAGAACTCAGCAAAGTGGTGCCTTTTGTTTTGGTCTTTAGTTTCATTTGTTGTTGATGGGTAAAAAACTGAAAGAGCACAGCCTAAACAGCAGCTGATCTATGGCCAGGTGAGCAGGGTTCTAAAGCCTCAAAGTGAAGATGATGACAGAGTCCTCTACTCTCTTTACGCCTTGCACAGATTTTTGTCATGAGCCAGGGACGGATCTGAACAGAGCTTCAGACAGATTATATTTTTTCTTACCTTTACTCATACCTGCTCCTCCCCCCAATCAGTGTTTGTTGTGCACGATCACCAAGGTGACCAAGTATCTGGATGACAGAGCAGCTTAATTGCACAAGTTAAGAGCAACGTGTTGTGTCTTTTAACCTCTGCCGAATCCTCAATAGCTCTAAAGGAGCACAATTGAATTTCAAAGTAAGTTTTGAGATTAACTTTTTTAACTGTTGCACTTGTGCGCATACATTTTTCACTTAGGTTCCCCTGTACAAAATTTGGGTTCACCCAAATTTATCGGCTCCTTTACCACCATGATATTGCACAGTAAAAGTTAATTTTATAATTTTCTTTGCCAAAAGATGTCTGTTTTTAAAAAACCTTGAGCCTAACAATGCAGATCAATTCGAAACGGTATGATGGATGAGAGTGAAATGAAAATGATAAGAAAAGTAAATTAATTATTACAATATACTCTCTAGCTACAATTTGACATCATAGTTACTGTATGCTTACAAAACACAGACTGTCAAGTAAAAGGAGGTGCTGGTTTGTGCAAAAAATATTAGCTTTCTATCGAGCAGAAAAATTGTCTTTCAAATTACTAACAAGTCATTAGTAATTTGTAACGATAAAACTTTAAAAACTAATTTTAAAGTTTTATCTGATTATTTGTGCACTCCCTTGCTGTAATGTTAAAAACTAATTGTGGCAGTAACAAAACTTTCAGAATTGGTAAGATTTCTTTCAAAACAGTGGATAACAAGAAATATTGATTTGTTTGTTTGAATTGGAAGAAATCGATTTATCTTAAAATTTTGCAGTAATGTCACTGTTAGCAGCAAATTATTTATTTTTGAAACTAAAATGTAGCCAGTTTAGTTGGATTTGTTTTGTGTTGATATGACCAAATGTTTTTCCTGATGATCCAATTTAATGATTCCATGACCAGCCATTTTCCCTCCTATGACAGCTGTTGGTAGTATTCAGAAGAGTCCGTGATAGCAGGCACCCGAACAAGGTTTCAAAACAGATCTACAACTTCACAAATCTACTAGGTAGACCACTGCTATATGTCCACATATGCATCCTTTGTTTTTAACAACAAAAAAAAAAACTCAAGCTAAAGTTAAACTCAACAGAATTCATATTTTTTTTAATGGTGGTATGACAGAAAAGATGTTTTATTCTCCCAATATGCCTCCCAAAAATATGTTAAAATGGTTTGTAAAAATACAATTTTTTCATTACAAAACTTGGGATTTTAATAAAAATATAACTTATAACTATTAATTCTGGATCACTTTGCATAAACATGGCTCACTACTGTTTTGTTGATCACAGTTTGCTTTATTTTAGACTGCTTACTATATGCTCTTCGTGTAGATCTGTACTAAATGAAAGGTTGGATTTTTCTAACCACAAATGTCAATAATTAGGGAGGACATTTATTATTTTCTGATAAAGGGAAGAAATAATGATTACTCATTATTTTCAAGTTCATGAACACAGAAACATCTATTTGTCTTTTTCTTGAACTATTATGCTTCCAGAACACCTTGCATCAAATTTCTTTCTCCATGTGTCTTTCCTGTCAGTTGTGTCAGCCCTTAAACAAGGGCACCTGTGTTTCAGGTGTGAATAGACACTATGTTGGCTGAGAAGAACCCCTGACCTGTCTTGGATGTAGCACAAATGTTCTCTGTTTCCTGAAGCTGCAGATATCACTCAGAAAGTGAATCAATAACAGCAATGGCTGACATTGATAAGGTTTTGGTTAGATTGAAGTAGAGCCAAATTGCCCTTTTTGGAAAATGTTCTTGCTGCAATATTACTCAGTCCTCCTGCTTGTTAGGTATTTAATTCAATAACTAAGTATAGATAAAGAAAAATAGGATGTTCACTAGATGAGCTTGCATTAATTTTGGTGCTAACCAATTGACCCAATACCTAAAAGGGAGCGGAAATAGAAATTAAAGGTTACAATTCCACCATGTAAGCCATTCACTCCCAAGGGCCATTATTCAAAGACAAAACAGGATTATGGGATTTGGAGTTTTGGCTGAATGCCAAAACAGGTGTGTAGATGCAGTGTTGAGGTAACTGAAAGATCTCTATGGCAACACTATGAAAACGAAATTATATCTTGTCTATTATTCAATTTGTATGTTCGAAATAAGACCAGTTGAGACAAGCTTGTAACAGAAGTGACTCAAATATCTGGAAAATACTTGGATCAAGTCTAGTGTTTTTTTTAACCAAAATGTACACAACCTGCCGGCTTTAAAAAAAAGATAGCTACTCAATAAATTGTTCTAGAAGTTGAAACTAGACACACAAAAGAAGTAGATGTTCTACCTGCACAGATATTCCATTGAAGATCATCTTGATAGTTATTTTTAATTAATCAAGTATTGCGTTTGTGTAGCTTTACAGCTTATAACCTTTCAGTTTTTCCAGGCCTAATGCACCACTCGGCCATGCCACAACCGCACAATATGTCTTCAGAATAAATGTTACAGAGGAAAGATTGGAATAAATCACATTGTGGTTTAGTCTCAGTAAATGTGCATAAATATACTGACAGACAGTAATATAAATGTGTGTGAGTCAGACATGTAAATGTCTGGGTGTGTTGGGGGCTGAGCCTTCACACAGTTTAAGGCTTTATAAGTCACTTTTTTTTCCCCAGAATGTGTCGAACAACAGAATTTCTTTTGAGTAACTAAGGCCTCTTGAGCCACAATCTCCTCAAAACCACAGTTTCTTCCCCATCCCCAGACCCATGGCCCCAGCTGACATCTCCTGTCCCCATCCTGTCTGGACCCACATGTTCTGACTTGGGAATAGGAGAGATCTCCATCCATTTCTCAACACCCTCCTCCTCCTTTTCCTCCCGTGCTCAAGCCCAGCTGTGCCAACGAATTCTGTTTGCTACGTTTTTCCTGTTGGCCAACGAACGAAACGGAGAAAAAAGTTAAATGAGAGTGGGAGAGAGAAAGTGAGTGTCAGTTTCTGGCAGGGGTTTTGCTGTCTGCTCAGTTTTCATGGCCCACGGTTTTATTAGACTTTCCGCCAGGCTGCGGGCAAGGTTAAACGGCCACCGCTGCCCCTTTTGGGCTCAGAACCTCCTGTCAGCTCCCCTCTCACCTCCCCTCACCCCCTCCACCTCCTTCTGGCTGTCCTACGCTGCCGCTGCCAGTAAAGGAAACACATTAACACCAGAGTCTGTAACAGAGCAGGCTTTGTCCGGGGCCAGGCAGACCCGTCCATTAGCCCCAAGCTCGGGTCCATGGCGCACCAATTAGAGAAGACAGGGAGCAGAGCCACTCTAAACAGAGGTGTGAGCTTTACAAGGATACTACAGGTGTGCTCTGGGGGAAATAATGGACTTTATTTCTGATTGGTGTACTGTGCACCACCATGTACCTCTGACACCCTTTTAAGAGCCAAACAGGCTTTGCAGAGTTTTGACAACCTGTGTTTAACCTTCAAACTCAAGTTTCTCTTGGATCAAATCAAACCTCAGCTTTCCAATTCGCTGTAGTCGCCAAACTGGGCTCTAGTTACATTGCCTTGGCCCACAAGATCATAGTATGTACTATGCAGAGGGCTGCCCCTAATGAGCTTTTGATTACATTTTTTCTTGACTCTAACCAAAAACAAAAAAGAAAATTTAATGGGATTGGCTGAGGTTGTGCTATACCACTTTAAATGAACATCATCATAACTTTCATTCTGAATTAGTTTAGATTAAAGAAACTAAAGGACATGATTACAATTTATGACATTGTAATCATAAATTGATCATTTTTAAATCTATCAACATTTTATTACAATTGTGTAAAGACAACAAGTAAATAGACATCAATGAATGCATTTTTGTACTCTGGGACATTATGCAGTCCCTACATCCAGCAACAAAATACTTTATTGATCCCAATCTGACAAAATTATGCTCTGCATAGCCTGCTTGATTTCCTCCAAATCAGGAGTGGAAACATGCCTGATTTGTTTTTGTGTTTTTTTTTTTCAACATTCCGAGCATTCTCTTAAAATCTGCATAATATTTGGATATTTAGAACTAGTATAGAAGATACAAGAGAGGATGCTGCTGAAACAGAGATAAAAGTACTTACAGGTAATTTCAAACATTATAGGTTTGAAATGATCTATAATGTACCCACTTCCACTTTGCTAAAATTATTATGGTCTAGATCCTTAACCCAAGATCCATTCAAGTTCTATACATTTAATAAAGATTCTACATAATTATAAATTATAAATCATTAACAGTGTTTGCTTTTCAGAAGTGTTTGAAGTATAAGGGTGAGAAATGTAACCTTGCAAATATATTTAAATTGGTCGATTTGATGGAATATTATATTTTGGATGTGATCAACAAAACTAGCCATTTTTTGGTGATTACAAAAAAAAACACTTCCAAAGTGGAAGTGGGTACATTATAGATAATTTCAAACCTATAATGTTTGAAATTACCTGTAAGTACTTTTATCTCTGTTTCAGCAGCATCCTCTCTTGTATCTTCTATACTAGTTCTAAAATATGATGACTTTTTAAAAAAAAATGAGAATTGCTTTTAAGATCTCTATTAAGTTTAAATACTTTTACTTGCCTTTCAGCAATTTATTTACCTGATGCTGTATCGTATAGACATAGCATACATTCTTTTTGTCATGTCATGGCCTGTGACTTAAATGAATTTTACAGGAACGTCTTTGTACAATACTTGCTTGGAATAACATTATCGGTTAATGCAAAGCTACTGAAGCTAGTCTCTTCAGTATTCAAACACTACTCTTATGTGTATAAAGTATAAAGCAGCATTTCTGGGGAATGCCGACTTTGCTAAATTATGTTCTTGATATCAATATTATTTATACTGAGCATATATAAACAATCTTTGTAGACTTCTTTTTTTAAATAAAATGTTAAATTACTTTTCAGATCATTGCATTTTCCTTACTGATAATTTAGCACTATTGAGTTCAGTTCCCAACTAATGCCACTTTGTTTCTGCTATAATGCATTTTCATCGTCAGTTGAAGTTGAAACTGTAGATCCTGAAAGGCAGGTAGTTAGTAATCAAAGCAGTTTCGACTTTTAAACACTCTAACAGGTCAAAGACCAAATCTCCGGATCATACACCTTACATAATGTAACCTGACAGTGTCTCTTTATTACCTATTGTGTGTGTAGGTGTGTGATGAATGTCCCACTCTCTGTGATGAAATAAGAGCCTGTCTAGCTGATATGGATGAGAGAAAAACTGACATCCACGTCTGTGTCAGGGGCAGATGAATAATTGTTGCTTAGCGTCTGACTACAGTTAGTGGGAGCGCTGGTATCTGCCAGAACAGATGAACTGCCAGGTTAGAAAAGGGCCCTAAGGCTGGATTACACACAATCATGCAAAGACAGGAAAGGTCTGACATGGAAGGGGCTTTCCATTGACAATTTATCTACGCTCTGTGGACATGTGCTATTTCTGAATTCATGCCACAAATATTGATTTTAAGATCAGGAATCTTTTCTTTTCTTTTTTTTTTTTTTTTTTTCATTATACATCAATCCAATGTTGCAACAAAGAAGCGTTGACATAGGGGACATGTGACCCACCACCAACACACAACAAGCTGTACTTTCTTAAACAAGCATGTCTACCCTTCTCCAGATCTGTTTCTGCTCAGCCTGCCCCAGGGCTGTCGCTTTCCTATGAAATAATTACTACAAATTTAGTGCATTCGCATGATTGGGTACACAGGATTTTCCTGTGTCTAAATGGAGGCTCTGCTCCATGTCAGGAGAACAGTGATACAGTGTGGAGCCAGAACTGAGCTGTTACAGCCTGGATGGACTCAGGGTTTGAAGGCAGCATTCAGCTTGAATATAGCAGCTCTAACGGGGTCTCGGAGAGGTTAGCACGAGGTTGTGGGAGATTTATGTTGCATAAACTATAAATAGCAAATACTTTGATGTAAACTTACAAAGTTCCTTTGAAATTATACTCTCATGTCTTCCAGTTTGGCCATTTGAACAGGGAGCGCAGATGAGTTCAACTCCTCAAACTTTATTTAGCTACTTCAGCTCTGATTGTGACGTTATTCCACATGACAACCTAATATTTAGTGTTGATTTCCATCAATATAATGCTTTATTTGAGTTGGAGAGGCTTCACCATATATTCACAGACCATCCACAGCACGAGTAGAACATGACACCAACCCACACCATCCCAACAAAATACCCAAAGGCACGTAAAACCATTCCAGCCGCACACACTCTCATTAGAAGCTTGTTTGTCCTTCTGCAGATAAAATCGCCACGTGTGCCGGCTCTGATGAGGAGCACGATGCTGGTGATCTGGCAGATTTTATTGTGGTGGTTTTTGACTGGATGCTACATGGGCAACACCATGGTGGTCTGGATCGGTCAATTTTTCCTTTTTTCCCCATGTGGAATGTCCCTGTTCCTTTTTTCCCTTTTTTTTTTTTTTTTTTTTTTTTTTTTTTTTTTTTTTTTTTTTTTTTTAATGTTTACAGACAGATGGCCTGAAATTTGTGTTGGCATCAAGCCCAGATTTGACACCAAAATGGTGAATTAGAGAAGAAAATGAGAGGGAAGAATTCTAAAAGAGGTCTTGTGGCTGTCATGTGAGTTGGTAACGAATTGATTTGACTCAAAGTTACATTTTGAATTTTTTGCTTTGGCTAAAGAGGGTTGGAAAACTATCAGAGGTTTGGAAGTCTGTATGTGTCAGCATGTGTGGTGTTGGAGAAATATGCAGAATATTACTATGTGTCACTGGAATTTTTATCTCCAAAACTGATGCCATGAGTTCTCCTACAGTGCTGTGAAATAATAGCCTAATACAGATTCATTCTGCTTTTTTTCACTGTCACGGTTAAATGTTTCCGAATATCCAATGAATTGTAATATTTGATAAATACAGCATAAATAAACAAAACATGGAATTTTTAAATAAATAAATATTGACCCCAAACCTATCAAATAGGTTTGGAAAATAACGACTGTCAAGTCTTTGCAATAGCTGTCATTGATACTTTTGAAATGGCTGTGTCAATCAGAAATGGACAGTCTGCAGTGCATTGAATTATTGTCCCGCTGCATAACCCTTGTGCTTTTCAGCTAGTGATCACAAACTAACAATCGGATATTCTTATTCTTCTATGAATTATTACAAGTTGTCCAGAACAACAAAGCAGCTTCAGACCTCAATACTACCACCACTATGTTGAATCGGAGACTTTAGATATTCTTCTTGGGTCATTTTGATCTCCTGGATGAGTTGATGATAGCCTTGGAGTAAATTTATATGAAGGTTCACCATTATTAGAACTTTCTACATGGGTGGAATTTAAATAGCTTTTTAGCCTCTTTGAGCCCAACAGTTGTCAAGGATTTGGTTTTTCATCTGTTCTTAAAATGCATGAGACCCAGGCATGATGTGTTTTGATTTTATTTTCAGTTCATGCAAAAGCTGGGCATGAGTTTGGCTAGATATTGAACTCAGATTTCCAAACAAATGTGCTAATCATAGATATTTAAGATTTGAGAAGATTGCTGTTACTGTCTCAAACAGGGCAGTTTGGATAAATAAGTAAATGACATGGCAATTTCAAAACTGCATTTTGTACTTACTCTGGTTACATTTGTCTGATGATAAAATTTATCAGATGATCTTGAACAAGTCAGGAGAATTAGGGAAGCAAAAATAGACAAAAACTGCAAGGGGACAAATGCTTTTTCACAGTATTGTATATGCTCCTTGTTTTTCACTCATTTGTTGGTGAATGTTAGAATGATTTGAACCTGTTTTATATCCTGAACTCTAATTTTTTTCAGGCGCAAATTTTGTGACACGGAAGATCAGCCGTTCTGTGGCAAAGATTCACCTGGGCCAGCTGGAGAGCTTCAGCCTCGGGAACCTGGACTCCAAGAGAGACTGGGGCCACGCCAAGGACTATGTGGAGGTAAAACACACAAACACACAACTCAGAAATCCACACAACCGTCTGTGCACAGCTTCAAAGCTGAACAGTGTTCAGATGTGCACATAGTACTAACGGGCCATGTTTTCTCAGATCATTTAAGGCCATAATATGTGATCAGCGTGAAGCCTTCTATGATTCTCTGCCAAAAGAGATTTTGAGATAGAGGAGGAGAAAGAGAGGGCTGCATGCTGTGAGGCCACAGACTGTACTCTGGTTTCCCACAACTCACCCATGTCCCAGATCCCTTCAGGCCCACATCGCCATCCCCTGATGGCTGCAGAAGAAAGGGCGATATTAGGAGAACACTGCGTCCTGAGGACGATGACAGAAATACTGTGTTTGTGTTAAGGTAA
Organism: Poeciliopsis retropinna; assembly: GCA_010277075.1. Taxonomy (NCBI): domain Eukaryota; kingdom Metazoa; phylum Chordata; class Actinopteri; order Cyprinodontiformes; family Poeciliidae; genus Poeciliopsis; species Poeciliopsis retropinna. The sequence continues at coordinate 8,834,448 of VMRM01000003.1, forward strand.
TGGTGCCAGCAGCAAGCAGAGAGAGGCGTGGGGAGATGAAACGAACAGTGGGGTCGTATCATCCAGGAGCAGACAGCTGAGTGTTTTTGAAAGTGTGTGTTGTCCCCCGTGTGCATGTGTGTGTATGGAAGCATGAATTCCTGCATGTGTGTTGGAAGTGTGTGCAAGGTCAAGGTCGTAACATGTGTGCATGGCTATTGAGATGAAAGACTCAATGGGTTGCCATGTCTAACAGCAAACCTCTTGCAGTGAACTGTGTTGTTATTGGCAGGTGATGGTCGTGAATGTGACGGTGGAGGGAAGGTGGGGTTTCTAAGACATGAGTTAGGGTGAAAGGGTTATGGAGCGCTGCTTCAGCTAAACAGTGTGGGGTCAAATGTGTCAGATCTGGTTAGTGCTATAATGCTATGGTTTGAAGGGTGTTTTGGGAAGTGAAGCTTCAGTCAATGCATTATTATGTGAAGTCAGTTCAGAAGACAAGAAGATTTAAACAGACAAAAAGAGGACGGCATATTTAAAATATGCATTGCTGATGGGGGTGTAGTGGTACACATACTGACTCTTTGGTCTATACAAACAAAACAACGTTGCAAAATGGTATGTTCTTAATTTCAAAGCTACATCTTCCAAAAGGAATTTATTAAAGTAAAACAGTTTTGCAAACAAAACAGGATTTGTCAGCTAGTAACTTTTAAACGCCTTCAGGAACTGTAATTTTGACTAGTTGTAGTTTTAAACTGTATTCAGTAAACCAAACTGACCATAATATCAGTATGCAAGAACTGATGGAGAACCAAATGGCATACTTGGGCTTATTTTAGTAAATCATGCATGTACGTTTGAGACTGTTATGAAAAATGTTTAGTCTAGTTTGAACTGCAGGTTTGACTAAAAGCATAAATGTTCTTATTGTGCTAGGAAAACATTGGTCCTTGGATCCCATTGAGAACATTTTTTCATCTAGATATGTTCTAGCTGGCATTTCATAGCTGCAGCCTTCTGTTGAGAGATTTGTGTGAGTACTTGCCTGTCCAGGGCGCCCTGGGTTGAGATGCACCAGGTTTCCTGTGGGAACCGCGACATTCCAGCTCTGGTGGATCAGGCACCTCCTGTTTCGGAAAGTTTTTTTTTTTTTTTTTCTTTTTCTTTTTATTTCCAGGAAGCCAAACAGAAGCTGGAGGTACAGAGGGGGAACCGATGCAGAAGAGAGATTGTGCAAGTGTTGTACATTATACGTTACTGAACTATCTCCCTAGTTGAAAGCCCAACCCAACCACCAGAAGTCATGTTTGTCACTAATGTCCCCCATGGTGCCCATCTAGAAACTACCAGCTTTGTGTCACTATGGCAGACCCAAACAACTACCTATCAGTAAACAGAACCATCTGCCTATGCTTTTGGCCTGACAACTGCTTTTCCTCGCTTTCTGTCTCCCTCTTGTCACCCCACCCAGGACAGGGAAATTGCTCCTAATTGGCTGTGGATGGATTGTGGGTGGCAGGAGGGGCGTGCTATGTGTCTGCTCTAACGACGTCTGAAGGCGTGCGGCTGGCTGGGCATCGTCTTAGCCGGGTATCGGGTATCCGTTGCAGCCAGGCAGACAGACCTCGGTTTGCCCAGTCACTCTCAATGGAGCCCTTTATGGTTATTGTAATATGAAATAGATGTCAGGAGCTCAATGCTTTAGTATAAAATCATCAAATAAAATAATTTAAATCCCCCTGATCTCATTTTCCGTAAGGGGGATAGGAATTTTTCAGTTTGATGACTTTGTTTAAAACCTAATTTGGTTCAACTGCTCTCTGATACAGGACAGATTCCTGATTCTGAGTCTGCCAAAGAGAAAAGAAAACCACAGGCATTACTCGCATAATGCTCTAAATGAGCACATATAGACGCAGTAGCAGGCCGTACAGGGATGGTACAGCTGTGTTGATACCCTAATTCTACAGATGTCTCATTTTTGGCAGATAAAAGACATTTTGTGCACATAGAAGAAAGTTTGGAGTTAAACCAGCTTTATGGTTTAAGCTTCTTTTTTTCTCACCAGACCTCACTTTCTCGTGGTTCTGAAACTTTTCTTTGCCACTTTCTTTCAGTGTTCCTACATAGTCTAAAAGAATCTGGAAAAAAATTAATTTTCTTTCATCGCTTTCCAGGTCTAGATAGATGAGAACATAAGAAAAAAGAACTATGAAAAGAGTTTAGTTTCCGGAATCTAAAAAAATAAACAAATCTGAATCTCTGGACTTGTATCTCTGGGGCACAGAAATATGTTTTCTTCCATTCATTTATTTTTTACTTGTATCTTTAACAAGTAAAGATACTTGTTAAAGTATGTGATTCTTAGCATCACTTGCATTTCAGTATACACCGATATTTATTTATGCAACCTTTATTCTGTGACCGCTGATTACATAAGTAAATGTGCAACATTTGCTTTATTATATCCACATCTGCAAAAGTAACAAAACAACAAATAAAACTCCAGTAATTTAGCTATTTTTTAATGGTTGCTGTAATAACTTGATCTTCCATCTGCAGTACTTAAGCTGCCATAAGTACTTGACTTTTGTGCATGTTTATTTTTAATATAATAAATTCCATATGAATTTAAGTGAGTAATAGTCATAATACAGGATCAAGGACTGTGGATGATTCAGAGAGACTGTGCTAAGAAGAATGACCAAAGATCTGTCGTTCCGTATGCTCTAACCTTGGGCAATATTACAGTATAAAACCAAAAGCTGTCCAGTTGATGTGTTAGGCATTAGCACACAGGGTGAAAAAGATTCAATATGAAAAATATGTGTTAATGTACAAGTAATTCTCCCACTAAATTAATGTTCTTAAGTTAAAGGTTGGGTTTTTATTCATTGTTTGAGTAATACTGAGGTGATGAAATCAAAGATTTATCATTTTAAGGCTTTTTATTTATTGAATTTAGTAGGTTTTTATTATCAACAATGCATGGAAAAGCATGGGTTGGAAATAACTGTGTGAACACAGTTATTTGTCTCCACAAATGCAAGGAGGGTATTAAAGTAGACAGCACCACATAGCTGTCGGTCTTTTTTCTTTTTTTTTTTAAACCAACAAACTTCTCTGTCTTTTATATACTTGCCGTCACGGGTCTTTACAACCGTGAATCAGGGAGCTGATAAATACTTTTTCTTACTCAGTAAGGTTTTAATAAACACAGCTGGGGTGGTAAAAACTTACAATGAGAGCTAACAGGGCAGAGGAGAGCGGGTGTTAGGTTTCATCACCAAAACCTCCCTGTCGATGACGACAGCTTCGCGACCCCTGAACCCCTGCTGGCCCAGAACACCCAAATCAACAGAAGTGTAGATCATTCAGCGAGGCAGGACTTGTGACTGAGGCTGCTGTCATGGTGAAGTGACATCCAGAACAGACAGGATGAATAAACAACACCAGCGGTGTGTGGGCACGGGTTGGTTCATGTTTGATTCTGTTTTAAAGTCATCAACTGCAGGTGAAATTCGATCCCCTAAACCTCAACGAGAAGCTTAGTTAACAGAAGTTTAATCGGCCTATTGGCTCAAAGTAATAAAACCCCACAGCCCCTAAAACTACTAAAGGTATTTATATATAGAGCTATTTTTACTCATATGCACTACTAAAATGGGGGACAGTTAAAATGCTAACTGTTATTGGTAATTCTAGAACTTCACCAAAAGAACCTTATTTGAGTTGGAGGTCAATAGATTTTGCTTACAGGACTTTTAAGGTATTTGATTATTTGTCTACTGTAGTCAGATGTTTATATAAAGATACATTTTTGGGAGACAGAACAAATTTCCGTTCTCTTCCTTAAGTTAATCAAACATTTCCGTTGAATGACAAGGTTTTAATTTTCTTATTTTTATGTCTTGAATTTTTACCTGGGAAAAAAAATTTGTTTTTTCTCTAGGCTTTCCTTCAGAAGGTGTGGACCTTTAACTATTGAGAAATTAGTGCTTGCTTAAGGTGTGAACCTACACAGTCGCTAACATTTGGCAATGACATATGTAATCCACCTGCTTCATGAAGCGTACTGGAAATTGCAAGAGCAATAAAACAATGGCACATCTTTGGAAGCATGGCCAAGACCAGTTACAGTGGCCGATTAGTTGACCACACTGCCAAATATTGACTAAACATTAACAACATTCTTGTTTGGCTCGGCACTTCTCTCTTTGCAGTGGATGATGGTTGTTTTCATAGTGTCGGAATTACAAACTTTAGCGATGGGGAAAATTTTAAAACTTCTACAATGTCCGCACCTCCAGCAGGCAATTGTTTCTCAATACGTGAGGGTCTAAAACAAAAGTAAACTGCATCATTCAATTATTCAGTTACTCTACACTTTACACTAACAACAATCCCTCCACATACAAAGGAATTGCAGAATGTTAGGTCATGGATCTTTCTGTTATCTGTTCTTCCTTCGTTAGGGCAGCTAAAGGGAGTCAGTTTTACACAATCACTCTTTATTTATCTTCCTCCTGCATCGTGAACATTTTTAACTTCTCCATGCCTGTTTCTGTCCCTCTGGTATGATGCCACGGAAAACACTCGGCCAATGTTCAGTGATTTAAGATGTGGACTCCGATGGGGCGAGAGAGCCTCCCCCAAGATCTATTTTAAGTCACTCAATTCATCATTCCTATCATCATGTCTCCTCCGGTGCCTCCCCGAAAGCCTTTCTGAGTCCAAGTTGCATTTGTCAGTATGTGTTTGCCACTCTTTTATACTAATTGGAAAATGGAAATTGAAATGTAAGAGTTTTATTGGGTTTGTAGAACATTTAGGGAGTTAACATGTGGTGTACTAGTTCAGGTTGGTAAACAACTTGAAGAAAATTTAATGCAGTTTTTTTGATAATTAGTGCAATTAGAGCAGATAGTTTTAAGCCCTCTAAAACAATTAGCTAAACTGTTGCTGCCCAATTTAAACTTCACTAGCTGCAGCTAGTGATCTTTTTCAGGCAGACTGGCCTAAATTCTTCCCTACCAGACTGAGGATGAAAGCAGATGTTCTGCTGCTTCTTCTCTAGCATGTGTCTCCTCGGCTTTCTCTTAAATGTTTTATGCCTACAGGGTAGTTTGCAGCCGGATGTTGTGCAGAAAGGAGTCACACAGACCGACTGAGTGCTGTTTTGGTGTCTTTATTAAAAACGGATACAGTCACAACTGTGCTTTTTGGACTTTGCAGAGGCTCTGCCATCTGTTCAGGGCTGAAATGTTAAATTTCAACACGTTTGCTAGATGACGGGTTTGTGGCTGGAGTGACGTCCATCACACATGCAAAGGAAAAAACCTCCCGCCTGGAAAGATGGAGTCGAGCAGCAGGAGAAAAGGTTAGGGAGGAGCAAATAATGGATGGTTTGAAGTCTCCAGAGGGGGTTGCTGGTGGGGAGGTTAGGGACCCTGCTGAGCATTTAACAGGCCAAGATAGGAGGGCAGGAGTCAGCTGGTGGAGGTGAGAGAGTAAGAGAAAAATAAAAATAAAAATAAAATGTAATGTAGATATTTTTCCCAGTTTTGATAGTTTTCTGTCTTTGCTAGTGTCAGTAACTCCTTAATGTGTCCATTTCTTTTTGCCAAAAAAAAAAAAAAAAAAAAAAAAATTAAAAGAACAGAGGCAAAATAAATAATCAATGCATTAATTATTGTAGTCATGCAAAGTTGCTCTCTTTCTGCACATGTGTTGGAAACTGAAGTGCATGGTGAAAATAAAGGCCCCCACATACTTCATGCAAAGTGCTGAAATCAGCTCTCTTTGACAGACGTGTGATGGAAATTGTGTCATTTTGTTCCCAGAAATGCATCTGCCTTCCGAAGCCGACTCCAGGCCGTGGTCAAGTTATTTCAGCAGAGGTCTATGCAAAGTGTTTCTGATTGGACAGAAGTTTGTTGTGTTTTATACAGAAATGCTCTCAGACGGAAATGTTTATCTCTCTCTTCAAGTATTCAATTTCAACTATTTGGTTTTTGTATCTGTAGGGGGCATAAATACTTTTTAAGGAACTTTTATCTGGACATTTGTGCCGTTGTTCTCTAAATAACTACCATAACTCCTGGATAGAAATTCTAGTATTGTTGCCATGGAGGAGGCTGTCTGTAGAAAAGGGTGACACTAGATCTGTGACTGTTTCATAAAAGCAAAACACAGGATTAAGGGAGGAAGGGGAAACCCATTTACAAATGAAATTCATACCAAGGTGGCAGTGTCAAAGTGACTTATATGAAAAGAAAGTCACGCATTACTGAACTGATTGTAAATGGTGACCCTGAACATGGGCCTGAGTGTGACTGAACAGTTCTGATTGAGGAAAGGGCAAGAGTTTCATTGCTGTAGATTTAAATAGAACATCTCAAGAAAAAAATTAAAGAAATTAGCCGGTGTTTAAGTATACAAGATTACTATAGAATCATTGTTCAATAGTGCACTACAATATTTGTTAGTAGCACTGTTAATTATAATAAAGGCATCAAAAAAGGCAAATCTGTAGGAGTTGCATGGGTAAACAGCAGAAAGCTGCTTTGATAAAAAGAAAACGGGTGGCTAACCCACTGCAATCAACTGTAAAGCTTAAACGTTGAATCTAGCATCTCAGAGTTAACTGCAGCAGTGGATAAGAAGCACTGTAAATGTTTTAATTATTCAGCAGTAAAAGCGTCTATGGGTTTAAAGAACATATATTATGTTTTTTTTTCTAATGCAAACAAGTTTCAAAACTTGTCTTGAAGAAAATGCAGAGTCTGATGTTGTGATATTTTAGGGAGTGTGGCTGTGATGCAGGGAGTGAGAGAGACCCTTGCTGCACTAGAAGACAGGGCTAATGGAGTTGAGGGATGTTTGTAGGGTTGGGGGCACTAGGGTCATCTCATTTTAATTGTCTGAGGAGTCTGGCAGACTCTTTGCGACTGGAATGTTTGTGACCTCCTCTTTTGCGCCTTCACACTCCCTCGCTCTCTGCGTCTCTCTCAGTGTCAGACGGTCGAGCGGTTCGTGGGAAGATTCTTAGTCCAGATTGTCGAAATTAAGCCAAATATCACAAGGGCTCAGTGACATTATCAGCTCTTTTCTCTCTCTCACAGCCCTTTGTCTGTTTTCTTGTCTTGATTACATTTTTGTCTGACTGGCTGACCTTTGGGACTCTGCTTTTTGTATCTGTGCATTCACATAAAGCGGGAACTGTAAATGTTTTATGCATGTGTACACTTCTGTGGGAGCATCTGTCCTCCTGCTCCTTGTCTATAAATAAAATAAGCTTGTTCACGGCCCTTGCATGTCACGTTCTGGCACTTTGTCTGGAATTTCTGCATCACACTGCAGTAAATTTGTTAGGCTTTAAAAGGGATTCTTGTTTTAGCAATCATTGCACCCGTGTGGCATATATTTCATCCTCACTACCAATTATAATTCTATTCATGAGGTGGCGCCAAAAACACTACAGATAAATATGATAGCAAGTAGGATGACAAGTAGAAGGAAACTAAGAGTTAGAAATTATATTTCAAGGCAATTGTTTTCAGTGGCAGTTAGGGTTTAAATGAATTTCAGGTTTCTATTTGTTTTTTTATGTTTCGATCTCAAGAAATAAAAGTTGCTTTGAATTCTTAGACAAATTTCATTACTTTTCTGTTAGGCAGGTAACAACTTGGCATATTATTACAGCTATTACAATAGAGTGAGAAACGGTTGACAGATAAGGCTGTGGTGCAGCTTTTTATGACATAAACATAATGAAAGGAAAATATTTAGATAATTAGACAAAGGTGTAAGATACTCACTAAACCTATTCTTCCAGTTTTGTTCCCAGACATAAGTGAGAGAATAAAAAGGCACACATCATATTTCACAATCACCACATTTGCCACAGTAACCCCAAGATGAATAGATTCCATTAAAAAAAAGAAAAGAAAAAAAGCCTGGATTTGTCATAACTGGATGCAACAAAGCTGCTTATTTCTGGATTTTAATTCAACAATAGGTTTTAATTGAACAATATTGCAAATGGATATTTAGAACTTAAAACATTTTTAAGTTGAAATACCTAAGCAAAATGCTATGTGGGATTTGCAAAGCAGCTAATCCATCACCTTCACCCTAATTACCAAGACAGTTTCTACTCTGCATATTATAGCATGTTAGGCTCTATTTAGTATTTGATCTTTGAAAATAGGCAGTTTTAAGTGTATTAAAGTACTTGTGAATTTTAGTACTCTGTGGTGTTGATGAGTATTATGAACACCACAAAGAACTAAAACTATTTGTAAATTTTAGTTCTACGTGGTGTTCATAATACTCATGAACACCACGAAGAACTAAAATTCACAATTACTTAAACACTGAAGTATTACCAATAACTGGTAAAAAAAAAAAGATATGTATCAACTTGGAATCCAACATTGGATATTGTGCACCAAGATAAAGCGTTTAATCCTTCTCTTTCAATAGAGTAAGAGCACACTAGACTGACGTTCAACTAAAATTATAGTACTGAAGGTGGTTTTAATCTGATTCAGATTACTACCACCTGTGGAGACCTCACACTTGAAAGGCAAACCTTTTCCTTTAAAATCTATGTTTAAATTTTATTGCTTTTCTTTTTGATAAAAATGTTACAAGTCACTACTTTCTCCAAAATAAGCAGTGAATTTGATGTTTTTTGGCTTTATCAGTTTCAATTCAAATGGTTTTCAACATCAGTACATTGCAGTGGAAGTAAATATATAAAACAAAAAGTTTCTAAGTATTTTTCTTTTTTGGGGCATGGTGGGGGTTACAGCCGTAGGAGCTGAACTCACACCCAACCCCGCAGAGAGCTGTCTGTGGTCTATTGAGCGTGGCAGAGACAACGTCCCCAGTAGTCCGCTTCAAGCGCCGCGAGTGGCTTAAAGGGAATGGAAACATTTGTTGGGTCACAGCACTGAAAGCCTGTCTTCCTTACTTTAACAAGCCAAATTGCTTCCTTATGTTGTCTGTTTTTTATTATACTTTTAGTAAATCTACACTCACACAGACATATAATATTAAATCTGGGGGTCGATGCAAAAACTCCTAAAAACTTCCATGCAGATGCTTGTTCCTCATGCACAAGCGTATATGAAGGCAGGTTGGTAAACGTACACTAAATAATACATCTGTCTTAATCTGTTTAAGCACAGATAAAAAGATGTGCATGATCCATAAACATCTCTGCCGGTGTCACACAAAGCAGCACGTGGGTATCCAGTTACATTAATGTGCAGTGACTTTAGAGACCAGTTCATAATTGGTGCAGAAATGCTTCACAGAGGTGTTGGTCTGATGGATGAAGAGAGAACTGATGCTGCATTCAGAGCTGCACCACAATGAGGCATTCAGACACTGCTGCTCAAATTCAACTTCATCCTTATTAAAACAACTTGCATCTTAAAGCTGCATATTTGCTTTTAGAAGGTGGAACTTTCTAAGGGAGTGCTTGCAATCTCCGTTTTAATCAAGAATCCTCATGCAGTGTGTGTGTGTATGTGTGTAAGCTAAGTGGAGGCCCTCCAGCAATAATGGTGGTTTGTTTTTATTTGAAAATTACCCCAGAGTTGCAGGTTTTGCACCCTGCATGACCTCCGTTGACTTGATCATCACCTTTTTGCAACTCTTTTATACTGAACTACCTCCATATTTTCTCTTTTCCGAATGTTCTCACTGTTCCTTCATTTACTTCTTTTGTCAACCTCACCCATCCTTAGTCAGCATCCTGCATGTTTCCACCGAGTCACACTTGCGACTTGTGACTCATACTTGTGCACACATGCTTAATCAAGCTGAATGGTTCCACATCTGTCTTGACATTTGCTATAAAAAGAGTCTTGCACTAAACACAGCAGGCCTCTTATTATATCATTATAGAGCCACAAAAGGCAGACAGCTAGCTGACTTCTGCTTCTCTGACTTTGGCTTTCTGTGGAACAAAGGGATAACTATAAAAATGGCTGGAGACAGAAAGAAGAGGAAAAAGATGTGGGTGGTGCCTCAGATTAAGAGGTGGGAGCATATGTTTGGGAGGGGGAATCCCTGCCACTTCTCTATGCTGTAAGGGCTTCATGGCTCCAGGGGCCTGACCATTTCGAGAGTTTGTTTATGCCCATGGGCCAGAAGGGAGAGACGGTGGCCATGTTCAGCAGCTACATGAAAGGCCCTGCGCGCTCTAATGAGATGTAATTACCACAGGGATGTGCTGCGAGATTAGGCAACAAGGAGGAAAACATAATGAGCAAACACACTTCACCTCAGCCTGTGTTTATTCCCTGTCTTCACAAATCTTCCAGTAATTTACAAGCTAGTAGCTCACCTCTTTGCTCTCCAAACCAGTGTGACCACAAAGTATAGATCTGGTGGAGACCGTCATGGTTTGTCGTGCTTGTTTTATTAGTCGAGCGTTTATGTCATGGTCGACTACGATATGCGGCAAAGTGGACAACCTGGAATGCCACGTTAATGTGAATATTTAAATACATATGCACATAAATTAGGAATACATTCATGAATATAGACTGTGCAAAAGAAAATGCAGGATTTTAATTTTTTTTTTTACATTTTTGCTACCATTTTTATGCCACAAATTAAAATACAAACATATTCACTTCTCCAGACATTTTACCCTGAAACATAAGCCTTTGAATTTATGTTTGATATATTTTTAATATTTACTTAAAAAACAAAAGGGAAAATTGAATTCAATATCGAAAACTATGTAATTATATATGAAAGCAATGGTCCTGCGCTAAATATTCAAGGTATGTATTCAGTTAGATGTTTGAAATATCTTGGGGATTTGGTGAAATTTTTCAAAAATTAAGTTACTTGCAGTTACTATTTATGTCAGGAACAAGGAGGAAATAAAGCATAATTTTTCTTCTAGTTTTTACAGAAAATGTATTATAGATTAACTATGAAATTTAATATTGAAAATTAAATATGTGGAAGGGCTATTTATTTATTATTTCAAAGTTAGTTGTGTTAAATGTAGATGTAAAATGACCATTTATTGGCAATATAAGAAGATGAATAAAGTTTATCTTGAGTCTGGTGACTAAATAAAAATATGCTTGCAACCTCAAACAAACCACAGGCCAGCTTTGACTTTAATAGTGTCTTTATTATAATTTATGTGATTGTCCCACTACCTGACAAAATCTAAGAAAGTAATTAATGAAACTAGAAAAAATGTAAACTATTTTGTGTTTATTTGGGAGATGCATCCTCTTTATGTGGCTGCCTCAGGGATGTAGGATGTTGCCTGTCATGTCATAAAGGCCTGCGTTCGCAGACCATGATGAGGTCCTTAATGGTCTGGAACTGGAAATATGGCTGTTTGTATTTACAGGCCATTTAGAGCTTTCCACTGGCATTCACACTCTGTAACCAGAGAAAACACAGGTTGCTGCGCAGCAAACGCCACCCCACGTGCCCTGTACACCTCAGCCATTGAGAGCTCTATGTGTGCGTCGCCGGGTTTGTGAGCTTGTGAACGCCAGCTGCCTCAAAATAGCTCGCACCCCCAATTACCGCTGCAAACACAGGTGTGGAAAGCCAGGCTGCCCTCCACCCAAAGCCCACAGCCTCCATGCAGCACACAACACCCTGTGTGTTCCAGTTTGAGAGCAGTGAAACACACACACACACACCAACAGGAGATTTGCATGTGTGTTTGAGTGTTGGGGAGAGAAAGAGTTTGTGTTTGTATATGAGCGAGTCCAGACCACACCCTTTGAAGTCGGCTGCGCAGTGTTTTGGGGTTTGGCAGCGGACATGCAGCCCCTCCGTTGGCCGGCTGGAAACCGTATACCCCACATCAATCAGGTCTGCCACACATAAATTATTCATAATCCATGCACACACACTCTAAAACACAGACTTCCTTATCCTCAGAATGTAGTTTTTGTTTCTTATAACTTCAGTTTAGAGAGAAGTGAAAATGGTGATTGGTGGTGCTGTTGGGGGTCTGCCTCCGGTCAGAATGAGAAGCTAAATAGGATTTTTGGAGATGGAAAATGACAAACTTTAAGACGCCTCCTGTCTGATTTTGATTAAAATGATACTTTGATAAGCAATGTTTTATCTTACAATGCCTATACAAGACTTAGTAGTAGTTTTACCCTAACAATAAAATACCTCTAAATCCATCAAAAATAAATAAATAAATAAATAAAAACAAGAGGATTAGGTACTTTTCACATTGAATTAAACACTCATAAAACAGTTTGCTTTTAGACTGTTTTCCTGGCCATTTTGCTTCCCAAGAGAAACACCATCTCTGCTTTATTCTGTTTATTAGCAGCATGAGAGAATGCATGTGGAGACTTTTTCTATACAGAAACATGAGCACCCAGCAGTTTGTCGTGCGGATATCTCACCCAGTGTAGAAAGATTCACACTGATCTCTGTAAACAGAATGGGAAGGTTCTGAAAAATGATCTTGTCCTGAAATTTGCTTTAGAGTTATAATAAACACCCTGTCAGCCACTACTTACTCTTTTTCCTTTTCCCTCATCTTATTTCTAAATAGGATTATATCTCTTAAGTAGTCTAAGAAATAAATTTGAGACTGCAGCATAAAACTTTCTTGCTTTTTCAGCAAACACATATGTACACAATTTGGAGGTGGGTGTGCTTCTCTCCAGCGTAATTCATGACAAGTCCAGCTCATACTGATTTCTATATGTAATATCCATAATTGTGTCTTTGTCATTTTTGTTGTGGACATCTGGGTTGTCTACATATTTATTTATTTATTATTTTTATTTAATTGTTTATATCTGAAATTGGTTTGGTTTTTGAGATACTTGCTTTGCTGCAAAGATAGCTAGATGTTTATAGTGAAATGTCTACTAAATCTGGACATCTAGAAAGTAAAATATCTGCCATCACCACCCTTTTCTGTGTTTCTTGTGCTGTTTTATTTTTTTTTATTTTTACCTGTATTCTCTAACAAATGCCAGAGGCCTGCAGAGAACAGGAGGCCTCTGTCTGTATTGATACAGAGCTGGACTCTATTTTGAAATTAATGGTTGTTTACAACTAAGTGAAGGAAATGCATACCTCTATTTTTAATTTTTTATTTCCAAAGACCAAAGAATACTATTTAGCATTGCTTTATGTTATATTATCACAAACATTTTCTATCTTGGCTGCATGTCCACACAATATCTTCTCTCTGTCCCATTTTATTGTTGTCCTCAATTGTCAGAAAGATGCTGAAATAGATTTCATCCATATCTCTTTGAACTCCTGTTGAGCTATAAAAAATGTCTTAACGAAGTGAAATTGAAGCACCAGGGCTTTGTTGGAGAGAAGCAGATTAGAGAAAAGAAAATGACAAAAATTTGAATTGACAATTACCTCCTGAGTTGTTCCATCTTCAGACACATATAGAGACCGTATGAAGTCCAGACCCTAGATACATAACATCTGTTTAGCTGAACTAGACCAAACTGTGCCTAATGTATTTCCAAAGCTTGTTTATATTCATATGAAGTCAGTGTTGAATTATTGATTAGGGGGAAAGTGTGAGGCTGGCACGCTAGGCTGTTTGTCACAGAGGAAGGGTGTTTCCTGCTCAGGCACCAGCAGTTGGCCGTTCTGCTCCCTTGTCCGTCTGCGTCTTCTCTTTCTCACTCTCTCCATGTCTTTTTCACTTTCAGGCTCAAAGTGGTGAAGCCAAATGGAAAGTGACCCTTGGCAGCCAGATGTGTATTAAACACAGTGGGTCACTGTCGGAGGAACATGCTGGCAGCTTTTAGCAAAAAGGAACTGGTGACTTATTCAGACTTCATTATAAATTTATTTTTTACCAAGGAGTTCAGGAACTCGCTGCGAAATCATGCTCATGTATGCTGAGAGTCTTGGCGAGAAGCAAATGTTGGAGCATTTTAAGGCCAGAAAATAAATTGATTTTGACAAATAAACTTAGGTGCCAGTTTTAAAAATACACCCTGGAAACAAAGGGTGTTGTTGATGTAGAGATTTGACTTCTACGGGAATGATTTTACACTGTTACAGTAGCTGTGGGGCCTCACTTTGGGGTGGGGAATGATTTTGTGTGTCTGTGTGTGTGTGGGCTAAGACAGGATATGAGGAAACCTCTGAGCAGCTCTGTGGATAGTTGTTCCCATTAACTTGGAACGTTTAGTTTAAACAGACACCAAGCCGAGTTCAGGTCCAGTTCGCCCCCTGAATGCACATGTGCGTACATTTGTTTATAAAAGTTATGGACATTTTATCTTGCATTTGACCAAAACCTGATTAAAGGAGGATTATTAGTTGTGTGTGTACATAATTGCATTGAATGAGCTTGTCGTGAGACCACCTGTGGTTTCAAGCACAACCAGATCCCACTGAATCCCCCATTCCGCCCACTCAGCTCTTTCCTTGAGGCAGGGCATGGCAGTGGCTTACTCCTGCACACACACACACACACTGCAGGAGCCAAAAAGGCATCATTGACCTTCCAAATGTCAACAACTCTTGTGTTAGGGTCTATTACTTGGTCAGGCATAAAAAATAAGGTTGTTAATTTACTTGAAAAGTAGAAACTGTAAAGCTTGTCCTATCTTCACTTTGCTTGGATTGACTGAAATATCAGTCAATCCAGATCTAAACAGTCTCAGTACAGAAAAGAATCCAATTTGAGTTTGATGTTGCCTGATATTCTCTCTGTGCTCATTCCCAGTTTCCCTTACCTTAAACAACAAAGGCACTGTTTTACAATTCTGGTTTCACAGACAGTGAAGATGTCTCTATTTGTTAGATATACCAGTGAGACAAAATGTTGATGTTTTCAGACTATAGTGACCTATCTCACAACAGAAAGGCTCATCCATATTTCTGCCATTTTTGAGGCAGTTTTGGCCAGTCATGTTCATCCCCATTTAAATGGGGATCAACACAAGTTTTTGCAGTTATGTATTGATTGAATGTGAACACTAAGGTCAAATTTTTTATTTATGTTATACATTAAATAAAATGTGCTAATCGCTGCTGGATATATTTTATCTGCAGTTCAGTTTAATGTTTAAAATAAGAACTCTGGCACTTCAACTGCTTCAAAGTCTGAACTGTATTAGTGTGTGAAGAGACCTAGAGTTTCTTCACTCTATGAAGATGGATGCAGACAATCCTCTGTGGTGCCCCCTACAGTGAACCAGTCTAGGAAGGAGCTGCTAAAATCATACTTCTGAATATATGTTGTAGGCTGCTGCATGGTTTTCTAAAAGTGATTAATTTTTCCTCTGAACTTTGAAATTTGTTTATCAGGAAAATATTACTTGAGTAATTAAACGGGGCTAAGTTGCGCAAGTTGCAAATCATCATCATTGTTATTAATATTTATTTTATTAATATTTGTATTATTTTATTTATTATATCTGTCTGCATAGAGTTGAAAAACTAAAGAATCAAAAAAGTAGTTTTCATAGTTCAGAACTATAAGTCACACTTTCTTTTACATAGTTTGGCATGTTATGCGAGTTATAATGCAGTGCTGAAAATACTGCAATTTTTGTAGGATTTCCTTTTTATTTTTTAAAGCTGTTTTAATTTATCAAGAAAGAGTTGTTAATTATTTAGTATGACTCACTGAATGCTTGTTCACTTTCCAAGCCCACTGTTGGCTTTCTGCTCCTTTCACTTGTTGTTTTCCTGCTTTTTAAATGGCCATATTCTGAAACAAATTTTGTGAATTACCCTGTGATGTGACCCCCACTGCATTTGCTGCTGACCCCATCCATCTCCATTAGGTTTCAATTATTGAGTATCATTGTAATTGTTGTTTGAGAAATGTTGGTATGTCGACAACGTCCAGACTTCAGCAATAACTCATCACCCACGGCCAACTCACTAAAGTCCTGCCAGTCCATCCCGGGTCCACAGAGGGCAGAGTGGAAAGGTTAAAAAGGGCCAAGCGGTGAAGGATGCAGAGAGAGGTCGTGGCTCTGGTGAGAAGCACTGCCAATGTCCACTCCCAGAATTCCATACTGGAGTCAGCCTCTGCTGACCACGCTGAGAATCATGGGAAAAAGTGGTTTACAATTAATCACAACCAATGAGGTGGAACTAGCCTTTATGAGACAGAACCAACAGGGGTATTGATGTGTATGAAGGAGAAGAGTGAATATTTTTGCTGTGATGCTCTCTGCTGCCAACTGTCTGCCTGCTGAGGCCAGACCGTTAAAATATACATATACACACATAAACACGCTCTGCTTTTAGATCCAAATAAATCGGATTACTCCTTGTGCTCAAACACATTTATTGTTATTTTTCATTAGGTTTATTAAACTAGCCAAATATGTAGTTAATTTATTCTGGTCCCCATATACAGTATTATAATTCAGTTATATTTATGTCATATATAACTTTTATTTTAATAGATTTTTTTATTTAATAAGTCCACTAATGGGCATATATGTCTAAAGGCAGCATAAAATTCTATCAGATTTTAATTATTTCTACCGTGCTTGGGTGTTCATGTTTTTAAGATGTGCAAAACATTTCTTTGACATTGAAAAAAAAGAATCGTCATTTACATTTATTTATTATTTAAGAATTTAATTATGAAATATTTAAAATGCTTTCATTGAAATGTTAATCAGGACAGTATTTTGTAAAATATATTTTTTGACCCTTATATTTATTTATTTATTTTTTGAAAATGAAAAATTATACCTACTTTTTGATTTTACATTATGTTATAATGTTATTCCCTTATCTCAAACATACATGGAGTGTTGCTTTGATTCTTTCATGCATATGTTTGAGAAATCCTTAAATCTCCTGTGGCAACCATTCAACTGGACAAACCACCTCTGTGGACCGAGTGCCACCTACAAGGCACAGCTCGTCCTGGGAGTCACAGTTTCAACGTTTCTGAGCTTCTGCATTACATATCACCTCTCCCTCTGCAATCCCTCCACTCAGCTCCTACAGACTATTAAGCAGTAATTAGCTAACATTCGGTAAAACTGAGATACTTTGCAGTGCAACACCAATAACATTAATGGGTTAAAAGAGGAGCTTTGTTGTAAGGACTTCCTGAAGGAGTGTTAAACCAGACAGATGATAAATTTCAAAGCATTAAATTATAGAGTCAAGTTTGAAATATACAACATTTTTATCATGCGATCAAATAACGTTACTTAATTGTGCTATATTTATAAATATAAACTACATATTTTGATAGGTTATTTTAACCAAACGTCTTTGAAGACTTCAGAATCATTTCACAATCAAAGTGTTG
Source organism: Poeciliopsis retropinna (assembly GCA_010277075.1). Lineage (NCBI taxonomy): Eukaryota > Metazoa > Chordata > Actinopteri > Cyprinodontiformes > Poeciliidae > Poeciliopsis > Poeciliopsis retropinna. The sequence goes on from VMRM01000003.1 coordinate 8,851,738, forward strand.
CTGTTTTGCAAATATCTGATTTGAACCACGTCCTACTTTTGTTTCCTTTCTTCTTTGTTCTGGCCTTTTTCTCTGTTATCTGTGACGGTTTCATGGCATCTCTTTTCCATCCACAGGTAATATTGGAATCTTTTGACTTTGAGTTAGTAAGTCTCTGTTTGTATTATATTTCATGAACTTCCATAGTTTCTTTCTCCAAGTATTGTTTCTTTCTTTGTGAATGAAAAATCATTTCCTCTACCCACATATAGCTGCCATCATTAGTCAATTTGTTTTTTTAAATAAGTGAAGACACATCTATGGACATCTCACTAAGCCCATTCACCATAAATGTACTTGTCTCTGAGTTTCTGTGCACTGCATTGTTGAAGGGTGTGTAGAATCCTCAAACTGAATACAGAGTGTTGAAAGCAGACCAGTGAAATGTGAAGGCTAGCCGAGTCTCATGTCTGACTTGAATATTAGCACCTCTCTGTAGACTCCGCAATGTTCCACTTTGGCACAGAGAGAACTGATGACAAGTCGCCTGCAGCAAAGCATGTTGACATTCAACAATACCCTCAAAGCACACAAACATCACTGGATTTTGTTTTCCACATCTTGAAATACACAGTATTTCACCGTAGACACTGCAAAACATCATGAAATCCCCTTACTGAGTCCAAATAAGGTAATTTACAAAACTCATTGGCTCTCTCAAGCATTCCTTTCTTATTTTGCAAGGACTACACAATAAATGCAGCCCATTTGTTCTTAACAGAAACTTTGTAGCTGTTAGTCTCAGGACACGAATGAAGTGCGTCTGAGTTTGTCCTCCTATGGGAATCCACAAAGCATGAATCATGGTTGATCGCTGAAATGTTAGAACGTCGGGTGCAGAGTGTGTGTGCAACGCAAACCACCATCTGTCGTCTCTTTGTTACTCTGTGTAAAAAGATTTAGGGTTGGCAGAGGTTGCACATGACGCCCTGCTCCTACATTTCAGACCCTCCCATCATCTTTAAGTGCTCCAGACTCTTCTTTTTCTTGCCCTCTCTGAGGTGGAGATGTGTGGGATAGTATTTGAGACCAACAGGCCAATGTCTGCCATTTGGTCCTGCATGTGCTGTCTTTATCCTCACCGTGAAATCCTGTCTTCAGAAGTAGCAGCAGTGTGATCGTGACACCTCAACCAGACCAGCCCTAAAGTCAAAGGCCACACTCACATTTTTAAAGAGGGTTTACTCTCAGCACATTTCAAAAGGAAAGGTCGTCAAGTCTGAACCCAAGACACTGCACAGTAATTGTACTCCTTAACATTTAACCTTAAAATGTTGGCGTTCCAAAGAGCCTGGCTGGCAGTGGACCACGTGTGTTCCGATAAACTCTGGTTAGGAATGATTAGGGAATCTTTAATCTTCTAGCTATCAAGCCTCATCCTCCCACTAACATTAATCAGCTGGCAGCATACTGTAAATTCCCGTGGTCAGCCTCCCATATCAAATGATTGCTATAACTTTTGCAGTCCCTCTTGGCAAGAGCTGAGAGCAGAGTGGCAGGAAAGAAAACAAAAGACACCATTTGTAGAGGTTTCTTTGCACAGCTGGTCAGGGACAGGTGTGTGTCTGTCTCTGTTGGTGACTGTGAGTGATGTTACCAGCAGGATTTCTGTTTAAGGGTCAGGGTCATAAATCAGGGTTGGTAATCTTCACAGCAATGAAGCTGGTGCCAGGGTCTCAAGGCCTGTATCAACCTTTAAGAGTAATGTTTCTCCTGACTCTCCATTGACTAACCTTCTCTCATTCCTATGAGCAACACAAGCTTGTGAACACACACAGTGGGAAGGAAACATTACATTTGAAACTTTACTAGTATGTTCAATATGCAAGCTTTAATATTTTGTTGTTCATTCGAGAAAGAAAAGTCAACTTCAGTATTATATGTAACTTTTACTTTTCAAATTTGTTTGAAACTTGTATCACAATAATTTACTTTATTTTAGTGTCCAAAATTCAGAAATATGCTACAAGGCAGCTCAGAACGTACACAACATTTGATGCATTTGACTAGGTTCCATTTTTGGTTGTTTCTACTTCTTATCAATAGTTTCAATTACTATAAAAAAGTTTTTTCAACTCAGTGAATGGTTTTGGTGATGGGAGAAATCTACCCTCCTTAACTGTGTACATCACCTACATTTCCTGCATAGATTATCTTTATATTAATTTAATAATTCTTTTGGTGTTATTCAACATCCATTCAACATATTTCCATTTGAAAGGTGTTTTATTGTCAACCTTTTTTGTGTACACAGTGACAGTAGACAATGACAGGCCTCCATACAGTGCTGTAGGAAGCTCCTAAGTCGTTTCTCCTATATGTAAGATTTTTTTTTACTTTTTTGACTCCGACAATAAAACAATTAGCTCCTATTTTTATCAAGTTGAAATGAATTTGTACATGTTGCTGATTTAAAAGAGGAGGGTTAAATTTGGATATTAATATATGTAGTCCAGTGACCCATGATTCATTCTTGTCTGGTCACATAATCTTTTAAAGCATCTTCCAGTTCCTTCAAATCATCTCTTCCCCCATGCCTTAAAATGAGACTGCATGCCATTCTGTTCTCTATGATTTTTCTCTGACCGCTTTCTCTCTCATCTACTCTGCAATTCTTCTGATACTTTCTTCCACATGCTCTTTCCTTCTGCCCTGTCTGTCAGTGTGCCTTCTTACCATGCAGCTTTCTGTCAGTGCTGAGGCCCCTTGCTTACTGAAAGACAGAGAGCCTATGACTCAGGTTCTGTCACAGGGCCCAGTGGCTCATAGTGGCCCTGATTCCCACACCGATGAGGTGATAAATGACTTAATGAGCTTCCTTACACACTCACCCACTGAGACCTGAGGCACTTTTTCTTCAAGGCACTTTTCTGTCATGTTGTTTAAGTGCTCTTTTTCTTTGAGTTCCAGCAGATGTTTGTAAACTGAATTCCAGTTTTACACCAAACTTGTCAAAAAAAAACCAAAATGCTGCACATTGCCATGAATACACACAAAGTATGTAATTGTGAAGCAGAAGGAAAATGATAAATAGTTTTAAGTGTGGTATGCATTTGTCAGTGATTTATAGAAATACATTTTACTGTAATTTGAGCTCAGAGTCTGCTGGAGTATTTCTTTACCAGACCTTCCAAAGACAATTTGTTACCTTGATTTTATTTAGGAGTATTAGAAGTCCCACATTATACACATTTTTATTTAAAACACTTTTAAAAGCTTAGTTTCTCATTGCTCTGTCATAAATTTTTCTGTTATACAATAAAATAATTCTAAAAAAAATGTATCAACATTCACCAAAAACCTTCATAAAAATTGAAAAAGAAAATAATTTCCATGTATCCTTTGAATTGACTTGTGGGTAGATAAATATGTGTTATGTTATTGTACGGTAATCTAATAGATGATATACTGGGGATTGACTCATTGGTGAAGCTCATACAGCATTTTGTTTGAAACGTTTTGTAGAAAAGTGCAAGTCTCTCGTCATGCAGGTAGCTCTTTGAACAATATGAGCTCTTTTCACCCTGTAAAGCACAGAGAGCTCGATTGTCCAAGAAGTAAAGAGCTCTTATTAACTGTACATTGAATCTTATCAGGCACCTGGTGATTAAAGCTAGTTGAGCAGGCATTACAGGTGATTAATGAGTGCTGAAGCAGGTCACTCAGACGGCGGAAGTGATACGATCACGCTTTTGAAGTAGAAGTTGAAAATTAAGTTTTTAAACAGCAAGGTGCTCGAGTTGATCAGTGCTTCTATTTGCTTAGGAAATGGCGGGAGATATGAAGATAAATGAGTTCATGTGTCACTGAGTTCACTCAGGTGACTTGAAGGCATTGCAATCACAACTGATTTTTCAATGTGAAATAAGTAGAAGATCTTCAGTACACAGACTGCTCTGACTGCAACTCTCTATTCCTTAGGGCTGGCAAAAGTTTTACATTTTTCCTGAATATGGAATATTTTGTCTTGATGGAGACCTTGTAGAATGGCAAAGAGAGAAAAAAAGAAAACTTTTAAATTACTTGGAATTTATGTTACATTGGGAATTGAATTAGTAGCTTGGGCATTGTATGTCTTCCTGAAATTGTGAAGGTTTAAATATTGGTTTAATGTGAGCTCTGTAAGGTTAAAGTCATCTAGCCCAACTTCCTGATACAAACATATTCTGGGATTCATTGCTGTAGCCTATTTTACTCCTTTTTTTTCTTTTAATTCTCTCTATGTCATGTTTGGTTTTTGTCCATCCTCCTTTACTGTCATTGTGGGATTTATTGCTTCCATGTTCTCTCTGGCTCACCGGCCAATCCTAAGATTCACTAGCATGCTGCTGAACTAGATACTCCTAAAACCTGGCCCTAGGAGAAGAAAAGACCTCCTGTTTGAGGTGGGCACCCTAAGGAGGTGGAGCAGAGAGAAAAGGGAGGGAATAAAAGTAGCAACCTGGGTGTTCCATGACAGTGGACCTTTCGACTTGTTATGCTTTCTAATTCCCCTCAGCACAAAACAGCAAGGGGGGAAAAGAAAAAAGGAGAAAGAGAGTAGGCTGGAGGAGATGATGATGATGATGATGATGATGAAGGAATCATGTTTTTACACAAATGCAGCTGGGGAGGTGGAGAGAGAAAATATTTCGCTTGAAGACAAGATTTGAACCTTATTTTAAAGCCTGAATTGATTTGTTAAAATCTATGCCCATTTTAATACACAATTAAAGTTATAATACTCTGTAGACAAACCATAACTTATAAATAAGGTTATGAATGATCGGAGCTCAGGAGTAACTCAGGTGGTTCACTGACAGAAATGTTACCCTTTGGCCAAGTGGAGTTGTATTTAAACCCTGGTCATTTATTATAACTCTGAAACAAATAAAATAAAATGATTTAGCAATTTCAATCTTATTGAATCACCTAAAACTTATATTCCTGGAAAGTGTTTTTCTTTTCCAGGAATATATTTTGATTTCTCCATGAAAAATGGAAGACAAATATGGGGCAAAGAGAGATTGCAACTCCCCAAACTCCATTTTCAGATGTGTGGGGCCAAAAAAACTGAAAAGTGGGCAGTCAGGGCATAAACTCTGCTCATTATTTATTAGAGGATAAAACACTCCTCTCATGCTTTCGAGTTTGTTGTAACACTTAGATTTTCTCCTTACAAGCTACAAATATAAATCTGATTACCTAATGTTAATCTCTGGCTTAGGTAAAGGTGTAGTGGTCCTGTATAAAAGGATATGTATAGAAATTGCCCTTCCCTAAAAACTTTATCGTAGCATACGGTGAAAATGTTAAAATTAACTTCTGGTTCCTAAAAAAGCTAGATGAATGAAAACCTTTAAAAAAATTACACTATGTGTTCCGAATACAACTGAAATTAATGTCAGTTGTATTCAATACAAATGCAGAAGAGAGAAGCTTGTTATTCTTGATGGTTTTCCTTCTGGTAGTGAAGAAAGCCTTTTCATCCTTGCAGTAATTGTGGTAGACATACAATAGTTATGATGTTTATTTTTGGTGAAAATAATTGCTTAGTTAACATCAATTTGAGCTGTGAATATAAAATTAGTTAATTATTTCCAATATTTTCTGCTATGAAAACACATTTTCCAAACATACTGTAAACCACTCCAAGGCATCAAACAAAGAATGAAAGCATTTCAGAATTACAAATAATAATAATAATAATAATAATAATAATAATAATAATAATAATAATAATAATAAAAACATTCTTGAAACTCAAGGTGCTAACATAGCTTGATTACTATGCATAGCTCTAAATTACATTAATTTCCAATAATGTGCAAAATGCAGTCTTTGTTTTCAAGGATCTTATGTCTGGATTTCATATGCTCTACGTATGGAAAAGATTTACTTGATGGGTCAGGTCCCGTTCTCAGCCCAACCTTACTTCCCTCTTATCAGCCTCCTTGTTTCCTACTGGGTGTGCCCCTTCACCCTGACCTTTGCTGTCTGAATCCACCACTCTGCTGACCACTACACACTGAGCTGCACACCCACTCCTGCTGCCTCACAGCAACCTCTAAACGCTCTTATCATCTGGTTCTGCTTGCCCATCCTGCTCCCCCCTCCCTAAAGGCCACAGGAAATGGTTGGGCCCACTTGCCTGGGGGTGGAATTAACAGGTGCACCAGTGTTTGTTTCAACTTTTACCCATTACCACTGAATAATGGTAATAATAAACATGGAGAGGCCAGGTGGAGAGTTGGCTTTGTTTTGATCTCTTTATCTTCTCTTTTTATTTATTTATTTATTTATTTTTTAACTTTACACTTACAGTGTTTAATTTTTCTTGCTCTTAGTTGTATACATTTTTTCTTACCCTTTCTAGGAAAATATATTAAGACCTCTCAAAAATTTGAAAAAAAATTTGAGAAAGTTTGAGAAACTTCCACAAACTTACTTTACTAAGTTACTTAGAAAAGTAACTTGAATATCTTTTATTTGTTCTTTATTAAATAGTGCTTGACAAATAAAACTTTTCCCTTCTAGAAGTTTCACAGAGGAACTTTAAAATGGAAACTATGGCTCAGTTTCAGATGAGAAGGGAAATGCTGCCATCTGTGTCATATTTTGAGTGCACTTAGGCGTGAAGCACTCAAAATCCTACATTTATTTTTGAGTCACACTAACATGTCGAAACCTAATGTTGCTTTTGTGACTATATTAAACCTATGAGCCGCTGCCTATATTGGTCTTCTTACTCCGTACCCTTGGTGATGCTAAATGCAGTGCCATGGCATCTTTTGGACAACATGCTAAATGTATTTCACATTTGAACTTTAGCCTGATAAACAGAAAACTTCCATCTCTCCCTTTGGCAACTAGCTTTTTTGCACGTTTGGGAGCCCTATTCAACAGGGAGAACAGAGTGGCTGATCTTTACACTTAAGACTTTAAAATGTTCATCTTAGCAATCTGCAGACTCTGTCCTTTTATTTAATGCAATGACTAGTTGTTTTTTAAACTCTCTGACAACATTGCACTTTTTATGTAGGCCACACTACATGGTTAAGTTTCACACTGCTCTTCTCAGGCTCTTGGGCGCTTCACCAAGAACACATACATCCTCTTCCACCCCACTAATGAATCACCACAAACTCACTTTGTAAAATTAGGGGTGCACTGTGTTCTTGATGCATTCCCATAGACCTCCTTCAGACTGCCTGCCTTTGGCTTTTACCACTATGATTTGCACTGGTCAAACTATGCTGATATAGCCAAAAGAAGTCTTTATGCAAAACTATTTTTAGTTTTTATATTGAAAGCTGTTTTATGTTGTGGATTTGGTTCTTGTTTTTTGTGTTCAGATGGCTCTTATTGAGATCCAGATGTTGGTGTTTTCAAAGTTCTTGCTCACCAAATCCCCTTTTTTTCTCAAATTTTCGGCAATTTTTCAAGCAGGCCTATTACATCAGGTAGAGCTGCCATCTTGTTCTCGTGTTACCTGGAATCCCCCTTAAGTGAGTCATCAGATTGGGTAATAGCTGGAGAGAGGCAGTTTAATGGCATACAAGGTTGACTTTGTGGGTCGAAGGTGGTAGGTCAAATGTTGCCATAATCCCAGGCTCCAGGTTCAGCCCGTTTATAAGACCCTGGCAGCTGGGAGAGAGGAGGAAGGGTAATTGATTTGAAGGGAAAGGGCATATTTCACCTGAAGAGGAAACAAAGCTGTCAACCATCCAACCAGTTTGTAACCATAGACAGATTAGCACCTCCTGTGTGGGAGATGCTCGAAAGTTGTTGAGGAGAAGAACTTTAGAGATTAATGAGATAAGAGGAGAACAAATCTTGCTCTAGTGCCTTTTCTCATCTTGATGACATAAGACTAATCTTGGGGAAAAAAAGCAGATGAGGTTGAATGAGTTTGTTTAAAAAAGAAACAATAGAAAAAGCAACTTAAAGTCTCTACACCCAGTGGTTGAGATTACTGTATAAAGAAAAGCAGGTGTGTCCTCATTTCAACATCATTTATATTCAAAGAAGGCAGATTTTGCAATCATGGGACCAAAAAGTTCAGGTTCAATATGTATTTTTATTGCTTTACGCTGCATTTGTCGCATGATTCAATCTCAGCACTCTCTCTCAGACAACAAATGACTTACAGATAAGGCCACATTCCTGTGCTTGTTTTCATTGATAAACATGCTTTGATTGGCAGAACAATATCACAGGCAGCCCAGAACCTGCAGGGTATCAGGATCTAGCGAACTAGTGACTGTTTCCTGTATAGACAGGAAGTGAGGGCTTTTATGAGGGCAGTGCATAGATTTCCTAGCATACCAGGTCTGGGAGTGCAGAGAAAAGAACCACTTCCTGTCGAGAAGAATGCCATGTTGGCTATCTGGCTCTCAACAGTTTTACTCTTCGTGTGAGAGGTTGTGAAAGGAAAGGAAGTTAGGTCTGCAGGCTATAGGTACAGCTCACAGGTTGAGACTGAGTGTTTGTTTGAGGAGTGGGACCATTCAGTGTGAGCATGAACTACACACTATAGTGAAAGTTTGACACTTGTCTCTGGGTTCAGCCCTACTGAGTTTTTTGTTATATTTAACATGGTTTTACCTCAAACTGTACAGCTTAAATAAGTGTTGTTTGTTTTTTTTTGCCCTGACTGTATAGTTTGTTTTTCATTAAAAGTGATTTGTCCATATATATATTTTTTGTTTTGTTTTTGCTTTTTTTTTTTCACTTAATTTCCACTGGTTGACATAGAATAAAATCAAAATAACTTGAGGTAAATGGCTAGATTTGTGTTGACCTTCAACAATTGTGTACGTAAAATTTTTTTAATTTTTAAAGTTAAATTATATTAACACCATTTCACATTGATGAAATTTGGCAGATCATAGACAAAACATCTTTGGTATGATTCATAAAATTATTTTGAAAGCACACGAGTCTTAATTTGAAGATTCTAGTCTCTATCGACTCTAGAGGACCACATAAATAGTTGGGGTGGGCTGGATTTGGCACCTGGGCCTTGAGTTTGACACAGGGTTTTACACACACATTCTAGAGAACTTAATCAGCACTATCCCAGGGAATGTTTTATATCAGCAATTAAATTTATGAGAAATATCCCCCTAGAGGTGGTGAAGGGTTGTAAATGTGGAAAGGCATTGTTAAATTGATTACCTGAAAAGGCAGAGACTTCTTTAAGAGACATAGGCTAATTTCAAGGGATCAAACTATAAACTCCTATTTCTTTTGTGTTTGATCTACAGAACATTTTTATAAGAACTGAAGATAACATAGTTACTTTGTTGTTCTATAAAATAGCAATTTGTGCCTGGAAAATACATAATATCATTCCTTTAATCTTTTTTTCCAATATTTGTACAGATTACTTAGTATCTGGACTTTCGATTTATATTGAAGCCAACTTAGAAAGAATTCTGTGTCATTTACTTAAGCATGTGTTTATTCATCAGTATAATTGCATGTTTTCTTGATGTTGTGCAGCCATAGTTTTGTGTTAGATTTTTGCAGAACTTCCTCACTGCTACCTTTTATAGACATTGATTGTACTTTCTGATCTTTAGGCCATATTTTGCTCTTACTTTTCCAACTTTTGCACTTCAACATATGCTTTTAATGTTGATACACAATAATTTAACTAAAACTGATTGATACAGAAATTACAAAGCAATTAGAAATTGTTTGTACTTTCTCGTTTTAGCATCCCAGTCGATTCTTCGTAAAGTCAGTTGCAGTTGTACCTAGCCAACAAAATGGAGTATTTGCTTACTAAAGAAGGAGGAGACCAAATCTTTACATGAAACATTAGGAGACAGAGAAATGGAAATTGCATTCCTCGACATTTGGACGTTCTGTACTTGTTTTTTTTTTTTTTTTTGGGGGGGGGGCTTCCCTCAAGGCTTCCTCAATCCTTTCTCTTCTACATTCCCCACCTCTCTGTTCTTCTTTTACCTCATACCACTCCCTCATCCTTGTTTCATCCTGTATTTCCTAATACCTCATAGCTTCTCCCTCCCATCTTCCTTTCCCTTCTAATCTCCCTCACCTTCTTATCTGTCTGCATCTTTCCCTCCCTCCAGCCCTCTGTCGCTCCACCCATGGTTCAGGGCTCGAACCCATGTCCTCCTCCTACTCTTCCTCCATGACATCCTTTCTATGTTAGCCGGTGGTCTCTCAAAATGTCCCAGAAGAATTGATGTATCCTCCTCGGTGCTCAGCAGGCTGAAATAGATGGTTGACGCAATTCTCCAAATCACCTCAGGGAGGGAAAAAGGCCAAGAAAAGAAGATGGGAGGGCCCCCTCTTCTTCCTCGACATGTATGGATAAGTAATTCAGATTTGCAAATAAAGTTAAGCTTTTATAACAAATGGTCTGCTTCATCTGCTAGGCTTTGTTCCAATATGGCCAACGCATTACTACTGAAAATTGCTCTGTATGTGGCGATTGGCTGTTTACATTCTTTTAGGCTTTCACAGACCCACTTCCATCTGCATCCCCACAGGTCAGGGGTGGGGGTTCAGAGGTGAAAGGCGAGGTTGCAGGCTGCTCCTCCAAGAGGAGAGGAGCTAGTGTTGGAGGTCCCCTCGCCCAACCCTCTTGGTTCAGTCTCAGAAAAGAGGAACCTCCTTCAGCTCCCCTCTTGCACATCTGGCTGCCCCCAGAATGCTCATTTGGAAGGAAAACAAGAATGTTTTTATTTCCCAGGAGAGAAGAAGAACCAGAGTTAAAACACAGAGAGGCGTCCTGGGCCCTCACACAGCCGGCTGCTGGGCTGAGATGGTGAAGGGTTTCTCTTATTTCTTTGTTTCTCTTCTTATTATCTTTTCCCCACACCTGGTATTTGTTTTTATTCCTTTAATATGAATGTAACAACATCGTTCACATTTCCCAAAAGTAAACCAGCAGGCACCTTGAGCCCATTTCTCGTTACAATGTCAACTCCTCCATTACGAGGCAGTTTCACTTTTCGTAGTTTTCATTTGAAGGTAATCCATGAAACCGATGCTGATTTCTCTTCTACTTCCAAAGTGAAGGATTGAAGAGAGCCAGGTTAGGATTGTGCATTACAGCAAAGAGCATAGGACTCAATGGACGACGACTAGGAGACAGAATCACATGCCATTGTGTAAATTGGTGTTGTTTAATAACAGGCTGTAGAATATATCCAAATAGAAGATACCCTTAAATCACTCCTGTTATAATCTGGCATTTAAGATTATCTTCAGTTTCAAGGTCAGCAGGAGAAGCCATAGGAGGTAATGATTGGAGTAACACTGCAGGTCTGTCAAGTGCAGAACTCCACCTGCCTGAGATATTTTGATCAGAGCCTGGGAGAGTTGTTCTCCTCTCATGGCTTTTGTATTTCCCTTCATTGCTTTTTAATAAATTATTAAGATTTGGAGTTCATTGTGTTTTTTAAACTTTAGGTTAGACTTAAATAAAACCTGGACCTGTAAAATGTTGTATTTGTTTTATGCTGATACTGATAACTGTACATTTACCTAATGTGGAATGGCAAACTTGGATAGGCAAATGGAATACAGTGCTCTTTGAGGAATACAAATGTCCATTGTTAAAATATGGACTTTTCATGTGTTGCAGAGGTTAGCTATTATTTTTGGATGGTGTGTCAAAGTTCTTTCAGTAATGAAAGTAAGGGAGGGAGAATAACTGTAATGAGTGGAGCAACAGAGGTGCATTCAAAGAAAATGTCAAGACACTTAAATGCTCTCTTTCCCCTCATAAACCTGCTCATCAATGGGAACCTCTTCTGGCCTTAATTCATGTGCACACGACACCCTTATCCACTCACAGCTGTGCTCTATTATAGCAGCATACAGTAGCTTTCTCTCCACCCATCGCCTGCAGCCTTCTCTGTAACTGTTATTGGAAATGTAGCCCTGCTACGGGAGCAAGCTCTCGCCGGATTTATATGACACAGGTGCACACTCTGGAAAGCATTCGTAGAATCGTGCACACACACGCACATAAAGGGAGGCACGCGAGTGCACTAGGCAGTGAGTACTGGATCTGATGTCAGCCACTTAACGTCAACACCACTCACACGTCACAACACTTCTCAAACTTACACACTCACATATGTGCCTAACCTGCTTGGAGCTTCATCCAAACCAGTCTGAATGTATCCCCTGGCCTCTATAACCTCATCTGATTCTGATTTTTGACTTTGCAGATTGAATATGACAAAAATGTCTTTAATTTTAACTCAATATATTTTCCTCCTTGCCCCCAATGTCTAGATTGCTCCTTTTGTTCAGGGAATATGCCAGGCATTTCCTCTGTATGATATCCCAGTTTTCCAATAAGAAGTAGGCCGAAGGTATGCGCTGGGCTAGCAGGGCTTACTTTCTCTGTGGTGCTGTGTGGTAGCCTAACGCGTACTGGAAAGTAGAGGGTATTTCAAAGCAGCTTTGGTTCCTCTTTAGTAGACATCATCCAGATTTATGTTCCAAAAAAAATAAATATCAGATATTTTCAAAGTTGTCTTTATGCTCAAACTTGAGTATATGTGAATGCTTACTGAACATTGACAATTTTCTGAAATATTCAGAATCTCAGTCTGAAAAATGTGAAAAGCCCTGACCTAAAGATATTGCTGCTTGTACATCCCCATGTAGACATGTGTGTCTTGTCAGCCCATCCTTTCTGATGTTCATCTAACAATATTGGAAGGGCAGAGGGCAGGGAGGCTCCCTGTTCTCCACATGGTCCTGATTTTGCTTGTTAGTGATGATCCCCTGTTTAATGAACAGTCCCAAAGTTCCCACAGATCCTTGAAGATTTGGAATCTTTGAAGAAGGAGACAGAAACTACTGAAAATATTGAGAATCAGTGGAGAAAAAGAGAAGAGAACTCTTTGGTTGTCTTTGGAAAGATTTGTAGTAGTGGAATTTTGGATAAAAGCCATTTGCTGTCCTGATGTTTATACTCAAAATAATGATGCAAAATAAAGAAAAACCTTACAAGGCGGTAGAGTTAAGCTGTTTTAATATTATAACCGTTATCACAATAACAGTTTGATGTTTCTGTTTTTAAATGTTTAAATTTCTTATTTAAAAGTCTACTTAAAACCTGATTAACTGAAGAGTGTAATTCCTATTTCTAAACCTCTTTTTTTCAAACTATTTTAATAAAATTTTAATTTGATGCTCTACTCTTGTAAATAACAATAATAATATTAATAATAATTTGGTTTAAGTGTTATGTTTTAATACTTTGTACCTTCTAAGTATTCTGTTTTGTATATCGTGCACACTGGTGCGCCTCTTGTGCAAGTCTTTCTTGAAAAATACATTTTATCTCAGGAGATTTTTAATTTTAAATTATTTGTAAAATAATTTTGAAATAATATGCAACAAAAAAAGAATAAATTCATATATTAGCAATACACTCACTGTAACTCCCAAAATATGTGACTGTTCAGGAATCTTGGTGTCCTGTTCATGGGTGTCCTGTTCATGATGGAATGGAGGATGGATAGAAAGAGGATCCCTTTGTTTGTAAAAGGGTTCCTTTTATTTGTCACTGTGAAGAACAACCTTAACTGGCTGCAACTGTTTTTCAAATGTTCCCTTTGGAGATTTTTCAAGCATCTCTTATTGGATGAAACCACTGGAAAACCCCAACATTTCAAAAGAGACTATACATCTTAAGACCTTATGAGCCCCGTGGAAAACTGTTTGTCTTTTTTTGATGGCATTGCAACCTTGACCTGTATTGCCATAGACTCCACTAGACTCCTGAGGTGTGTAATGGTATCTTGCACCAATAGGTTTGCAGTGTTTTGTCTGTCATGAAAATGCAGGTAAATGGCTCCAACCTAATGTGTGCCTTTAACCGCAATGCTTTCTGTCTCAGATGAAAATAAGCAATACATTTTCTAGAGGAAAATATATATATATGTATTAGATGGTATACGACAAAACTACTGTCCTAATTAATTAGCTTCACTGGTATAGCTCATCCACTTATAGTTAATTACATCTTTAGCAATGAGTGATAATTGTCTGGTATTTTTCATCTGGGTGTTAAGCCCCAAATTATGTTGTGCTTGTGTCTGAGTATACTTTTAGAGGCAATTTTTGTGTCCTGATAATTCCTCAGACTCTGTTATGTGCCAGGTATGAACAAGGGCGATGGAAACATCTGTACCTGTTCGCCTCGTTTGGTGGTCTTTACAAGAAAACTGGTAACATAAATGTATTGTGCAGAGACACTTAACATCGTTTTTTTGTGTGGTCACATTTTTGCGGTTTCACTTTCTATCTTTAAACACAACGAAGGGACAGAACATGTCTTCTTTTGGGGATTTTAAAAAAGGAAAGACTATTTGAGTATTTCCATTCTAAGAGATTGGTCTCAGATGAGTTTCAGCATTTATAAACCCCTGGTGTTGGCATATGCTACGTGTTTGAGAAGTTATACTAATAAACATATTTCTGGTTATGGTATCTCTAGGCAGAGAGAGTAGTCTTCCAATTTCACAGCTACAAATCCTCTTTACAGTGGCTGGCAGAATGAATTGATGTATTTAACAGTAAAAGTACACATACTATTCAAATATGCTAGAGTTTTACCCCAAGCTCCAATTAAAATGTCTCCTAAAAGAGAAAATTTAAAACATCCAAATAAAAGTAGCAGGTTTTTTTTTTCTTTTTCAAACTCAGTTTACTTCCTGCTGGTCTTCCAGAAACCCCAGATGAGATATAAAAATAATCAAAATCATCAATGTAAATCAATGGAAAGATTGCAATGTGCTGCAGATAATTAGTGAATTTGTAGAAATCATCTGCAACAATTATGATATGGCCTCTAATAGTATTCCCCAAAAGTCTACATGTTTTAGAACTGTCCCTCCTCCAACACATGGTTTAAAGAGAGTATATTCAACAGCTTTTAATCAAGTCCTGTAAAGGCCTGTCAGTAACCAAATTATTTAATTCGGGCCTTTTGGATCAAGTCTACTCAATTTATTATACATTTTTTTACCCTTACATTATTAATTAATTAATTATATACAACAGACTGAGACCCCTTTTCGCTGGGATTTTGTGCAAACTTAAACACATAGATGAAATACATAAAATAAATACTTTAAATATTGTGATGTTTGTGCCTGATTACTGCGTCCACCCCTCTGAATTACCTCATCAACATCTGCCATGGTGATGGAATCTGTCTCCCCAAATTGCTCAGATAGGGCCTCTTACACGGAGAACATGGTGACCAGATTGAGGAGAGCCTCAAAGTCCTGCCTCTATTAACCAACAATACACTGCCTGGATGTAGTCTCAACCTAAAGATAGATGTAACCACGCAGTTTAAATTGGCTGTTGACCAGTTTTGCTCCACCCTTGCCCATTCTGTGTGTGTGACTTGTGACTAATCAGTTCCAAAAATAGTACATTTAACTTCACAAAAATATTGTGTTTTAATTGAAGATGGATCATAATTCAGAAACTCTTTGACAAATCTAAGTGTATTACTTACTGTTTTAGATAATTTACTTTTGTTAAGCAAAAGTCAGTTTTAGTGCCAAACACTGAAGAAAATCTTTAAGTCAATTGTTTGTCAGCACAGTCTGTCGTTCTACCAGTGTAACCTGAACACCTTTGTCCTATTTTTAACATGTTTGACGTGTTTTGCATTTGTTTTGTTTTTGTTGTTTGAAGCATGGTTGGTGTGCTTTGCAACTGTTGCATATTTGCAACCATTGCAAGATTGAGCAACTGAAACTTTGGATAATCTTTACGCTCAACTGCACAATGAGTTTTGATGAAACACTAAAAATGATTGAGCATTTACAATAGACGTCTTCTCCCACCACACCTTTATGATGTCATTTGCACAGGTGTTCCTCTGGTATTTGTACAGTGTGCATTTTTAGATATTTATCATTTGGATGCCTGCTTTGCATTGTTTTCCCAAACAGCTCTGTGGGTGTGCACTTGAGCAGGGGAAGGTCAGAGGAACAAACTGTAGATGTGTATCAGCATGGGCTAATCACTACCATGTGCTTTTATGGCCACTTGCTTTATTTGTTGAGGCTGTTGGAATCTCAGCAATTAGCTTCCCTTAACTTTCACACACATACAGCCCCTCGTCTTCATCACGTAAACTGTTCCACTAAAAGAGGAGCCAGTCCAGCTCCAAGCTCCCAGCTTGTCTCTTTTACTGCGCCTCAGGCTTTTACTGCCTCTGAGCTCAACCCAGTCTCTCCGGTGGTCCACGAGCCTGGGAAACAGACTCTGCTCAGACCTACTCAAACCCACTGAGGGGAAAACTCTTACCTAAGATCATATTTCCTTTCGTTCAAATGATCTCTTCTTTTTTTATTTTGACTGAAGGCAGAGCTGCTGATTGTCAGTTTTTGTTTAATTTGGCATGGGTTATTATTTTGCCTAATTGGATTTTAACGAGATTTTAAGTCAGCTTTGTAAGTAAGCCAGCGGGGTGCTATACCTCCCACCTGCAGGATTCACTTGAGGTTAATCCCATCCAGATCAGGACAGAAACGACCCTGTTCCTCTTTTCCAGTCCTCATTTTTTTTTTTTGTACAACCTGCAAGATAATTAAATATATGCTAAATTACCCATTATAATTTAGTTTAAATGTATTTTGTCTTTATTAATGAGTTTTACAATTTAAGTGACCTATAACAGTTTTTATTGTAGCTGCATAATCCTATTTTCTGCTTTATAGTCAGGGCAAAGACAAAGTAAACTTTGAAAGTCCGAAATTCCAAACAACCAAAATAACAAGAAAACCTTTCATACTCAATCTTGCAAACATAGTGACACATTTTATAGATTCTTGGTTTTGTACTTCTTTATCCACCCAACACTGCATGCCTAAATGACACTTAAAAATAAAACAAGATCAAATATAAATATGAAAGTATCAAAGGAACAAAATTCATTTGACATTGTCAAAGACTTTAGTAGAATAGCGTAGGATGGAATAAAATAGAATAAAACAGAAAAAAACATTATCTGCTCCAACTAGTAAATGTCTCCATATGATCAGCTCACATCCTTGTAACATTTCAAACTAGCAGATATAAAATTTGTGTTTTTCTATTTAACTAAATATAAAGACAAGTTGATCATTTCGAGTTCCATGTTTTAATTATTTACTTGAAAATTGTAAACAAAAAACACAGTTAGTAATCAGTACATTCTTTTTTCTTGCTTGCTTTTAGAATTCTATTCGTATCTTTGTATATTTTTACAATTTGTTACTTTTGTGGTTTGCAATTTTCCTTCTATTTTTTTGCTTTTCTCTTTATGCATTTGCCTCTTTCTTCCTCCTTTTTTGTTTCTTTGTTTCTTTCTATGTTTTTTTTTTTTCTTTCTCTCTCTCTCCACTTATCTATTTATGTACTACAAACCTATTAATTACTGGTAAATGCCTTTTGTTCTTTTTCTACAACAGGTTTATTCCTAATATATACTGTACTTATGTTTTCTTGTATACCACTGCTGTACGATCTGCTTTTGTCTGTTTCAGAACAGCTCATTTTGTTCAAAGCTAGATTTAACTATCACTGGTATGATAAAATGTGTTTAAAGTCATCTGAGTCCATAAGATGAAAATATTCCCATTTAGTGTACAAAAATGTTTCACAAGAGTCTAGTGTCTTAACACAAAACATTACCAATGCTGAACTATGAAACTAGTCAGAAGCTTTTTTACATCATTGTCCTAAAAAAGTTATGTACTTTCATTAAAATACACCAGTCTGTATGATATATTTATAGACTATGAAAATGAATTCCCTTTATCCAACTTATGACCCTCTATGTTCTAAAGTATCCCTTCTTCATTTCTCACATGTCATCCATTTCGGTCTTGGGATTTGCATAAATCACTAACAAATTCAGCCTTAATGGATGTGTGTGTTTCTAATGTAAACCCACAGTTTGAAGGAATACAAAGGTCATATTTAGGCTTCTTTTTTCTATATATTTGTTCAACGTTTTCAAAAAAGAACAAACAATTAAACAAAAAAAATACTCCATTAACATCCAAGCGTTATGGGAAGATTTATGGAAATATAAACTGTTTTAAGATAGAAGATAGAATTTTTTGGGAGTTTGTAACATTTATATGAAATAGTAGTATGATCATGGTAGCTGGCATAATGGAGATCACCAGTGACACCGTGAATCACATTGGAGAATAAAATTCTTGTTGCTTTAGTGGAACAGATGCTGCCTTCAGCATCTCTTCTTCTCTAAACTTTTATCTTATCAAAACAAAGAATTCTCTGAATATTTAGGTTCAGGGAAATACCCTCCAGCAATTGTGTTTGTGTGTGCGATAGGAAGGAAAATATTTCCCAGTAAGACTTGGCAAGTGTACCCGGGGGGAAATTGCTGTCATTCACTACCTGTCAAAAGAATCTCGTGTGCAGAACGTCCTTTTGTTTCCTGTAAATTTTCTGCATCCAAAACCAAGTGAGCTACAGTCAAAAGAATCATTCAAATTTGTCAAGAGACTGAAAGGGTTAACAAAAGGAAACTCAATTAGAAACTAATTAGTTTTTTCTGTCATGTCCTCTTTTTCCTTTCATCAAACTCGCTCTATGGTTCAGAGGGATTTTGCAAAGATGAAAAGTTTTACTACATTCTTTGATTGTCTTTATAGAGTTCCTTTCAGCATGTGTTCTGTTTATAAGCACTGTGAGTTTGTGCATGCAGGTGCACATTTTCCATGAAGTTTATGCACGCTCATACAGCTGAAACATTGGAAATATGTACGTTTGGATGCCAAGTCCATCGTCAACTGATGAAATTTTAATATTTATGTTACATTGCAAAACAAATTGACCGACTCAGGGTTTGAATGTCACAATGAAGCACTTTAGGTAAAATTAACTGGTGGATTCATGCCCACATACCCTAAACATATAACCAGCCACATTAATTACACAACAGTCCACCTTTCTTATGGAATTAAATTTGAAATCCATCCCAAAGCTCAACCATGAGCTCTGCAGGAAGTTGAAGTCCCAGTTGGGCAATCAAGTGGCTTCAGAATTCACCTCACTGCTTTACATCCCATCAGCCGCCAGGACTGGAAATGGTGCAAAAGCATTTTTGCCAGATTACAAAACACCCCTGCACCATCTGTTGAAAATTTTAGAAATTGTATGACAATTGAACACTAGTTTATGTTTCTTTCTCAAAATCTAAACAAATTTAGGGCATTAAATAGATAAAACTAAATGTTTCAACTTACAATTGTAAAAGTGTATGCACCATTATTTGATTGGTGTGCAACTACTATTGTAAATAATTTAGACTTTAGAAAAGATTGATAATGATGATTATTTTTTTCACAGATCCTCTTGAATTCTAATGCAACAACCTTTGTTCCCTTTTTTTCTTTTTTCCAACACCTACAAACACCACACAACATTGTAGAGTAATGGCTAATATTTGAAACTGAACTTTTTGACTTTCATACCTCAACTCCATCTCTCTCTATCTGCAAGGGAGATGGGTCATTCTGGGAGGAATGCCTTCTGTAGTGTCTCCAAATTTTCTTCTGCAGATATGACAGCAACAGTTGTTTTTCGTCCCAAAAATGCAAGGATCCAGGTAAACACTCAACCTAGACTCAATTTGCATAAAGATCACAAATTATGCGAGTAACCTGGGTGTAGCTTTTGACTTGCATCTACTTTCTCACAACCACATAAAGTATGTTACCAAATCATCTTTCTATTGTATTAAAAACCTTACTAGAATAAAAAGCTTCATATCAAAAGGGATATGAAGCTTTTGATATACATTTGCATGCATACAAATGTATGCATGTCTTTCTTTTCTGTAGGTTACATTACTGCAACAGCATTTGTGTACCAGTCAGCTGCAGCTCATCATTTCACCTTCTATGATGCCCAGATCTGACATAGAACTAAATTTCCAGGATGCTAAAGCTCAAGGAAAAAGTTTGGTTATTTTGATAATGGAAAAGACGAAGAAGAGTGAGCAAATTGCAGGGTAAAAATCATCGTATCATCATGCAACATCATCATGTTAACAATGTATCATGTTTATGATGAATTATTATGTCGTGTGCATTTCACTCTTAGGGCCTAAGTATGTGAAAATTTGATTTATTGGGGTTATGCTCTGTTGCATGGCTAGAGATGTTTTGAAATGATGATGCTGTCTGTTAATGTTGCTGATAAAGAACCATTCAGACTTTGTATGTTTTAGTAAGAAGCATGCAAGCCTCTTTTCAAAACCTTTTCATGTACAGATTCTCTTATGCAAGGAATTCACAAAGGTCACTATTTCCCACTGAAAGTGGCCAAACTTTGCTTCTGCTTTATTACACATGTACCCCTCTGGGTGTCTGACCATGGAACAATGGGGAACAGCCACATTGAGACTGCTTCTCTCTCTCTGTCTCATAGCCAGAGGTGAGGCATCTGTTTCCTATGCAGAGACAAAGCTTTTGATACACACACTCATACAGACATTGCCATTCTGTTGACACTGCCTCTGCCTTATCTCAGTCAGTGGGCCCATTACAGAAACATTTCAAAGGCACACACCTCTGATGGATTCAGAGATTGCTGTTAGGTTTGTGTGATCTGTGAGTGTGCAGCCTCACAGTGGCCATGTGTATTGTTTTGATGACACTGAAAGGTAATCGCTTGTCCTCATTCTGTGTCATTTGGCCATGGGTTTATATAGGATTGTCCTGATGTTATCAGCATAGCATAAACAGGGATGACACTTTCATCTGATGTGGTCATCCTGCTGATAAAACTGTTGAGTTTCATCTGTGTGGCTGCACTGTATTATACATTAATTTCTGGTGTTTAACTGCATTTCTGGTATTCTTTGGAGCAGGACTTTGTATTTCCAAAAAATACTCATTTGGCTGCATTAGAAGACTGGAGATGGTAGTATCACGAGAATTGCAACACCAACCAACCATTAATCAGGGATGAGATAGGGGGGCTAAGGTCATGTTTGCTCCTTGATCTCAAATGTTGATTGTCAAGGCTGAAAACAGGTGGATATGTGTGTTTTATTTCTAAATAAAAAATGGAGATTTTGAAGTGGGAAAACATTTTTTTGACCGATACAACACTTTGGAAATTTAAAATTAATACAACACATAAATTCATATGACTTGCACAAATTAAATAATAGCCTACTGGGAAAGAAATACTGTATTTTCCCTTGTTAATTTTAAATGATTATGTAAATTCAGCCAGCTTAATGTACGTGGATGGAACTAAAATGTTCTTTAACTTTGGGAACTAGTGTTTTCAATTATTTTGCTAGCTGACCGGTTTACATATTACAAGTGTGGGCTCTTGTTTTGGTTCTTTTTTGAATCATTGTAACTCTCCCCAGCAAAAGTTACAACCTGCCCTGTTAATAGGTTTGCCTCTTTATTTGACATCAAGGTTAGTTCTTTCTTGCAAAGTTTTGAATAAATGTCTCTTGTAGGTTATATAGATGTGTGAAACCTTGTGCTAAAACTATCATTAATTGAGAAAAGTCTTAAAACCATACATGCCTTCATTCATTTTAAATTTATGGGAATGAATTCTCTGTTGATCTCCAACATCTCCACAGTGATGTTGGAGATCACTTTGTTTTGGTTTCATTGTAGTGGTTGTGTGGGGATTGGCATGTCAGACAATCTGTTTCATTTTCATCTCTGGATCAAAATGTGTAATACTCTCGTTTCTTGTGTTTTAAAAGTTTTTCTTTCAATTTTGCACATTCTGCATGTGGCATGTAACTTGTCCAAGTGTCCAAGTTTTGGTTTCTACACTTAAATGCTTCACACTTCTCACTAATCGGAGATCCTCAAAATTATATCTGAAATAATATGACAATAATCCAGTTTTGGTGTTTAGTAGTCAAATGATCCATGTCCACATCTCGATCCACTGAAAAGCAAATGGTTTCACTCCACTCCTACTAGGAACTACAATTGGCAACATGTAAAATATTTGAAAAATATATTTGGATAGTCATTTTACCTTTGTGGGTGACTCAAAACCTCAGTTTATGGCTCTGTAATAACTGTATTTATCAATAATGTCTTAATATTCACTTTAACACATCAATATTTAATAATAAATCACATCTTTAATGTAACCATTAATTAGCAGATGCCATGGCATGACATATTTGCAATGCCAAGAGCCACAAACTGGACTTGGTGTTGGGAATTGAAAAGGAAAACCACAAACATACAGCTATCATCGTTGTTCTTTATTTTTTCTTTAATTCTTATTGGCACAAGCAGTGTCATATTTACAGTATTTGCTCTCACTGTGAATGCAAAAATTTCATGGAACCCATTCCTCCTTGACAAAACACTCAGATGTAATAAACAGTCTTTGTTGCAGTTTTTACATTATACAATAACTGAGTATTATTTTTATTATTTCTTCAGTCAGTCAATCCGTCCACCCTGCAGCGGATCTTGTACATAAGGTAACTAATAAACAAAACCTAATAAACAAAAAGAAGCAGAAAAGTATCACTTAGTAAAGAAAATTTTGAGTCAAACTCTATACATGCATATACATATATAAAATATAAACAAAAAGAGAGAAAGACCTGAAAAGAAAACAAGTTATGCTTATTATGTTTTTCATGTAAACAATGCTTCTCTTACTTTATCTGTCAGCTACTCTGGCATCGTTAGTCCATCTTATCTCATCATCCCAAAAGTTTCCTCATCCCTTCATCTCTGTAACCAACCATGTGAGATTTTAGTGATGACGTTAACAGGACGATCTGGCTATCAGTAACAGTAGCTTGTAGTTGATTTGAAAATGAGTTATCGCAGGAAACTCATCATGTGCTTCAGGAAATGGCCACTGTGTTTATGTGTGTGTGTTTCATGTCTCCCTCCCTTCACTCCTGCTGTGGTGGTCAGATAACATTAACAAATCAACAAGCACTCAAAAGGTAGATAATGGGCACAGGGGAAGACAGTGATTTTATCTGCTTTTGAAATATTATGTTGTGCCCATGTTATGTTTTGTGAAAATGATGAAGGTGCAATTTCCCAGCTGTCCCCAAAGACCAGTGTGGCTTCATCAATGTCACACCACAAATTATCAGTGTTTTCTCAGTTTGACATGAAGGCAGACAAATGATCAGATCAAACTGATTTATTATTTTTTAATATCACATTTACCTCTAGCCTAACCAAAGAATACATCTTCCTTTCCTCCCTAAATAAGCCCATGCTTGGACTCTTCAATGTTTTTTTTTTTTCTCATCCTGTGCTTTGAGTTGTTGAAGCAGGATTTAGTTCGTAATCTATTTATTCATCCAACTGTCCCAACATGTGAACGAGCCAATGTGATGATATCAGGATCCTGGAACGATCACACCTTAATGGCATGCAGCCATATTTGGCATAATGTTAGTGATTGCACCTGTACTTTACTTGCTCAAACATGTCAGAATGTTTGTAGTGAAAAGAAGTATCGATATGAAATGCTTTATGTAATCGAAACCCTTCAGTGGTTGGTGTGGGAGTATTTTTGAAGATGAAATGTGAGACAGACAACATAAAACCCTAGAGAGCGGTTTGACTTGCTGAGCTTTACAGCTTTTAATACCTTATCCCTCTGAATATTTAAGCTCACTGCAGTCAGACTGCTGACATGCTGCACTTTTTTTCAGAGCCATAACATGAACTTCTCTTGTGTCGTTGAGTCTTATGTTGATGGTTCACTTGAAGTTAGAATTGTCTTTAAGGCTTGCTTTGTAACTCTTACAAGGGATGTCATGAATGTTTTTTTTATTTGCATCCACAATTCGAATCTACAAAACCATTAAACAAGCAAATGTGTAAATATTCCCATAAATTCCCTAAAGGATCACATGTTTAGATGCTCAGCCTAGAGAATAGAGTCAAATCTCTCCCAAGTTACCTTATCAGTTCAGTGTTGATCCTAGTTTCATTGTCAGCTTTCCAAGCACCTGCTGTGCCTTCTTCCCGTTAATGAATGGAGTTCTGCTGTTTGTGTGACAAAGCACAATCCATTTCTTAAAGGTTGGATGTGTGTTTGCGCTCTGGTCTGCGGCTTGGGAGGTGTTGCTCTTTCACTTGCAGTTTAGGGTTCATTGAGACAAAGTGAAGAAGGGAATCTAAATTTATAAAAACAGAAAATGCTTTTCTGTAGCTTCCCCCCCCCCCCCCCCCGCACGCACATTAGAATCGCATACACTTTACACACACCTGTTCTTGATTGTCCAATTTGTATGCAATGTAGTGGCCGCAAGGGAGCAGAGAAAACGTAAACAGGCTGATAGCATCTCATATGATGTCATTGTGGCTGAAAATGTGCTCCAAACAGAGAGGCAGCGCCCGACATGGCTCTAAACTTTACCTCAGCTGTGAGAGGACAGCAAGTATTGTACATGCGGCAGTGCTTAAAGTGTAAACAGAGACTTTTTGTTGCAGAGCTGCTCCTGGTTTTAACATTCAAGGGCAGGGGTCGCCTGCGTCAAAGTTCAAACTCGACCCATCAAGGAAGTCTGGAAATGCAATTTCTGAAGCAGCTTGACACCTGCACAGTGGACCTATTCCTCCTATGTCTGCTTCTCTATTAAATATCAGCTGAAAGAAAAGAGAAACCTGTTCATTTCTTTATGTCACTGCATCTCCAGCCTTCTGACTCTTTCATGTTTATCTTTAGTTGGACAAGACAAAACACCTCATCTTATTTCACCTGTGTGATTCCGGTTTTCTAAAACTCTGCCAGTTTTTTTTTTTTTTTTTAATTTCTAGAAGAGACAAAACAATCTCTCAATCCACAGTCTTTAGATTGTGTAAAGTAAGTGTGAATAATGTCATCTTCCTTTCCCATGCTTTGTGGCATCTTCACGTTGCATTATAAACACCAACTTGAATGTGTTTCGTTTGGATTTATGTAACCCAAACCAAAGTGGCACAAATTTGCAAAGTTGAAAGAAAGGGATATATGGTTTTCTCCCCTGTATTCTAATTCCCCTAAACAAAAGCCAGCATGATGAATTAGCTTTCAGAAACAGCCTATTTTGTAAATTGTCTGACACAGTAGCACCACACAGATGAAGAAACACACCGGGCAGGTCTGGGATAAAGATGGTAGAAGTTTAAATCAGGTTTAGGTTACAAAACGAAACCTTGAATTTTAAACCTCCTGTAGAGCACTGTTCAATGTCGCACAACTAAAAACTGACCAAGATGCTCTATCCACCTTAACTACCAGACCAGGTAAAGAGAGTTTAATAAAGAGAAGAAGAAAAGAGCCAAGACAAAATGTGCAGCTGTGGCCACCGCAGAATAACAATGTATGTGATTCTTGACAGATTAAAAACTCAAGAATTTTTTTCTACTTTTCTTTCTAAACAAATCATTATCCCACAGTCTAAGATTGTAAGTAATCTGACAAATAATGTTGACAAAATTGTGCTTAAACAATTAAGATTACATATTTGTGAGCCAGTGAACAACAACCCACTTGTTCCCCCTTGTATTTTTTATTCTTTTTAAACCAATTCACAGAATTCAGCTTTCCACAGATCTGCCCCCTTTTCTTTGGCAGGAAATACTTAGACATTTTGGTAATACTTAGTCGTGTTTGGTGAAGGATATATAAGTAAATCTAAACAGTTAGTTTCTCTATTAAGTTCGTAGCCGGCGTTCACATCTCCCCCTCGTCCAGCTGATGTTTGTTTTTTTTCCTGCCCTTTAAAAGTCGGCTAAATAAATAAAGAGCTTTTCTGGCCCTGCGTCACTTTGCTACTGATACCCTCTCTCTGAGTGATGAAGGTGTGTGTCTATAAATTCATCTATTTCCAGATGTACTGCAGCTATACCAGGATACTTTTTTCTTTAAAAAGTAAGAAAATAAAAAATAAAATAACAATAATAAAAAGAATGTTCTTGTCCGTTATCCCGTCTCTCCATTTTCAGAATACATCTCAGATTAGCCTGTCTCTGCTATATTTAACATTACTCAACTGATATCTGTGTGTGCGTATTTGTGTGTGCTGTCCCCTTTTCCTCCAAAAATGGTAAAACACCCACAGCAAAATGAGAGGGCTCCTTTGAGAAATGTGTTTCTTGTGTTCTCACGGTGTAAAAATGACGCTATCGCCAAGCTCCAAGAATCAGCAACTTTGTCCTCATTACATGGCCCAGGCCCAGTTTATGTGTGTAGGTGCATGCGCGTCTGTGTGTGTTTCTGTCTCACTATGACTGCATGCATGGGCAATTTATTTTGCAATGTGTGTTTTATGCTTAAATAGTGAATGACAGTCTTTATGAGACCCATTTCTCTGGTTAAAAAAAAAAAAAAAGAAAAAAACATGGAGAGATTGCTGAACTGCTCAGACAGCCAGAGGTCACAGCCATGTTTAAGTGTGTGTTTGTGAGTGGGTGGACTTCCTTGTGCATGTGTTTAGATATAACAGCCCTCTGGTAATATAACAGGGGTGAGTTCATTGATTGATGGAGATGTTATCAGTTTTATGAGAGAAGTAATTTTAGTTTTATGTTAGATCTGAAATTGTTTGTTGATATCATTATTTGGATACTCTTTGTCTAATCATTTTATTAAAGCATAATTTTCTGTGCTGGGATAGCTACCAAAATCTGCTGATATTACTAAAGATTTCTTTGCAAAACCAAAACAAAAATCCAAAAGTCAAAGTCTGCAGCTGACTTTTACTCAGAGTATGACCTATTTAACAGAATGCTCTCAGAAGGGATTTTCTGCTTTTGCAAACACTCCATTGTTTGTTTTGCTTTACCAACCACTGAAACAAACCCATCAGGAATACACAGAGGATTAAAGTTGCAAAAATACTTCATCTTTGATTAGGGTTGTCTATTTTTGTGTCTTTTTTTTTCCCTTCCTGCGTTTCAACTGCTGCACTTCAATGACTGTGAGCTGCACTTGAGGACTAATTTTGTAAACAGAAGACAGAGTTAAGCTATATAAAATAAAATAAATATAATTAAATATAATTTTCTGAAAGGGGCCAAATCAAACAAGGTACTGTAATGTAACTTTTAGTTATTTTCAATTTCTTTATTCAGTCCAAATACTATAAACAACATAGGGAAATAATAGTTCTCAGCACATTCATTTTAGATTAACAGTCACAAAGGACACAAGGAATGAGCACTCTTTAAGTAGTTGGTGTTTCATGTTTGATGCGTATAAATGAAAAAATGAGCAACTAAGATAACAATAAAAAAAAAGTCCCTGGACATAAAATGGACTTGATTTGTCTGTGTAGTATTGTAACCAAAATAACAACAAATGACACAACATAAGCTGTTGTGTCATTTGGGTGGCTGCTCAGTCAACTCAATCTTCCCAGTTTTATGCATCCAGACAACAAAATTAACATCCTCATAATTACTGCTGGTGTCTCTTTGTGTCTTCTTCCAAAGTCCTGGCTGTTCTCTTTTGGCTTACTTTTTTGTTTTATAGCTATTTAAGCAACAATAAAAAGATGAAGATGTAAGATGTCATTTACAGCTCTGTCTGGTCGAGATGACGGAAGCTTAAAACAATGCCAATATTCAAGACATACGCAGATCGTATTTACACATTTTAAAATGTAAATGGTTAACTTATGAATAAAAACAAAATAAAAAGCAAGAGTAGGATCTGCAGGTGTCTAATCAGTTACAATATGATCAATCAAAACACATACATCCAGATATCAGGGGATTTTCATACAATTTGAACTCATTCATTGAGACAAATTCTTTCAAATTAATTTAATGTTGGAATTGATTTGCAGAGCGAGGGACAGAATATTTTCACTTTTTTTAAGCCGACTCACCCTTCTATGACTTTTAAACCTTTAAACTAAATGTTGCTATGTTGTTTTACTCTAAAATAATGTATTAGCACTCGTAGAAAATTTGATTTTCTGTCAGACTTCAGTTCCAATAAACTTGAATTTATTGTTCTATTTATTTTAAAGTTTTTACCAAAGTTCAAAGGTTCATTTATTTGTAACCTTCAGATTTACTGCACCAATATCTTCTGTTCTTACTGTGTAACGTATTGTTTTTTTTTGCTTGTTTATTTTCTATTAATCTTTTCCTTCGTCAGAACCAGAAATAGTAATGATGTGAGAAAATGAACAATTCAGAGATTTATGTAAAATATAAAATTTTTTAAAAATTACCTGAGCCCTCAAAAGAATTTGAAGGTTCTCGTTGGAAACTGAGTTTTCATACAAAACCAAATCAAAGAAACCATTACATTGCCACT
Organism: Poeciliopsis retropinna; assembly: GCA_010277075.1. NCBI lineage: Eukaryota > Metazoa > Chordata > Actinopteri > Cyprinodontiformes > Poeciliidae > Poeciliopsis > Poeciliopsis retropinna. The sequence goes on from VMRM01000003.1 coordinate 8,880,094, forward strand.
AAAACATATTATTATCCTCACATTAGTGACAATGTTGTACTAAAAATATCTACAAAGCATTATTGAATATAATAAGACAGCAACTTCCAAAAGGTGAACATTGAGTCACAAACTCACTTTTAACATTTAAGTCTTTTCTGCTCTTATATTCAGGTTTTGACTTTTGTTTTTGCACCACAAAATTTCCCCACAGAGCATCTCATGCTAACAGAACTTTTTCTATCTCAAGGAACAGTCAAAGCATGCAGCCATTAGTCAGTGAGCAAAAGTTTGTCATATCCTGTGAAACTTCACGTTAAAGCCATGTCATCTTTCCTATCCGGTGCGTAGGATTCAGGAGTGTGAGTCCTATAAATAAACCACCATTCAAGTTTTTGCTACCTTGTTTTTGTACCAATAATCAGAACAACCTCTGCTTTGACAGGTGTTTTTTGTCACATTAGTTTTTTATATTGATTTGTCCACAGGGTTAGATCATCACCCTGCTAAAAGACCCAATTAAAATTCTGTTTAATTTTTCTGTCATAGGTCACCAGTTTTTACTTAACATCTGCTTTTATTTCAAAGAGTTCATAATGCCATACACAAAGAAGGTTCCAAGACTTTTGGAAAGGAACTTGCTTACAACATACCATGTTCTTTACAATAGTCTGTAGTTGTGATGTAATTTTCAACATTTTATTTATTTATTTGTTTATTGGTTTATTGTTGTCTTTTTACCAAATTGCTCAACTTTAATCTCATCTGACCAAAGCAGACAGTTCCAGTTAAATATCCTCTGTTGTGTTTGGCTTTTGTGTGAATGAAAATTGAAAAGGGATTCAAGAAGCAGAGTACCATATAGAGAGATGTATCTCTGTCCGCCTCTGTGAACTTTCCTATATAATAATGTGAAGTTAATTGCTGGTGCAAAGCTTGGCCAGCAGAAACACATTCAAAGTGAAACAGAAAAAGCCAGAGTCCAGTAATTCCTGCGTCATTCCCGACCATATTAAAGCATCATGTGTGTGAGAGCTTGTGTGTGTGTTCAGGGTGAGGTCAGTCTGTAAATATAGCCTCCTCTGTGTTCAACATAAACTGCCAGACAGTCTGGATGTCCGACAAGGAAAATCGCTGCAGACTCTGACTTTTTTGGTAAAAATGCAACAAGGGAGAGCAGAGCTAAGAGTGAGTGGAGATGGGGAATGTGTGTTTGGAAGGTTGGGGGTGGAGGGGTTAGTGATTTCAAATATCTCTAAAAATAGCTGTCTGGGTTAAGAACTAAAAAAGAAGTTGTTCTGCTAAAAATCACAGCTCAGAGGCAGCACTTTGGATCATGTGCTTTCCCTGAGGTGGAGCCTGGGAAAGTTCGTTGGTTAGCATGTTACTGTGTGTGCGTGTACATGTGTGTAAATGTAGTCTCAAATTAAACGATTGAGGTTCTTGATTTTACACAGAATCTGGTTGGACAGTTCTCCAGTTTGGTCTTATTTGGCTTAGTCTACTACAATTGTACCTCAGCTGGCCTGGCCTGCTGTAAGCTGTTTGATTTGGGTGCTCTGTGTTTGGCCTGTAGTGGAGCAGCCTGTATTTCTGTTAGAGCCACCTCTGGCTTTTACTCACTCAGAGGTTTGTGGGAAGCAGATACCAAAAGAAATCTGTATGTAAAAAAAATAAAACCCAAGAGGAGGATGAAATTAAAAGAAATATAGCACTGTGTAAAACACAAGCCAAGTTTCTTAATATTTTCTTGAGGCAATGTTTGACTAATATTTTCTTGAGTCAAGCATTGAGATATATATAAGATGATTTATTGAGGTTATGCTAAACAAAATAGTTGGATATCTAAGGCTTTACGCTGTTCTAGATAAAGTCAGGGATTAAATCTAATTGATATGCTCTCATATAACTTTTCACTAATTGTTATGGTTCTAAAATTCTCCAACGTGATTGGATATAAACAATTCTACAAGAAACGGGACACCCTCTTGCTGTCCTGTATGATGTGGTTTGTAGTTTTATTAAACCATAATGACACCCAAATTGCTGAACCAGAACTACAAATCATGGAACAAACAATTGATACCACCACATTTCTCAAAAATAAAACAAAACAAAAACTGTAATAAGTCAAAATTCCTCCCCAGCAGTTTTGAAATATGGCCAGTGATTTCAAAAGCTTGATGTCAACACTTTCCGACAAGGGTGGCAAAACCATGTATTATTTTTTGGGAGATAATTACTTTTTCCCCTTCTATCAGGTTGGTTTGGGTAGCTGCATTTTATATTTATTCAGGCTAACTTTATTTGATGTCACACACCAAGAAATCATCAAAAATCATTAGAAAAACTACTTTCTATGAAACTTCCTTCTAAATATGGAACAATACTTGGCTGTCAAAATATTTGTACTTGTCTTGAGTGTGTGTCATTGTTGAGGCAGCAGCAGTGGTGTGTCATGTAACTGTGTTTAGAAAGGCAAGACAACCTCAGTTTTCTCTTCACTAACACCTAACCAGAGCTGCAAAGGGAAAGTGGAAGTGTCAAGAGATTTTTTCAGATTGTAGAAGCAGAAAGAACAACAGGATCCTTTGAGCAAACAAAACATGTCATTGGCAGCTGTCAGACGTGTTCATTCTTCTCTTAATCCACTATTTAATATTACCTTCTGCCGCTATGGGATGCTGTTTAACACATGCACACACATGCACACGCAACACTTGTGAAAACTAGTAACAGACATCGCATTTTGTCAAGTGCCATTGTTAAAACCATCAACACCCATTAAATATTTTAGTCAATATTCCACATGTTGGTCAATATGTGATCTATGTCCAATATTTGTGTGTATAAATGTGGATCACTTTACCTTACAGAGTCAACATGTCTTTGTCAGAGTGCCAAACAAAAAGTTTACATGATGTAAACCCATGCAAAAAAAACAGTCATCTAATTCAAATACCTTCATCTTCTGGCATTCAGTTTGTTATCTTATCATTACATACTGTATGGTCACAGCGTATATGTTTCTCCAAATAATTTACTTATATGCCTAAGATTTGTATCCATTCAACTGAGGATATTGTAGTGACCTATAACATTTGCATATTTTACACTCGACTTTAAATATTTTGTACATACAATAAATTACAGCTGCTGCTGTTGTTGTCACACCTTGTGTAGAGAATTGTGATATGCTTGACAAGTATGGCTGCAATGACCTGTGGAAATAATTAGAAAAAATAACATCAATATGATTTATTTTAATTCACATTTTCTCCCGTGAGATTAGGACAGTCTGCTCAGACATACATACTTAACCATCTCAGATTAGGTCACCCTACTAATCACCCCTGATGAAGTTTTATGTAAATTTTATAGATACAGTAAAAGAAGAATAAGATCAATAGCTTAAATTAGAATTATATTTTAATATAATATAAGCACAGAATTAAGCACAGCGTGTCTGACTACCTTATGTTTTGCATTGAACCCTTTAACATCTCAAGCTGTAAGTCAAATTTAGCTGGAAACTACTTACTAATTAAAGCAGTTTAACTGAGAGATGAACTGATCATCAGTAGGTGAGACTCCTTTTCAAAAGCAGAAATTTGATTGCTTTGTTGTTATTCTACATTGTTGTTCCAAGTTAACATTGTAAGTGTCAATGTTGACTTTTTAGCAATTGGGAGAATAAAATTTATAGCTTGCTTAGAGAGATTTCCAGGGAAAGACTAATTTCTAAAACGGAGTTACCATTGTGCAGCAAATCATATTGGAACAAAGTCCATTGGAGAAATGCAACCAAAATAGAGAGGTTTGGCCACAAAGCATAGTGCTTGTGTGCAGAAAGCCAACCCATGCTATCAGCATAAACATCTCAAACCAGCTGTCAAGAACGGTGCTGGAGGAGGGGCGATTCGGACTTGTTTTGCTCGTCTGAGAACTGAAGCTTGGCACAAACTGGGTTATATAAGCGGTGAAGCGGTATATCAAGAACTGTGAGCCAAAATTCCTCTACAAGCAATGGAAAAGACTGATAGACTTACAGAAAATTACTAGTTCAGGTTATTGCTGCTAAAGGTGGTTCAACCAGCTGTACTTTTTCCCATGTTTGTGGGCCATGACAAACATCAGCTGTAGTCAAAGTTGACATCAATTACCAATAATTCAGCATGGTCTTTAGCATTTTCTTAATTTGTGTGATACAAATTAATGTTAAGTTAAAGAGTAAGCACATAAAGTAAAACTTAGCTATATATAAACATCTACTGTAGGAAGAGGTTATCTAGCATCAGTCTGGTACAGAGCCTTAGGCTGTTTTAGAGTTGTAATTTCAATACTGTTTGCCTAATCCCAGTGCAAGATGGCTGCGTATGATTGCCCATGTGTCCGGAAAGTTGTGGCATATGATGAATGTCTGCCTGAAAAGAGCAGTTGATAAGACTGCCTCATGACGTACACGACAATGACCTTGTTTTGCCTTAAATGTGACGCCTTATTTGTTTTTCTTTTTAAAGTGCACATCGGTGGATATCCACGTGAATGTCTCATATCACAGCCATAAGTGCAGGTCATTAATCTCATTATCAGTGCTAAGAGGTGGGGCGGGCAGACTTGGAGCTCTGTCTGCTTTTTGAATGGTAGCAGACCACAGATCTGGTTCATGGCAAAATAAGATCATTTTTCAACTTATTTTTCTGGCTTTAACACTGTTGTTTGGCAGCTCTGCAGTCATGCTATGGAACTGAGCTGAGAACATCTAAAGCTACAAATGATCTGGAAAAGTCTGGGACATACCTCTTAAAACACTGTACCACAGTCAAGGACTGTGTTTTATTTTACCAGGAAAAGGTTTCTTGCACCTAAACAATATTCTCAGTAAAAGCGCAATCTTTAGTGTATTTTGTTGGTATTTTACTTGGCAAAACGACATAAAGTAGTATGTATGGGTTTCACAATTTTTTAATGAATAAATCTAAAAACTGTGATCCTATTCTTCTGGGGTACGTTGGCAGTTTTATGCTTTAGCGCTAAGATTATTGCCCTTTCTTCACTGTAAGAGAAACGAATCTTAGTCAAATTGTATAAAGAGTTTTACTACTTAATAGTAGTAAAACTGATACTTAATTGGATTTAGGCCTGGGCTTGGACTGGGGCTTTCAAACATAAATATTATTACCATTCCTTTGTATTTGTAACTGTATGCTTTGGGTTGATCCCCTTCTGGAAAGTGAACCTTTAGCAAACCCTAAAAGGTTCCATCTTCCCTTCAACTTTTTGTAGCTTCCCTGTTACAGATACAAAAGGCACCGCTGTCACCACCCTCAAACAACTAGCACTAGGGTTGCTAGTTGTTTGAGGGTAGGGAGGATATAATCTTACTTATCGGTCATACAGATTGGACTATAATGCCTTCTTGGACATTTTTCTTACTTGTGGCAAAAATATTTAAGCTGGATTTCTAAGGCTTTTTTTAATTTAATAATGTCTTGGTTTTTGCATCATTTAAATGAAGTGCAGGTTTGTAATTAGTTATGTCTATTAGATCTTGACAGAGTCTCCCCCCTTTGCTTTGGATGAGCCTTCAGAGTTATCATTACACTCTTAGCTGCCTCTCTGAATAATGTTCTCCTTACTCACCCTGTCCCTTTCAGAGAACTGAGTAGATTCTGTATTCATGTTTTGTGCATTTGACCACACGTGGATACCTGTGTGCAAAACCATGGGGTTAATGGCATTAGCAGGCTGTGATTGGGCCTGATGGCTTTCTGCAGCCATAATAGCGACTCTATTAAGTGTTTACTGTGAGCAATTCCACATGTCAGTTGGAGTCAAGCAGCGGAAGAGAAGACTGAGGAGCTGTGAGCCTTGGGAAGGCTGGGAGTGAGGCATGTAGGGGGGGAAAGTGAGGACTGAGGGGTCAGTTGGCCACAGAGGAGGGAGGTCTGATAAGTCATTTTCCCTAAGCTGTGGTTGGATCTGATTTTAGGCTGAGGACTCCCAGTTTCAACACTCCAATCCAAAGATCCGTTATTCTGTAATTACATTTCATAAAATATAACCTTTCTGTTCCTCCTCTGTCACTATGCCTCTCTGCTTTTTCTGCTTGTGGAATTATAGTGTTGAGATTGCTCTTTGTGACCTATTCAAGAGTATTTCCAGTTAGCTGGGTGCCTTTGGTTTAAGGCAGGGATTTTCCCGCAACCTTCAGTTGTGCAGTGTCTGCTCTCTCTGACAGACGATCTGCCAAGGATTTATGATGATACACAAATGGAGGGGAAAAAATTATATGTAATCTATTACAGACACAATAAGTTTAATTTAATGGTAATATTTTAATTTGCTAAGCATTTGGATGTAAAAAATTGCTTTTTTTTTTTTTTTTTTTTCTCATATATTTGTTTCTAAAAATTTCTCTTTTGAAGAGTTTGATAATAGCATCTTAAATTTTTTAGGCAAGCTTAAAAGGTTCTTTCAATAGTGTTTTGGGCTTTGTTTATTTTTTTAACATTTCTACATTCGTTTCTGTTTGTGTAAGGTTTGTGAATTTTTTTCACCATACACTATTGACAGGCACATTTGTAAATCATGCTTGATAAACCAGGAAAATCTCAGGCGGAGGGTCAGATCTGTTGCATAAGCTGAAGAGATAGCAGGCGGTTTTAGCTGACTGTGCTCTCAGTTTGTCTCCATTTTTTCATTCCTTTAAGTGTTTTTTTTTTCTTTTCACACAGTCCCATCCACCGTCCCTATTATATTATTAATAATATAATAGATATTATATTATTAAATATAATAGGTATTATATTCAATAATACCTATTATACCTATATTTAATAGGTATTAAATATAATAGGTATTATATTTAATAATATTATATTGTATATTATATTATATTTAATAATAGATTATTAAAATTAGAAATAGTGCACATTTTGTATGTCAACAAAAAGTTGTTTTTTTTCTATAGAAACATTATTTTTGTTTAGTAAGTTTCTTCTGAAGTTAGCAGATTACAATCTTAAGCATCTTAATGAATATGCTGCTTTCTGCTTAAATGGTAATAACATAAACAATCCAACAGTAATTTAGTAAATCTTGGATGTCATGAAGTAGCAGTTTATATAAAAAGGATACTCAGGTTGAGAGGTTTGGTAGCAAGTATGAAGTTGTTTTAACATTTGTAGATGGGGAATGTTGAATACAGTATAGAGTGCATCATAGTATACTATTATATTGAGAACTGTCACCTCTGTCAGTAATACTTTCCAAAACCTTCTTAATGTAGTATTTGTCTGTAGTTTTGAACAAGGTTGTAGCATACGGAGAATACAATCTTTGACTGTTCCTCTGTAGATCCTTCAGTTCTAGGTTTTCTTTGTAGATTTGTATGAAAAGTTTTAGTTTCTTTTTTTTAAGTGATTGCTTGTTTATATGAAAGTTAAGATAATAATATTGTATCTTGCACAGGTGAATCTGTTTGTTGAACAGATTCACCAAATTTAAAAACTTCACGATTAAATTTTGTTTGCTTTCAGAAGTCAAGCTAACAAGAACTGAACCAAAATTCAAATTTGAAATAATATTTCATGTGTTTTTCCAGTTTTTAACCGCTGGTATCTGAATTTTCCCCTGTGTATATCAGAGATTATTCAGAAATGAAGGGAGTTTGTAACAGTTGCAGAGGTTGGGGTCTGTCTTAGCTGCAGTTGAGTGTGGGGTGTGTGATGGGGTCATCCTGTGGCCATGTGAACAGGAAGGTATGGGTTCGGTGTGAGGGGCTGGACCTCTGAGCTGTTTATCAGACAGCTAATGAAGCAGTGCAATCCTGTGAGCCCCTGAGAATGTGGAGGGATAGCAGTGAGGGAAAAATGGAAAAGGGGTTGGCGTAAAGTTGGGAGCATAAAAAATTAGAAAGGTCGGAAGCCAAAGCTCTGAGCAGACTGAGAAGAATAAAACGGTCTTCACATATTTCACTTCACTTTATTTCCCTCTACAATAAAAATACACATCGTATTATTTATTACATTTCCTGGTTAGAAATCAGCAGAGGCCATATCACTCAGCTCCTGCCGTAAACATTTTCTCTGGCTGCAGGAGAAGCGGAGCCGCGTTCCCAGCTCCCATCATCACGACCATCCAGTTTACTGCGGGCTACACATCCATCAGCGTGCTTTGCAGGAAAGGGAGAAGGAAAGAGCTTGCTTCATTACAAGTTCAAATAATCAACCAGTCAGATGATCAAAACAGAATTACAGTATAGATGTCAGTGTTTGATGTTTTACAATTTCCAGTGATAATTAATTCTGTTCACACAGAACACAGAGAAGCTGAAACCTTTCAAAACAAAAGACAGACATTTTCAGACCGGATTTAACATCTGTAGTGCAGCTTTTTGATGGAATTTGTGTCCCACGTGTTTATTAAGTGAATTATGCAATTTAGTTCAGTTTACTTACATAATGCCAATTCACACTAAATATAATCTCGTAGCACTTAAGACAAATGGGTCTCATTCATATCCAGCTGCATAGAAACATATTATATCAAACCCTAAAGGAGAGTTGTAAGATTACTTTTTTTAGAAGAAAAAACTAAGCACAAAGAGTCAGTGGCAGCATTACACTGTCAGTAAAGTTAACCAGGAAAGAGAAACAACTCTGACCAGTCACAAGTCAGGGTTACTTTCTATGGAAAATAAAAACAAAGAAACAAAGGTAAAGACAGTTGTTTCTTTGTCTCCTTTATGAACCGCTCTCAGACAGGAAATGGAGGGAGAGATAGAGAGAGAGGGAAGAAATGTAGGAAATGCCTCAAGGTTGGGAATCCACCTCTGGATGGAGGACTAATGGCCTCTGTATGTGCGGCGCTTGCTCTACCGCTACACCTTTCACAAATCCTGAAAGTACACATGATTAATGGGTCAGTTAATGGCTCCATTCATGAACGAAACACAGCCAAACACAGAGGGACTGTGCCAGTAGTACTTTCTGTTGAACAGAAAATCAGAGTACACATATCTATTGGCAGTAATGGCTCTCTGGACGGCTCCATCCAGGAGCAAGACACTGACAAACACAGGATCACCGAACCAGAGAGAACTTTCAGTGAAAATGAAAAATGGCATAACATCTTTGAATCAAGTTATTTTTGATTTTATCGTTTCTGCGGGGTTTAAAGATTTTTGTGTCTAATTTTATATCTTAAACCAATAATCAACAAACAATAAATAAATAGATGTAAGATAATTTTTTCCTCCTCACCTTAACCAGCACAAATTTTTGAAGCAGCTACAATCAGATTTGGAGGCTGCTATTCTTATAAAACATGCTCTAATTGGTTTGTTGCTCAGTCACTCCAACATTAAGGTGACATATTTGGCCTTTGTGACAGTGTGAGAGAATCTGTTTTCTTCATCAGGAGCCAAGGAGTGAGAGGTCAGAGGTCAGGCTCAGGGGAGTCATCAGTGCTGAGCGGTCAGATGACCCTAAACGATCCTCAAATACGAAGGCTTCGCCTCCCTGAGGAAGTTCATTCCGTCACCACTCTTGTGTGTTTGTGTGCCCTTGCAGTCCATGTGCTTATCCAATAACACAATTAGTATATATAGTCCTTAATATAGTCCTTGAGTTCTGTAACATACCAACTTTCAGAAAGCCCGAAGAATTACTGTGATAGGAAAACAGAAAAGACTGGCTGCAAGGAAGAAAAATATAAAGAGATAGGCAATCAGTCTAGAACTTTGCAATTATATTTCTAAATCTACTTTTACATTCTACATGTATGAGGAAACTGTAGCCAGTTGATTCATGTGTCATCTTAACTTGCACTTAGATTTAATGTGTAACTTTGAAATAACTTTATCCCAAATGGTCAAACAATGTTGGAGAAAAAGATGAATCACAATTGCTGACTCATCCATGTTAGGATTAATCACAAGAATTGATTAACATCTTTTTTGTTGTTTTGTTTTGTTTTAATGTTTCTTTTTCCAAGATTTTTGTGGGCTCTAGTGGCCCTTATTTGAAAGTAGGCTGACAGGAAAGAGGGCAAGGAGAGAGGGGAAGACATGCGACAAATGTCGCCGGGTCCGGGAGTCGAACCCGCGACAGCAGCGTCGAGGACTAAGGCCTCCAAGCATGGGCCATGCTAAACCCCTATGCCACCACAGCATGCCAACAATATATATTTTTTAATTCCTTTGAGAGGTAGAATTTGATCACAGAAATGACATAAAATGAAAAACCAAAATGCTGGTACGCATACATATTTTTTAATGTAAAAAAATTTATATTTTTTTACATTAAAGACAAATCAATAAATATGACTGCAGAGAGAAGATAGCATCTTCTAAATGCTCTGAGCAAGGCCAACAGCTTCTGCTTCACATCATAAAGCATCCTGATGTGGCAACCATATGCACACATGTTCAGATTCCAATGCAAGCTACTGTTGCAAGTGGAGCACATAAACTGTCTTGATAACACTCCTCTGGGGCAGTTTTTCCAGCAAATTTGTTCTGCTTTTTTCATTTCTGTTCAAAAATTATGAGAATCTGTAACTGTTGTGCAGCTGCCCTCATTTTCATCAGTTGAGGTAAAAAATGTTTTGCAAAAGGCCAAGCTGACAGTAGAGAGTAAAGTAACCCAACCACAGCAATGTGGGGAAATAGCCCTGGGAAAAATGCTTTGCTTAAGCTAATTAATAGTTGGAAAGGCACAATGAAGTGTGTATGGTTTAAGATTTGTTTCTAAGTGTACATTTCCCAAATGTGTTTCAACAAACCGTTGGACAACAGGAATGGAAAACAAAACAATTGTTTTTCATTACCAGTTATCAGAATTAAGTTTTAACGGATTTTTTTTTACTTTATTACACGTGACAGTGCAAATATAAAGACAAGTTAGAAAGTAAAAGTATTTATCAGTAAGTGTTATCCATTCATTTAATTGAAATAGCATTGAAAACTTTAACTATTCCAGTTACTCAATTCAATTAGTGAAACACGCTATATATGTATTTGTGATTGACAAAATAACCACTCCCGTTAAATAATTTTTTTTTTCATATTCTGCTGTGTTTTCTTGTTCAGTACTCATATTCACAGTGAACTACACTTATTTTTGTCAGGTAGCTATTATTGCTAACTTTACAGCGTTTTAGCTTCTTCTTCAGAACAGTGCTGAAAAGATCTTGCTCTCATTGTCCCCAGTGAACAACTGCAGTACAACAAGCACATAAATAATATTAAACAGAAAGTGTCAGGATACTGAACTTGCAGCTGTGCTTTTCAAAGCAAATCAGAAACATGAACACAGAACACAAAAGAACCCAAAGATAGTTAAGATGAGAACATATTCTAATATATTCATTTTGTTTTTATTTCAATTTTTGACAATAATTTATTTGATGAAGTAGTTATTATTTGTTAATAACTTTTATTTATCTATTAAATTTTGAATGAAATGGCTTTCCATACATCCATTATTTTCCTGATCTGGTAAACCCTAGAATAAAATAGCATATGACTTACTTTCACACCAAGACACACTGAATTATATTATATGCTATATATTTTTTTTTTATTTAAGAAAAGTTTTAATACAGTTCACGATGCCAATTGCAATTAGGCTAATATTAAGCTAGTTTTGTGGCCATCTTTGATTTTAGAGACATCTGTCTGTCTGTCTGTCTGTCTGTCTTTGTGTCCCTTATGACTCTCTTCTTGCTATCTTGAATGTCCCAAAGGTCCGCTGGCGCCACATATAACAGAGTATTTTGGGAGTAGCGACACTATTACAGTGTTTTTTAAAACAGTTGTGCAGTGGTTCTTAATGCTTGAGCTTTCAAGACCACATGTGCATTTTTGTGTGTGGCAGTAGCACACTGGGGCCTGTGGGAGTGATCTGGGAGTGATCGGTCATCTTTTCCCACAGTTTGTGTCCCATGAGTGTCCTTGGTGACGTCAGGAAAGAGGTAAAAGCGAGTACCCCGCTCAGAGGTCGCAGGTTCACTTCCTGTCTGTCAGAGTAGAGCTGGGCAGTGTCCAGAGTGGAGCACCAAACTGTCTTTATGATCTTTCTGTGGTTTGACCTCCCTGTTTCTGTCTGTTTCAGGCTATGTGGCTGATGCTGCAGTCAGAGGAGCCAGACGATTTTGTAATCGCCACGGGGGAGGTTCACAGCGTGCGGGAGTTTGTGGAGAGGGCCTTTAAACATGTGGGAAAGACCATTGTGTGAGTGTTCACACACAAATACTGCACAACCCAGGTCACTTTTATAATGTGTAAGCTCACAGCCTGAGAGAGATTAATATCTTCACTTCAATACCTTAAATTTGAAAATGGAACATTCGCTCACTGCTTTTTTTTTTCCCCCTTTTTTGTCTAGCAGAAAAAAGAATGGTTATGGTTTTGAGCAATCAAAACCATAACATAAAGGGGTATTTGAGTGTTCATAATGCCTGTTGCATTGGTTCCAATTTGACTTAAAAACTGTAAAGAAAGAAACTGCAAAAATATCATGGAGTACAAAAAATATAAACTGAAAATGTGGAAAGCTTCTTAATTTGGATTTTGTCATATTCCAGGTGGGAAGGGAAGGATGAAAATGAGATTGGCCGTTGCAAAGAGACCGGCGTGATACACGTGAAGGTGGACCCAAAATTCTTCCGTCCCACTGAAGTGGTGAGCCACGTTTCTTTTTGTGATTAGTGTAGTGTTTTTACATGCAACTATTAAACTAAACATATTTTTCTATATATCCAAAACAAATCTGTGAAATTATTACAGTGTACGTTGCTGTCTGTGTCGATTGTGTCAGCTTGGAAATACTTGTCTTCCGTATCAGTGTGGAAGAATTTTAATCCATTCTTCCGCATAAAGAGGATTACAGTTTGGGATGCAGGTTTGTGTCCTTTCATGAACTCAGTTTATGTTCCTTCAAAACAATATTTTTCTGTTCACAATGAGAAATAAAAACATACATATCTTTAAAATTAAAAGAGAAAGTATGCAGAGTTCAAATTAGTCCATTGCAAATATGGTATTAATGCACTATATGAAATTGTGAAAGGTTCAACATTTTGTCTCCCACTCCTCACCCTCCCACACCAACTAACACATTCACAGTGTAATACAAAATGGTGCAATAGAAAAGAAGCCAATAAAAATAAACAATCAAATCAAAATACATTAAAAAAAAAGAATGAAACTTAATTAAACTTAAAAATTTGCTTAATTTTTTATACAGAAATCTTGTTATGGTGTCTTGTGTTTCTTTTTCCGTAATGTCCCCATGTCAAAATGTCTGAACTTTAACCTCATGACTACAGTCAAAGCTTTGGTAACTTTGACTGTTGTTAAGGTTTCCATTTAATTTTGTTAATTTAGATTTAATATTCACAGTACTTCAAGTTTTTGCCTGTTTAATGATTGGACCGTTTAACAGGTACACATGTAAGAAGTTGCGGTGGGTGCTGAAGAACGACATTGCTTTAAAAATTGTGAAATCCATATAATTTTGTTAAATTTATCTCACATTATAGTGTATATCTCTATATATTTCACCTTACCTTGTGAGAAATAGTTTTTTTTATTTTCTTTTATATTTTTACGTGTCTCATTGCCGGTCATTGTGTCTGAGAACATACACTTATCAGCTATAAAGGGTGCAGCTGACAGCTTCAGGCGGCTCATTGTATGCTTTAAAGCTGCTGGGAACAAGCCAGCCCACCGCTTTAAGAGTAATGTCGGCTGTATCCTGTCAATGAATTCAGAAAGGCTGCACATATGTGATGAGTCACCTTCCTTGGGAGTTAATCCCGATCAATGAGGAGCTGTATGTACTCTAATGACAAAGTTGTGCATGAGCAAGCTATCTTGTGCAACAGAAAGTACATCATGCATCTATCTCAGAAGATAGGAGGTGGGTCTTACTTTTAGGGGAACTAAAGGGCATTGCAGCTACTCCTTACTGATGGTATTAGGTTACCCCAAAGTGTTGTGGCTCTGATTATGCATCAAACTCTTGGTTAAAAGCCAGAAGTCCCCGTCACATGAGCTTCGGTCCTCTGAGATTAAGGTTGAGATTCAGTTGAGTGACGGCAGAGGATTAGAAAGGAGGTCCTGCTGACTGACTGCTGAGGGTATGAGAGAGCTGGTTACACACCTGTGCCTGTATTCTTTGTGCATGTCAGCTCATTCATTCAAGGTCTTAACCCTGAATCCACACTGAAAACTACACCTTCAGTTGATCAAGTAAAACCAAGAAACTTTAAGGTGTTGCTTTTGTGATATGTCAGCATCCTGGCAGTATCATCTGTATTGCTGATCCCTTTGTTGTGTTTCTGAGATCTGATGGGTTACAATCAACATGTAAATATCAGGTCACCTGAACCTAATGAGAAATTGATATTTTGAAGATTCAGGGAAGACAAAAAACTGACTTTATTAAGAGAAGTTTTTTTGGATACTGCTTCATAGACTGACACATTTTTACTATATAATTAAAAAATTATATATTATTATATATATTATTATTATATAAAAATTATATACTGATCTCAGTGTTATCTACTACTAAGATCAAATGGCTTAACAAAAGCCTGAAGAACGACCATTATGGCGGTATCTCAGTCTGATTTAAAAAGGCCTCCAAAGAATTTTAAATAATTTGTTTCACCGTATAAAAAAATTAACATTAATAATCATTCATCTCATTTGAAAGCAAAACATCTTAAAGTGTCATCCTGGGACATACAGCAGGCTCCTGTGGCTGTTGATATGAAAGTGTATGTCTGTACAATTACAAAGACCATTAATTTTAAAATTATTGTTGCATTTTAAGAGCATTTTGTTAATGCAGAGTTTCTATCACCTGAGTAGCTCAGAGGTTAAAGCTTGCAGTAATGACAAGGTTACAACGGTTCAGTTACAGTGGGTAGACCCTCATTGTCTCCTTATTTCTAAAAGAGACCAAAGAGAGTTTAACCTTTGAACTCTCAAACAGGAAACGGCTGACACTGTGCTCATACCTCGCCATTGTGGATCACCTTGAGTGGAAATACCTGTCATCGAGTGGGTGCCGTATGTTTCCTGAGCTTCCAGCTGACTCATACACATCCAGCGTTACGCTTGCTGTTTAGATCTCTGAAGATTTGGATGTGTTTTCATTTGGGGGCTTCGTACAAAAAGGTTTGCGTGGCATAGTTGCATTGTCACCTTAGGCTGCGTGTTAAAATATGTGTAATTCATCATTATCCCTGTCAGTGTTTGTCCTTTGCAACCAACGTGAAAGCGAAAGATATGTGATGTGAGCTGTCAGACTTGTTTTTAATTTTTCAAACTGCTTCAACTGTCAATACCATCCTTTTTCCAGACACACTGCAGGGGTTTTACCTGCACTGTGGTTTGGCTCAGGTAAGCAGTCTCAGGGGTGCCACTCTGAACTGTGCTGAACTGGTTACGATCGGTTTCATTTGCCTAATGATGTTCAGAATCATAACCATATACATACACAATGTTTTTATTTTTTTATTTTTAGGTTTTACTGTTACTTTTGAACCTTTATTTTAAGATTTACTTGGTGAAAAAAGCGCCACCTCTTTTTATTCAATTCTAAGTTATCTAATGCACAAGATCTAGAACAGAAGATGGATAGAAAACATATTCATAAGAGTATTGCATAGGTTTAAACCAGTGCTTGGTTTTTAACAAAGCTGTCCTATGTGTGCATGTGACTATCTAGCTCCCAACAAGTAGAATGCTTTGAGTAATATTTTTGACACAGGAAGTCAACTAAAGAATATGCCTGGCATTCAAGAGACAATAGAAATCGACGTCAGTGGAAAACTTGCAAAAATATCTCAAGTTGTCAAGTCAGAAGTACAAAAACTGGATTACTAAGACAGTTTTAAGGGGATTTCACGTAAAACATTATATAAATGGTCAGATGAAAACAGAAGCCAAGCAAAGCCTTTTATTTAATTAAGCTCTAATTACTGCTATAAACCCAATTTTAGATCATCTCGTTCTGTGCTTTAGAGAGCACGGCTGTTTCACTTAGTCATTGCCTGCATGCCGACTCTTGTGTGCGTCTGTGCTAATACAGGTTAGCTGTCATATCCCATAGTTCATGTGTCACTGCAGGGCATAAACTGATGTGGGCTGAGTGACAACTCCATGGTTGCTGTCCAACCTCTCACACCAAGCAGGACGACTGGAGATAAATGGGAAGCTGTCTGTCAATCTGTCATTAAGCCTCCTCGTCTTGTCAGTGTGTGCAGTTTTCCAAAGTCATTTCTGCAGCTTAGTCTGTTGCACTTCTATCTTTGTCTGAAAGAAAGTAACACAAGAATAAACTGAGCATCTGTTAACTGTTACTAGTTTTAGAAAAGGCAGAGCTGTGCATTCCATCTGTATCTGGCATCTACTGATAAATAAAATATTGGAGGACACAACATATTAGGACAGTTATATTTGTTAACAAAACTTTCTGGGTTTCAAAGCATAAAGACCAAATGGTTACACCCCCTGGAAGCGACATTCTCCAAGCAAACACTAGCTCTAATTCAGTATGGCTGCCATAAATATTAAACATTGTGACAGTTGCAAGTATAAACAGTTTATCAGCAGCTTGAATTACTTGTATTTGATCGAAAGTGCTGGAACACATCACTGTTTTAACATGTTTTGTTTTAGTATATATTTAATGTTTGAATGCATAAGGTGGAGAGAAAAGTAATGGCATAGGCTTGTTTTAATGATATCAGTCAATGTTGTTTTAGCATATGTTTTCAACTTCTTACCTTGAAGTTGAAAACTTTGAGATAAGATCATCTAGATAATCAAGGAAAGCATACTATCATACTATCAACTAGAAATACAACCATAGTAGACAAAAATTTTATGTTTTATATTGTTAGAACACCACAATAAATGGATTTTATATTAATGTCCTTTATTTAAGGATTGCTCAAAATCATGATTGTATTAGATACAGTCAAGCTTCTTTAAAACTTTACTGAAACCATTGACTGTTTATTACATTCTCATTAAAGTAACACGATATGACCAAGGACAGACTATTTTGGAGGCTTTTCTGCATTCTCCAGGTGAACCACTTGAGTCATGTCCCACAGCCAGCTGAGCTTTCATGGCCATACGTTTTTTTTCCCTATAGCAGATCTCTCATTGCGTGCCTTTCATTTATTGCAAGAATATGTATTGCAAGAATATGACCCCACTAAGCTAACTGGCAGCATGGGATTGTTGTGGTTAGTGACAGCCAAAACTAATGCAAGTTTAATTCAATTTCATTTATTTTTATAACATCAATTCACAAAAATGTTGTCTGGAGGCTCTTTGCAAAAAAAAAAAAAAAAAAAAAAAAAATGGTTCAATCATAAATACTATTTATCAAACAGTGCATCAAGTTCAGATCATTATTCAAATTAATTTAACAAGATTATGGTCAAAAGAAACCCAGCAGACTGCATCAAATCATTGACTTGCAGCAATCCCCCCTCCAGGACAACCATGGAGAAACAGAAGACATTCTCGTGTGGTGTCATTGATTTAACAGTAATCCTTTTCACTGAGCATGTAGCACTTTTGGAAAAGAAAACTGTCCTTTAACAGGAAGAAACCTCCAGTAGAACCTGGCTGAGTACAAGTGGTCATCTGCCACAACCGGTTAAGAAGTCAGAGCAGATACATATGAGCTGTTGTAGTACTTTTTAAGTTAAAAAAAAAAAAAAAAAAAAGTTTATAGCTTGGAGAGGAAGACTATTTGGTAGTTGGCAGCATTATCACAGCTGATACTCTCCTTCCTCCCAAAAGGAAGCGATCACAGCCAAACAGAACATCAAACCAGATGTAGCTTCTATGGAAAGGAAAAACATCTTAGAGAAACATAAAGTTAACTGATGAAATAAAAGTAGACAATACAAATTGGAGAGCAGTAGAAGAAGAATGTTTAGAAAAGGGATCAAAAGGGACCAGTTTTTCCTTCAGCAGCCTACGCCCACAGCAGTATTACTAGAGAAAAACTGTAGCTCAGAATAACCTAACTCCACGGAGAACAGTCTTTCTGGACAGTTCCCTGTCTAATGCCACACACAAGTAACACTATTAACAAGAACATCAATTTATGAGGGGCTAAAGATTAAAGATCCACGCCATCAAATAAAACACAACTCTGAAGAGATCTAATTCTTGGTTATTGTCAAAAAGGCACGAGAAAAGACATTGGTTTATATTTGGTACATTATATCAATGTAGTTTTTAGGTTAATCAATGCACTGTGCTGATAAGTGACACAAGAATGCAGATTTTTTTCTTTTTTTTTTCTCAAATGCATTGTTACTGCTTCTTTTGTCTCCTTTTTGTGCTCTTGTGTGGCAAAACCAATAAGTCCACTGTGCTGTTGGTTGAAAAGCCCTGTAATGCACCCCACCCCAACTGCTTCACACCTATTTGTCAACTTGTTTCACAGCCTGTTCAGACTCATAATAAGACCAAGTTGATTTAAGGCTGAGGGGGTGGGAGTACTCTACCAATCCCTTCAGGTCTCGTAAGAGACTTGAAAATTACGTTTTTACCTTTTTTCATCACTGGGATCAGTCATCTCCAAAACTGTGTTTCTAACTCTGCTGCAAGGAAGCACTTTTAAAGAATTTAACTGTTACAACCATGATTCCCTGTGGGGATTTTCTTAGACAGGTAAACATTAGTACTTGATGTTCCACCGACATAATGTTTGGACATCTGCCGACATTCTGCCTCTTTTTTCTCTTCACACCTGAAGTGGTTTCCTTCATCTATTCAGGATCAAATTTAGTTTGGCAAATTTTTTTACAGTTTTTTATTCAGTCTAAATTTCATCTGAAGGATGAGATAATCATCCTTTAGGCTGTCTTTCAGTGATTGCCAGGGATGTCTGAAATCTGAAATCTGAGTGACTGTTTGATTGGTGCCCTTGCTGAGTGTCAGTGGATATTCCCAATGGTTCTAAAGCAGAGATGACAGCTGTGTTGCCCTGGGGCCATCCGAGGCCCCCAGCCTGATTGTTCTTTTTTCTTTTTTTTTTTACAATTCATTAATTTGACAAATCTAGCCCACCACCACTGGTGGTTAATAGAAAATGATATGTAGAGTACAAAGTGCTCATATGTTAGTGACTGTGCTTTAAATTAGCTTTGACAAAAAGTTACTGGATAGAAGCCAGCAACTTTTTGTTAAAGGCAGAATTTTGCACTTACAAATTGGCCTTTGGTTAATTTACTTGTCAAACCCTCTCCAAAATGGTGAACTGGATAGCTATCTACTATTATGGCAAGCAATCAAAAAAAAAAAAGAAAAAAAAATTATCTAAATCCATTTAAAAAACATTTCATTCTTTTTTTCTTCTGAGCACTTTATTTGTTTAATCTAAATGTTGCTTTATCAGGTTATTGTTGACAAAGTAAAAATAAAATAACAGCATAACTTTTGTTGATTTAGTACTTATTTTATTATTTCTGTGGCTTATGGGTACTTTTGACTTGAATATGTTGGCGCCAGTGACAAAGAGTTTGGATACCGATGATTAAACAAACTACAAGTTAGTATAATTGACTTTTACACCTCAGTTTTTTTCCAACGTCTCTCACATGAAGTGCCTAAATAGGTTCTTGTCCCCTGGTCTGTGAGAGTCATCTGATATCCAGAAGTGTGTCAGAAACTAAATTACCCTTAATCTCTTGATTGATTTGAGAGGCAAGTTACAGACACGACAGAAGACAAAAGCTGTTTACTGCAAGTTATTACTGGTGAAGTTGGTTCTACTACAATGTACATAATTAAAGGGTGTGCTTACATTTTCACACACTAAGTTTTTGTTAAAGGTCACGTGTTCCAGTTGTAATTCAGCTGAGTTTGCAATTGCTTGATTCCATTATTACCTAAGATCTTGAAACCATAGCATGGCGTTGTTTTCCTATATCTACACCTGATCCGTGGCATTTTACAGTAAAAACGTGCTCTGTATGACATCTTGCAGCCTGGTGCGCAGTAGCAGTTCATTTCAGTTCACTATTGTTAAGATCTAGACGTCATCTTGGAATATTGACAGATTGGGGAGATTTTCATCTTGGCAGCTGGGTGTGTTAGGTAGTAGCACCTGTTCTTGACTTGCAACGTTAAGTTGTTTATTGTATAATATTCTTTAGTATGTTGCTATTGATAAAATTTGTTTTGAGAATTTAATGATAAGAAATTCATATCTTAAGAATTTTAAGCACAATATTCAATTAGAACCTCCCAACAAAGATAATTAGTTTTTTATATTTAGGAACAAAGCACAGCAGCTCTAACTCATTAGAATAAAGAGAGGTGCAGTTAGTCGTTTTCTTTTAAGTCAGTTAAGCTTCTCTCTATAAAACCAAATTACAACAGGATTGCATGATCACATTGGAATGCCAATTTGCAGTGGCATGAGTGGGAGGCTTTTTTTTTTTTTTTTTTATCTCCGTGAGCTGTTTTGACTGATGGGAGGGAATTATCACCACAATTCCCATGTATTAAACATAAATCAGGCTTTCGTAGAGTCACGTACCAGCATTCCCTGCAGTGCTGTCAATACATGACGGATTATTCTTTTGTTTTAAACAAGTTTGCAAACAAGTTTGTGCTTGTTCAGTGACAAACAAGTGCAAATGGAAGGAGTGCTGCATACCACTGATGCAACATCTTTTAGTTTGTGTGACTGAGCGAGACACCTAAAAGGTTACAGTTTCTAATTGCAGGTCGAGATTTATGTGTTTACATGGAAAAGAAAGCCTTTCATGAAAGTAATTCTTGTTGTGTTTGCTGTGGCCCTGTACAACATTCTGTAGCAACATCTGATGCATTGTAGCTGCTTAGTGGTGCATTGATCATTGTTTATTGGCTGTAGGGGTAATGCCCTTGAGCACTAATCACATTGCTTTTAAAAAATTAACACATTCCAAAGTTGTATCTTATCTTTACAAAAAGTCTGTAAATTCAGATTTTTTGTAAAGATAAGATGACTTCAATTGAGACATTTTGGAAAAAATGAGAAAATTAACTTCTTCCTTCTGATCTAACACATAACACGTGGCAAAATGTATGACAGTTTGCCAGAGCAGTTTTTCTACCTTCCTCTTCCAAAACCCAGGGAGCAGTTACGGATAAAAAGCTCCCACATCAACCCCTAAAAATAACATTGTTGACATACCGCCCCTCTGCACCTGTCAACTGCCTGGCCAGGTCCGCATGTGCGAAACTCGCAAACCTAAGCTTCCTTCTTGCCCCAGATGGCTGTCATACCTGCAGTGAGATGAGCTTAACGAATTCAGCAGAGCCTCTCCTGCTTGCATATTCTCTCACGTCATCAGTCATGTCGTCACATGATGAGAAGCTCAGACAATGGTTCCAGTGATCCAGTGGAATAAAGAACGCTAAGTGTTGTAACTTTTTATGACAGTTGGCAGCATAGCTGACCCACCTGTTAAGGTAATCAGTGAGACAAAGGCATACCCAACTGATGTAGTTTCTAAATAATGTTTGGCACCGTCAGGCGTAGCTCAGCCTAAAGGACAATTGCACTTTTGTATGCTATGACACAGTCAGATATCAACATTCATCTTGAATGCATTCCTTATGGCTTTCAAGTGAAGTGTTGTGACCTGCCTTCTTTTCCTTTTGGTGTGAATCCTTTTGACTTTCTTTCTTTAAAGGAGAAACTTTGATTTGTTTCTCCTTTATTTAGGGTTTTGTTAGCAAGAAAAACTAGATGTGATGTCAATAGACATAATTAAACAGTCAATCCTAATACATCCCGTAAAACTCATCAGAATGCTCGTAAATAGTACTATGAGATGATTAGACGATATAATTAAAAATGGCATCAGCTAAATCCTTCCAGGATAAAAACAAAACAATTTATCAGCTGTTAGCTGCAGCCAACTATTAAGCTTGTTGTATAGGAATACCTTAGTTCCACATTAACCTTCATGCCAGAACATCTAAGCTCTGTGCTCAGTCCTTCAAAAGTTATCTTTCAGTCAACTCAACCATTTGCTATTTTGTACCCCCATTTTAAGCAAATGGATTGCCATTTTGTCTGCCCCAACGTCCATTTTGTACGCACAAACTTAACAACGGTATTATCAATGTATTTATCTTGCTGGTTTTAATTATGGACTTAAATTATCACAAAAATGTTACAATCACACATATAATTAATGCAACTATATTATTTTATGGAGATTTGTCAAAATAATACACCGATTAAATCAGAATAACTGAATATGACTTTATTTCAAAAATGTTTCTGTTGTGAACTACAGAAGCTAGGTCACCTAAACTTAAAACTAGCTTTTGGTAACATACTTCCACAGCACTGCCAAAAATACAGTAGATAATCATATCTAGTACCTCTAGTTACACCCTTTCTGTTTACTTTGTGTCTTTCCTAAGTCAGCTAACTTTAATTTCCTATACAATTGATAACTCGAACAGATAATATAAAATTGCATGTCACTTGGGCATGATCATTTGTTTTAACTTTTATTTTCATTTTCTTCTTTCTTGATTTTATGTTTGTCTGTTCGAAATAAATAAATAAATAAATAATATGCAATGCATGAGTTTGAATGGGCCTAAATATTATACACCATATGTACATATATTTTATGTTTTTGAAACCTTGAATGTTTCTCAACTTTTGGTTTAAACCAGGAACGTGAGATTAAGTGTTTTGTTTTGTTTTTATAAGTTTAACATGCTTATAAAACATGTTATATTTTATAACATAACATGTTTAGCATCTTACACTTATGAACGTTTTGAAAAACACAGACATAGATTTATCTGTGAGACTAGCATATCTAGTATCATTTTAATTTTGTGAACTTCCAACACTGCTTACAATGAAGTTAACAATGTTTATAACACTATGGTGACTGAAATAACAAATTTACTGTGCTGAATGCTCACAATTTAACTTTTGTTCTGTCTGAGAAATTATTATACCATTGTTTGTTTGGATTTCTACATCATATTGCAACATAACTGCTATTAACTTATTCTTAATGTTTTATGTTTAAACATTAAACATAATGTTTAAACATAACATTATGTTTAAATGTTATGTTAAACATAATGATAATGATTTTAGTAAAATTTTATGATTACTAAAATTATTTATATTTGCAAAGTGACTGATTAAAAGAAGATTTTTTAAAAACAATTGTGAATATCTAGATGATGCCGTGGCTTTATAAGCTTCTGATTTTGTTCAAGTCTTTTGAAATTGCCACCACAAACAGGCTAGAACAATTGACTGAAGTACAAATTGCAGCAGACGTTTAAAGCGTCCCAGCATTCAATGCAGTGCCTTGGGTAGTAGCAGAAGCAAGGCACGCTGTGCTAAGGCCTGAATGAAAAAACTAGTAGGTTTTGAATTTCATTTTATTCCATGCAGGCGGTCTAGACCTCATAAATCCCCTCCCAGGGTCCTTGTAGTGCAGTCGCTAGCACACAAAATGAGCAGTGTAATTTTTACATATGATCAATATGTTATGAACTTTTTGAAGCAGGTCTTTTGTGCTATTTTTTATGCAACCCCATCTTCACGTAAATCGTAGCTTTGAAATTCTGATGCAATTAGAGAACCACGGTTGAGACAGCCCATTCAGGCGTAATAAGAAACCCTAATATTCTAGAAACCACACTGTCAGAGCCGTCTATGGTGGACAGTATTCATCCTAACAATGGGAAAAACAGGTCTGCCCTGCTATACATGCGTGCTAATAATATTATGGGTCCTGGCAGGCAGTAACTCATACACTGTCCCTGAGCACCAGAGATTCTAAAACTTGGTCTGCAGTTTTTGCCTAATATCTGTTAGTCAATGAAGCCTGAAATATAGAGGCTATTTCAGTTTCCCAGTATTAGGTTGAAATTCTGCATGGGTATCCAGTTCACGGCTTAGTCTGAAGAGGCTCCTAAACCAATGGGGCTGTTTGACTGCCTGTATTTTAGCTGAAATTTGCCTGCTTTGTCTTTTGTATATGAAGCAACTAGTTATAATATTACAAATATTTCTATGCCAGTCTTTAAAAAAAGAATGCATTTCTCCAAAGCGAATAATGAAAAGTTGTGGTCTCACTCATAGCAAATCATATTTTGAAATAAGTTACAATAAATTTTATATTATTTTTGCTCATCCATTCTAGGTTACTGTTGAGCTAAAACACAAACACAAGCGCAACAGTGCCATATTCAATTGTAAACCGATTTTACTAAATTACAATTACAATTAATTAATTACAATTAGACAATTGTAATTGTCTAATCTTTATCTACCTCCACAGATTCTCTATCAGTTTCCAGCTCGACTGGGCCACTCAAAAAATGTTAGTCAAAAGAATATGCAGGTAAAATTAAAATACTGCTTTAAATCA
Source organism: Poeciliopsis retropinna (assembly GCA_010277075.1). Lineage (NCBI taxonomy): Eukaryota > Metazoa > Chordata > Actinopteri > Cyprinodontiformes > Poeciliidae > Poeciliopsis > Poeciliopsis retropinna. Next base: position 8,904,544 of record VMRM01000003.1, read on the forward strand.
GAATCTGTGTGAATAACAAATTAGCAGATGTGGTCTTAAAATGGCGTGCATTAAAATTATGCAAAGAACATATTAAATGCTTAAATTATGATTACTTGGAAGACATATAATCAGGAAAAAACAAAATGTGGATCTTATAAGGGCCTAGCTGATGGCTTTAGGTCATGTTTCCCCTTGATTAATTTGTACTCTTGTTTTATAGCTTGTCAACAATTTGTTTTAGTGACTTGCAGCTATGGTAGTGATGCATTATTTATTTTTACTCCCTGTCAATTTGCACCTGCAAAGAAGCAGCTTAATGATACATTGGGCTGCACTCTTTTATAATGAGTAGACCAGAAGCTTTCCATTTAAAGGGACTATTTTCTTACAAAGCTGTCACAAAATCAATCAGTCAGAGTCAGAGACCTGCCAAGATTATGACCCGCTAAATATGTTAAACTGGAATCATAGATCGTATTTCACTGAGGTTGTGTGCTGAAGCGTTCACCTTCATTTGTCAGTTATCATTCACTTAAATATGGTCTTTGACGTTCTGACCCTGTCTGGGCGGCAGGGGTGGAGAGGAATGAGCAGCTATTATTATCCAGCTTTAAGTCCCTGGCAGTGCAGCGGTGTCAGTCAGAGGCTGTGGCGGAAGCCAGGGGGCCGGTTAAGACTGCTGGCTCTCCGAGGTGCTTCATCTCAGGACTGAGGCAGCGAGACCTCTAACTGAACCGCAGCCATTTGGATGGAGAAGTGCTGAGGCAGCAAGCTCGAGCTGTTTCACTGGGTGGAGTTCCTAAGCTGCACTACAGGTCTTAAAACAAGAGGTGGCTGTCGGCTGCCAGCCACTTTCTGACTTTATTATCATGTAGACCTTGTCCCTGCGCTCAGATTCACACATCATCGTCATTTATTCTGTTTTTCTCCACACTTGTTGCTTCGCTGCAGTGGTTAGCTCCAACATCTGGAATCAATTTATGCGAATTATGTGCCAGAAATTAGTCTGTGTTTTAAAAGAAGCACATGTCTGTGTTTCACCTTGTCATATTGGGTGTTGCGGAAAAAGATGGAGCTCTAGGATTCCTCAGATTCCTCTCAGTGGAAGCCAGCGATAAGGAGAATTAGAAGCGAGACCTTAGAGTTCTGACAACAGCTTGGCTCGGTGATGGATGGAGGTGAATGTTTGAACACCAGACAGACACAGAGAAGCAAATGTCTTTTATGAGCAGCGTGATTTATCCGCTGAACAAGCTTTATCGAGCCCCACCGCTGGAATTTATGGGACTTGAAACACAAAACGGGCTAAGAGCGTTGAGTTTGGATGTTTGACAGAGGTCTGCAGGACTTTCACTGTAACAAAATATTAAATACAAGCATTATTTGAAATGGTTTTCGTAAACCCAAGGGTTGTGAGGGGGCTGTTTTTGGGGTGTTTTTTCCAAGATGATTCACTGTAATGAATCTAGTTGTCTGGAAATATCGCTGACAGCCAGAGTTACTGTGGGCTGGAAGGAAAATGATGGAGAACAATAAAAGACATCCTAGTAGCAGTTTCACATTTTCATGCATGCTTTTTCAGTTTTCATACAGTTTGACCTGTTTAGCCATATTCTCTTCTTATTAACGTATCTAAATATGAGACAGCTTATTGTAATTAATTCCTTGTGTTGTTAGTTTTATATTTTTATTTTTCATGTTACACTTTTTCATATTACACAAAATTCTTTCCAAATGCATAATTCAAAATGTTTAAGTTAAGTTATTTGTTTGTAATGGCTTTTGTAGGAACATATCTTTCTATTCAGTTTGTGAATTTGTCAATTGGCAAGATAGGGAAACCATACATTTGTTAAACCTACTGAATAAATGCTTTTGTTAGTATTCAGGTTATTTATCATCAAATTGATCGGGACACTTAGACTGATTATGCCCAGCTTCATAATCAAGGATTTACTGAAACAAGATTGATTATCAAATATTTTGGAATGCTAATTGGAGTTTTAATCAGCTTTTGGACATTATGTTCGTCATCTCAGCACTCAAATTTCCATATGGCCACTAATCTGATGATCTCAGACCATATCATAGCTTCCTGTCTGATTATGTGGGGCAGTGGCATGAGACCAATATGCATTTTCCTCCCTCTCTACTCATTATGTAGCACTTGTTTGCTCTGCATAAGTACATAAAAGTGCTCATGTATTGTGCTTAAATAAAACTCAGCCACAGAATCTGGTTTAGGGTAAACATACAGGGATTATGTGTGGAAGTGCATTTAACAATTACCTGCCAGTTTTATTGACATTAAACTCTAAGCCTCATATTGTATTCAAAGTCAAGCTGTTATTGAATCAGATTATGTCTTGATAAACCACAACAGGATCAAAAGCAGGTCTCCTTTGAGGACACCTTTCTTCCTCAGCTCACTAACCTGCACATGTTAATATTGAGATTGTTCTACCATATAAGCTGTGATTTGAGAGGCGCTCTTGCCTTCGGGAACATGCTTATCATGATTTTCCACATCCTTGAAATAAGCCAAATCTAAAGTAAAATAATGCTATGGTGCATTTCTGTGCTTGCATGCTCTTTGTCAGCTTGGACACCTACATGTGGTAGATCAACTTAATAGGAATTTGACCCTTATTAATGGCTTAAACACAGACCTTTAAAATAATGATTTACCTTCTGAGTCATCACACTTTTCAACAAGAGTCTTTTTGGAAGTACTTGTTTATTTGAATTTGTATTGGCCTTAATGGTCACATGTGGACACTGATTGTTCTTTCTTTAACAGCTGAGATCCAAGTAATTTTTGTCCATCCAAGTTGTGAAAATGCTCCAACAAGCAGTCAGCCAAGGGTTGTAGCCCTTCAAGTTAAAGCAATTCAAGTGATGTTTTACAAAATGGAACTAGAGCATGTCTTAGATTTTCTTGGGGGTTTTTGGTTTTTTTTTTTTTTTTGTTGTTGGTGTTGTCTTGTTTATTCATTTATTTAGAATTTTGTTGCTTTAATGTAGGCTTTAACTAGATGTCATTTCCAATGAAACATTTTTTACCTTATTTCTGGCAATCAACTTATTAGTGGCATCAGGTATACCAAACTTTTAAGCCATTATGGTTTCAAAAACAACAAAAAATTTTTACCATATAATCCCATCAGTTTGCAGTCCTCCTGATGATATTCCAGAAAAAAGTACCAAAATGACTTGAGTTTTTACAACTGTAAAGCAATGTAACATTTCCCTTCCCCCTCCAGTTGCTGCACACTGCTAGGTGAATTGGCTGAAAGAAAGCTGCTAGGCTTTCTCTCTGTTTCAGCTCTGTTACTGAGAATTAGGAATGGTATGCCCTCCTACTTAATGGCTCCACCTAAAACATGTGGAAATAGGTTTATACAGTGGTGTCAGATCAGCTTAACCAAAATATATCAAATTAGTTTAATTTAGGTTTCCTGCACTGTTTCTTTTTCATGCCATTCAAAGAATCTCACAGTAAAGATAAATTCTTCTTAACTTACAGCTTTGACAAATAGTGTAAGCCATCTCCTCTCTGTATAAGCTGAAATCAGCATGTAATATGTAGCCTCTTGTTGAGCCAGGTCTCCTTCTATTATTGTTTTAGAAATATCTGTTTATTCCAGATCTAACTATTTACTGTTTTCATTTTGTAATTATGCATTATATCCTATAGTACCAAAGATATGGCATGGTTTATTGCTAATTTGCAGACAATTTAATAAATAGTAAAACTACATTTATTACATGTTTCATTTTATTTTTTATTCTCATTACCACCATCTGTAGATAAAAATATTTATACTATATTATCAAATATATATTTTGGAAGGGGAACCATTGTTATCTTGCAGCATGAAAGGTCCTGGGTTTGAATCCCATTCTGCTGTCTTTTTGCAGGTCTGGACCCCCCAGGCATTTGTGGGTTCACTCCAAATCCACAGGCTTCCTCCCACAGTTTAAAAATATCTATGTTAGGTTTAATGGTCACTCAAAATTCCCCTCAAAGGGAGTGTGTGCATTTTTTTCTTGTACTGTGAAGCTCTGTGATTATTCTCATTACCACCATCTATAGATAAAAATATTTATACTATATTATCAGTTCGTATATTACCCTATGAACTGCCCATGGTGTTTGCCGCCTCTTCCCTAATGACCACCAGAGATAGACACCAATTTCCATATCAGGACATGTGTGCAAAGCTCCAGTTTCCTTGATCATGAGGTAAATATAAACATGTATGTCGTGTACAGTGAAAGATAAGAAAACTGTTAACATATGCACAAAAATGATCTTTTTGGGAAATGGATACAAGCAAATTGTGTATAAAGATGATACACATGACATTCACTTCTTTGTCTTAGTTTCTTCTTCTGTTTTTTTGTTCAATAATATTCAGTGAAAAGTTTTCTGTGCAGGAAGTCGGTAACTTGACCCTCTCTGCTCAATAATATTTGACTTTAACAGAAACACAACGGAACAGTAACGGAGCGACTCCATCAGTGTTCTAAGCATGTTTTTTAACCATGTCCACATCTTTGTGCAAGTGATCCCAGAGATCAGAGACCTGTCTATCAAGAGGACACTAAAGTGGGTGTGTGGGCGAGGAAAAAGGAGAAAAACGTGTGGGAGAAGAGATGGAGGGTTTCCGATGGACACCACTCCCTTGCCACGTGTGAACTAATGTGAATTTAGGTGACAGGAGCCTGTAACCCCTGGGAAAGAGTCTGCAAGGGGGGAAAAGGATGAGGAGAGCTGAAAAATGGGATTGACCCTTAACCCCCGGAGTTGGTAATGTGATCCCGGTATCTCTATAGTGGAGCCTAGAGATGGGGAGGAGGTCAGCAGGGGAAAGGGAAGCAGCAAAGCCACACTGCTGATTAGAACTTCCTGTGGTCAGCCGCAGAGCTGCAACTTCAAATTACACAAAAGATGAAGGTACACAAAGACTGAAACACTTGAGAAAACCTTTTGGCAAGATTCTAGGCACTGCAATAAATCTCAATGCATTTCTGTTGTTTCTTTTGAGCTTCAAACATGTGCCTCTACAAATGGGCCAAATATTGTGCAATCTGAGGAATCTTGCAAATATAAAATCCACTTGTAATTAAGTCAGAGAGAAAGAACTCTTGAACTCATCCAATAATATTGAGTGTTCAAAGATATATATATAATACCTGACATTCAGATGAATAAAATAGTTTTGTATGTTGTTTCCTTCAATACTGACCTTTACTGTTTTATCTCAATAATTTTAAGAAAGTATTAAAATGAGTAGAAGCTTATCTGCAGAGAACTTTCATCCTAAAGAGGAGCTAAGCGTCACTGATAACGGTGGCCAAAAACATGCAAAACAGGCTGCGAACCCTGCGTCATTTCCAACGTATAAGGATTTAAATGTCAAGGAAGAAGGGTAGAATTGGCTTTAAGAGGCATCACTATCCTTTTTTTATCTTCACTTGCTCAGAATTGTCCTGAAATTTGATGCATTTGAAGAATAAAAAGCTGTGAAAGTTTAACCTTTTGCCATTTTTTCATTTTTAGCAAAAAGGGTGTTTGAATAAGTCAAATATCATCATGGTAGCATAGTGCTTTTAAAGCTGTTTCAAGAAATAAAGTGCAAGGCTGCTTGTAAATTCTCTTAAGAAGGGTTCTCATTTCTTTCATGCTAATTTCCATGACATCTTCACAGTTTTAGCAGAAAATGACTCTGTGAGCTTTTACTGGTCTTTGTGGAAAGGTTTTGCTCTCAGGGGCAGAAACTTGGCTCTGCAGTGATTTATTGTTTAATTGAGCCGACTCGTTAAAGTTAGCTGTAATTGATGCCATAAAAAAAGACTGGCCACCAGCCAAACTCTGGGTTGTGTAATCCCGCAGGTTCAGCTTGCGCACTGACATACCTGAGGATATGAGACCACACGGAACAGAACTGTGCACTTCTTTTTTGTTTCAGTGTAATGCTTATTGAAACAGTGCAGTCCTTTTAACCTGAGCAGTTTGTGGAGAGAGTTTAGGTCCACTTGTACTAGAAAAGAAAGAAAGATTGTGGATTGTGTGTGTATGTGAGCGTGTGTGTCTGGCAGTCTGGTATTTCCTGAAGGAGTTTCCTCCTACCGTCAGAGCGGAACCACCCTGGGCCCCTCGGCAGTCCAACCCAAAGTCTGACCCGGTACTGCTCCCATAGAAAAGCAGAGATATGTGGCTGCAGAAAGGAGCTTCTCTGGATTTCAAGGTGTTTAAACTTAAAGACACATTGATGAAGTTGTTGGCAAATAGATAAGAAGGTTGTTGAGACAGGAAGACTCGTCTAGCCAAGACGACGCAGTCTCGATTTTTTTCATGCTTCAGGCAGCTTTTCATACGTCTGAGAGTGTGAGCCATATTTGCAAAGTGTGCGATTGTGTGTTCTGTCTGTAGTTTGGTAGACGGCTGTTTTCTAGCCACCTTACAGTAAGTTGTTGGCAACAGCATACCATAGAGATTGTGAAGGGGCATAGAGGATCCTGGGATGAGATTCCTGTGCTATCAGCAGGCCGTATTGAGGCCTGACGAGAGAAACCTGCCAGATGAGGAGGAAACACAGAGTTGGAAGAAAGCAAAAATGAGATTTGTTGACAGGCTGAGGGAGAGAAAGGTGAGTTGTGTCAGCTTGTGTTTTTGCCCCCTCGTCCCAGCTGGATTTGATTATTTAAAGGTCTCTGCTAAGCAGCTTTAAGGTATATGTCCAACAATGAGTCATGCAACAATATGCTGAGGTGAATGTAGATGAGGGGAGACTTTGGGCTAGCGCATAAGTGACCTAGCACTTCTGCTACTGGTTAAGATTATCTGTAATAAATATAAATACATCTCTGCTTCATGAACATGGGTATAAAAAAGATTATCTAATAGGCTATCAAAGTTGCGTAAATTAATCAGTATCTTGAACAAAAGCGTATAACGAAGCCCAAAGAACACAACATACAAGTCAGAGGTAAATTTGTGGTTTTAAAACAAAGTTAGGTTTTAAAACAGCAAAGTCTGTCATCCAAAACTTAAAAATGTTTGAAAACCTACTAATAATGGTGTTCCATCTGATGTAACATGATACATGTAGCAGAAAACTTACACAGCATATTTCCACTTGGTGGTGGCAGGATCCTGCTGTTTGGATGTTTTTTTGTTTGTTTGTTTTTTTCAGCAAGAGACTGGTAATATGGGCCGAATTGATGGGAGTTTGGGTGGAGCTAAATGCAAGACAAACCTGCAGAAGACTTTAGCTTAACTTCCAAAGTTTCAGTGACCTTAAACATGCAGTCATACCTATGTTGGAAATGTTTCTGTCAGATTCAAGGGTTAAAATGGCTCAGTCAAAGTCCAATCCTAAATCTAGTTGAGAATCTGGTGAGACACGAAGACTGACTTCCAAATATGGCCTCCATCCAGTCCGACTGAGCTTGAGTTTTTTGCACAATAGAGTGGATGAGACAGTTTAATAATAATGTTCAGGGTTATTGCCCTGTTGGAGGGCTAATCTCAGCCTCTAACAAGCTTTCTTCTAGGATCACTTTATATTTAACTTGTATCCAGCTTCCCATTAATCTGACATGTCTCATTGCCCCCAGCCGAATAAAAGTGTCCCAACTGCATGATGCTACCACAAACTTGTTTCAGCGTGAGTTTGGAGTCATATCAAGTTTCTTTTTTTGTAGGTTAAAAATATAGATTGTTGAAAAACTAAAAATAAGTATTATGATTTTCTTTCAACAATGCCATTCTTCTTGCTAATATTTGATAAAGGCCTGCATACTTGTGCACAAGGCTTTCTTATCTAAGCTATAGATCCTTGCAGCTCCACCAGTTACTGTGGATTTCTTAGCACCACAGTTCAAAGTTTTATTCAGAAAAAAAAAAAAAGACAAAACATCTAAAAGAGGAAAACATTGAAGTTTGGGATTGTAAAATGTGAAAAAGTTCAATGTACCGTCTTTGCTTGTGGTTAATGTACTCTTTCTTATATCCTCAAGCTGCATATAGGTTTTCATTATTACTGTTGGCGACACAACTGAGTAAAGGAAAGAGGGTAGTTGTAGAAGGAGTTGTAGCATTGGCTTGAAGCGAGTGGCTGAGATTTTAATGTGCGTTTCTGAGAGTTTGTGTGTCCCATAGAGCGGTGTGTTTATAAATCACAGAGTCAGGCAGTGTGTGTCTTGCAGGGCCGGTGTTTCCTGCAGTGTAATCTGAGTCTCTGGTGGAATGTGTGAACCACATCCGACTCCACTCCACTCGAGCCCCGCGCCTCACTCAATATCCCACTGTAAACAATGCGGCTTTGCCAAAGTTTCTGGAACAGGACAGGTAGAGTGGCTTTAACTGCCCCCAGCATCCCAACCCTCAGATAAAAACAATGTAGTTGGGTGAAATGCTTCAAAATAAAAGCACTGCAGATCCTACAGTTATTATGTTTTCTTTGTGCAACCTTTTCCTCCTTGACTTTTTCATAGTTTCTGTGTATGTGTGCGTGTGTATGTCTGTGTGATTTAGACTAAGAGGTTAATTGTCCTGTGACCTCCCTAATGTCTTTCCCTGGCTTGTTATCTTGATTGGGTAATTAATTCTATGGCTACTCTCCTCAGTCACCCCACTATTCTCGTGCACTCACACAGACACACACACACACACACTTTCGATCTCTCTTGAACTCAAGAACCTTCACATTCCTGTAACCCTAAGGCAGTTCTGTTGCATTACTTTTCCTTTCTGTGTCTCCTCTGTATTCCCTCCCTTACTCTCCTTCGTTCTCACTCTTGCTCAATTTATTTCTTTTTCTCATCTGTCATTTCAAACTCCCTCCCCACTCCCACTTTGTTGCACCTATTTGCCCAAGAGTCAAATTTCTCTGCTTTAAAGAAGCAGCACCGAAAATGTAAAAGCAGTTATCTTCTCTGGTTTGATTGGTGAAATGATCTGCTTTAATTTAAATGTGAAATATTTATTTTATGTTCTCTTTATAAATTAGCTACAACAAATTAGTTTCTATATCAAAATAATATAGTTAGTATCCAGAACATTTAAAGAAGGAATCCAAAGTTTCTGAAAGTTTTTTTTTATTATTATTTATTTATTTTGAGCAAATATTGGAGTGCAGATCAAGTTGCAAACACAAAATAACTAGACCAAAAAAACTTTATCAGATTTATCAAAACCATGGTCTAGGCTTAAAGAGACAGTTGAGTTAAATCTCAGCTCAATCAAAAATTCATTTCTGTCGGGGTGTGTGGAAGAAGATCCATGCAAAAAAGAAAACCCAAAACTATATTGAGATTTGTCTTACATGTGATAAAGCATAAGAGTCACAGAATGTTTTAAGCATGCACCAATTCTAGAGCAAGTTTGTGGCAGTTAATTGCAGTGGTGGCATTTTACTTGGGTCTGGCTTTTTATTGTTGGACAGTGTTGCTATGGAGTTCAACACCACTGGAAGGATTTGGTTAGCAAAAGACATGCAGGGTTGGTCGTGCTGGCATCATGTCAAGGCTACAGCTGCACCATGATTTTAGCTTTGTGATTGCCTTTTTTACAAGAGTGTTTCTAACTTGACATAGTCAAAGAGTTTTGCCAGCTATAGCATAGTGCGATTGTGGTCATACATAGTTTGATTAACATCAGGAGATGCACTTGATGTGTAGAACCTAAGAAAGAGCCTCTCCCAGAGGAGGAAGTTAGTTGGGAAAAGTCTTTTGGTTACTGCAAAAAGCATATCAGCATCACGATTGCCTTCAGCCTGTAAGATGCTGTCCAAATTTGCAGCAATCAAGCCACAAGTCAAGATTTGTTTTTGGAAAGGATCCTAACATAGACAACAGGCTGGCAGAATCCTGTAGAAGCCTAAACGTAGTAAAACACAAAGTCCAAAACCTATAAAAAGAAGAAGAGAATTCAAACCCACAAGTTGAACAGCAGGAAGCATGACAGGAAAAACAGAGGAATCTGTTAAAAAAGTTAAAGAAATGCAGAGGGTATTTACTAGGAGGTACCATAAACATACCATTTGTTTAACATAATTAAATAAATAATTAGGTGAACTTCGCCTAATGTGAAATGTTGACTGTTAACTGAGGAAGGTTGAAATCACAAAAAAAGATACGTATGGAAAATATTTACTTAATATGAAGACAAGGAAGAAGACAAATTTGACGATAAAAAACATAGAGTTAAGTAACAAAATAAACATATATTTAAATATATAAAAAGGTTCCACAAATTGGGACAATCAAGTTCTAATAGGATGTGGAGAGTCTAGCAGCATGTTTATCCAGTTTTAAGGCACCTAGAGAGGGCTCTTTCTGCTGCTGCAGTTGACTGAAAAAAACCCCTGAAAAACATTAAATTGTATGTCCACGTTGAGCAAGATCTTTCATATTCATGTTTGGTCACAAGAACTGACGGGAGACATTTAAGCAATTTAAAGAATGTATAAAATGGCTGCAAACTACACATTTTTCATTAATTTTAAGCCTTTAGAGGGGACAGTCTAAGTTGCAATCAAGTTTTGATATGCTGATGCTGAAAACCAGTTCAGCTGTCATGGTGAGATTTTCCTAAGGTTTGCTCATTTACACTCTTCTTTCGAGAGAATACAGTATAGTGTGATGAAACCGAACTTTAATCTTTGGACCACATGTTCAGTTTGGCCAAAAGCAACACTTAGCATCACCAAAACAATGCTCAAACTGAAGGAACTTTTAAAAGGCAGAGTCCACAAATATTTCTAGGTCAGACGTGGTATGAAACTTGAGGAATACTTTGAATGGCCCTGCAGCAACAAACTCATCTGGAAAATTTCCGTAGATTTTTAATAGTTCTGCATGCAACAAGTGAACTCAGCATCGTTCAGGGCGACTGGTCACTAGAGAATGATGCACTCTGAGTTTCACAACAGCCTGAGAGTTGTGTTGGTTCCACCCAGAGTGCTGATTAGCTATGCTTCCCACTGGACTGTTTGCTTTTAAAATGGATAAACTACAGTTTTATGTCAGACTGGCAGCTAAATGAATGCAGGGAACCGTTTTTAGTTAATACATATTGAGTTTTAAACTCTGAATAGATTTTTTCATTGACGACCTAGGTTCTTTTTTATTATAAGAATAATCCTTTTAACAATTAGTTGGGAGTCCAAATTCTGTAAAGACAAACATTTTCACATTTCTCTATTTGCAACTACACAGTTCTGTATATTTTATTGTAACTTTATGTTGTCAGCACAAAATGGGGCAAAGTGGAAGAAAAATGTTTCATAGTTTTCAATGTTCTATCACAAAGAAGGTTTTGGAAAGTGTGACTTGGATGTGCATGCAGCTGCCAATTCTTTATTGAAACCATCTACTACAACTGCAGGTCTGGTAACAGAGTTTTATCTGAATGTTGCTGCTTAAAAGAGCCCTTCCACAGCATAATGCTGCCACCACCCTAAGAATTTTAGATTTAGTGTATTGGATAGTTTTACTTCACACTTAGCTTTGCATGACAGCCAAAAAACCTGTAACGGTTTTTGACCGTTAAATTTCTTCCATGTTTCCTGTGTCCCTCTGGTTTACGGTAAACTTCATATTGGACTTTTTATGGCTTATTTTTGCTACTCCTCTACAATGCATATGGTGCATATTTATGTTGCAATTTAGCTTATAACCTCAAGTTGAATTATGAACTAAGTCAAAATAAATATTTAAAATAAAAAAATATCAAATTATGTTTTATTTTCTTACATTATTCTGCATTATTAAGAAAAAATAAACAAGTTCCTTTATGTTATTGAACTGAATTTTTTTACTTAATAAGACGGAACATGTACTGATTGTGCAATATTTGATGTAAATATTCAGAATTATCAAAATGCTGCAATCAAGATTATGTAAACAATAAATTTCAGTTAATTTGGGTACTATTTCCACTATATGCTATAAATTTCGTGAAAAAAACATTGAATTTGTTGCACAATTTTACCTCAAATCAAATAAGTAAAGTTTTATAGTAATTTTTTGAAGTGCATCGAAACAGTTTTCAAACACCTATAAAAACAAGAAAGTAGAGAGCATCCCTTAAAAAAATTTAATGTAAAGAATACACATGCAGAGAACACATACACATGTATATGATGACTTGAAAGTACTTGATTTCTTCCTCTGACACCGCGAGACCCCATGTGGTAGAAGGTACACACTGTCAGATTTAGCAAGTTCTAAATCAAAACAATTTTAGTCTTCTTCCTGTGTGTTACTCGCCGCTACTTGCATTCCTTCTTGTATTTTGGAGCATGCTCAGTATGCTGGTTGGAGCAATCACTTCCTTTGGGTGGCAGAAAGTTTGCTGTTCTTCATCTTATCACCCCATCACCAGCCAACAGACAGGGGGAGCTGGGAGCTAAAGAGCAAGTAAAGGAGACACTTCACACTCTCTCTGTCAGGTTTGGCTCCTCTCCCTGTTTGGGCACGATGAGAACGGCTGATTATTTGGGCTGATAAGACGAGGAATGTTGCTTCTAGAGGAAACTCCACTGGATGAGATGTAGCTTACAGAGTACTGTTTCCCCGTCTCCACTGCTTGCCCTCCAACACCAGCATCACTGCTGGTCCCTCTCCTCTATGTCTATCTCCTTCTAAGCCAGGTTTAGAAGGAGATAGAATGCAAATATTATGGATCAAAACCTTCCTGCATTTACTGGTTTTCACTTCATTTGTTTTACTTACTTTCAGTTTATGTAGCAATATGGCAGCTGTTTAATTCCACTTCACTTGTAAGAATAACCTGAAATGAGTGAAATCAAAGTAGTTAAAAACTTAGAGAAAGTGCTAAAATCTCTGTTTCAATGCCTAGTTTTAAAGACATAAAAATTCTAACCATGATTCAAAATTTCTCATCTTTAATGTATTATTACAAAAATCTAATGGGAGACATTTAAGCAATTCAAAGAATGTATAAAATGGCTGCAAACTACACATTTTTCATTAATTTTAAGCCTTTAGAGGGAACAGTCTAAGTTGCAATCAAGTTTTGATATGCTGATGCTGAAAACCAGTTCAGCTGTCATGGTGAGATTTTCCTAAGGTTTGCTCATTTACACTCTTCTTTCGAGAAAATACAGTATAGTGTGATGAAACCAAACTTTAATCTTTGGACCACATGTTCAGTTTGGCCAAAAGCAACACTTAGCATCACCAAAACAATGCTCAAACTGAAGGAACTTTTAAAAGGCAGAGTCCACAAATATTTCTAGGTCAGACGTGGTATGCAGTTAGACCCCTACGAAAGAGGACTCAATATGAAAATTGAATCAAAAGAATTGTTAACATAGTTTTAGATTAATGGAGTCTGCACTTTAAGTTTTACAACTTTCTTTTTAGTTTCTGAGAGTAGTCTTGGTCAAAGTGTTATTTGCATAATACTTCAAAATTTGATAAGATTTCACTTGAGATAGTCACAGGTTTTAAATCTTAAACAACTAAACAAGGCTATGATTCTACAAACAGATTGGCTTTGTGCAATTTGTTTTTGAAAAGCTGAAAATGCTTCTGTTTTTTGCACAAATGCTTGTGAATGGCTTCTACATCAATTCATTTTTACTTTGTTTTACCAGCAAAGACACTGGTGCACTACCCTACACCACATAGTAGGGTGGTGCTGTAGAAACACCTTGCAAAAAGAAAAATTGCTTGGATAATGATGCAGTCTGTTTGAAAAACCAATTTATGAATGGCGGCATCACCATTTCATTTGCATTCAAGAAAATCCTAAAACAACATTGTGTGGAAAACTCCAACACTGAAGCAACATTTTATTATTCTCTACCCCTAAAAGCAGTGAGAGGGGCAATCCTGCAGGCTGCAAGAGGCAATAAGTTCAGTAACGAGGGTTTTTTCCTTTTTTGTTCTTTGCACTCTAGATGCAGTTTGTTGAGTTCTGTAATTTTCCAGGATATGCATGACGTGATGCTGCTTAATATAGATTTCCAACTGATTAGTTATTTTGTTACTGTTACCATATCACAAATACAATGGGCACATTCTCTTTAGCCATGTTCGATATTTTAGAAAGTTCTAACTACTGCATAGTTGGGACTGTGAACTGCACAGTAGATTTCTACTCCTGTTGGCTTAACATTTATGATCAACTGAAAGATGAGGTTTAGGGTACATCCTGCATCAAGTCTTTGGTGAATTTTTAAACTCCTGAATTTTAATCCTATAACTAAACATGGTTTTAGATGACAAGTCCCAATTTATTGGAAATCATATCAAGCCATTCAAACTGCTATCTTACACTGTCCTTGCACATGCAAGGAACGAGCTTATCCTTGCAGAGTGGGGGATCACCATCCTGTCACACGACAAACAGGACAATTTATAGAGACTAATTAACCAGTCAGCTTTTTGGACTGCTGGATGAAGCCAGAGTATCCTCTATGACACACTTTATCAATATTTATCTGTATGAGGACAGTGTGCTCAGGTGTTAAAGCCTAGACAGATTCCTTTAGTGTTTTCACTAAGATTACACAACAATTAAGATAAGACATGATGGTTTCCTCTCTCTCTCTCTCTCTACCGTTTTTGGTGTGATTGTTAAGAATGTTGTTCAAAACCTGTTTATAGAAGGAAGGCTAAGTTGGCTTTTGATGTCTTCTGAAATACGAAACACCCAGAGGCTTTGCAGAACGCCCACAACACACTCTCACACTCATGCCTTGGTGCACAAAGGACTGCTTCAGACCAGCTTTATTATCCAATTGCACAAACAGACTAAACACACATTTCACTTTTCACTGGAAATTACTTAACTGCGCAGTTTCAGATTGACCTCAGTGGAAATGAACATTCACCTGAGCCCCCCTGCCACTCTCTCTGCCCCCTCCCAGTCCTCCCATGTGCCCGCTCCGTTTCCCTGCCTCACTCCATCTCTCAGTCTGCAGCTTTCTGCTGACTCCAGGAATTATGATCCGTTTCCCGTCCGCGGGAATAATAGAATACGGGGGAGTATAGCGGGAGTCAGCAACAGCTCTGTGGAACAGTAGTGAGGAGTCCAGCTTCACTGTGGTTATATTGCGCATGTGTGTGTGTGTGTGGGCGTGTGTGTGTGTGTCTGCAAAATGCATTCAGATCCAGATGTGCAAACGTGTTGCGTTTTCCTTTTTCATTTCCATAAACTTCACACGGAGACAGAAACACATTTCGGCCTCTGTTAATGCTCATAAATCTTTGCCCTCCCTCTAGTTATCTTGACAGTAAACGCCTCGCATACACAACCACGCGACAGGCGGCGGGATCTCTCTCCGCCAGAGCCTCTGGGCACTTAACACTATCGGCAGTCAGATCCAGCCACTCTAGTGTGTTTGGAGTGTGTGAGGAGTGTGTCCTCAGCCGCGTAAATATTTATCACACGGCTACCCCTGGAATTTTAATGAGCACTGATGGAGAGCAGTCAACACAGCCGAGCCAGAGGAGAGACAGACAGGGAGCGAGAGTTTGTGAGCCTGAGTTTTGGCTTCTTAACATCAAAGTTTGTCTGTACTGATTTCCTGTGGAGAATCAGGTCTGATGAAAATATTGCACAATATTTGTTTCTTCTCTTCATTTTCATTTTCTGTCCACCCTCAAATAGGATTGTGTTGCAATCAAAAAGTGGGATTTTTTGTTCTGTTTTTTTTTTTTTTTTTCATGGAGAAGGGATTTGATGCTGCTTAATGCGCACGACTAAAAATATTATTGAAGACAAAATTATTTTAATGCCTGTTTTGCACATTCAGTGTGGTCATTTCTGGATTGACCTTGTGCCATCCTTCCAGCTGTATCTTAACCTTACAGTCTTCAGACTTTACAAAAAAAAATATGTTGCCAAAAAATTGCTAAAATTGTCCAAAAAAGCTAAAATAATGTATTTAAAAGAAAATTTATGAAAATAACTTACATCATTTGTGGTTTGATTTTATTTTTAGAAGACTATAGGTCCATAATTAAATGTTACCAGCATTTATATATATATATATATATATATATATATATATATATATATATATATATATATATATATATATATATATATATATATATATATAATTTTTTTTTTAAAAAGAAGAAAAGTGTCAAAACAAGTTTGAAATATTATTGAGAGTAGTCTAGGTAAAACCTCACAACTTTGCTTCCTTTCACTTGAATGTTTTAATTATACAGCTTTTACATATTTTGTGTAAGTATGGTCATGTGAGCAGGGCACGTACCCATCAGGGTGACAGGGCCACCCCTTAGAGGTCACTTAACACATTGTGCGGAGGCCAAGCTGCATGGGGAGCCAGGGAAGGAAACCTGAGCTGTAACTCTCACAGCTCTTTCGCACACAGACACGCAAACACACGCATAGAAAGAGACACACTGGACCTGACCCTTTGACTTGTAGCTGGGAGTGGCTAATAACTGTCTTGAATTCCCAAAGACCCAGCACCTCACTATTCATTTACTACACTCATGCTTTATTGCTTTGATGAAACGATAGACATGAACGCCCCGTTTTGTGGTGCCAAAAGAGCCGGAAGTCAAATGGTCAGGTCGTATTTTAACCCCTCTGGAAATCCCGAAGCATTTTAAATGGCAACTATGTTTGGATAAGATATTTAAACTTCAACATGCTTGCATGTTGGATGGCTTCATGGTGTGTAAATGATGCCAGACAAACACTGTTGCCATGTAACTCATGCACTTTATATTTTGCTTAGCATCAACTTTTTTAGAAGAAATGTAGTATCCTTCTTTTCATTTATGTACTTGTCATAACTTTTGGATGTTTGAAAACTTTACCAATTTGTTTAAACTTCTGTCAAATATTTCCATATATTTCCTTATTGTTTGGCATATTTGTTTTTTTCAGACATTTCAGGTGTCTGTCCACAAGCTTCTGACAATAGTTTGTTGGATTTTTGACCCATTCCTTCTATGTAAATTGGTGTAACTGAGTCACATTTGTCAGTGTACTCAGATTTGCCTACAAATCTTTCCGTGCCAGTGAGGCTAGACCTTGCGATAGAAAATCTAGACAACTAAATTTGCTATCAAAAATCCATTTTGTAATTGGTTTGGTGGTGTGCATGATCATTACTTCACTACTTTGTGAAGCACACCAGTCGCTCCTGCAGACAAAGATCAACACATGAAGCTTTTACCGTCTTCTTGACAGTTAGGATGGAGTTTCCATGTTTGCTTTCCTTCTTTCCCCTCTTAATGTAACACAATCATATGGTCAAACCCTTTTATTTGTCTTAAAAAATCTATTTGTTGCTGATAACATTTTTAGCCAATCGGCATTTTATGTTGCTTTTGAAGTAATGACTTCCTTCTTGCTGAGTGATGTTTTGGCTTTTTTCTGAACATGTTCCTCTGGATAGCAACAGCCTCTTGCAAGCATCTTCACAAGCTCTTTTGCATTTTTTCTCTTGCTGACATGAACATTTAGCATAAGAGCACATTAATTTCTGACACAGAACTTAGTTTCTTCCACTAAGAGTAAAACAAAGTAGTTTAAACTCTATATTTTTAAAAGGTTAATCAAACTCAATTCTAATCTTTTGAAATAAATTGTACTCAAACTCAAGCTGATTGATAACTTAAATAACTTAAAAAAACAAAAAAAAACAGTTTATTAAGATTAAGTAATTAAAAATATATATTTTACTTGTTAACTCAACATAATGGCCTCAGGGATGTCACTACTCTCTCCCTGATATCTAGATGTTGTTTTGTTTTGTTTTGTTTGTTGTTGTTTTTTTTGTTGTTGTTGTTGTTCCTTAAAATGTCAGACAAGGAATAATTGTGTTTAAGATATTGCCTTAAGATAAAGAACAGCCATAGTTGAACTTAAAATAATGCCATAAGTGACGCTGAGATGTTGCAGATTTACCTATCAACAGCTTACAAAACCACAGCATCATCTGGACATAACAATTACTATATGAAAGCGTCTGGATTTAAAGACAGTGGGTTTTTCCTGTATTTTAATATGTATGTAAATATTTGATGTCATCTGCACATGTGACTGTATTTATATATATTCGGCTTACATTAACACAAACTGATCACATGATTATCTAGAAAAAATAAAATAAAATAACATTTCTTTCACGGTGTAAGAAAGATAAATTGTTTGTCTAACTAAGATGAGAGACCACAAAATATCAATGAATGTAAACAGATAATAGCGGCAACAAGAACTTCTTAAAATAACAAACCTACTAAGTCTTATGTAAACATTATTTTGCCAAGCTTCATAAGGTAAAATGCTTTCTGGGCACAATGATATCAATTAGGTCAAAACAGAATTTTTTTAAAATAAAAATTATAGATTACAATTAAGCCATCACACATTAAGAAATAAATCATCACACATTAATTGCATTAACAAAATCACTTGTACTACTTTTTTTGGCTCCCTAACAGTTCAACTGCTGAAGCTGTTTTGTATATATGTTGTTTTCTGAGTTTCTGAGCTTAGGACCGTTAATAATTCACGACTTCTTCTTTTACTGGGGTATAAACATTACACGGCCCATTCATCTTAACGAATCTTGACAACTGGGAAAGACAAGAGAACATGCCATTCAAGTAATGTTCATTGATGTTCATTGATCTTCATAACTTAGGAACTTAGGAAACTGCTTCTTTCCTAATCTTGTCCATATCACTCAGATCAGTAATTAAATGTTTACAACAATTGGAATTAAAACAACAGTTTTAATTCCAATTAAAACAGCTAAGCTGTGTGGGACATATGTTTGGATAATGCTTTGTTTGTCTGAGTTTAACATTTTTTTAATTTTAACTCAAAAAATGCACTTTGTCTGAGAACAAAGTCTCAAGGTGGGTCTGGTGTGAAACAGACCCGCCCCTTGCCCACAGTGAAGCACGGTGGAGAATGTGATTCTGCGGCGTATGTAATTTTAATCTGTGACATGTGCTTCATGTATAGTTTTGACATACAAATTTGGTTTTTAACATAGGATTTTTCCTGCTGAATAATTGAACTCATTTTCAGTATAAAATAACATCATTATAATAAATGACATTAAAATTACATAGATTTGAACATGTTAAAAAAAATAAACCAATTTTTACATTCAAAAGTCCCAACCCTAAACCTTTGCTCTGGGTTAATTTTTGGTTAAAAATTTGATTTGATAAGACATTGAAAAAGACTACAGTTTTGTGTAAAAGCTGTGCAAAATAGAAGTCAGCTTGAAGCTATTCAAGCCTAAAATACCATCTCAATGCAAAACATGTTGCAGCGGCACAGACAGTGACTAAAGTCAGCATCCCCATCACTGAAGTCAGCGTCCACGGTCCACATTTCTAAACAAATACTTTATTCAAAGAAATTAAATAAATGATCAGGGGTTCCTGGAACACCTGAAAGCTCAACCGCTTATAATAGCGCTCTGCATTATTCTTATTATTATTCAAATCTTTTTGTTTTAAATTCTGCATTATTCTTATGGTTGAATAACCGCAATTACATATTCAAAATAATAAGTATATTTGTTGTTGAGCTCACATGTCTATTCAACAATTTAGCAGTGAAATATACTTTTGAATTGAAAATGTTGCTTTACTATACAAACTATTTTGTTTGTATAGTTTTTGATAAAAATGTGTTGCAATTAATAAATACAAACCGTGCTATTAAATCGATTAAAACTTTTAATTCAATCCCACCTCTACTTTTTACGCATCTTTTACCATTTGTGTCACTAACTGCAGACTTCCACAAATACCCACAATAGCAGCTCAGTCACACCACTATTAATATGTGGACAAGTATTAAGATGTACATAAGGTTTAATTTTTACATATTAAACCTTATGTTTTTGTCATATTGCTTTCACATTTGTTTATAAAGACATCTTAAATTAACAAGTCATAATTCTCACAGATTTAATTGCAGTTTACACATTTTAGGAGATCTAAGGTAATGATTTCACTTAATCTTTATTAATTACGATGGTATATGAAGCAGAGTAGAGACATAAAAATTCTTAAATGTTATTTAAAACAAATCTACTGTGCTTTAGCGCATCAGTCTCTGGTTTCAGGTCTCCATCTCCCTCGGTCCTCACTTCCTTCCAGCTGAGACTGAGGGCCTTTTGTGCCGTAAAGGAAGCGATAAGTTGAGCCGATGCAGGCGGAGGTGTGTTAGAAATTGACCAGTGACAGATTTGTGACTGTATGTTCAAGCAGCCACAAAACGATGAGACCCTCTCTGTTGGCTGGGAGTGTTTCCATGCCTACACACAGGTATTGGCTCACACACCTATTGGCACAGAGAAAACTCTGACTGCCATGTTTTTGCTTAAGGGAGGTACCATCTAATTTTGTATTCCTCTTTGTTACGCCTTTACCACCTTATTTGTGCCAGAGATTTTTTTTTTATCATTGCGGTTATGAAAATCGCAGGATCGGGGTTGAGGTCTTCCATCCGTATCAAGGCAAGGTCAAAGATGGAACATGTGGGCCTGTTTCGAACATCTGTGTCTGCAGAGGGACACGCAGTGACCATGGGCTTCAGACTCTCACAGTGTTCTTTATCTGATTTCCTTTGAAGTCTGTGTATTTCCAGCCTCATGTCCACTACTGTACAAATACCAGAGACATCACTGGACTTCCAAAACCACATCATTCAGTCTCCCAGCATGGAACCCTCAGAGAGAGGCAGAAGAAAAGGTCGCTTTCTGCAAAATCTTTGATCTGTCTCCATGAGTGGGAAGACTTGCAGTAAGAAGGAAAAATAACTGCAGTTCATGGACTTTTTCCCACCTATCGGGATGTGCAATCGTAATTACTGTAGTGTGTACGTGTGTGTGTTCACACATGTGACATGTTTGTGTGTGTGCCCCGATACATTCTGAGGTCAGCCTCTGTGAGCTCTGATTTATTGAAAGGCCTTGCAGTGATACCAGAATTCCTTTGCGTTAAATGCCTGCTCTAAGGGCCTTTTTACTGCTTCTGTGCTTTATGGACCATGATCGCTCTCCATTTGTCTCTCACCTCCACATTTCTGTGGATTTTTTATGGCTTTTTCTCTTTATTGGAATTGATCTTATCAGGGAACCTTAAAGCAAAGAGATATGGGAAATGGGTAAGATGCATACTTCCAGCTTGAGATGAAAAAGATTAGTTTTTATTGAGTATAAAAATATTTCTTATTTTTTAGGTGTGCGGACTTTGTGCTTCTTTCATCAAGTCTAATTTTTTTCTGAATTTTTAGAAAACTCTACAAATCCTGGCAAAAAATAAAAAATAAAAATAAAAATTAATCTCTGATCTATAAGGACATTTTAGCAAGAATGTGGACTGTGGGACAAAGCCAGGGTACCCAGAGAAAACCCAATCATGCACCGGAGAATATGCAACTCAATGCAGAATGTTCATGCTGATGTTTTTAAAACAAAATGCATATTTTTGTCTATTATTGTTTTGATAGTCATGAACACTCACTCTTTAGCCTAATTTTAGTCTTACATGAGGATTATTTATAGGCTTATTGACATTTAATCTTTTAAAATGAGGAAAAATGCTCCCACATTAATCCCCCCGTACTTCGGCCCCTTTTCATTTAACTGCTCATTTTCAGCTTTTGTCCTCAAGTTTTTGCTACCATTAATTCTCCATATTTTCAGTTGCTGGCAGCTTTAAACAGGATGCACCTAAACGTTGGGTTTGGTTCCAAATTGGATCCATATGAAGATTATATTGTGCCCGCATCTGTTAGTGGTTCATGTTGAATTATTCGCTACATGCTCTGTTTGAGGAGAGTTCAGTCGGCTGCAGAATGCTCTCGTTAGCAGCTCAGAGTCGGCTTTTCTTTCACCATGCGACTCTCCGTAGGCAGGTTTGCGTCGAAGAGACTGTCTGTCACCTGTAGAAATCCAGCCTGACAAACACCAGATGCAGGGTTAACTTCCTGGATTCTCAGATGGAGAATTCAGTGGTTTGTCAACTGTGTGGTTGTGTGCTAAGCAGCCAGACTTAGAGGATAGGAGTCTGATTTCAACAGATGCTAAGCTCAGATGGAGAATTCAGTGGTTTGTCAATGCAGCTGACAGGAATGAGGACTATAAAACAGGATACAGCTGCTGCTTCTGTTGTTCTTTCTTATGTAACTCATGTTTTTTTATTTATTGTTCTCTTTTAACTTTACTTGTAACTTATAAGCATGAAAAACAAATACCTGAAAAACTGAAAGCTCCCTATTTGTTACTTTTTCTTAAAAATCAAACAAGCTGTTCGAAGCAATTGCTTTGACTTTGGGTTTCTACAATAAACTTGTATGCGTACCTAATTGCAAAGAAATTAAATAATTTTTGCAATGTGAAATACAAAATAAATAGGTTGACTGGTCGGACTCTGAACACAGCCTTCTGTATCTTAACCTTACGATGGCAATTGTGGCTGCAACCGGTGGGTTGCCCAATCAAAACCCACCTCTGTCTCAGTAGTGTCCTTGACTAAGACACTTCACCCAAATGCTGATGAGCAGACCGATGGGAGCCCCAGCTGGAAAAAAAGCCAAACAGGCCTTTCAATCAGACATGTAATGTTTCTGACTGTTTCAAAGAAAAATCACAAGTGAAAAATGAAACAGTGCAGCCTTGTTATACATTTTGTTCTGGATTGAATGGATTCTCCTCACCTTGAAGCTGAAGATACATTTTTAAGAAGCATATGTCTATAATTAATAGATTATGATGTTGTTTTGCTCCAATGTGACTATAGTAGGTAAGTCAAAAGACATTTTTGCAGTGCCTTTGATTCGTCGTATGACTGTGCACCTGACTTGATGATTAATCAGACCTTTTGGAGCTGATTTAAGTTGTTATGAATTAATAAAATCCTAGTTTTTAAGGAAGCTTGAGAAGTGAAGGTTATCATCTCTTTACTTCAAATGTAGTTCAATGGTCCAATGAACCTGAAGAAACCTTTATGGAATTGAAAGGTTTGGGAAGTAGTGGCAGCTTTTCAATTTCAGCCTTTGATTGTGCAGATCTTGGTAAAAAAAATTTCATGCATGAAAATAGATTAGTTTAAATTATAGCCTAAAGCTTTAGATAAAACTGATCGTTTCTACAGATCTCAGATTCCGACTGCATGTCCTTGGTGAAATATACAATGCTACAATCTCCAAATTCCATGAACACCCCACATATGACCTTTTGAATGCCTTTGTTCATTATCTGTGATCATAAACATGAAAAAAAAGGAAAAGTCACAGTATCAAAATAGTGCCTTGGTTGGCTGTTCTTCAATCGTAAAAATGTCTCCCTTGTCACCAGAGAAATCATACACACTGGTTGGCAGTAAATAAGGTTCTGCCATGATTTGGGTCAAACATAGTTTAGCTTATTTCACCAACATTCAGGACAGCGGCCAACACGACACTGCAGTGCTGCTCTATGTTTCCAGCACCCCTCTCAATTTCCTCAGTTAGTTTTGTGGTTAGGTCATTTTGAGTTGGATCATAGTGGATTAGGGCCTACCATGCAGTTCAGTTGTCCTGCTCTGCTCAGCAGCAGCAGCAACAGCAACACTGAATGGATTCCAGTTCCCACTGAGATTGTGTGAACTAATTTATCTACAGGTTCCAGTTTTAGAAATGACACAAATAAAACAGATTTTTTTTGCCCTCAGCATAAGTTTAATAAATACTTTTTAATACTTTTGGGAGATATCTGATTGTCAAATCTGGGTCTTGAAAGAACTGCTGATAAAATTGCTTCCAAGCAGTCTGACATTGTTTTAAGGAGGTTTTGTTCTCAATGTTTTCTGCAGGTCTTGGATACCTTTTCACTTATTTGACGATAGAACCATTGCATAGTGATGTCACAAACATGTGCTAACTCTGTGTCCTTTTGATTTCCACCTTTACAACGTCTCAAAGTTTACTTTTAGTTTTAGAGTAATACATTTACATGGAATCTAGCATATTGCTTTTTCTGTTCTTCTACATTTTAATAGCAGTGGGACTTGACTACATTTTTTAACCAATTTAACTGCAAAGTCTGTAGCCATTCATGTAGCTTCTTTGAAAAAATACTTGTTTAGAAATGTGGATGCTGAAATTAATATTGGAGACATCTGTGTTTGCTGCTGTTAGGTTGTAGCTGACGTTTTGCATTGACGTGGTAATTTAGGTTTGAATAACTTTGGTGATGAGTCCATTCCTTTCTGCACAACTTACACACAACAATAGTCTTTTCCAGCGTCCCATCAGATTTATTTTTGAAGCAAAAATTAAAAATTGAAAATTGCATTAAAAAAAATGTATTTGTTAAAATCTAAGTAAATAATTAACGCAACACTCCCAACCTTGCATAATACAGAGACTAAAAAACAAGAACTTGTCTTTTTCTTTTAGCAAACAGTCACAGGCCGTGCGACTTACATGATGCCAAATAAATGCGAACAGCAGGTGTGTCTGCAGTGTCTCACCGACGTTCGTGACGAGACCGTGCCAAGCTTCAAAATGTTCTCCATTACAAATCCTAATCAATATAATTGTGGAGCAAGTGGATTATTTAATGTAATTATAGAGTAAGTCACCCAATTATAATTGCATTCAGGTCCATGATAAATTATGTCTCATTGCTGTAGGTAATTAGTCTGAAAATGTTTCCAGTTATGGCTTCAGAGCCAGAAATAAAAAAGCTTGTGAGTAATGTACATAGCTGCTCACATGAGAAAGAGCTGTTTGTCCTGCTGTTACAGACTGAGCAGGAAAAAGACCTTTCGTGTACTGAGCTGTGTTTAGACCGGGTGCAGTTAAAAATAAAAATTAAAAAAAGGCAGCTCACCCGGAACTGAACCAGGTTTTCAGCTTGAGCCGGATAATCTTAAACCAAAGTGCGTCAGAGTCAGAATCGGCCTGTACTTGTTCCTGCTGTGTGTGTTTAGTGTTCTTGCCTTTGTGTGTAATCAGAAGAGTGTGATTAAGCGCCGCGGAGCCTCTCCGAGATGTGGGTCCCTGCTCTCTTAAAGGCTGAGCTATGCCAGCGCTGCCGTGTGCGTTCCTCTGTAATAAGATCACCCAGAAAAGACGTTTTTAAGAGGTCCAGAGCCAGATAACAACGCTGCTCTCTTTTCACACTTTATGCTCTTTACACAAGACCTTTTTTCTGAGTTAGAGCGAAGCACACGGTAAAAACTGTTGAAGCTGCCGCAGTAAGCTTTGAGCTTTACATGCTTTACACTCTCAAGATGATCCTGTTTAAACAAGACACTAACTTCACGCATAAAGCTAAGAAAGAAATTAGGTTCACTGAACTCCTCTGACTCCTGAATTGGTCTTGTTACGCCCCCAAGGTCTAGGGGTTCACGGACGGTAACATAAAATTGTCCAGAGAGAGAGTAGGGGATAAAATAATGGACGGTTTATCAAGGTCCAACATTTAGTAGGAAAATTAGAGGTTGATTAACAAGAAAAATTTCAAATTTTTAGTTTTTGGTTGCGCTTTTATGATGTTGGTTGAAGGACACAACTTAAAGCTTATTTACATATTTACACTGAATTACAGAATTACTTCTCTTGAATCTCAGCCCTGGAAAAATAAACTGTATTTTGATTGCTTCCGATGCTAACATAGTGAAACATTACCATACATTTTGTTATATTTGTTCAAAAAATATAATTCCATTCAAATAGATTTTTTTTTTGTAGTAAAATAGATTTAGCTTTTCTCTTTCTATGCCTGAGGATTGAGAACTGCTTGCACAATACAAGATGAGCATATTAGGTCACGTAAATGAGTGTGAATCTATCAAGCTTCTTAAAGGAGCATCCCGTTCCTCTGAAAAATTTTAACCTCCCTGAATTAAGAGGGAGTGTAGAGCTGTGGCCCTAGGGATAACTCTAGCAAGTGAGATTAAGCTTTAACTTCATCAAAGTGCTGAGCAATATATGAAACATAAAAGAAATCATCTCCCCATCAGAAATAAAAAGAGGACTCTGCAGAGTGCAGTGAAGGAAGCGGTAAGAGTTGCTGGTGTGTCTCTACCTTTTGTTCAGGAGGATTGTACGCGTTGTCAGACTCTCCTCATTCTCCTTCATGGAGTTTTTGAACTGCTGGGTGCCTCGTCCTCACAAACCGACCCACCTGACTGCTGAACAGCTTCCTGCTTCAAGCAGTTTAAATTCTCTACTTCTGTCAAGACTTCTTATTTTACATAATATTTGACCTTTTTAGTTATCTTTTCTACTAATTTTTCAAATGACTCAATATGTTGTCATGCAACATGATGTTTTGTTGCTTTATATGAGTTTTAAGAAACTTATAAAGTATGTAACATGTAAATAAGTCATCAAATGTAAGAAATTAAGCAGAAGTAGAGCTGAAAGTCAGTGATGATATTTAACGGATAACTATGGAGAACTAATTTCCAAATGCTGATAGTACTGAAAAGAGATTGGCTCTTGCAGAAAATAACTCAAGCTTATTTTAATATGCAGACTTCTGGCTGCAGCTTGATGGTGCAGAAGTTTGAATGAATTAATATGCTGCCAAACTATCAGTGCTCTTAAAAAAATTATGAAAATATTTGACTTGGAAAAGTACTTCTTGCTCTTTTAGATCCAGAATATCTTTCCAACATTAAGGTGCGTTGTGTCCCTAAATCCTTTGTAAGGATCGTTTGTTTCCTCATTCATCCACACATTAACCATGTGTTTCTCATCTAAGTGGCCTTGGATCAGTGTTTGTCCTCCTTCAGACTGAATCTTTACATGAGATGTGCACGAAACATTGAACATTCTGGATCTTGTTTTATGAATCCCAACCCTTCCTGCAAAGGTCTTCTTTGTAAAATGTATAATTATGTATTTCTTTATATTTTTTTATTCATTACAATAATGTGTTTTAAGATCAAAGAGACTGAAGTAATACATAAAGAAACAAAAGAACAAAAAACATGAACATAAACATCTGCTGACATTCTGTTATTGTTCCTGATAGATTTTAAAGTATATAGATAGATTGGGTTAGCCCCTTCTTATCTTCATGATCTTTTGACACCACGCTCTGTGTCCACAACTTTGAGATCAAATAATCAGCTGCTGTTAAATGTCCCTCGAACTTGACGTAAGAGCAAAGGAGATCAGGTTTTCTCTGTTGTTGCTCCTTTTCTCTAGAATTAGTTTCCTTTTCAGACTAAATCTGCCCAAAATTCATTTTAAATCACTTAAAACTTATTTTTATTTGTTTGCATTCAGTTGAGGTCAAATTCTGTAACTTTTTTGTTGTGATGTTATTTTATTTTCATCATTTTGTTCCACAGCAAAGACATTTTTATTTGTCTTTGTACAGAAGCTTGGTGCAGTTTCAACCTGTTTTTAAAAGTGCCATATCAGCACATTGACATTAGAGTCAAAGTTGACTACATGTATAGTAAATAAACTAATAAATTATTTTTCTAAATTATAATTTCTTTAAAATATGACCCCAATGTTATAATATACCTAATTAGATATCCAAAAAGTTTTATCGTTTCTGACTTTGCTTGAGAAGTATATAACACAAAGTAATAGAAATAAAGAGCCTTGTTCTTGTCAACAACTGTAAGCCATCAACGTTTCTGACACTCTTATAAATGAGTGAGGAGTGATGGATGAAAAAAGGGAGAGTTTGAAGAGGGAGTCGGCAAAAAGTGGGGAGCTTTAAAAACAACGTACAGGAGAACGTTTTTTTTTTTGTTGTTTTTTTTCCTCCGTGCTCTTTTTCTGACTCTTTGGTGGTCTGAAGGAAGGTCTAACTGGATGTTGAACCCAGAGCAAAACACAACAGGGGGGAAAATGAGTTAGGGGTTCAAGGAGGGGGTGAGTGGGGGATCCTGGGCTGGGGGTTACACCACCAGAGTCCCACAATTCATCATGCTTTGGCACCGACGAGGGCCGTCTGGACAGATCCGAGGTGGGAGCCGGGAGGGGGGATTGATGGCCAGCGAGACTCTGTGACCTGCTTTTCCCCCCACGAGAGGAGATAGTGTGTGTCTGTATTAACGTCTGCATGAATATGGAAGGAAAACATAAAAAATAAAAAAATGGCGAAACAAATCATTACCCTCCAACTTATTTGTCCCGTTGGAAGTTTTGAAGCTGGATTCAGAGCGTCTTTATGTCAGCAGGCTTCCCCTGCTTGCTCCCAGCCATCAGATCAGACATGACACATGATTTGTTTTTCTTTCTCCTTCTTTCTCTTTCCTTTCTCCTCTGCCCTTACTCTCTTTCCTTTCTCTCAGGACTTCCTGCAAGGCGACAGCACTAAGGCATATCAGAAGATGGGCTGGAAACCGCGGGTTACTTTTGAGGTGCGTCATAATCGTTTGCTTCACACAAATGCAACATTTAATGAAAAACACAATTATAGATATCAAAGAAAAGGTTTAATAAATGTAACGTTTGTGGACAGAAAATAAAACAATATTTCACTACCAAATTCAGAACAGATTTTAGATGGCAGATTTTGTTTGAGAATTCAATAAACATAATCTGTAGATTCAGATTATACTGAATCTACAGATTATGGAGTGCATTCGGTTTACTGAAACAGTTAATAAGAGGCCTAAAAAGGATTAACAAGTAAATTTATTTTGAACCTAGTAGCATAAATGTTTTATAGTTGTAGCTAATCTAATAAAATGGTACCAGTATCTCAGAAAATAAATACTCTGAAACTGAATGTTTTTATTCATCTGGCATCCAAAATGTGCACAATTGTATAAGAAACTATAAATTATAAATACAGTAAAATAATTTTCATCTATTTCATTGCCTCAACTAAACTCCCTTTTATAGGCAAAAAGTATAATATTTAATATGTTTTCCTTTCTCTTCATAAAAACTTGAAAATTTCATCTCACTCTAAAATACGTTTGGTTTTGCTAATTTGAAGAGGCAATTTTGTTCAAAGAACACAGTAAAAACATATCATTATTTTCACCTGATCACAAATTCTGCTCAAGAACAAAAATAATTACGCAAGAATAAATTGGCTCCAGCTAAAATAACACTAGACAGTTTTGGGGTTTTTTTTCCTCTTCTGTCTTATCAACTTTTATAAAAAGTTCAGAGGACTCGGTAAACATTTCTCAGCTCCTGCTCTTTTTAAGCATACCTGCTGCTACATGTTGTTAAACTAAACGATCCTCCTCACTGCTTGTCACAGAGAGTTGGGATCCTCGTTCATTTCAGACCTCGGAATCAAACACGCTCCAGTCAAAAAAATACAAATATTTCTTAAGAGATTTGTTTCCATTTGACTCATTAACTATTTCCTGTGAAAATCTGATGTCTCTGCAGGAGCTGGTGAAAGAGATGCTGGAATCTGACATCAAACTCATGAGGAATAATCCAAATGCCTAAAAGCAGGACAGGATGGAGATGTTTTAGCACTCCGTGGTTCTACGCTGAATCAGACAGATTCAGCATGTTTTTTTACCTCTTCTTCTCTAAATGAATTTAATGTTCTTTTGTTTTCTGATCAAGAGCCAGGTGTTGCCTTTCTGTCTTTCTGGTACTGTGTCAGGTTGATACATTAGATTGTTTTGTTTATTTACATTCAAATACTGATCATGTAGGGTTTTATGTGAAAGGAAAATTTTAAGATTTTATTTATGTGTCTGTTCTCTTTGTGGTGTAGTTAATTTAAAGGTTTGATTTGATCTCTTTTTTAAAAGATGACCAAAAAAATATAAAAAACGAATCAAGTAAGATATTATTTTTGCCTCATATGTTAGAGATTTTTGCTTCAGTGGGTGCCGAGATTTTTGCTTCAGTGGGTGCCATTCTTTTAACATGTTTTTTGTTTGTTTTTGTTTTTTTACTTGCTGATGACAAAGGGCTATGTGGGGGGGGGTAATAAAATATATGGGAAATTATGTGCATTTGTGTTTTTCTGTCATTTTTGTTTACTGAGTGGAAATATAAGAAATGAAACCGTAGTTATTTATTTCTCGTCTTCCGGTTCTGCAAACGCTTCCTTTATGTCATCTCTGCTTCCTCTGATCTTTCATGTTTTCTTTTTTCCCTGCGCTCTTATTAGGAAGAAAGCGCGTCTTTCTCGGTTTGCTGGAGTTCCGCTCTCAGGCGGTTCTCTGTCCTCACCTATAAAGCTCATAGTCCTGATTCTATCAGCTGAGATTGTGTCATATTTGCACGAATTCTGAATTGACGAAATTGTAGACAGATTCCACAAACGTACGCCTGACCTCTTAAAATATATGTTGTCAAATGAGTTGAAGTTATCGCTGATAAATGTGATATTCCTTGCCTCTTTTTGTAACATTAAGGACTAGAATAACCTTTCTACTGACCAATAATAGGGAAGCTATTTGCGGTTTTTAATATATATATATATATATATTTTTTTTTTTTATGAAAGTGGCTCAAGGAACTAAATTTAGAAAATATTTAATTTTCAAAGTTTAAAATGCGCTGCTTTTCACTTTGTTTTTATGCTATTTTGCATTGATTTTTTTATTTTTTTTGTTATCTGAATAAATTTTCCTGCAGGCCAGATTATCTAGTAAAACAATTAATTGAAAATAAATGGCTTTAAAAATCCTAAATTGTTTCGAAGCGAGATGCGGCGAATACTTTCGAAAATCTGCCCCTTTTACTGTATTAAACGCTGTTTCTTTTCTCCACACTGCTGCCTACAGTTCAGCTGGAGGAAGGTTTGGCATTCAGTTGAGCCCTGAAGGCGTCAGAGAGCGGCTCTGAGCAGAAAGGGGACCACCTCACAAACCCCCTCTGTCTGTTTGCGGGACAACACCTTCAACACGTCTCAAGTTCTCCTTGTGATCGTCCAGGACGTCGCTGCGTCTGTGCGAAGCCCGAATAGGAAACAGATGTGGCCCTGGCGTTGCTTTGGGCCCCTGTAACCTCAACACGCACACGCACACAGCTAGTGGCCTCACACAGGTGCACCATGTATCCCTCAACAACAATTAAAGCAAAGTCCTGTGATCAGCTCTACTGTTGGCGCACAAAGAAACGGCAGCTGACTGAGCTTTGGAGCTGGAGGAGGAACAAATGAAAGCGTCCAGACAGCTGAATGAAAGTTTTAGAAGATTAAAGGAATTTAATTTCTTCGGACTTTTCGAAGATGGAAGCATTTAAGGCAAAAAAATCTAAGCGGTAAAACTGCGTGTAAATAGATCTCCCCCCCACCCTTTTCCCGTCCTTCCACCCCCTCCCAAACATCAGCTTTCAGGTACACATGCGCAGACTGAACTATTGTTTACTTCCAGTGCTGTACTGATAGATAAGCTATGCAGCGATTATCTGTCTGAAATAGGCTGTAATTTTATTTTCACTTGCAATACTCTAAAGAGTTAATGGTTTTTTTTTGTTTTTGTTTTTTTATATGGTATGAAATGCACTATTGCACGCGCGTGATATAGTGTTTAATTAATGCACCAAACTCAAATTAATTTACTCCAAATTAAGATAAAACCGAATTAAATCCATTTTAAATCTCCTCTAAATGGCCGAACGCGACACTTGGCTAAAAAAAGCAAAACACTGAGACGTTGAAAAAAACCGTCTGCCCCTTTTACTGTATTAAACGCTGTTTAATCCGACACACATTGAACCTTTCAGAGCCCACTCCTCTGAGGTATTAAGCTGGTCCGATATGAAGCAGATCGAAGTTTGCCCTCAGTGGGACTCCTTCACAGTGTCAAGAAATCCAACAGAATAAACTTTGTTTTTGTGACAATCCTGCAAAATTAAATGCAGAAATGCTGTTACATATTTGCCTCTGCTTCCCAGAGACTCGGGCGGCTGGTTTCAGAACACACCTGAGTCTTCAAGTAGACACGCAATTACGCCTTTAAAATCGACCGCATTTATGTTATTACATGCGGTCGATATGTTTTTAAAGTGAAACATTAGCAGGATTTGGGGTCTAATTTAAAAGCTTTACAAATATTTTCCATTAAAAAAATGTTATTTTATTTTTATCTAAATTTGGACATTAAACGCGCAGAAATTGCATCAATAATTAGGTTC
This sequence comes from Poeciliopsis retropinna, assembly GCA_010277075.1. Classification (NCBI taxonomy): domain Eukaryota; kingdom Metazoa; phylum Chordata; class Actinopteri; order Cyprinodontiformes; family Poeciliidae; genus Poeciliopsis; species Poeciliopsis retropinna. Next base: position 8,936,618 of record VMRM01000003.1, read on the forward strand.
ATAGCTATTAATGTTTGGCCTCTTATTGCAGTTAAAAAAAACAAAAAAAACAAAACAACTAAAGTTTGTGCTGCTTTTAAAATTACAGTCAGCCCAATCAAACAAAAATACTTCCCGGAAAAGTAACTTTTATTTCTACAGCTTTACTTCCTGATAGATCACAACTAAAACCTGCAAGAACTTAAATAAATGTGTTATTTGGTTTCTCTGCAGAGAGCCTTTGTCTAATTGTGGTTTTGCGCGCTGATCCTTAAACTCAGCTCTGAATTCGACGACACGCAATTGAAGCCATTGAAACACACCTATGCACGCCTGACGCCTTGAAGTAAGTGGTCCAAGTTTTTTTCTTTCTTTTTGTTTTCTTTTTTTTTTTTTTTAGTAACACCTCCAACTCAACACGGCTCGTTAATGTCTTAATAAATCCTTCTGGATGTAACAACGCGCGTTTGAAAAGCGGCTTGGCAGCAGAATGGGTCCCTGCTCCTCTGGAGGCTTCAGGGGGTTTTCTGCGCTGCAGGCCTGCAAAGCCGCGTCGACAAACAACACGAGTCCAGAGAAGGTGCTTTAAGATAAGGCAGTGACAGGCTTCTCACCGTTCTTTCCTAAAGTGCATTGTTGACATCCTCTCCACTGACCTCCATCACCCCCCCCGCCCCCCCTGTCTTGTCCTTAGGATGAAAAACGATTCGCCCGGAGTGCCTGGGTTTCCCTTCCTGCCTCAGGAGAGCGGCATCAATCACAAGGACGTTTGTTTGGGAACGAAAAAAAAACACGCTTTTCGGCATCATTAGAGCACTTTTATGCACACAATACGCGTTTTATTGGGGAGTTAGAAGGAGAAAAAAAATGCATGTTACATTTGAGCCCGTTTCCACCCCCTCTCTTTGTGGAAAGTGTCGCGGTGAAGCCAAACAACGCGCTGTTTGCGTTCCAGCTCCGGTGATCCTGACTCATCCTGACTGTGGCCTTAGGGGAGAGATTGTGCGCTGGAAATTACTCTCATTTATTGTTTTACAGCAGAGTCACAACCACACAGGCCTCAAACCGACTGTCAGCTTTCACTGCAGCTTATTCAGCCGAGTAAACACACACACAATTACCTTCTAACACATAACACACACAGGGCTGACTGAAGTTCCAGTCAGCCCTGTCTGTGCCTGCAGGCTGCAGAGTGACTGCAAATACATTAAAAAAAAAAGAAACTATTTAATCTGAAAATTACCATTATTACTGGTATTGGACAGAATATAATGTATGTATTAATAGATTCCATCATGAGTCAACGTCAATAGCGTCTAATATTATTGTGATGTAATTTCGCTGACGAACATTTCTGTCATTATTTTTGTTATTATTAAGAGTAGTTGTATAACTGGCCTAAAGGTGATGACGTTATATTTTTGTAAAAAATATTATTTACACTGTTATTATTTTTGTTAGTATTTTTAGCAATTGTTTGCAACATATGACTATTTTAAACGAAAGTATTTTTGGACAACGTCACCAGTTGCATTAATAATAATTAATGCTGTTGCTGTTATTTTATGCCGGTTGATAATGTGTCCCCTTGTAAGTAATTTTAAAAATGATTAGTAATAATAAGGCTCTGTCTGGATACTGAAATAAAAATAGATACTCCCAATGGGACTTTTTTTTCTGGTGAACTAAAGGTTTTAGAAATCTCGAAATGCATATATTATTAGTAGTATTAGTATTACTATTGCTCTCTCTGTCTCTTTCTTTGAAGCTCTATGTTTTTCGACCCGGGGTGCCGGTGGGGGGTAATTAAGGAAGTGGTAAAAAAAAAAAAAAGGAAAAGGAAAATAAACATCTGACAGCTGCCATATTCCAATCGGCCACCGCTGCCTGCTGCTGTCTGAATGCAGAGCAGACTGGCCTGTAGCTCGTCCCTACGGCCAGATATCTCATCCATCAGAGCGCACTCATCATACGTCAGCAGGGACCTTTAGGGTCTAGACCTGCAGCAAAAAAAAAAAAAAATAGAAAGAGAGAAAAATATCTCCGCTTGAAGACGTCCAAAACAAATGCAGCTGCAACCGTTTTATTTATTTATTTTTTTTTAAATTTTGCATCCAAACGCTCCCATCGTTCTGAAACAGAAGCCAGACAGAAGCCTGATGTGCGCTTTGTGACTCGTATGATTTGTTTTGCTGACAAGGCCTCTGGCTGAGCTCAGACCGCACTGATGCCACACGTGAGTTTGTTTACCTCCGGTGTTTACGCTCACACACTGAAAATCCACGGCCTACAGGTGAGGCCGGTGGAGGGGGGCGGGGGTGGAAGAGGAGAAGGCGGCTGCAGGGTTCACCTCCTGTTGGGGTGAACAGGAGGTGATTGTCGCTGAGGGAAATGTGCAGGCTTGGAGCGAAAAGGTTTTCGGAGAAAATTATCTTTTAATGTAAAAACAGCGACGTAAAGCGTTAGGAATCTTTGTCCCATACTCTTCAAAGTTGATAGAAAACTCACTAATTAGTATTCTCTTAACATGTATTAATACAAAAAATCCCCTCTAACGCTCGCTGCCCATGCTGTAAAAATAACTATGTACATCTTAAATTTATCAAAATAATTATTTTTGCATTTGGCTCTTTATAAACACGTTTTACTGCTTTGTTTAAATTTTTTAGTTGTTGTTTTACTTTGAATGTGTTTTACGGCCTTTTCTACAGCACAGTGCTAATAAATCACTCCAATTAAATTCAAATACTCGGCACTTTATTAAACAAAACAACTTGCAAGGCCTTCAGAATTTTTTAAAAACAAATTACAGAATGAATAAAATAGGCCAGTACAGGCTACAGAGACTTTCCCCGTAAATTTCTATACAACAACAGGGACAGATTTAAAGGCAGCAAGAAAACTGGAAAAGAGTTTGGTCCTCACCATCCAACCACCTGCTTTTCCTCCAAAATAAATTACTATATTAGGCTATAATTTACAGTCTATTCATAAAGGTGGTAGGAGCAATTCTCAAAGTGAGAGGGAAGGAAACTTACGTGCGGTGGTGTTACACAGCTCACGACAAAAGAAAGGAAAATCTCAGAATCTCTCATGTCCACTCGGAGAGTAAAAGTACAGCCAAAAAAAATATAGAGCAAATATATACTCGAGTTATTAATTTAAAGGGGACGTTTTTGGCTTTCAGAACTTGCTGCAGTCATAAACAAACGCTCCTGAGGTGCGGTAGAGTGACTGGCCGGACGGGAAGGCCATCTGACAGCTGTTATTCCCGCTCACCGGAGAGCCGTTCAGCCCGATCCGCTGGGACTCGAACATCTCCCGCACAGCGTGGAAGTTCTGCTGCTGCGCCGGGTAGGCCGGACTCAGGTGGCTCAGGTCTCCGTACCAGGACGCGAGCCGGCCCTGGTGCCCGTGGTGGCCCTCCTGGCCCGCCTGGCCGAGAGGGGACGCGGTGGTCGTAGTGATGCAATAGTCGGGCAGAGCCTCCTCCACCGTGGTGGAAGTTGCCAGGGGCCCCCCGGACGAGCGGTCCCCGGCGTACAGGCTCATGGCCTGCATGTTGCAGTGATAGGTGGCGTTAGAGCTGGAGGAGATGGCGCTCTGGTTGCAGGTGGCGGAACTGTAAGCCGGGGTCTGGTTGGGGGAGTAATTGAGCGACAGTGACGGGGTGATACCTGTCCGAGAGGAGGCGATGAGAGGCGGAGAGAGCTCGGCCTGCGGGGAGCCCCGCAATGAGGTGATGATGTTGTCCACGCTGAAGCCCTGCGCCGGGGCCTGGCCGTGGCTGTGGTGGTGGTGCTCGGCTGCCTCCATGCTCAGAGACCGGGTGGAGGGGACGCTGTGCGGGCTACCAGTTGACATGCTGCTGCTGCTGCTGTCCGGGCTTTCAATTTTAGGCACCGCGCCCAGGGTGGGTGACGCGGCCTGCGGAGGCGATGACGTTCCGTTCTCAGTCTTAATGTCCTGGATGCGCACCGGCTGAGCGCCCTGCACCGGCGGGTCCTGCTCCCGACCTGCGGGCCGCGCAGATGGATCCTTCCCCTGCCTGTCCCGCTCATCCTTCTCCCTCTGCACGTCCTTCTTTTTGAACCTCCTGCGGCGCCGCAGGAAGCTCCCGTTCTCAAACATATTGTAAGAGTCCGGGTCCAGGGTCCAGTAGCTGCCCTTCCCGGGCTTCTTGTCGTCCCGGGGCACTTTGACAAAGCATTCGTTGAGGGACAGGTTGTGCCGGATGCTGTTCTGCCAGCCCTGCTTGTTGTCCCGATAGAAGGGGAACCGCTCCATGATGAACTGATAAATCCCGTTCAGGGTGATCTTCTTCTCCGGGGAGTTCTGGATCGCCATGGTGATGAGGGCGATGTAGCTGTAAGGAGGCTTTACCATGTCCTTCGGCTGGTGCTGCGGAGTGTACGGTCCGTACGCGCGGGCCATGCCGGCCTGGTACTGCTCGTGGGCGGCATGTGAGTACATGCTCATGGGCGCTGGCATCCCGGTGTACCCGCTGCCGGGTCGGTAGTAGTTCTGGTCACTGCTGATGTAGGGAACGACTCCCAGAGAGTTGGGACTGGAGACGGAGTAGCGCGCCTGCATCCTGTCTCTCCAAAACTCTTCCCCGCAGAACGTGTCACAACTTCAGCCTCTAGGCTGCTCTCTTTCGGTTCTCTGTCCTTCCTATTTGTTTTTTTCTTTTTTTTGTATGTAAGTCCTTCAAGCCGCAGCTCGCCACGGTGACGCGGACAGAGCTCACGCTGCAGCACCGAGCATTTGGGAAACTAAGAAAGCTGGAGGAGCATGAGTCTGACACAGCGAGGAACTTTTTCCTTTTTTTTCTTTACGCCTTACATTTTTCCTTCCCTTTTGGCTCCTCCAGCTGCTCCACCCCGAATCCAGTGTGCTCCATCATCCAATGGGGGACGAAATGAACCTGTGGAAAAGAGCACAGCGATAAAAGTTCCTACCCCCACCTTCTTCCTCCTCCTTTTCTTCCTCCTCCTCCTCCTCCTCCTCCTCCCCCTCCTTCTTCTCCCTGCTTCCCTCTTCTGTCAGCTCAGAAATGAAGTTATTAAAATGTTTTGAGGGTGTGCCCAAAGTGCTAAAAATTTAACTTAATTACCTAAATCTGGATTTTTCTTAGAATGAAAACTATAAAGTTACTAATATTTATATATTTTGGAAAAAAAGAAAAAAATTGGAGTTCAAGTACAGACTACTTGTGACTTGACGGCTCTAAACAAATTGCACTTTTATTCTGTCCATCATTCCGATGACAGATCGGTGCGTAAAAGTTAAAGGGGAAAGTTTTTTTTTTTTTTTTGTCATACTCGTCCCTTTAAACGATAGTAGAATAATCTCATTTAATGAAATCTACAATTAGAATTCGTGCGTTATAGATTAGGAATGCAAAATAAGCTCAGACCAATGAGTCCTCTGGCTGAGAAGCTCTCAGCTGCAGTTCAGCCTCTGAATAAACAAAACGCACATGCAAGAGTGAAAAAAGTGAGGATGCCTCCGCCCTCCACACCCACGGTGCCGGTGGGTGGTGTGTGGGAACTAATTATGGGTTAAACGAAGATCATTTGGTCGAGCCGGGTGACAAAAGATTCACAGTGTGATGAGAGAGAGGCGAGGAGCTCCAAATGTCCCGGTACAGACAGACTGACAGCTTTTTCATTGGAAAGCTGTGATCATTTCATGAAGAGGACCTGATCCTCTTCATCATCTGACTCAGGACCTGTAAGATTTACTCCCGAAGAAAGCAGATAAAATAAAAATAAAAAGCAGTCATCTGTCATGTCTATCATAAGAATGTGATTTATAAATACAAGTAATAAATACTAAAATGAAAATATTATTCAACAGCAAAATTTTTATGATTAAAATTACTATTTTGTCTGTTCTTACTGTGTGTATGCTATAGGCCAAGAACTTAAACAGAGATCTTTACGTATCTTTTTAGATTAATGGCTCAGAATCAGCATGACGCCTGTCAGCTGCTCCTTCTTCTTCTTCTTCTTCTTTTTTGCGCATTTTTTAATGGTTGTAAATTAGTGAAAAAACAAAAACAAATATAGTTATTTTTATCTCAAACATGGGCCAATGTGCATTTAAAGTAATCGTGCGCTTGAAGGTGAAAGATGCAGGTCTATTAATTTGTCTTTTACTATTATTAGGGGCCACAAAAATAAGAATTTCGTATCTTTTAAATAGTTTTATCATTCAGATCAGTTAACCGAGTGTGACGGTTTAAATCATTCTGTTGACTAGAGATGATTAGTATTTTTTATTGCCCATCCTTTAAAAATATTCTAATTCTTAAAAAAAGTATTTTCACTAAAAAAAAAAAAAGGGGGGGGGGTGACATGAATGATTAAGTCGCATTTTAGAAAATATAAGTTAACTTGTAATTATCTGAATCTAAACAATGTAAGTGTGAAGAATACATTTTTATAAAGTGCCATTACAGCACATTTATTTATTTCCTAAACTCAAAGCGTCTTAGTTTATTGTTAGCATTTTTTATTTAGAGAAATATGAGTTCTTAATTTAAAGTTAAAAAATAAATGTTGAATATAAAAGATATGAAATTTATATATATATATATATATATATATATATATATATATATATATATATATATAATATATATATATATATATAATTTCATATATGATCTTAAGTAAAAGCATTTAATTTTCACCTGAGTATTTTCGGTTTGTTTGTTCTTGTAATGTCGGTGTCTGTTCTGTGATTTGCATGTGTCTGCAGGGCCGCATGAGGAGCAGCAGCAGCCGGATGAGAAGGTGGGAACAAACGCCATCACCTGTGAGGTCCCCCCCGCACTGTGAGCGCTCCGCAGCGGGTCCAGACAGAGCGGGGACCCCTGCTGACCGCAGCGCTCATCAGCTGCTCCGCGCGCAGCGTGACTCGGTGTGACAGCTCTGCTAAAACAATCTGTTCCTGATATTAGGATCCCTCCCTTAGATGACGGTTCAGAGAAAAAAAAAAGTCTTAATATGTGGTGATACTTTGCTAAAAACGCAAATTACATCGAATCAACATGCTTAGTAAATAAGCTTGTTGGAACATTAAAAATAAGTTATAAAACTGCACTTTAATTGAGACAGCCATAATCACTCATTAGAACGGCACACTCCTGCCTCCTTGTGGTAAGACTATAAAACTACACGATGGATCATTAAAAAAATAATAATAATAATAATTATAATATTATTATTATTAGTAGTAGTAGTAGTGGTAGTGGTAGTAGTAGTAGTATTCCTGTGACTTTTGATATATAATAAGCATTTTATAAATTGGATTACCATTTATATGACAATTAAGCTGCTATAGCTTTTCATCAGTTATAGACACATCCTGAGTGTTTTTCAACTACTACAACTAAGAATATTAAAAACATAAAATAAATACATAAAAATAGAATTACTTAAAGATGCCCCCAGTTGGGAAAAATTCTACTTTCTATCAAGTGTGGTATCGTAACAGATACAGAATCTTTCTTATCTGCTTCAGATTGAGCTTTTTTGCGTTAGGTTTAATGTTCCTTATGTTTCCGAAAGCATGGCTATTTGTGAATTTTAATGAGGGAATTGCTGATTGCATTAAAACTCTGATGCTCTTTCTTAGAGCGTGTGGCTCCTAGAAAATTGCTTATATGACCTTCATCTTACAGGGGCTTCAGCATCACCCGCCATATTTATATTAAGTGCCTAATTAAAGACAGAAGGATTTCCCCCAAGATCCCCCCTTTCCTGGGAGCTGTGTGCCCAGAAAGCGCTTCGAAACTGGTTTTCAAATAAATAGCTGCCAATCATTCATGTGCACATTATTTCTCTGTATGGTGGTCTGGCTCGGACTAGGTTGGGGAAGGTAAAGCTGTTCTCAAGGCCAGTAAATGCCTCTCAGAATGTCATTTTTTCCCCTTTCTACCCCAAACTGGATATCTGAGAGCAGACAGCTGGATGGCAAATGTTGCTTTGGAACAAGGACCAGACGCAAATGTTCCCAGATGGGTCACTTAGTGACCTGTTCGAGGGATCTGTTTGCCTTCTAATGTCTTGGCGTGGTAACACAATTTAATTAGTTTGTTTAACACTCAATAAACACTTGTAATAATTGATAAAATACAAAAATACGAATTTGCATTCATATCACATAAACAGATCTGCCAGGCCTATTTGTTTTAGTATTTTTGTCAAAGTAAAGCGTTTTGATATGAGTAACTGCTAATGTAAAGGTGCCCAAAATGTTATAGGTAAATGCTGCCCTCTAGTGGAATTCACTTGAAAAACATTATCTCGATCTTATTTCCATTTTGATTTTTTTTCCTCTCTTAATCTTCGTCTTTTAGGATAAAGCTAAAAGTGTATTTTAAAGTTTTTGATAAAGACCCCCAAAATCTGTACTGAATTAAAAACATTATTAAAAAGCTATAATATCTACAAAGATGGACTTGTTTTGGCAACAAGGCAGTTCAAAGTGTTTTACAACATTAAAGCATCAAACATTCATCAGTTATGAAACTAGAACAAATTTTATTCAGTTATTTATTTTTCAAAACAGTAATAGGAATAAAGCAAGACAAGTAACGGGAGACAAGCAACGGATAACGAAACCATAAATATTTACAAATGATGCAGCGGGTTTGACCATGTAGAGGCTCATAGTATGTCATGGAATTAAATTAGGACATTCCTATAAAAGTTTAGTTGTTTAGTCAGAAATGTTCACATGTTGATGTCTGATGAAATGTTTTTTATCTCTGTAATAGAAAGTGATTTACCTGAACTGTAACAACAAGATGACCATCAAAGATGTATTTGCTACCTGTCAACAAAAGTTAGGACATCCCACTCTCCAATTGCAAGTATGAACTCTTACCTTTGAAATAGCTGAAATAAACATCACTCATTTAAGTTTCGGGTTGATTTTCGATTCTTGTATTAGTTTTCTTTCACCCTGTTTTATTTCCCTTGCGTTCAGTTCCTTGTTTCCTTGTCCCCTCCCCTGAGTTTCCTGTTCAGGTTCTTCCCTGGCTTCAGCAGGTCTGATTAGACAGACCTGCTATCTAACTAGGCCACTCATCAAAGCGCCTGTAGGTTAAACGCCTGTCAGCTTTTTTAAATTTCCTTGCCAGATTCTTCTGTGCCAATTTTCTTGCAACCCTGGCTGCCTGCTTGTTTCCTCTTTGCTGTTTTCCAGTTTAATTTGCGCTTATTCCTTGTTTTTTATAAGTTTTTCCAAAACAAATATGTATTAAGCAGTCATCTGCTCTGCATTTGGGTTTATTTTCTCACTTACAATTTATGTACACGACCGTCATGCAGTACAATGTAGACAGTTTGATATCGTACACAGAACATTAAGTTTTAGTAGGGTGCACTGCAATATGTTATGGTATTATACTGTACAGTATATTAAAGTAAGGGATGATAATACACTATTGAGTATGTTGCAGTACCTATCACTTATTGTAAGTTCAACATGATTGAATAGCAACATGTAGTGGTTTGCTTTCACCACTGCATGGTGCTAATACCCAACTTTTGGAGCCCATGCCCTGAAGAAGACTCCAGAGAAGTCAGCAGGGATTAGGTTTCTATGACAAACAAACTTTCAAAGCAATCTGAGCTTTCCTCATTTCTCCGTCATGTGGATTATGAGCTTCCTGTCTGGTCAACAGCAGAGAGTTAGAGTGGGCTTTCAGACATCTACCACCCTCACTGTCAGCACTGACTCTCCATAGGCCCGCATGCTGAGCCCCCCTCTCTATTCAATGTACTCACATGACTGAACCTTTACCAACCGCCATTGTAAAATTAGCAAAAAAAGGAAAAAGAAACACCACAATTTCGGGCTCATTTAAGGTTGATCAGTCCGTTTACAGAGAAAAGGTGAACCAATTGAAATAATCTGCTCCTTAATTCATCAAAGAAAAAAGAGTTTATAATTATATTAGTTTATAATTTTATCATTACAAATGTGAAACTTATGCATTTATCAAGCAAGTAGTATATAAATAAATAAACCAAACAATAACAACAACAACAAAAATAACTACATTAACCTGGTTGCATAAAAATACACACCCTTAATACTTTGCTGGACCATCTAGTTATTCAATTCCGGCATTCAGTCTTTAGAGGGAGACTTGTTCTCCAAATACCGCAGATTATGACGTGACCGAGTGTCTAGAGCCCTCTGCTGGTGACTATGCATATTTTCTTTCAAATCTAGCTCTGGATTGCAGCTGGGCCAGACCAAAAGTTTATCCTGTCATCAAATCCTTTTTTGTTATTGTTTTTGAGGTATGCGTGAGATCATTGTGATAATGAAAAATACATTTTGTTGCCATTTTCAGCTTTCTACAAAATACTTAAAAGCTATTAAAAATGTGTCATGGTATTTAGCACTGTTTACATATTTCCATCTTGTCAACAAGTGTTGTTCCACTGACACAAAAAGCAACTTCAAAGAATCATAATGGATCCTCCATTTTTAACTTTGAGTTTGACGTTTTAACAGTAAAAGCTAATGCCATTTTTGTACCAAACATCCCGTTTGGAGTTTTCCATAATAAAGGTTCAAGTTTTGTTTTATCAGACCACATTGTATTTATCCCTAAGTTTATATTGACATCAATGTACTTTTTAAGTAAATAATTTTGTCTACCAGTCTTACTATTTAGCCCAGTCCATTGGTGGTCAATATCAGGTCTCAAATGCGTCTGTCTTATACATTTTGGTTTAACACAACCAAATTACATGAATAGTGCATTTATAGGTATCTGCAAAACATGATAACCTTTGAATCAGATGTGTTGGAGGAGGAAAACATCTGAAACAGGCAGAAAACTAGCTCTTGAAAACAAGTTCGGCAAGCCTAGTCCAAGTAAAAATGGAGAAAACAGGATTTGCTAGCGGACTCCTGGCAGCTTTCATGATCAGTATCCATCTTGTGTTATTAGAAAATTATTCAGTTGAAAACTGAATGAATTATTCAACAGCTGAACTTTAATTGAGGTGCAGGAAATCCAATATGACTGCTTGGCACAAATGAACTTTTAGAATGCTGAAACTGAATCAAGATCATGTACATTTTAACACATCCTCAGATCTCAGGAAAACCTCCTCACACATTAGAACAAATGGCCTCTGATCTCAGATCACTGACGAAAAGCCATCAAGCCATCAACCAGGAACAACTTCCTGGTTGGAAGAAGTTCCACCATGGTTCACGACAGATGGAACCATAGTCAGGTCAGTGTTAAGGGTTGTGGCTAGTTAGTTAGTTAGTTAGTTAGTTAGTTAGTTAGTTAGTTAGTTAGTTAGTTAGTTAGTTAGTTAGTTAGTTAGTTAGTTAGTTAGTTAGTTAGTTAGTTTTACTGTAATAAATTTACTAACCTTTTCCTGTGAATCGTGCACATAATGTATATAGTTGGAAAAACTTTTAAAAGTTTACTTTGAACACAATTGTAGCTCTTATTTTCATAGATGGTGCCTAAATTTGAGGTTTTAAGTTGCAATACTGTGAATAAATATGTCTTTATATATATGCAAACTTAAAAAAAATTTTGATCTTGTCTTGCTGGAAGAAGTTGTCTGGCTTGATTTATATCAGTGAGCCATGTTAAATAGTAAGTCACAAATAAATGGATGAGATATAATGATTTCAATTATTTCCTTTTGCTTTTAGATGTTTACAGTCACTAATATTTGTTTCAATCTACACTAAATGCAACTGGCTTATAACTGTATGAGTTTTACAACTTGATATGTTGTTGGTCGTGGCCACTAGGTGGCAGTGTAGCCTTGTTTATTGAAGGGAATAGTCTTCACAGAAGACCATAATCTACAGAAGTAGTGTGTGTAACCTCTGTGCTGGAGTTACTGGATAAAATCCACAGAAACTTAATATAATAATTATAGTTCAGGTTTCCGTTCTCTTAGACATGTAATTTGCTGAAATTTGATTTTTACCAAGTCAACACAACATTCTAAACAAAAGAGTCCTGAGTTGCACCAGTCTGTGTTTGAAACTTACACAAAATTACTATGAAACTTTATTAGGATTAGGATTTTGCACAGATTTTTACCCTGATAATTCCAGCCATTCCATTCCAAATATGTTTTAGTTTATTCTTTTCAAACATCTTATACCGACTCATTCTTAGTGTTACCACACATCGCTATAGACATGTTTTTCCTGGTTGGAAGAAGTTTAACTTGACAGATAAACAGTGAGATAAGCGCAAAATCATTTTTTCTCACATGTAGCAAGAAGCTGAAGGCGCCAGTGGCTGAATTTAGACCTGCAGCCTGTAAACCATCTGCATACCTGTGTTAGAGATGTGATGCAGCAAACCCAGAGTAAAAGCCACGTCTGCTTTGTGTTTGTGTGACGAAGCAGCTCTGTGTCAGTCTCATCTGTTTACTGCCCACTGGAAATACCACGTCCTTACATTACCAAAGACTCAGATGGCTCATTTGTTTATGTGGCGTCTGGATGTTGACAGCCCTGGATGGTCAGCATGGAGATTGTCAGTTGTGCAAAACAGCCTGGTGGTGGCATTGACAGTCATGTAATGATACCTACATTTGATTTAAAAAACAGTATTTTTAGACTTTAATTTTGAAAGAAATTTGGCCTCTTGAGGTTCATGCATTGCATCAGTTTTTGTGCTTAAAGGGTCAACTTAGCAAAAAGTGAAAAAGTTCTTTACACAAAGAAGTAAGTAAAGCTTATACATGAGCAAACTTTTTTACATTTTTATATTTATTCAGTTTTCTGTTAAAAACTCACTCCTGTACTCTTTTTACTCTGGAAAATATATTTATGAAGTAGAACTTACTTTAGAAATTATTTTACACTTATAAAACAAATCAGTTTTAAACTTAAAAATGTCAGCACTATAAATTAATTTATTCTCAACCTCAAAATACACTGATGTTAGTATTTTGTTTTTTAAATTTCTGCTTCATTTTCTCTTTTTTTACACATTTGTAATGTATGATGTCTGTTTTTGCTGGGTCATTACTATTACTTATGCACCAACTAACAATTAGAAATACTGCAATACTTCAAAAATTAAATAGCTGAAAATGTTTGCAGCTAAAACGTCTTTTATATCCAAGTAGTTGAAATCTCAGTATTATTTTGGTAAAATTATTTTATGTTTGGAGAAGAAAAATAGTATCATATTACTTCAGAATTAAAAAACGTTTTACAAAAAGTAAGAAATTTGCATTAAACACAAAAATAGCTAGTCAAAGAGAGGATTTCAGAGGTAGTGCTCAGATTCAATCGCTCCACGAATCTTAGTGAATCTTTGCAAAAAATGTTAGTATTTTCAGGAAAATCCTGGTACTCAATCGAAAAATGGTATAAAGAAAAGAAAAATGTAGGAAGATTTTAGAAGGACAAATTCTGTCCATAGACCTTAAAATATGAAATATTTTAGCATTACCTTACACCTTACTTTGAAACAACTGATTTGTGATCACAGGAGCAAATATAAAAAAAAAAAAAAAAACTAATAGATTATAATCCTAAAGAAAATACCATTGTCTTGTTTAAAAAAATCCAAATATTTTAAAATATGCATCCCATCAAAAAAAAAGAAAGAAAGAAAAAAGAAAAAAGAAAAGGAGCTGAAGAATGTAGTTGGTACATTTCAAAAATCTTACTCTTTTCAAGGAAAACAAAATGACAACCAGGATGTGCTGAAAACAGAAACAAAAGAAAACACATGTTAAAAACAACAATAATAACAGATCTATAGTTGGGGACTCTGTATTTAGTTTTTCTGCTTCTGAGCTCTCAGACAAACTCATTGAAAACCTCAACCATCTGTTGTGTCTCCTAAATCAGCGCTGAACCTGACTGCTTCCTGCAGCAATCCCGTAAAGGTCATCATTTATTTTATTTTATTTACTTTCTTTTCAGTTCATTTTCATAATCTCCTAGCTATTTGCTTGTTTTATATTTCTTCTTGACTTATCACTTTAGAGGAATTCTTGTTTTTAATATAAATTTGTGTCCCTTTAGTTTTAGGAAAGCATTTTGAATTACTTTGTGTCTGAATGGTCCCATGTAAATAAACCTGTCCTGTGGTCAAAACCAAAGGGCATAATATTTAAATTGCCATAAAGATTATGATTGATTATGAAATAAGTTAAATTTAACTTTATGTGATGGAGAAAAAAAAACTTGGATCGCAATCTGAAACCGCAGGATCTCTCAAGGATATTTTATCTATTTTTTTTATTTATTTTATTAATTTAAGAATATTTGTCCAGGCCAGGTTGAACACAATTGATGTTGATGAGCTCATTCGATCAATTCCGACGAATTTTCCAAGACATTTTATCTTCAGTAGATGTCAGACGTATTTTCACCCTTCGCTTTTGAACCCGGTCGTCGCGGTGTTTAGACGGAAAATAATTTCTTTTCAACGAATCTTTGCCTGGTTTGAACACGACTGACCCACGTGAATTATCCGCCCTGTCTTGAAGAATAACGAGCTTCTGCTGCCAGTATGTGATTATACTTTCTGCTCTGCTGTGGAGGCTCATCTCTGTTGTCACTCCTGTGTTTGCAATGACAGGGGCATAAATCCTAAAATATATATCAGCTTTATTGATACCTTTTACAAAGTCAAAAAAAAAAAAAAAAGTTGACAATGATTATACAATAAGTGCAAGATTTGTTGCAGTTCATGGAAGTCTAAAGCGTTGTGTGTGTACTTATACAAATAATGTAAAAACAACAACAAAAAACAGTTACATGGGTTATAAGTAGTTTGCGCGTGTTACAAGGGCAAACGCATTAACAGTCGGTGTTTCTGAGGCTTCTTTGGAGGAAGAAAGCTCGTCAGGGTTCATTAAGGCGAAGTGGTTTTTTTACTAAAGAGACCTCTGGGGTTTCTTCATTCGTTTCCTTCAATGCATTTTCTCCTGAAGTCCAACAGAAATAGATATATTTAAGTTGCACTCAAAAGACAAACATGTGAAAGTGGACCCGGGTGCGTCCACGAATCCTTCAAAAATCGACATGTCCGCTCGCTTTGCTTCTGTTTCTTCAGATGTGACGGAGCTGCAGTTTCACTGTGACCGTCGGCGCCCCTCCCTCCCTCCCTCTGCGGGGAGTCCGAGCTCACATCACGCACGGTTTGATGTCCTGACACACGCTCTGCGGGTGGTGGTGGTGGTGGTGATAGTAGGATCCGCTGGCCGAGGGGTGGAAGGACGAGATGCCGTTAAAGTTCAACACAAAGTCCTTCCTGTCGCACACAGAGGAGTGGCTCTGGTAGCGCGGAATGCCCACTGTGGAGAGAGACACGGGGTGAAGAGTTTTAAATATGCCGTCCTCATCAAATAACATTTTAGAAGTTATTGTTTTTGTTTGATTGATTGTTTCCCTAACGCGCAGAAAATGTTTCTAAAATTCTAAATGAATACAAAATCGATAAACAAAAAACACCTGATCCAGAAAAATAATAATAATAATAATAATAATAATAATAATAATAATAATAATAATAATAATAATAATAATAATAATAATAATAATTCAACTAAAAAATTTTATTTTATGAAGTTACAGAGAGATCGGACTTTTTTTTTTTAAAACAAATCTGTTTTAACAGCGCAGTAATACCTTTGTTTATCTGGTTTTATTGAGGTCTCCTACCATGCAAGAATATTTGTATTTTTATGACTTAACTAACATTTTTGAATCAGTAAGGTAATATTTGCGTAGCTGCAACAATTTCTTTTTTTGAAAACCAGATATTACCTGATATTGTAAGAAGAATGACTGAAAAAAAGTGTATCATAAGTACGGGTAGGACGTCATACATGCATTATGATTATGAAGCAGGAAACACTGTGCCAAAATGACTGTTGTTATTATTACTACTCAGATTGTATCTTTCAAATTAGGCTTAAGGACTTTTTTTTATAAGTAATGCTGAATAGAAAGTAGACATACCTTATAAACTCACCAGATATTGTCTTAAATTCAATTTAAAGTTAGAAAAATGTATATATATGTTTTTATATATATTTTTTTTTCATTAAAGGTTCGAAATTAAATTGAGTTTTTTTTTCTTTCCCCCCACCCCTCTTAAAAAAACAACAACTATATTTTCGAAGGCAGCTCATTAACACAACTATGTTTATTTTAATTTTTTATTTTTTGATTCAGATATGATTGAGGTAATATATGTTTGTGTCCAGTTCCCACAACGTTCCCAAAACACAATTCCTTTTTTAAACCTAATTGGCTGAAAGTGAATTTGGAATTTGAACGTGAGCTTCCAGAAACAGAAAAAATAATAATAAATGCGGAGACTTCGTCGGGGGTCATAAGGACTCCAGATGTGAGCGTTTTTCAGGGGGAGACAGCAGGCTTTCTCCTGCGGGCCACAGCTCGCTGCTCTGCGCCCTTCTCCACACACAACACAGCAGCCTGTGTGACTGACAGCACCGTTAACCCTGCAGCTCGCATCCTCCACTCAGTCTCTGCGCAAAGTGGAATAACGCGGATGCACTGCAGTTTATATCCACCGGCGGTGTGGTCCGACCTGCACAGGCTTTGTTTGGTTAACCTCTGGGACCCTTTCTGGTCTCCGGCGCGGTTGGCTAGCCCCCGTGAAAGCCCCAGACTTCAGTAAAGTTTTACTCAGAGACGCAAAAGTGCTTTATGCATTTTAATAATTACAAACAAATGGACGGCTGTCCAGTAATCATGCAAAATGTACATGATGCAAACGCTGATACTGAATGTTATTTTTTCTAAATAAAAAAAAACCTAATTATTATTCAAAACGTCTGTTCTTCTATTTTATTATAAGACCTCTGCATGTTCATGGACATTTTTGGGGGGTGTAATTTAATCAACTTTTAACCACCCAATAAAAACTTCAAGGCTAATATTATGTTGTTTCGAACTCAAAATCAAAATCAGATCCTAAAACCAATTAAAATTAAAACTAATATGGGAAAACTAAATTTAAATTTCTCTGAATTACAAATATATTATCTTAAATAGACAAAATCCTCCCCCCCTTTTATTTATTTATTTATTTATTTTTTAAAGAGAAACATATTTTATAATAGACACCTAGATGTGTATTATAAATGTGGATTATTGTGGTTCGTTATATTTGAATAGTCATCTTTTTTTGGAGTGTAATGGACATCTTTACAGTTTCTCCAGCAAATAATATTTAAATGAGAAGTTTAAAAGAAAGATATTCAATTTGTTTTCTACCCTGACTGCCTCATATCAGCCTGGTTTAGTGCTCATCAGTTTGAGTCATGAGCTGGTGTTGGTACCTGATATGTCAGCTGAGTGGCTGTCCCTGCCGTTCTGGTGCAGGTAACTCTGCTCCAGAGAGTATGGCGACATGCCGGAGTGTAAACCGGACGACGCCGGGCTGCTGGAGGCCAGGGACTGTTGTTTGATGTAGGGGGAGCCGCCGGAGGAAGCCCAATGCGCGGACGTTGAGGCGTACGGGGAATGGCCGTCCAGCGCACTGGCCATAGCCGGAGAGGACGGGACTGGGCTGCTGCTGCTGTCCGGCCCATACTCCCCGCTCGGAGGGACGGGGCAGCTCGCCATGTACGTTGATCCGGGGCTTGGGGACATGTGGGGGACATGGTGGCCCCCACTCAGGCCGTCGTATCCTCCAGCCATCGAATTGCTCATCATGTCCAGGTTGTAGCTGTTGCTGTGACAGGCAAGGGTGGCGGATGGAGCCTGGAAGTCGAAGCTCTGCGGGAGAATCGAGGTGCCGAAGCCGATGCCGTTCATCATCCTGTACATGGGCTTCAAGGCTTGGCATTTCCTCCTGAAGCCTCTTGGTCTGCGCCGAAACGAACCCTCTTCGAACATGAACTCGCTGCCCGGATCGATGGTCCAGTAGTGGCCTTTCCCGGGCCGGCCTAGTCCTTTGGGCAGCTTGATGAAGCACTCGTTCAGTGACAAATTATGTCGGACTGAGTTCTTCCAGCCTTGATATGAACCTCTGAAAAACGGGAAGCGAGCCTGCAGGAACTGGTAGATCTCGCTGAGGGTCAGACGTTTGGTAGGCGAGCTTTGAATTGCCATGACGATAAGAGCAATGTAGGAGTATGGAGGCTTCTCTGGCCGCCTCAGACCCGAACTGCTCTTCTTTCCCTTGGCGCCCGCAGAAGCGCTTTCCGTGGCGGCCTGTGGGCTCAGCATAGCGGGGTGCAAGACGCCGGACGCCGGGCTGGATCTCAGAGGAGGCGGAGGGTCCAGCTGCTGCTGAGTGGTCTCGGTTGTCATGTCAGCACTGACGTACAGCTGGCGTAGATAAAAGAGAGAGGGAGGGAGAAAGAGACTCAGGAGCAAAAAATATGCAAAGCTCCAGCGGCCAGTAAGCGCTGCACCACCAGTGGTCCCCAAAATCTGAGCGCAAAATGGAGAGAAATCTGTCTCCAGTTACGCACGACTCTCCCGTTACGCACGGTGCTCCTTTGACGCATGCAGAACGCACGGCGGCTACGTACTGACAGAGAGAGGAAGAGGAAGGGAGAGTGGGGGGAGCTCGGTATCCACTGGAGACTGAGTGTCCAGGGCTCCGCTGGGTGTCACACCGGCGCTAAGTGGCGCTGTGTGACGCGCCGGGTGGCCATCGACCTCCTTAAGGAGGAAGCGCAAAAAACCCTGGGTCTTATTGCACGCAAGAGTCGAGACAAACAAATACCGACCACCTATCATTTCATAAATCTTTCTTCCCTCTGCGGGAGCCCCCCACCCTTTCTCCTCAGCTTCACTCTCAGTGACGAAAACAGCCTCTCCAAATCCCCTCCCACACCCAAACCAGAACTGGCCAGAGTCCACTCACCGTTTTGAGCTGCGTTTGCGCCCCACATTCTCTCCTCTGCTTGTCTTCTTTCTTCCCTCCCACCTCTTCTCCTCGAGTCTGGACTACACGCAAATAAGCGATCTATCAAACCTCCCCCAGACATCCCAATCAACAGCGCCACACGCCTTCCGCACAAGGTAAAAAAAAAAAAAAGACCCCCCCCCTCCTTTTTAAATGACGCAATTTGAGCCACAAAAATTACTCCCACCACAATATCTCTGCAAATCCGCCAATGTGCCCAGAATTTACAGCTCTTCATGCAATCCGTCCCCATTTATGAAGAATGCCTAGCTCTGTGGTATTTGTATTATTTTGCTCATAATTTCCTCCCAAAATGGCCCAGAGGATAACAAAAACAAACTGTGCCGGTGCCGGACTAGCAGAGGGGCGAGGAGTGTGAGAGATGGAGGTGGTGGTCTTTACCGTGCGTGTAAGCAAGGGGTCGGGGTGGGGGGTTTGCTCTGAGTAAATGACTTTGACATGAGTGGAAGCAGGCTTTTTCCATCAAGCCCGGCCCTGGATACCACACACAGCGCGCCAGTGTCAGCTTACCGCCCCAGGGCCGGAGCTGGTCCCAGGGGCCCCGCGTTCATTAGAGAGAGAAAAGCGAAATTAGGCGAGCGGGCGTCGACAGTTTCCGCCCCTATGGAGACATCATACACAGATTTGTCCAACATGATGGAGTTCTCTATCCCATAAAGGTAATATCAACATCCGCTCTTCAACGAAGCGGTGATGAGCACAGAAACATCAGAAACTTCAATAGCTGTGCATCATTTTCATAAAATAGACAAAGTGGTATTTATTATTATTATCAAAGCAGAATCGACCAGAACTCTACATATAAACTATACGTAATTTCAGATTAATTTCTTGCCCTCACATGTTCGTTTACGTACCCTTTTAAAATTTTAGATGGCTCCAAACACAGCCGCTGCATCACCCTTTGCACTTTACAAAACAAAAGGCTGTGCGTGTGGATAAAAATCTGTTTCTCACAATGACACACACGCACATGCACACGCACTAGTAACGGCTCCAGAAATTTCCTGTGACATCAAAAAAACTTATGACCCCCGCTGAGATCAGGATGCCTCGGTTTGCAGAGGCAATCTTTGTTCTGGGGGTCCGCTTTGAAGACGCTGATCCGGCCGCTTTTTACGGACCGCAGCTTCAGCTCGGCTCTAATTTGGTCTGTCGGAAATATCCCAGCGATCAGCGGCCACAGCTCTGCAGAGGCTTTTGGTGATGGAGCGTTCTGGTCATAAAATATAGAAACGTGGCCGGAGACCCAAATGAACACAATAGCAACAGAAGGAAAGCTTCTATTTGTTTTTTAAAATTTGTTTATATATATATATATATATATATATATATATATATATATATATATATATTTTACAATTTCCCTTAATATCTCCTTAAGTTTACACAAAATATAATAAAAAACAAAATACAGCATGCACTGCCTTGTGGGCCGTAGTGTAATATTTGTTTGGCTACAGTGCTTTTGTCCTGCCTCTCTGCTTGTGCTTCCTGCGGCGGTGCCGGGAGCTTTGGAGCTGCCTCTGCGGGACTGTGGGGGGTCAGCCACGGTTCACGCTGGCCGGAGTGACAGACTGTTTGGACTTCCTAACATTGTGCCGGCCTTATAGTTCAGTTTCAAGCCTTCTGTGCCTCTCATTTGCAGCCCGATTAGGCCTCGTGTTTAGTCCACTCGGAGGCGTAGCAGCTATGCAAAATTTGAAGCATGCGCATTAACTGTGCGGTAAAAAATTACAATCATGTGAGATGCTGTGAACGTCTGAAGTCATGTGACCGCACCTTAGACAGGTGTGTTGTTCCGGAGTTTCACCTCCAGGTTGCAGCATTGTCCCTGCAAACAGAGAAGAGTCTCACCTGTCACCTGGCGCACTTCCCCTCCTGCTGCTCTCATCTGTTCAGTTCGCAGCTCCTTCAAAGCTTTCATGTTGTGTTGGATAAAATCAGCAGTTGGTATCTTAACATCTATTGCCTCACAATAGTTGACCAAAGTTAATATTTAAAGCGCCCATGTGAATATCAAAGATATTGTGTAATTTATCACATTAACGTTTGATGTCCTCATTTATGATTTACAGTAAATGAAACAACCAAAAACCGAATAATTCAGCCCAGTTAGTGTTAAAACATTTAAATGCTTCAAAAATCCGTTTTTGATTCATTTAGTATTTTAGAACCTTTAGCAGAGGTAAAATAACCTCTGCTAAAGGTTATTTAACCTTTAGCAGAGCACATTGATTTTTATTCTTTCTTGGTGCTAAAATTCCAATGCTTTAATTTCTTTTAAAATTGTTTCTTAAATAATTAAATGAAAGGTCCTCAGGGCGTAATTTTAATTTGATATCGCTCCGTTTTGGTTCAAATCACATTATACCGACAACGTAACAGAGTCGCCAATGTTGTTCGGAAAAAAAAAAGATTGCAAACATTGAATGGTTTCAACATAATTTGGCCAGTTTTGATTTTGTATGTAAGTGAATATGAATTGGCATAATTTGTTTTTCAGATGACGGCATGGGGACAATCAGGAGGAATCGATGCGTAATTTAGTAATTGTTCATTCCCAAACGCTGAGCGAAGAGTTTATTATTATTATTATTATTATTATTATTATTATTATTATTATAAGTTCTGAGTTATTTCTAAGAAGCACATTGCTTGGATGTTGTTTGTTTTGCTTTCTATATTTCTCTGTTGGCTCCGGAGTCGGGAGTCCGTTTCAGGACCGTGGAGAGCAATTGAAGACCCTCCGGACAGAAACTCTTAACAAGCTGCGGGGACGTGGACGTAGATTTTCTACATTTCTGAGCAGAATCAAATAAACATGACATTTTCCCCCGTTTGAAAAAAACAAAAAAACAAATCCACTTATACTGAGTAAGACACATTCCACAGTGCCTTCAGCATTTTTATGGGGGTAAATTAACTATAATTTGATCACATTATAATTAACTCTTAAATGATGTTCTATCATAACAAAATAATAGCAACAGCAGTAATAATTTAATTAAAAGATCCTCATGCAGTCCTCATGTTTAAGCTACTTCTTTTAAGGTTGTAGACTTCTTGTCTCAGACAGATAATTTGTTGTGGCCCTGAAAGCCAAAAATGTTTGTTTCAAATGCGTTGTGCAGCATAACAAACATCTAGTTTTGTGTGTGTGTGTCTGTGTGATAATCAGCGCAGAGATATTTTTGATGCATCATGGCCTCAATGTGCGGTGTGCAGACTTTATATAACAGAGCAATGTAATATTTAAACCGTTTCTATGTAATATTCACTCTTTGATTCAATATTTAATGTCCTGTTTATATGTGTTTTTCTCACAGTTTTCCCCTTTCTCTTAGAAAACACTAAATTGTGCAAAAAAAAAAAGTAAAAGTACTCAATGATATAAGGCTGGATTTCCAGCATCATTAAAGCTCCACATGATGTGATTCTGCAGCAGGTGTTTTCCTCCCTATCTCATCTGCACCTGTTTCTATTTCAATATTCCCCAACGCAATTCCCTTTGAAGTTTTATTAATGAAAAGTCACCAAACAGCATGATCCCATTTTTGTCACGTTTTTATTCACAAAAATATCAAGCATGCATCTATCTATCAATCAAATATTCAACCATCCAATCAGTCTTAGGAAAACCATTTCATGTTTCCATGCCTTTTCTTGTGGAGCCGCATAAATGCAATGCAGCTTCGTCAATATTTAATATATTATACATATTATACATTACAGCAGTTCATACAAAACAAAACAAAAAAAAATAAATAAAGTGACAGATTTATATTATAAGAAACAAAAGAAATGACCAAGGAACCGTGGATACACAAAGACAAACACAACTAGCGCGCGCGCACGGACGCACGCACTCACACACACATCCACACACGCAGAAAGGAACAATCTGATGACACTATTTTTAGGTTGTCACCACACAGTTAGATCTGTTTTGACAACACAAGCGTTTGCTTTCGACACTACAGTAGTTTGGTCACTATGAGTCCCGCACAGTTAAATAAGTGAAGCGCTGGATGTAGAGAACATCCATCGAGGTGCAGTTTGTTTTTTGTATTTTTTTTTTTTTATGACAGCAGGGAGTCTATGTGGAAGCCTCGGGCTCTGCTGGGCACTTTGAACGCTGCTTCAGGTGCGACCCTGCCCACCGCCGTCGCATGCAGGTAGGGATCCCTGCAGGGCTCTGTGCTGCTGTACGCCGCCTCAGACAGATATGGATGATGTACCGGATAGTTCAGAGCGTATGGCAACGTGTGGGCCCTTGAGGGCCAGTACATCTGTGAGGTGGGCTTCTGTGTGTCAGGGTGGCGCTCCTCTCTCCTTTTGAACGGCGTGCTGAGGATGCTGTCAATGGTGAAGGAGCTGGTGAACTTGGCCCCCACTCTCTCCTCTGCGGCCGGGAGCCGAGTGTCTTCACTCAGCATGTCCGGGCTCTCCTGCTCCTTGGGGCCCCTCTTGGCGATGCGCTTCCTTCTGCGCCGGAAGACCCCATCAGCAAAGGTGTACTCGCTGTGCGGGTTCAGCATCCAGTAGTTGTCTTTCCCCCAAGGCCTGGACGGGTCCCGGAGCACTTTAAGGAAGCAGTCGTTGAGTGACAAGTTGTGACGCACGGAGTTCCTCCAGCCGGTGTAACTGCCTCGGAAAAACGGGAACTTCTTCATCAGGTAGTCGTTGATCTCTGCCAACGTCAGACGGCCGCTGCTGGACTCCCGGATGGCCATTGCGATGAGGGCAATATAGGAGTAGGGAGGCTTTGGTCTGCGGGTGTACGGCTTCCCTTTGCCGCTCTCGCTGCCTTGAGTGACAGGTGCCGGGCTGTTGGCCACGCAGTCTCCGTCTGAGCCGAGCTCATCCCCGGACAGAGGAGAGGGAATCCCCCCGTCTGGCTCCATGCAGAGCTCCAGTGGCTTCTGGGCAAAGTGGTGCGCGGAGAAAACTTCAAGTTTCATTTCCCTGAATCAAAAAAGAAGAAAAATAAGAGTTTGTGCTTCAGCTAATCAGCAAAGCAGGTGGATCTGCAAGCACCCTGAACCTCGGTGTGGAGCTGCAGAACACAGATATGTCTCCCGAGACACGCTAGTCTTGCTTTAATATAATGCCTCCGCAAGGGACAGCCCACGGGCGGAGTTTGCGCGTCAAAACCATTGAAGCGGCTGAGTTATGTATGTAGATGTATGTGCGCAATTGGAGGCTGGCATGCAACATGAGGGAGGGGGAGAAACATAAAAAAGGGTGGATAAAAGAGGTGAGACAAGGAATGTTAAACCATTACAGTTAAAAACATATCTATCTATCTATCTGTTTTGAAGAGCCCTGACTAATCTGCAGAAAACCACCAGACAGACAGATTTTTAGTAGACAAACATACAAGCATGTCTTTCTTGTCATTCTTCACTGGAACGAGGAAGAAAGGCAAGCACAGAACAAACATTAAAGGAAAATATTTGGATAAGATCCACCTAACACACAATGACTATGTAAATTCACAAGTTAGCTAATAAGGTGTAGAGAATGAGGAAAACAAATGCTTTAGAAGATTGCCTGAAAGGTCAGTATAAGTTCAAAGGAGAGGACCAATAAGACTTACCTCCAAAGCAGCATCTTCTTAAAATGACAGTCAGCAGTTTATTCTGAACTGCATCGATGAATGAGGGCAGAAATAAACCTCTTAGTTTGATTAGTCTCTCTTATTGCTGTGGAGGAACTTGGTCCTTCTCTACCTTATATTGAGAGTAAAGCTTTTTTTATAGCACCTTTCAAAAATCACAAAGTGTTTTTTAAACAGAATGAAAGAACACAAGTCCCATTAAACATAAGCAGATTTTAAAACAAAGAATTTTAGATGGTTGTTAAAGGAAGACACTGAGTCCACTCAGTGGCTTTCGTACGCCTTTCATGGTACAATTAGTTTCAGACAGGTGACTTTACACACAGAAAACTTTATGAAACAGAATAATTATGGCTGCAGGGAAGCTGCGTAATGAAGCTGCAAAACAAGCCCACACCATTACTCTTCCACCACCAGGATCGAGAATTGGAATGAGTCATTTGTCCTGATATACTGTATTAAATTACAATGCAAAGATAGCACTTTGCATTGCGGCTCAACATTTCTACATCTCAACTGTTCTGGGAACATTGCTCCAGAAGTCTTGTGGTCCATTTAGGTGCATTTTTGCAAACTAAAGTTGAGCCGTCATGTTTTTTTTCTTTTCAAGAAGAGACTTCTATCCTTCCAAACAGGCCATTCATTCATTTTTTTTCTAACAATCCTGTCATGACTTTTAGCATTTAAGATGCTAAGGCTGGTACAATCTGAGATAGAGGTTATGGGTCTTTGCGATTTCTTTGAGCGGTATGTAGTTTGTACTTGGGGGGTGAATGCGTTGGGATGTCTGTCCTGGGAACACCTAGCTGCATTAAATGTTTTTTTAACGTGAATAATCTTTTGTGCTGCAAAATAAAGAATTTCAAGGTGAGAAATTACAAGTCGCAAGGCAATTGGTTATTTCTTTCCATCTTGCCATTGTATTGTAGGGAAGCATTACTAATTAATCAAGTACATTTGATCAGCAGTCATGTTCCCTCCTAAATTTACGTTTTCTGTTTCACGCACAACTTCTCCATTTTGATTATTATATATTACTCTAGAATGAGTTCGTGGAATCTGTTGCACAGTTTTGTAAGTTCTATTTCAATATTTCAATAAATTCATAAGGTATCAAAGACCACATTATTTTTTTAATCAAATCTCAGACGTAAAGCTTAAGAAGTGAAAGCAGATGTTCTTTCTTTCTCTTATTGACTATAAGTACGATTGGTTAAACAACATTTTAAAACACTTTTCTTAAAAAAAAACATCACATCATATTTTGTAGTAGTTTAAGTGTACTCTAAATGTACAATGATTTGATCTGAACTGGAAAGAAGTTGTTGCACTTTTGGTGAAGATAAATTACTTTATTACTTTATGGGCAATATTTTGGATATGGATTCTCTTATCAGTCACACCTTGTTTCATTACAGTAATTTGAGGTTTAGACTTTCATCAAGTTTTCCTTTTGATAAGACTCGGCATTATTTAATTGAGTCCACAAAAACTCTGTGATGTAATCCATATTAACCAGTGAGGTTAACTCATTCCTATCGCTGTAGCACAGAGAATCTAAAAAAACTCCGGTGAAAAACAGAACTGAAGTGTTCACAAGGGCAGGTCTGCAGAGAGGTGGTGGGCCAAACATGAGCTAGGGCCTTTCTGTTTGGACTTTGCATATTTGTCTCCAGCATACTTTTCTTCGGGTACTCTGGATTGAACATTTCTATCATCCTGCCCCCTAGTGATACCAACACCTAATGTCTTTAACGTCACCAATGTCAGTATTTCTTAATCCCAGTCCTCAGGGACTACTGCAATGCACATGTTTTAGGTGTTTTTCCTTCAGTCATGTACTTGAGTTTAATAACTGGGTGATTAACAATGTTTTGCAGCACTCGAGATCAAGCAATTACTTGAAACAGGAGTTCTGGAACAAAGACACATCTGATATATAAAGTACACTGCTCTGTATGGATGAGAGCATCAGAGCAAATCTGATGAATAAAATACATTTCCATGTTCCTTCGAGCTGTCAAAAGCCATTAAATCATTCAAAAACAACTACCAAAATTAAGAATAAACATTTGAAAAATGTATTGTGTTCCCTCGAAGCATGCAAATTTTACCCTTTCTGCATGTTCATGAAAGGACATTGTGTAGCCATATTTTACTTTCGTCCACTTAAATTTACAAGGGACCATAGCTGGAGACAATATTACGTAACTTCACAATGCTGACGCCTGTAAACCAAACCTTAGTGGCACAAAATGACTTTCAAACTCCCCTTTCATCACCTCAGCCAGATGACGAAGCAGACAAAGGAGGGCTAACATGAGTTATGAGCGTAAGAGTAGTTAAACTGTCGTCTCGGCCACTCCTTCTCCCTCAGGTTTTTTTATAGGGGGCCCTGAACACTAACATAAACTTTAACTTTGTCCATTCCTTTACTGCCCTGCATTTCCACCTACATACTGCAAATGAAAAAAAACCCAAAAGAAAACAAAAACAACACAAAAACCTTGAATATTTGCTTGAGTAAACGCCAAATAAGTCATGGTCACTGTAAAACATCTGAAGCCTTAATAAGGGCAGACAGGTTAAGCGTTTTGTTTAAATGTAGCACTCTAGCGCTAATGAAAGACCTGATTACAGACAGTCCTCTGGACTGTTTGATAATGGGTGTGAAAGCGAGCAGATTTTCAGAAGGGAGTGTAAGTTAAGAATGCAAACTTGAAGTCCCTGTCTTTTTTCAGTTCAGTTAAAAGAGCCTGAAGGGGCCTTTGTTTCTATGCATTCAATGTTCTTAGGTCACTTTGTAGCTGTTTAGCTCAAATATGATGCAATACAATTGCTGTTTTTTTACTTTATGGTTGCCTTTTAAATTGTTTTACATAAAAGACCCAAACAGGGCAGCGCAGTAGAGAACATATTAGAGGTGGCAAAATAAATACTGAATTAGAGTACCATACCCTGGTTTGATACTGTGATGCTTTTAAGAGTCAGATTGTTAAACTGTTTTGTGTTTTTTCATTGATTTGGCTGAAGAAAACAGTAATAAATCCACAGATTCACAGATTGTTGACAACAGTTTGTAGCAGTCCAATTTAAAGTTGTCTCTTTACTAAATTCTTTATGAGTATACACAGCAGTAATTCATTTCTTAATTTAGAGCCCTTTCTGTTTTTGATTCAGTTTTTTTTTATATTAAAATGGTTAACTTTTTGGAAGGGATAAAAAAAGTCAAAAAAAAAAAAACCTTGCATGTTTTGAGTGTCCTTATCACAACTTGTTTTGCAGAATGATGAATGGAAAAGAAATCAAAGGCAGTCAGATATCAAAGTTAAATCTCTGCTTTGTTTTCTTTTTTTTCCTTGGAGCAGCTGGGAGTTAAAAAACAAATGTTGTAGCAGAATCTCATGATGGCGACTGCTGCGAGGCTAAATCCAGAGCTGAGGAAACCATCATTATCGCCATGCTGTGGAGATGCAGAGAAAGATGCCACAGTGATGGTGGGTGTTGCTGCGTTGTTTCTGGTTTTTTACATTTCTATGCAAAATTGCAGTGAAGCTGGATTTAATTCTACTTTCTCTGCCAGAATGACTGCGCACTCACACATATATGCTGGAAAGAGAGCACCTGCTCTCAGTTTGAAATTAGAGGTGGAAAAACGGCTTCCCAGCAGGTATCAGTGCACTGTCACATTATCATTCCTACTTGGATTTTTTTGGGTTAGGATAGATTTAAATCCTTCACATTTTCTTAAGAAGCAAAAATTGAGTTTCAACTTTAGTTTTTGTTCATATGAAGTACTCCATGAATTTACATAGCTGTAAATTCATTGAGCGCCTGAACTATATTAAATACCCCAACCAGCAGATGATTACAAATGATTATCAAAGACAAGATTTAGCTAACCAAGTTTGAATTTATTGTAAATTATCTTTACATTCAAACTCAAATTTATGTTAAACCGTTCTTGCCGTTCAGCTGCTGCAACAACAGCAAAATTGGCATGAACCTCAGTGTTTGCTGGGTTTTTTTTCTCAAAATGATCCCAAACACAACAAAGTAAGTTTAGGGATAGAATCTATTAATGAAGGTGCATGTGTTTATGTGTTGAGAGATAGTCCATGATCAATGTAAATTTGTAAATAGGATTTTTTTTTTCCATTTTAGCAAGTGATGGTGTTTACTGCGAACGGAGTTAAAATTAGCCAAAGGTATTAAAAGTCCAAAATTATCACAGCACTCATTTTCATGAGAACTGCATGTAAACTTTTTACCAGCACTTTGAATTGAAACTTAAAAAGACATAATTCTTACGCAACCTGTTAATATCTGTCTCCTACAATTGGACCTCTGTTAGTTTAGTTCACCTTTAGATGTTTCTGTTTGAGCAGCTGGAGAAATCTCTTTTAAGTGTTGTCATGTGTGGAATTCCAGTTATGTAAATTCATTGGGTGAATCCTCTGCTCCAAAAATAGCCCCACCTCTCTGCAGCGGTCTGCACTCACACGCTAACCCTTGTCTGCATGTCTCTGGATGACTTCTTACCTGTATCTCATCTTTGTTTTCTTTCTTCTCTGTGAGTGAAGGGTGTCCAGCCCCCATGTCTTTGTATAAACAAAGCGTGGGTTGTATGCGTGCGTGTGTGTGTGAGCAGGGCCAAAAGAGGCTCTGCGTAGCTGAGATTCCCAAGATTCCCCTGCAACAGATTTGGTCTCTGACGGAGGCCTCTGACGATCCGACATGCTCCAGTGGGGCGCACAGGTAGGTACAACCGCCTGTCTGCGCCACAGACAACCTTAAGTTCAAGCATTCCACCTTAATTCCACTCATTCCTGCAGCCATGGTGCTGGAGTTTGTTTGTGGGGGAGTGTTTCTGGCAGCAGCTGTTTGTCTGATCAGGTGTGGGTGTTTGGAGCTGTGAGAAAATGTTACTGCTGAAAAATGAAAGATGCAAGCATTCCATCTAGTTTATTCTTCAAACGGTGATTACTGTAATTATCCTAAAATGCAGGCTGTCGAAATGTTCACGCTCTGTTCTGCTGTGTTCCTGCAGAATCATACCTTTATATTTCAGAAGATGAATTTGGGGGGGGAGGGTGGATGGGGAGCATATCCCCCCCCCTTTCACATAATCACACCTGAGAAAAAGTTTCCATAAAGCTGTTTCCAAGCTTTCCAACCAGAAATCTACATCAGTAATTTTGGGTTGACACCTGATCCAGATGTAAACAGAACAAAATAATGTGCTGTGACACCTGAAGCTTGCACATGTGTGGTGTGGTAAGCCTGAATCTCTTGGAGCCTTTGTGTGAGCGATTATTAAATAAAGTCTGTTGAAACAGAGCAGCATATCCTGAAGTCTCTTGGCAGCTGCTTGTTGCTATTTTGGTTCACCTATTCTTACCTGAGGTGCTCACACCCTGCCAGACCCAGGAAGAGGAAAACAAATATATAGATACACACAAATGCACGAAGCCAACAGGGTATAATTAAAGTAATTAAGGAGAGAGGTGAAGTACAGGTGAAGCAGCTGTGAAAGTCAGCTTGGTGATGCCAGAACGAAAGGCTAAGTTCCTTATTGTGCTAATATATGAAATACATCGTTAAGGTTTTTTTTTTAGCCTCAAATGACATAATTTTTAGAACATGGTAGGTTTTTGTGTGTTTCTATTATTCCGGAAGTGTGACCATCCGTTGGCTTATAGGGCTGATTTCAGTTTACCATCTTGTTTAGCACCTAATAAGAACTCAAAAAGATGCATTTTGAGGAAGCCTCGAAATGCAGCCTCCTCTTGTTGGCAGCAAACCAAACAATTCTCTCACTGATTAGCAAAAAAAAAACAAACAAAAAAAAACAACAACCTGACCTAACTATAATTGTTTTGGTGCACAATTTGACACTGGTCAAAAGTGGTTGCTCTTTATTTTTGTGAGTTGTGAAATTGTATTTTTTAAAACTACTTTTCCACCAATTTTCATAATCTTAGAAGCTGGAGAAGAGCTGTTCTTACCTTAGTGTTGGTAATAGTTATTCTGGTTTTCTCATTTGACTGCATGACAAGCGCATTATGTGCTATGATAATGGGGAAAGACTGTGTATTTCTAAACTTGCTCCCCCACTTTACAGCATAATCATGACAGCTGGGTCATGACAAAATTGGTGCTAAATTCCAGTCCTCCTGGTGGTGTCTTGCCACTTTTAATTGTATCTGTGTTTCTACACACCTGAAACAAATATCTAGGTCATTAGTAAGAATGAATGTCTCTAAAAGAATTCACCAGAGACGGATGTAAAAGTTGCAGGGCAGGACTAGAATTTGAGGAACTTTGTTCAAGATAGAATATGAGACATCTTAAAAGTAACATTTACAGAGAAACAGCTGCCACACAAATGCACAATCTTTTTACCAGCCTCAATGTAAACAAATAATGCACGCCTACATAGATTTTATTTCTCTGTTATGGTTATGCAGATGTACAGTAATCTGTGAGCATCTGTTACATGTTCTGCCTGTGCATGCCTGCGTTCTCTCCAGTTACTCCCAAAAACATGCATGCTAAGGTAATATAAGATGCTGAGAAAATGTTCCTTTGGTCTGAGTGCATGCATGTTTTTTTGTCGTGCCTCTTGCCCTGTAATAGATCAGTGACCTGTTCTGGACAAACACCGATTCTCACGCTACATATAAACTTCAGCCATTCATGGAACTGAAATATATAAAGTGGGTACTGAGAGTGGATGTACAGATATTCTAGGCTGTACATCATCTGCCATATTTGTTAAATGTGTTGAAATATATCACTTTTTTTTAGATCATGCTGTCCAGATTTGATATGTGCAGCAACACTGAGAGTCAGGCTTAGCCTCTTTGCTGGGATTGTTGCTCATCTTGTTAAGTCAAGTGACAAATTCTACTGAAGCCAGTGTAGTCAACCTAAGTACTTTAAACATTATATGCATAAATTCTATCCAACTAGAATTCATCAGACATTGGTCAAAAGTGGTTGACAGTTACAATAATGAAACAATTTTAAAACATCCACATTTTTCAAAGTACTTTTGCTTTCCTTTCATATTTCAAAATAGAATAGAAAAATTGTTTTCCAGACTCATATTTTTTAGACTTTAGGTTTTATTTACCTCACCTTTTCACTCCATTCTACAGCAAAACACTGTCTGAAAGTCATTCATTCCAGAATTGGGAAACAAATCCATCAAGGAGTTGACAAAGGATATGCATGATCCCTCTCTTAGTCAGGCTAAACTTCAAGAAATCTTTACCACTACTAATGATGAATAGTTTAAAATATTACAACACAGTCTTGCTCGATGAAATCAGAATGTAAACACATTGTATTTAGTGTCATTTTTGACATTTTCAGGGCTAAAGTCCACACAGTAACATAAAAAATTTCAATTGAATCTAAAGAGCTTTGTCAATTCCTAAAATCTGAGCACAATCTAAAAATTCAATACAAAGCACTCAGGAGGAAATCAGACCCGACTGCACCCCTTAATCCAGCCTGTAGAATGTTACTGCTTAAGCATGTCTGTCAATGAACCTCTGCCATGCGGGTCAGGAGGGATTTCATACCTATGGTTGTATCTCCCGCTGTCATCCATTGAAACCCTTCACACGCTAAGCCCTCCTATCATGTTGAGTTGGAAGGCTTGCAGGGATTTTCAGGGAGCAGGTATGGATAGGGTGAGGGCCAAAAAAGAAAGAGAAGCAATGATTGATCTCAGCCGTAGACACCTCACTTTATCACTGCAGCTGATAGGACCTACCTCTATTCAGCTATGCTGTAGGCTGTTTTAGTGTAAGCATAAACACAAGGCCAAATCAGTACCTGTGCTGCTTTGTTTACCTGGCAGCCGTTCAGCCCCTTTCTGTCTAAACTTGAAATAGGATCCAAGCACTCTACTCACGCATAGCAGTTTGCACGAGATGCTTTCCCTGCTTCACAACCTACCACAGGGCTCCTTAGCGCTATTTTTGCTCTGGCTGAACCATAACCACCCCTCTTATTTCTTTGATTGAGAGGTGGAACATTTAGCTTGGGGGCTTTGACTGCAAACAAAACACTGATTTTGAGCGGTTACCAAGGAATCACTTCACTAACAACCCCAACAAACACTGCTGATGGATTGCATTAGTGTAGCTTTACTACTTTTGAGGAGGACAGGTAGGTGGTTGACTTTGGTGGTTATTCACACCAAAGAGAATAACCACTTATGACAAGTAGTAGTTGTTATGATTTCTCCAACTTGTCCAACAAAGTGTTTCATGCAATCGTAAACTTTTGTTAGCGCATAAAATTTTAAGCAGGACTTGAAGCTCTATTTTCTTGTTTCTACATACATTGGTTAACCTTGCTTGCTGCAAAAAAAAAAAAAAAAATCTTTATGGAAGTTATATAGCCCAGAATTGTCCCCAGAATTGTCTTCTGTGAAGCAGAATTCAGACGTAAGGTACAGGCATCAAAACTAAAACAGCAAACAAAAACAGTAATGAAAAACTAAAGTTCAACACACTCAAGTGCCATAATGTGTTCACCTTGTTCAGACTGACCTTTTTTCCTTCCAAAGAGCAACTTTCTTGGCACAAAAGGCATTGGTGTGGCCTTTATAAGGTATCATGGCCTTTTGTCACTCATAAACAAGGATCCTTAGGAAGGCCTAAGGAATGGAAGGTCGATTCACTGAACTTATAAATAAAATGCGTACAAAATGCTTAGAAAATATTATGACTTGCTATAAAATTAAATGTCCACCAACTTGAGGATAGAAGTATTTTCCTTTTTTCCAGTGTATCTGGTGATATTTCCCACTCACTTTTCAAAAACTCCTGCTGCTTTCTTTCAAGCTAGTTTTCAATGTCTGTACCAAATGCTTACTGATGAAGATTGTATTTTGTGTTATTAGTTGTTGGAGAGGATCACGATTTGCCTTTTTTTCACCTCCTTTTTGAAAATAAACTGCAGGTTCTTAGAGGTTTCAAGACAAGGAAAATATCCATGCCTATCTTTGTCCTAAATTTCAGTGTTCTGATCCTTAATCTTCTTTTTTTTTTTAATTAGTGGAGCAATTCTCTGTCATGCCAGGGAATACATAGACCACCATCAAACTGACTGTGAATTGTTTTGGTCCCATTAAAAAAAAAACAAAAACATGGCAATATTCTTGGCTTGGACTTTTAAGAATAGAAAGCAACATCACACATGAACTATATTGATATTGCAGCTCAACCAAATCATCAGGAGTGTTTAACAAAGAATAATGACTTCCAAGTCTTCTGCTGTCCATTCTAGAACATCCTGCAGAATCTGGTTAGCAGAAAGGCTCAATGTCTTTTCAGTCTGACCTCTTCTAAATAGATAGTCAGTACCTTATACATTTGTGATATGTGGGTTATCGCAAAGTTTCTCAGAGGGAGTCAGGGAACCAGCTCTTTTGGCTCAGCATTAGGATGTCAACAAAGACCTTCGAAACCTTGAAAATAGAGGAACACTTCATTCTTACCTAAACCCTCCCTAAGTTCCTGTAAGGTAAAAATACAATAAGCCTTATGCAAATTTTGTTGTTGCTGAAAAAGGAAGTTAATAACTTTGCACAGATTATACAGTATTAAAAGAAGCAATTTTCTAAAATTCCACAATCAGGAATCTGGCTTAAGCAAAGCTATGACGGCTGCTTGTTTTATTTTGAGGTACGTATTGCTGACACACACAATTAGTGATTCCAAGCAAATTTCTTCCTGTTTTATTGCCATTTGTCTTCTAACTAGCCTAATTTAATAAGTGCAATGATGCTCATTGACAGTTTTACCAGTGTGATGAAAATTAGTGTTGATGAAATTAATATACCAAAATAATGTTGGAAGATTTTTTTGTTTGTTTGTGGAAAAAGTACAAATAATTTAACTTTCAATTTTTTTTTTTTTTAGCACAACTTGCCTTCATTGTTTTGGTATACAATCCAATTTTTGATTCTCTTTCATGCTTCATGTTATGACAGTCCAATTTTAAGATGATAGTTTTCCTCAAATTATGTTGAGCTAAATTTGACCTTATTCAGTTTGTGTGGTTTTTCATGGATCACTGCAAGACTAATTAGAAACCTGCACAATAGAGCAGCTGTGACTGTTTGCATTATGTGCTATTAGATATTGATTTGGTGATAATACTTATAAGAAAATCATTAGGAATCGGAAGTTTGAGACAAAATGCTTAATCTCTTCCAGATGTCCGAGGGGTCATAATGTCCTCCTGCCTCTGGCGCAGCATTGATCCACTGGAGCAAACATCAGCAGCTTGAGTGTAAAGAGAACCACACAGTGCATTTGTTGTAAAACTAGTTAGATAATGAAATAAAGCAGAACCTGACCACGAGTGTTATCTGGTGGTGCAGAATGGATATATTGGAGATACAACACACGCTTGTTACTCCTTTGTACAAAATGTTCTCAATCTACACAGTATCCATATGTGGGCAAATTACGGTGGATGGAGCTGCCAAATGCTGCAAAGCTGAAACAATACTTTCTTCTCCCCTTAAGAATCTCTTTGGGTTGTATTTTTTGTCTTAAGACAAAAACTCAAACTCTTTTATCTTCCACTCTCTTGATTTAGTTTTCAGTGCTGCCCTACTGTGTCTTACCGTACTTCAAAGAAGCATTGTCAAATTAGGTGATAATCTAAATAAAAATGGGTTACTACTGTACTCAGTATGTGGAGTGCTTGCTGTAATTTATTTTCTCATACATCAAAAATAAATATCTATCAAATATTTCTAAGCTTCTTGCAAACTTAGAATTTTAAGGAATAATCTACATTTTAAAGTATTTATTTGATTTTTATGTGTGTTTTTTTTTTTTCAGTAAGTTTCATTTATTCTTGTGGAAATTGACCAGTGGATATTGGAGTATTATTGATCTTCTGAGACTAAATACTGCCAACTGCAAGCCAGAGAAGCCAGTGTGGCCATTTGGACATCCAGGTGGATGGAGAGGGAAAACAGAGTGAAGCAAATATTGGATCAGATGCTTATGCCAGAGAATGGCAATGGTGTAAAACTATCACAACGGACAAGCACAGAAAGAAATGTCTGCTTCTGAGATTGCATACAAGAATTGCAACCTACAAAAGTAATATTTATTTGTAACAACTAATCCTTTACAGATAAACAAATATCTTGTCTCAATTCTAGCAAGGGAACACTTTTGGAAAAAGAGTTTGAAAACGGACGGATGAAATGCAAATATAATGATAATTCATATTTTTGGGAGATTAGTTTATGTTTTTAAATTTTTATTTCTTTAAAGCATTGGTTTAAACATTAGTATTGCTTTATAATTGTGTTTTGCACCAAAGAAGATTTCAGAGAGATTAAATAAACTTTTTGTAGCTATCATATTCAGCTTAGAGTCTTCTAGAGAAAGTACTTGCTCCATTTTCAGCGTATTGATAAAAGACGTACCAACTCAGTGTGAGTTTAGTCTTTAACGCAAATTAAAGAATATAAAAAATAATAATGCACATAGCATTGTGCATTTTTTGTTGTGTGTTTATGTGCTATGTGCATAATATTTTCTGACAGCTCGCTCCTGTCAGAAAGTATGTTTTTGGCTTTTCACTGTTCATGCAATTTTCTCTGTGAGAAAACAGGAGAACCACACCTGACTGGGCATCTATCCAAACAAAAGGTCTTGAACCCAGCCCTTGCGTGCCGCTCCAACCCAGACATCTGATTAATTACAGTGTGGCCGTTAAGGCAAAGAAAAACTAGCTGATGAAAAGTCAGCGAGTCTGCAGGCTCAACCTGCCCAAACAGCATCATGCGTGTTAGCTAGTAAAAGCTCCAGTCTCTCCCCCCTTCCAAGTCTTTTTCCTTCCACACCCCCTCCCCGCTACCTCCCACCTCTGCTCCGGGCCCATTCGTGCCGAGAAGATAAAACATTTTTCCTGCTGTGTCAGAGCCCCGCAGGTGGGCCCCGTGTACTCAGGTAGATTATATCACTGTTACTATAGACCGTGTTTGGGTTAGCTCAAACACACTCTTCACGGCAGGAGCAAAACAAAGTGTTCCACAGTGGATGATAACAGCAGAAGCTCCTCTCTTCAAATTAACCTTTGGAAACACTTTGGCCTTGCACGAAACAAAGACGTAATACCTGCTCTCCCCACCTATTTTTTTTTATATCTGTAGTAAAGTTTATACAGTCTTTCTCATTAATCTAAAACAGTGACACAAGCCTTTCAGTTAAAGAAAAGAGCTTCCTTATGTCCAGATTGAAAGCATTGTGCTGATTGGATGAGTAGTTCTGTTTCTGATCTACATGTTGCTTGTGCAGTAGACTTTATAAATTGACTTACTTTAAACAAAAAGAGGCATGAATTGCTTGAATGTGCTCTGGGGCCAGAAGCCCAGGATGGCTACGATAAACAGATCACCCAGGTGGTCCTCGTGTAAGAGCGGGGCTATAGCACTGCTGCAGAGGCCTGCTGCTGCTGCTGCTGCTGCTGCTGCTGCAGTCACAGCCATGCAACATCTTACTTCAGTAACTGACTCACACTGTCTCAGCAAAAGACTGAAATTCTACTGAACTAAGAACAATCTGAAGCTTTTCCAGGTGTCTGAATACTGAGTGGATTGTCGTTGCATAAAGAGAAACAGCACAATGCACTGAAAAAAGTTGTTTTAATCCTTCGTAAAACTTTTTCCTAAAGTTAGTTTGCAGATTCTGTCTGAATATTTGTCTTGGTAGTAGTATACATACAGCTCAGGAAAGAGCCCACTGCACTGAACTCCATTGAAAACCTCATGGTTATTCCACCAAATATTGATTTCTGAACTCTTCCTGGGTTAAAACGCTAGTATTGTTGTTTCTAAATGAATAAGAACTTGTTGTCTTTGCATTATTTGAATCCTGAAATCACTGCATTTTTTTGTTATTTTGAGCATTTCTCATTTTATGCATGTAAATGCTAAAGTTTTGTTGGAATTTCAGAGACATGTTGTCAGTAGTTAATGGTATAAAAGAACAATGTTTATTTTACTCAAACATATACCTATAAAAAATAAAATCAAAGAAACTGATCATTTTAAGTGCTCTAAAATTTTTCCAAAGCTGCATATAAAATAAAAAATTATCCCAAGATTTTATGTAGCTTGCTTTTTTGGTAGATGATAGAAATATTTTAGTAGTTACGGTTGATTTACTATGTTGCTATCTTTTTATGTGTGGCATGGTTTTTGATTCATGATCAGTTTTCCACCGAAAGAAGGTTGGAAAAAAAAAGTTGGGTTAAAACTGCTAACAAATAAAATATGTATGAGAACCATCTATCAGAACCATCAATTCATTTGTCCATCCATTGTCTCCCACTTTTTTCACATAGTTAGAAGGAAAAGGCAAAACCAGACATCCTGCCCAGAGTGAAATTCACTTGCTTCTCACTGGAGTTGCCAAAGGTGACCATTTCAGCCCCAAGGCTCAGGGATAAACCGCTGAAAGTTCTCTACTAAATGTCTTTATGGCCTTGCTCCTGAAAAACTTACTAGATTGCAAACTTATGAGATATTGCATCTCTTAGTTCTTTTTATATTTGCATAGTACAGGTTTCTCAGACTTTTCAGGCTAAAATATGATTAATTGAGGTTTTTCTGTGATAATCTCATATAACCAAACTTGAACAGAACAAACTTCACAAACTGAGAGATTTGGTTGGCAATTCAAGATGTGGAATGAGGACATACTCCTAAGAAAGTTGAATGTTAAAATTCAAGAAAAGGTGCTTCAATAAATTATTAGTTGCAGCCAGGTTATCCACATCTGTCCAAGGTATATTGCATGAACCTATGCAATCAGTCTTTTTTTTAGTTTTTATTTCCCTCTGACACTTTTGGTTTCTAGGTAAACTCTATGTGTCACATCACAAAGGCAGAACAAGTTTTGCAGTGATTTGTCATTACCTAATGACAAATCACTGCGGAGGGAACACAGGGGAGTTCCCTCCGCAGGCACAAACAGAGCTGATTTGGATTTTTATGCTTTTTAATTTGCATAACAAAAACTGATTTATTTTTTCCATATGGTTACAAAGACCTTCTACCTGAACTTTGGATCTTCATCAGAAGCCACCATTAGTATTTGGCTAAAAACATTTTTTTCACTAATTTTTAATCCTGTTTTTCCTCTTTACAAGTAAACAGCAAATTCTTGAACACACAACAAACAAACAAAAGAAATAAGTTCCCCACAGCATAGTGATCTTTTGTTCCATCGGGATTCCTAGACATGACTGAAATGAGTGTTTGTAAATACTTATAACCATAACTGCTGGCCTGTTCATGTTCATACCTTCTGGTTTACATTGGGAGCTTCTCCAGGCAGACAGATGTAGGCTCCTGAGCGCCAGGCAACACTGTAGCAGCTTGAGATTTACTTGATGGAAAAACACATTCCTCACACCCACATGCTCATCATACATCAAGCGTGTTTCTAATCAGAAGACAGGTGAGGGATCAAATCAACAATGCCAGACACCGTACTGCCTAATGCATTGTTTAGATAGCATTATTTTACAAAACAAGTGTGTTCCTGTGGCTTTTCTATCATGGGAGGTTCTTGTATTATGAATGTCATTAAGCTGGAGCTCTGTTGTCTCTTCATCTTGCAACGTAACCCCTAACTAGCATCTTATCACATTAAGTTGAGTTATTGTAAGGCCCTGTGTGCACCAGCGATGGTTTATGTACAGTAAGCGTGACAGATCATTTGTCAGAGTCAGGCTGGTCATTCCCTCAGCATGCCCCAACATACTTCTGCCTTTCGGCTGCTCGACCATGTTTGTCTGAGAAAAGGATTAGGTGGAAATATGAGGAAACTTCAGAATGTAACTGCGAGGGTAACCCGGCTTGTGTTTCACAACGCTTAATAGTGTCAGGTAATAGCTGTGAGTCATAGCTGAGAGTATGCCATCGCGTGCATACTGAGCAGTTGAGGTTATGCCTCTGTGGGTACATTTGGAAAAACTGGTTCTTCTAAAATGTTGTTATGACAGATATCACTGCACAGAGATCACCAGACACAGGGGGGTTCCCTCCGCAGGCACAAACAGAGCTGATTTGGATTTTTATGCTTTTATTTTATTTTTTTGTTTGGGGTATTTTACCTCATCAGGTAACGTGAATAAGAGCTTAAATTACTCATCTGGGACTGGATTGTCTGCGAAAGGTTCATGTTGCCTATGGCTTAAGGGCCACAGAAGTGCTATTACTGTTTTTGTTCGACATGCTAGGATTCTGACTGCAGCTCTAAAAATAACACAAAGACCACAATTATGGCTTTGACTTAAAGCCCCCACCTCTCTCCACTCCCTCCACCCATTATCCTTCAGAACACCTTTGCTTATTTACGATGTGTGAGTGTCTTCACATGTTTTCCAGATGATTTACAGTTCGTCAGATTTGTGCAGGAATGCAGTCTCTGATGTCAATAAGAACCAACTTGAATGTGAAGCAGTGACTCTATGGAAACTTCAGCTGACAACATGAAGTCCAGGCCCTCTATAACAATGAAGAGTTTACTCTTGGTGACACTGGTAATACAGGTATGCGAGGTGCGGCAAAAAAATAAATTGTCACCTTCTCATGTTCTTTTCCATTAGGACAGGACCAACCCAGTTACACATAATAACAGGTACGTTCATGCGCATTGACAGTCAGCAAAGTTTACCTTTTAATTTTCATTAGATGTATACACTTAGGACCTAAATTACTTACTTTCCAGGCAAATTTAGATTGACAGTTTTTTTTGTTTGTTTTTTTTTTGTACAAAAAAAGTTGTTTTTTTTTCATGCAAAAAAAACAAACTTTTTTGCATGAAAAAAGGAATATAACATGGTTAATCTTTTGAATGGCCGTTTTACATTTTTTTTTATCATTTGTTCATAGATTTTCATCTTGCTTAGGAAACAAAAAATGTGTTTGTACCTATATCACTTTGCAGAACACACAAACACCTATGAATTGTCCTTCTACCAATTGCCTTTTCTAATGTCATTGCAACCATTTTGTGTCTGGCATCTCTTATTCTACTGATATATGCAGAGAACTTCGAAATATCAAAAGTTCTGTTTTTTTTAATTAACTTTATTTTCATTCAGATTCTTATACTACAAAGAAAAACATAACATGGACATGAAACAGCACATAGAACAGAAAAGTTACCAAGGAAGGGAGACCTTGATGCGTCACAAAAAAGAAAAAGTAAACAGAGTTTTGATCCCAATGTACTTTGATGAAATGCCAAGAAGCTTGAAGAAGATGAGGCATTGGCCCAAACCCACCCGCTTTGAGCACGAGAACCCCCCAAGCAAGACCCTCCTGTACAAATTAAGGACGGGGAAGGAATCCCTTGAGGCCATCACACTGACATGGATGAATTAACGTATCAGGAAGTT
Source organism: Poeciliopsis retropinna (assembly GCA_010277075.1). NCBI lineage: Eukaryota > Metazoa > Chordata > Actinopteri > Cyprinodontiformes > Poeciliidae > Poeciliopsis > Poeciliopsis retropinna. The sequence continues at coordinate 8,977,645 of VMRM01000003.1, forward strand.
AACAGGTGGGAGTTTCCCCAACTGATTTACAAACAGCCCTGCTATTCCACCCAGCAACAAATCACAATTACTACTCAGAATAAAGAATCATCACACTTATTTTTGAGCTTATATATGTTAACAATTTTGCCCAATATTTTTGGGCCTTGTTACGATAAAGCCTTAGGGAGAAGATAAGCATTTCCATTTCACAGATTTGCTGACCAATCTTTCAATGTCAATGGCCTCCCACTAAGCCATTGGCTTGCTATTGATTTTTTCCCTGATATCAGTAATATTTTCAAAAGGTACTTATCCTGAGAATTGAGAGTTTTTGGTAAATTAAATATGTAGTTTGAAAATTATGTTCAATTTCAAAGCCATCCATCCATCCATACATACTTTTTCTTACACCCTTGTCCGTGGTGGTGTCCGGAGGTGTGCTGGTGCCTATTTCCAGCGAGACATTTTGGGCCAATTACTTACTCTAGAGAGTTTTTCATATTCTAACATTGCCATAAATGTGGGGGTGAAATTAGACAATGTCCTTAGACTTGACACAAGTCAAATCTGTAATAATACAAAAAGGCTGGCTTTTCCACCAGCAGTTTATTCTCAAAATCAAGACCAGGCAGGATTTTGAAAAGATAATCTTTTCCTCAAGAAAACATTTATTTCCCCTGGCATTCAGCACAGCATGAGTAGTTTGTTCTCGTTTGTGAGTTGTTGTGTTATCTAATATTGTTTTAGTTTTTTTTTATTATTTACAATTTTTACTTATTCTCTTAATATACAGCACATTGATCTACCAATGGTTGTTTTAAATGAACTTTATAAATGTGTTGTATTAGATTGGACTACTGTTTTCCATAAATGAGAAGAATGGGAGTTTTCATATGTAGCTTTAACTGTGATTATGAAATTTATTTTTATGTATTAATTATGTAGAGAAAATAATGTATTCCTGACATACATATTTGCCCAAACTCAGCCAAATTTGACATCTGTGCTTGGTTTATTTGTTTCTTTTTGGGCGTCATGAAAGAAAAATAGTGGGAGGGAAAAAAACAGGCTGAATGGAGAGGAATACTTCAAATCATAATTTATGCTGAAGCATCAGTAATAATATCCCAGGAGACACGATAGCAGTAAAGAACTTTATGTTTTTCATAGATGCACCTGTTTGAAGTACCAAACAAGGACTTTGTTCTGTATCTAATGTCTTTCTCAAACAGATACCATGCCTCAGTTGTTAGACAATTGCAAGCATAATATGCCACATTGTATTAATGTAGAATCCTGATAAACGTCTACTTCACAGAATGCAATCTTTGGTTCCTGGTGCTGCCCTGTGTAAACATTACCTGGAAGTAGATTTCTTGTAAATAGAGGAGATAAAATTGGCTCAGAAAGTCTTTCAATGCTGTCATATATTATTTCTTGATGACAGGTGCTTTGTTGGAATGAAGGACATGAATAACAAAGCAGTGATCTGAAATGTGTAAAAAGCAGGTTAGTAAGTAAGTCATGAATTTGCAAAAGAATTCATGACTGAATTTAGAGGCGGGTCTAGTAAAGAGAGAGGTTGTGCAATCTAAGACAGCTCAAATGTTATTAAAAGTCTGATCATGCAGTCTGAATTACTACATGATTAGTCATTTAATAATTTTAACATTTTTGTTCCATAAAATCATTTAAAAAATACATAATGGCATTTTGCTTGATTCTTTAGGTAAATATTAAAGACAACATATAAATATTTATAAAGCCAGTCAGAATAAAAAGATGATTAATTTATTTTTGTAATCTAATGTCTGCAAAATTCTTTAGCTATTTCTTGATTTAACATAGTGATTTTAAGTCTTCCGGGTTTTAGCAAATCCTTCACAAGTACAGCCAGCTATTCTTAGTGTTCAGGTAGAAGTAGTTCCAGTGCTTCTAAAATAATAACAAAATATTTTGGAGGCAACACTTCATGTGGAAGTTAACCTTGAAGGCAAAGATCTCACTGCTGAATGTTTGCTCCAAAAAGCTGATACCATGAATCACAGACATACATTTGTGGAAGTTGTTCTTCACACAGAACGTACAGTAATTTAATTTTGCAGGCCAGAATCTATTAAAAGTTGTTTCCTTTCTTCAGTTTTCAGTCCTGAGATGATTCCGTTATCTCAGATTCCTTCACATATTATTGCAGTCTATCCTGCTTGCAACAAAACCTTTCGATTGTGACTGAATGCGAATTAAAAGAAGAAAATGGTGAACATTTAAGATTTCTTTTCGTCAGTTCAGGAGATGAACCAACAATGTTATCACAGTTCCCATTCTCACCTCCCTCTGTACATTTAGCAGAGCAGCTCCAACGGAGCAGTTCTTACCTCTGTGTCTCTGCTTTAGCCAGGTTATCAAGCATGCAACAATAACGTGCCAATGTATGCGGGCATTTTCTACCAGTTCAGAGAGCTGGCACGCTCAGTGAGCTGTGTGGCGTCATAGAGGAGGGACTGCAGATCAGATCTAACTATAACTAACTGCATGGCATAGCATGACTACACCGTCTGCTAAACAGTTAATCAGATACCGTCCTTAAGCTTCAAACGGGATTCTTTCTGCCACGCCAGTAATGTTTTTGTCTCTTTAGAAAGTTTATCAAATGCCAACATCTCAGAAAAATATATTTTGTCGTCTTGATTTTGAGGAAGAAAACAAAGAAAGAAAATTCTGCTCACTTGATGTATTTGAAACAGAAAAATACAATAATCAGTTTACATTTTATTTCTAATTATGACTTTTGAAAATAAAAACATTCACCAGCAGATCAAAGTTATGCGGAGTAAACTCTCAAGCTAAGAAGGAAAATACTTTAAACTTCTGTTTTTTTTTATTAATCATTCAAGTCTCCAGACAGCAAATAAGTGCACTGATTAAGGACAGTCACCATATAATCAGTCCTTGCCTGACAGTTTGTTACGACATGTATTTACATCAGCCTTAGAGGAAAATATCTCCTTTTCAACATTTTCCTTTTGTGATGTAAGGCAGATGGATTCTTGCTACATTTACAAGATAACAATCACAAAAGAATTCATATTTCCGCTTTCTGGTGCGTTTCAGTTTGCACCAGTTTCTACAGGTGTGTTTTTCATTTTACTGCAGTCAACAAAGGCATCACCTGCTCATTATCTTAATTACATTTTGTTTTTTGATTGACAGGTGTGGGCTTCTTATAAAAGAGTCCGGATGCTCAACCTACATTTAGTTTTTTTTTTACCATCGCTCCATTATAGAAAAACTATTTCATAAAGCATTTCCCTGATGGTTTTCATTTCATAACCCACATGGTACAATTGGTTATTAATACTTCAGTGAGCCTGTAGTTTAAATAAATCATCCTGGCAGATGCCACTGTTATGCAATATGGAAAATGCATTCAGACATTGGGCACAGAATAGTTATGAAGGGATAGTATACTATTATTTTTGTTGTTTTACTTAGGCTTGTGTAAAGATGTGAACAATGATTATCAGCGGTAAACAGAAGTCAGATGGGCCTCAGCAGGAGAACCAGGAAGAAATCAATCTTCAACTTTGAACTCTGAATTTAGAGGCGGGTCTAGTAAAGAGAGAGGTTGTGCAATCTAAGACAGCTCAAACGTAATTAAAAGTCTCATCATGCAGTCTGAATTACTACATGATCAGTCATTTAATAATTTTATCATTTTTTTATCTCATTGTAACAAATACTTTTTGTGCCATTTTCATCTAATCCTGATGAAAATGTACCATTTTTATGAAAATGCACCATTTGCTTATGGCTGGAAACATAAGTATATTCACTTCTTTAACCTAAGTCCTGCCAGACATTAAAAACTTCCTAAAGGAGTTCCTCTTTTGGAAGTGTTTCAAAAATATTTAAATCAAGATTTATGGCTCTTAATGTAACAAACCAAAAGCAGATGCTTGGCTATGGCAGAAGAAAAATGCCACATCCAAGTCAAAGGAAATTTGCAAGACCAGACAAAATTTAGTTTCAAAGTTAAATAGTTTTTTGTCAAACCTGGACCAAAATCGTCAGCGTGAAATAAATGCAATTTTTTTTTCTTTCATAAAAACACATTTTCCGCCAAGTACCTAGATGCGTGAGAAATTCTTACACTTGATTTAATGAGCTGTGGTCTCGGATCAGATAAGCTTTTATCAGATCAGCGCTCGAGTCGTTCTGAATAAACATCCAAGATAATCTAAGAGCGTGTTCTTGTCTGTGCGTGTCAGTGTGTGCACAAACACACACTGTAGACGCTGCTTCATGTTTATATAGGATGGATCTCAGAACAGGAGCTCAGGTTCAAACACAAACAGGGCATTAAATTTAAACTGGCAGATTGCTGCAGGGCAACCAGGACTGTGAATGACAGACTCTGCAGATTCACCTGAACCTGTCTCTCAGGTGTGAGCAGACCAGGTTGACATGCCATTATCTTGGCCCAGTGTTTTCTTCTCAGACTTACCTCTGCATCACACCTCACAGAGTGTGTGCTAATCCTGTAGGTATTTTCACATTTTTTCTAAAAGGGCAAATATCTTTAAGCTTTTCAGTCAAGATTTGCTAAAGAGTTCTCAGCTGATTGGCAGGCAATTTTGTGCTAAAACAATCCATCGTTTGTCTTGTTGTACTGGAGAAAAAATAAAGAAGGGAATGTGTGCTTTGTTGATTTCTTTTTATGTATTTTATTTTCTGAACCGGTTTTTGGCAATAAGCCTTAGAGACTAATAAAAAACCTGATTATTTCCACTTAAATAGTCACATTTGAAAATGCATTTGTAGATTATCAACCTCTTCTCATTCACGATCAACAAACTGTATAGTCTGTGGCCATTAATGGGATCAGTCCTCTGTAGTTTATTCAATATGTTGGAAGCACTGCCTCTGATACTGCTCCCTAAAGAACTGCACAACATGGGTTGTGACAGGTTGATGAGTCTGAACTTCTTGTGTTTTCTAGTAACACTAGAACTAGTGTTACTAGTTCTAGTCCACCTTTCTTGTGGTGTACAAGAAAGGCATGAACAATATCTAATCACAGGCAAATTTAGTATGAGTTTAAGACCCATTGCTTTTAGAATGCTAAATTCTGGCTAAACACCAGCCATGTTATACTTATTGCATATCATATTTGAATTCACAGTCCTAGAAATGAAACTCATGTCAACTACAATTAGCATGTTTACAAATAAACAAGCTCAGCTTACTTTTTACATCAGGAAGGTATGCAGAACCAGACATTCCTTCATACCTGCAGCTGATGGTGAGAGGTACGAGAACACAAAGTGACGCAAGTGGTGCACCTTCCTTCTTAGATTGGTGGTGATATTTTTAGTAAAAACAATTTGTTTTAGGTGCCCAAAAGAATCCTTCATCTACAGCTGAAGCCAGATATTTACAACACCAGATAAAAAGACATGCAACCTTTTTCTCTTTGTATGATATCACATCAATGGTGGATTGATATTAACTGACCCATTTGTGGTCAGTTAATATTACCAGATTTATGCGTATTAATTGTTGTTGTAACCACCATTTATATGCAGTTAAAACATTCTTCTTTCTGGTTATGGATATCAATTTTTCTTTTTATGAAAATCAGTTTTTTTTACGAACAGTAACAAATATGCAACATTGTCATGGATGACCATTTTTAAAATTTTATTGCTATGTTTAGCAAATTTGTTGTTATTTTATGGAGAACTCTCAGATCTATTTCATCAATTCATGAATAATAGTTTAATGAGACTGTCTGGGTATTTGCGTTCTCAAACTCCAGATAATCTTATCATGATAAAGGCAGTTGAGGAATATCTGCCAAAATACTAGTTACTTTGATGCATACCAGAAGCTGTTTGTGTGCTCATGTGTGTGTGTGTCTGCTGGAGTGATGAGAAGATTAGATTAGTTACATGTAAGTATAGGGTGAGTCGCACGCAATCATCTCCTTTAACCTTCCACATTTCCTTTTACTTTCATTTATTTATTTTTTTACATGCATTAATACACAGCAGCTGAAATAGGACAGTGTGTGCATGCATGGTTCACACAGGAGTGTGTATTTGTGTGTCTGTGTGAGTCAATATGCTGTGTCTAGTATGAGAAACACAGCAGGGGTTTTGCTTTGTCACTCTGCAAAGTGAGGGAGGGAAAAACAAGTGCAGGGGGGTAGAGGATAAGCTGTGATAACATTTGCTTCAGAAGTACCAGGACGGCACTCAGCTTGAACCTCGGCCTTTTTTCCTCTGGGAATCTCTCATCTATGTGAGCAAAATGCCGCAGATCATTTAGTAATACGATACAGGATGGTGTTTGTGTTCAGCTTCCTGTTGGATTGCTAAATATTTTATTTAGACTTTTACACTTCAACCTATTTTATAGGACACTTTGAAGGCAGATGTGTGGCGTATTTTTGCAAGGAAAGATGGTTGAACAAACAGCATCATGAAGACTAAAGAACACAGAAGACGGATAAAGCTGTTGAGAAGTTAGATGCACTGTTAGGTTATGAAGCAATATCCAATACCCACAACCTAGGTGACTGAGTCTGTTGACACGACAACACTTAGTTGTGCACTCCATAAAGCTGGTCATTACGGAAGAGTAAGATGAAGAAAGTCATTGATAAATGAAAGGTAAAATGTGTCTTGTTTAACATTATAGCCCTCTGCCACCTCTAAATCTATTTAAATGGTTCTGCTCCTAAACATGGGAATGACCTTTGCTAAAAGCTACTTTTAATTTCTTCTAGTTTTCATATGGCCATGTGTCTTTCAGACAGTCTGCAGCAAGCCACTGTATCGTTCTACGGTCCTCTTTAGTCACCTTCCGCTCTGAGGTGAGAAACCAGACTGAGAGTAACAAAATCAGACTTTGTTCCTGTCATTATAATTGTAACAAACTATATATATTATAATTATAAGTGACTCCAACCTTTAAAAATAACTGCATTTACTCTGAACTGTGGAGGTTTTTGACACAGAAAATCACAAAAAGAAAAAGAAAATCACAGAGTTCTTTGTGACAAAGAAAACTTCCAAGGCAGGAACCCTATTTTGACAAGCCACTCATCTATATTCTCCCTAATTAAAAACACTACCAAGTAAATATTTCTTAATCATACAAAAGTGCTTTAAATTTTCTAAAATTATGCAGCAAGAGTAACAGTTCCAGACATCCCTTTGGCCAGTAATACTGACTGCAGCACCAACAAGGGGCTTTGTGGAAATGCGCTTATAGGCACACCCATAAGCCCATCTGCCATGGGAGATTCAAATGAGATACAACAGAATCAAAACAATATTCCAAGTTTTTTTTTTTTTTTCATGAGGGAATGATATTGCATGACATGAAACTCAACAGTCATTTTCACTTTTAGAATCTTTTTTTCCCACTTTTAGCACTAACACATTACGCTGCAACTGTAACATCTATTTTTATCCTTCACAGCTGCAGCATGATACTAAGAAGAAGCATTTTATTTGTGTCGAACCAGATAGGTGAACCCAACAACCTGTCTGCTGTATTTGCATAATCTGTCATGTTCTTAAAGACAAAAACATTCAAAGACTAGGTTTGGTGATTCACATTCCTTGAGAGAAGCCTCCCGTGGGAGTGGATGGTAATGGCACAGATGAGTATGTGTGTCGTTGTTGTTCCATACCTATTGTCTGTCAGGCATTCACGCACGTACACATATCTTGCAGTTGGGCGGTCAGACTAGTGCTGTGAATTGTTAGTTTGGGAGGAATTTTGACACCCAACACCCTCATTATCCTTTTCACAATTTATTTTTTAGCATACCATGTGAATGCCTCATGAATTGCTATGTTCAATTATATGTTCACAGCAGGTTTTTGTTTCTGAGAAATCTTGCTTCCTTTAATAACAATTTTTTTATGCATCTATATGGGTAGAAAGAAAAAGGAGTTTTTGTTCACTTGCGTTTCTGTGTAATTTTCTAAAATCAGGTGTACTTTATTCTGTCAGAACACCTCTGATTTTGTGCTTTCCATTTATTTTTTAAAACTGGGAAAGAGAATGACTGAGAATTTGGTATGAGAAAATATTGAATTTTGAAATTTAAAAACTATGAAACACTGGATTTAAATAATTTGATGATATGCAGGCCAGATAATCCATCACTTCAAATGTCTTGGAGCAGAAACACCGACCTCCAAACACAAGAGATGGTCAACTCTGATCTGGAGTGACATGCCAAACTCAGACACAGTACTTGCTTATGATAGCTGCTAATATGATATAAATTTCTTCAAACCTGTCAACTTTACACAAGCTTTTGATATTCTGTTACAGTGTGTTTTTTTAAGCAATCTGCTGACATGCTGCTGATTTGTCTTTGTGTTTGCCTCATAGCGGTTCAAGACTCCAGTCAATCAAACAATGGGGTCAGTCAAGTGACAAGGGTAAAAGTCAAAAGTCTGTAATGTTCAGTGTCCTCGGGGAACCAGTCTGACCTAGTTGAACCCTGACTGCTCACTGGATACCAGTATTAGGCAACAGATAACCCAAACATGCCCTTAAAAGTACACAAAACCCTTTAGACCCACACACAATGGTGTGAGATGTCTGCATCAGCCTTGTAGAGGTTGTTTGGCTCCTACCTCTTCATCAGTAAACAGTATGGAAAACCTCTCCTGAGGCATGCTCTCTCAAGCGGCAGTCTTTCGATGCATATTTATCTAACAGCAGAAGAAACATATACGCACACTTACATGCCCTCCAAATGACTCAACTGCACAGAGATTGCCTCTCATCTCGGTCAATGGAAGGCCTTTTATTCAGTGCCATTTTTTTAGGGTTCTTTTAAGTAAACTAATCTTTAAGCAAATACCGCAGGCTGTTTCTTATGTCTACTCATAATAGAAAGTCTTAATATATCTGAATAAGAGCAAACAGACTCAACAAGAAGCACGCTGGAAAGTTTGGGATCAAAGCTACTGGGCACAAAGACGAAGATTTAGCATGTTAGAGAGCTCGTCACTCTTTCAGATCCAGCTATTGTTCCCTGTGTTTCTCTCCTCAAGTTCTCTGAATTTCCAGCTCAATGTAAAACGCTTATTGTTATCCATGGGTTTTACCGACACAAGCCGTGTTCTTTAACATCTCATCTCTGCCTTTCAGGCTCCCCTTTTTTGAATAGGAAGATTAAAAAAAGGAGAGCCGGGAAACATCAAACAGGCAAACATTGTGGGTTTGTGATTTTGCTGGGGAGTTATTGTTGGAGGACTTGACCGGGGTGTAGTGTATCCACGCAGCTTGCAAACACCTTTTTTTTGTGGTTATGTTTTAAGTGGTTGTTTGGCCCAGTTGTCATGTATACGGGGCGTCATCCAGGTGTATTTATACAAGATGCAGAGTTTCTATGTGCATAAGCTGCTTCTCCCCTTGTCTTGTCTTTTTTTCTCAAAACTGTTTGATGATTTTTGGCATCGCAGTGTGTGACCATGTTGACAGGGAGGCTTTGAGCTACTCCCAGTTTGAAGTGATTCAGTTTCCACGGCAGATGCTTTGGAGATGTCATTTCCCTTCTTTCAAGATTTTATTGCTGGATCTTTAATTTGATTTTGATTCACTTGAGGCTATTACATTCATTAGAGCCTTTTATTTTCTGAATACCTGTCATTCTATGATATGGGAGAGAACTAATTCTCCAGGATGTTTTTGAAACAAACCTCTTAAGGTAAAATGCTATACAAGAGCATTCATAATCCTTTAATCTTTTGATATATTGTCACATTATAACCACATTTGAGGTGTATTTTATTTAGATTTTATCAGACCTATACAGACCAACATAAAATGCATAATTGTAAAGTGAAAGGTAAATGACACATGGTTTTAAATTAGTTTTACCAATATAAAATCTACAAAGACTGGCATCTGTATTCAATCCCCGAATCAATACTTTGTTAAACAACCTCTGGCTGCAGTTAGAGCTGCAAGTTTCCACCAGTTTTGTACTTTGACAGAGATGTTCGCTCTTTCCTCTTTGAAAAATAAATCAAGCCTAGAAAGTGAGCATCTGTTACATTAATTTAGTATTCCACATAATCTCTGTTGGAAATATGTCTTCACTGTGGGATAGTCTCAGACATAAAATCATTTCATTGTAGTGCTGGCTGTGTGTTTATGGTTGTCGACCTGTTGGAATGAAAACTTTCATCCCAGGTTCAAATCTTTTGTAACTTCTAAACTTTGATCATTTGAAGGGGTCTACACAAGATTACATAGCATAACACCCATCATGAACATGAAGGAGTCTTTATGAATGTTTATCACCGTGGTCATAAAGTGTCACTGAATAAATAAGGAGACTTTTAGTGCAAAGTTGAAACTTTTAATGCAAGTTTGAATGCATGTTTGAATTAAAAGTGTCATTATTTACCAAATGACACTTTATGAAAACAGTCAGAGACGTTTATGAAGACTCATCCATGTTCCTGACAGGTGTTTTGTCATGTTTGTGACAGTGCCATGTCAATCTTATGCACATCCCTTCAAATAAAGTTTTACCTGAAGTTCTAACAAGTTTTCTTCAGAGGTTGTTCCGTGTTTAGCTTTTAACATCAACTACTAGCAACTTATTTGTCACTGCCTAAGAAAAACCTTGATGTTGCTGCCAACATCATCATTGTCCTCCATGGGGATTTCAAGACATGTAGGGTTTTGTGAAGAGCTTAAATTGTGCGTTATTTGATATAAATGCGTCCTTCCACGTGTTCATTGTGTTTTCTTCGTGGTTTGTAATGAGCAGCAAACACTACTTCTTCTCATGGCTTTGTCAGCAATGTCTTTTTTCATTCCAGGTTTCTATTACAATCAGATTTGTGGCTGATAGTTATTGTGCCGACAGTTTTTCCCACCTGGACAGTGTTTGCTTCTGCTGCTTCTGCTGTATTACCATGGACGTATTGGCTGTTGATCTTATTATTTTTCTCCTTACAGGGATGCCAATTTAGGTGGTAGATCTGTACTTGTGCTATGTTCTTTTCATGGTCTGATTAAAGGTGGTATTTTACTTTATACTCCTGCTTTAAACATCTCCACAACTTTATTCCTGATCAGTTTGGTGTGTTCCTTGTTTCCTTCATGATGCTCTTTGCTTGCTAATGTTCTCACAGAACAGCTGCAGTATACTGAGATTAAATCACACACAGGTGGAGTCCGATTGCTCATTGAGTGACTTCTTAATGGAGTTGGGTGAATTGGATTTTATTTACATATAATAGAGGACAGACAGTGGAAAACAAATCCATGCCATGCTTTCGGATTTTCATTTCAACAGGAAAATTATGGTCTGTAACATAATATCCCAATAAAATACGCTAAGGTAGTGTGATGACGTGTAAAGAACAGTTTGTACCGAGTAGTACCTAGACGTCAAGCCACAAGGGTGGTACCGGCTTTGAATACAAGGGTAGTAAAAGCCGGTGCAGAGAAGTATCTTAGTCATCAAGTCTAATAAAATGGTAATCACTTTTTACAGCACGATGAAACTTAAGGTTACAGAATGTTAACAAAGACTTGGAAGATTTCATTGAAAAGAAATAATTCTTTCCTTTAATCTTTTTCAAAAATGATTGTTCGGTTGCATGTCCGCTAAAGTTATTATTTTTAGTAATTTGCCACTTGTAGTTATGGCATTAATATATAAATACCACATACCCCCAAGAAGGTTCAAAACTTTACATTGACACCATTTAAAATATGTGTTTCTCAAACCAACTACATATTAATAGTTTGATTCTGGTAAAATATAAATCCTTTGATCTTTGGGACAGGAAGGTCTCTAGAAAAATGCTAAATGTTGATACATAAATAAAAAATATTTTGTCTTTGCAAAAGCTCCATGAAAATGGGATACACTCACTGTGGGTTTTTATTAATTTTATATTGTACAACGTCTGTAAGGGAACAAATATTTTTCACAGCACAGTAGCCAGTTTATAACTGACAAATAATACTCACTCAAGTAAGTTGATCATATTGTACAGAAAATCATGGCCTTTAAGAAGCATCATTTAATTATTGCTTAGCTTCATTCAGCGAGGTCAGAGTTATACATTTTCAGCCCTAACAACCCTATCTGACCCCAGTATTTATGACTTTTTGTGCCACCACCTGCATATCTTTAAACTCAATGTTCACTGAAGCTTGGCAGTTATTTTTCTGAGGTCAACTGAAGGATGCAGAGCAAAGTATGATGATATTGTCTCAGCATGCTAGTAAAGGTCATGAACCTCAGCAGGAATAGTTCAGTCTGTTGTACCTGTCTGCTTGTGATCATTGCATTGTAGTGTATTATTATTGCTTGTCAAACAACAAACTACCCATGGAACAGAAAGCAAAGGAACTTGTGAACTTCTCGAAGATTCGCCTTTACTTACTTTTTGACTCTTATTGGTTGCTCTAACAACATTTTGACTTGGATGATAAATATGTCATTTGGATTTTGGTTCTAAAACTGTTCTGGTTCAGTTTAAACACTGCATTGAAATTTTAAGTGATCCTCTCTTACTTTGAAATTCTATTATTATTTCTTTTTTAATTTGTTGGGGCTTTTATGTTTTTCTAAATTAAAATTGGCTCAAATTAGTTTAAATATTTTTCTTTTACATTTAATGATATATTCCAGTGTTATTTTGTGAGGATTTTGTTGTACAAACATGCTGATTGAGGTAGGAAAAGAGTGTTTAATAGTGGTGAGGTGTTAAACTAGTTCAAGGTTTATTTTATCATAAATATTTCTGCTGTGTAGAATTAAAACCCTAATATACACAAGAGCTACTGCAGTGTAGAAACATCTAGCACTTACGTAAACACAGCTGCTACTTTTAGTTCAGCTTCAGTTTAATGTTGTGGTAAGACAGCAAGCTGTCATGAAGTGATTCACCAGACTGGCATCAGGAAGGTGCATCTGTGTGACTTCTGAAGCTGCTTCACCTAAGAGAACACTTTGTTTATTTGTCTGTTTGTTCTTGGCTATGTAAAAGGAAGACAGTTGATTGCATTTAATTGCGATAATATCAAGTCCAAAACACGTCTTTGAAAAGTCATTAACAAAGAGTAATAGCTAAACTATGAGTCAGATTAACTGCAAAGCCCTGAATACGGGGAAATTAAAAGGGACTTCCTGCTTTATGAAACCTGCATGTTTGTTTATGTTCTGTTTCACTTGAATAGCTGCTGATTAATTTCCCTGAACGTTCATTTCCTGGCCTACCTGTGGCTGCAGGTAGCTACCTTTAAACAGCATGTTGCCCTCTGTTTGCACCTGAGCTGCTAGGTTACATCAGACAGTCAGACAAACACTTGCACACTGGCAAACATAAAAAAGCTGCACCTCAGCTGACATTCATGGATTAGTTATGGCACGCCTGTGTTTCATAGTTGCATTTATTTGCCACGCAAGGCTCAGAGTTTCACCCTGATGCACAGGGAGAAAACTCTCCCAGGGGTTCACAAAGGGTTCGCTGCCCTACGACTGTGTCGAAGAGTGTGTGTTTGCATGTATAAACAGGTGAGCCGCAGGGTGGTTACGCTGTCAACTGCTGCTGAGTCACTCACATCTACACCAAGTTAATTAGAGGCGGCAGAGCATTCTTGACTCTGCACACACGCACATAAACACTCGCGTACATACACGAACGCAACTGTGCAATACACAAAAAAAATTACAGTAAGGTATAAATAAACTTGCGTGCCATCCGTCGCTGGGCTCTCAACACCTTGATGGTGTTTGACACAGTCATTCAAAGTGCACACACCTACTGCTAGCAGGGCTTCCAAGGAAAACCCCATTACTTCTTACTCAAACTCTGTTCTGGGTAGTGCCGAGAATTTAAATGTTTGGATGTTCAACAGAATATGTTTACATGCAGGTGGTGTTTTCAACAGTGATGCACATAAACACTAACATTATAGAGGGGTTATTTAGAGTCATCCTTATGAATGGAAAGTATCTTATCTTCAGTAGGCAGCGTCAGAGCGACCTTAGTTTGGAGAATCAGGTAGAAATTCTCAAGGACAAGCCAATCTGTTGCAATCTCTGGTTGAAGCCTTTTTTCATCTATTGTTCAATAATACCACACCTCACTTTGCAGGTTTTCATAAAACAATGGCAGACAGAAACCAGGACCTATTTGGCTCTTAATTTCTGACAATGAGGTGGTGCCCCAACTTGTTAATTTTGATTAAATATCTTTAACCTTAGTAATCATCCTAAGCATAGACAAACCAAAAATATTGTTGTAAACAGCATCAAGACACCCAAATCAAATAGTTTAATAATGAGCAGGACTCTCCAGAACTTGACTCGAAGCTCAATAGTCAATTCAGTCATTACATTAAGATGTGATAGATAATCTAAGAGTAGCAGGATTCCTGTATTCGAGGACTGGAGTTAAACATCCCTGCTCCAAGTAATATAAATTACTTCTAACACTAATATATAACAAAAGCTGAAATTTACAAAGGAAGATCTTTTTTGAGAGAGGAAAAACAAAACCCATCCATCCATCCATCCATCCATCCATCCATCCATCCATCCATCCATCCATCCATCCATCCATCCATCCATCCATCCATCCATCCATCCATCCATCCATCCATCCATCCATTTTTTAGCACCCTTGTCCCTTGAGGGGGTAAAAAGGGGTGCTGGTGCTTATCTCCAACGAACACTTCGGGTGAGAGGTGGGGTACACCCTGGACAGGTCACCAATCTGTCACAGGAAAAACAAAACATAATTGATGAATATGTTCGATTTAGAAATATTAAATAGCTTCAAAATTTCAAGACAGTCATCATTAACTGATTGGGGTGATAAGATAAAGAAATACACCAACAATATCCTTTAGGCAGAGATTGCTTCAGAAATACAACTATAACATTTCCACATTAAGAAATATACTGTCATTCCAGGACAAGTTGTGTTTTAATAATCTTATTCTAATTGCCTGATGTGTTTTATTTTCTGTATTTGCATGACAAAAACAAGCCTCCCCTTTTAAATTAGCCTTTTCACCTGCTTCATTTTTCTTGTCAGTGGAACCTCAGAGAACCACTTAAAAATATTTACAGCAGGGAACAAAAATCTAGTCACGTCTCTTTGACCTCGCCCAGTTGTTGGTGATTAGATGACAGAGTTGCCAGTTTCCAGAAGGAAGGATTTTGGTCCCCTGTTGTCACATGATTGCATAATAATCCCCTTTGAGAGCCCAAAACACCCTTGCGGTCGCTCTGTCACAGACAACACCTAACACCTGTTAGGATCATAGGACAACAACAGAGATCCTTGTCTTTATTTCATGCAGTGTAAAAATAAGGTGGTGACTCTTGACTGAAAAGCTTCCCGAGGGGGATTATAAATTGTGAGCTGGCCTCCAAAAGTAAACACAATCTCAGGTAGAGTACTACATCACTCCTTGGGAAATTGACATTTTAAACAACATTTTTTATGAGGTGTCAAGAAAAAGGCTTCATATAATTGTTGAACCTCAGATTCAGAAGTAATAAAGCTTTCATCCTGGTGTTTGCAAAGGGGTTTTGATGTTAACTTAATGGAGACATTAGTTAGAGAGAGGGAATCCAAACCATAATTTAGATAAAATTCTGAAAATACATTTGGTTTAAAATGTGTTAATATGATACTTTCTTGACACAAAATTGGTATTTGTCAAAGCATTTGTTTGCTTTGGTCACACTTATTTTATGTTTTCCAACAACAATCCTAAAAATATATTATTAAAGAGAGAACAAATAAACAGTGACTAAAGTAAAAAATAATTAGATAGATAATTAAAGGCATTTTAAAAACATGCAGAAACCCAGTGTGTGTCTGGAACTAATCCTGCGCTTCAAAGTAACCACATGTACTATATTTTTAGATAAAAACTTTTGTGGAAAATATTTGTCTTTTACATCAGATATATGGCTTTATGTGCCACATATTTTGTGTTAAAATAGCTTGTGCCCATTTTTCTACATGTGACAAAATCTACCGTGACTAAAACACTTAAAAAGTACTAAGCTTTTTTGATGACTGAGTCCTATAATAACCCAAGGCAAACTTTCAGTCCCTAAATTTTGACTCATAAATAAATCCAGGTGAGTCTTTGTTTCATATTCCATTTCCAATTACAACGTACATTTTTAAAAAGAATTTTGACTTAGGTTTTCCCTGGGTGTGGATGGAAATAGAGAGAGTAGTGCACCTAAAATGTAAACAGCAGTTTCTCATTTCTCAGCCTTAATTTCAACGTAAACCAAACAAATCACTCCCCCCTGCTTGAGCTCCAACCACCAGACTTGATGGTTTCTTGGTGTTCCCTGCCCCAGGCCACCCCGATTGGCACACTGGCTCAAACTCAGTGGCCCATTACTCCACAGTAGTTCTCAGAAGTAAAGATGCACAAAAGGTTGAGCATATGTTCCTTTTAATGGCATTTTGGATTTGGATTGAAACCTGGAATTTTTTTTTTTTTTTTTGCTTCTTTCTAAGGGAAAGACATATGTGGAGATATTCCTTCTGTGAGGGATCAGCTGTACTAATCTTTAGGTAAATAAAATGTAACTTATGCAAATGTAAATGTAATATTTCTCAGAATAATGAAAACTAAAGCAAATGTCAATGTGGAATGTTGAATGCATTGAATTGAATTGCTGCTTCCATAGGAATTATAGTGGCAAGCATTAACTAGGCACTGTCTGTTAAAACCATACCAGGTGGAGAAGACATTAGTAACTGTTATTGGACATCAATCTGCCAATCACCTCAAAATTACAAAGAAAAAAAAAACATAGGTCCTTGTTTGAATCTATTGCCTCCATCTGGCTTTATGTAATAATCTTCAATACATGTTAGGAAAAAACTGAACAACTAGACTATGGCTTGATTATATGGTTTGTCTGTCTAAATTGGTTCTGGAATAATATTGCATGAATGGTTAAGAGATGGTTACCCTTATGCACAGCACGTCCCCCACTCTCAAGTTGCAATAACACAACTGGAGAGCCTGTCAGTCACTGAGGATCTTATGAACATTTTTATATACATGTCTGTAGGCTCTAAACTATTGTAGAATAAAATGTATGCTCATTTTACTCAACAATAAATCCACAACTGGGTCAAAAATAAATCAATGATACCAAAGCATCAAATTTTGGGCATGAAAGAAAAAGGGATCCTGATTTTGAATCAGTCAAGGGACTGATTTGTGGGAATACCATCACATTCCTGATGTAATGTTTTATGCATTTTCTATTCATTTAGTTTCATTACTTGAGTTGGATGCATATAAGCTCATCTAACAATTATGGTGATGGTGGCAACATCACCATAATTGTTAGATGAGTTTGAGGGTTGGCAGGTTTCTGATTCAATCCCTGTTCCATTCTCCTTTGCCTTGGACAAGACACTTCACCTGCCTAGCCTGGTGGTGGTGGTCAGAGGACCTGGTGGCACTGGCAGCTTCACTTCTGACATATGACATGTGGTTACATTCAATCAAATGTAATCAAAAAATGTATGGCTTGCAAGTACACGTACACTTTTACTTGCAAGCCATACATTTAGCAAAAACACATGTGAATATTCATTTGAAAGTGAAATACAATCTTGCAAACATTCCGTTGAACATTCTGTTGAATTTTATTTCTTCCCTTTCAATGTTCTTTATGTGAATATGATGATGAGGCCTTAAAAGCCAGCTGCTGTAGACTTTAATTCATTAAAAACATTAGAAGTAGGCTGGATTGAGTTTAGGTATCCACACACTAAGGATTTATGTCAAATTGTTCAATTTTAATTTATGCAATTTGACGGCCATGTCGAATACATAACTTTTTGTTTGTTTGTTTGGAACGCGAGCTGTTCGGGATAATGTGACTCTCCCAATTCAAATAGAGCACTAATCAAGGCAAGTATAGTGGCCAAAATAAAAACCTCCTTATCATTCTGGCAATGCAAATCTGCCTTTGGTGTTTTGCTGATAATATCACTTCTGAAGCCTGTGTCAGCTGCTGATTCCAGTCCAACAATAAAATGATAAGAAAGTAAGAATTTACATGCATCCCTGCAGTGATGTGTCAGTTGCATTGGATCGTCTTACCTCTAAAACAAACTGTTCTTTGATTTCACTGCCATAAAACAATCAGTTTGAGATAACACAGGTTATATTAATTGGTCTATTGACCAATCCTTATCCTGACTGTGTATTTTACCATTGTCCATGCCTGGTCCTGCAGCCAATCTGTGTCTTTGTTATTGCTGATAGGGCACTGACAAGGCCAATAGCTACAATTGTTCACAAATTTACCTAGGAGAGTCAGCCTGCACAGGATGTATACCATAAATTCAGGCACACCAGCAGCTACTGCATCTGATAAGCTTATACTTACAGTTAAGTTAGTGTTCATAGAGGCAGAGTGGTATTGTTATGTAAAACTCCAATTCACAGATGTCATTCTGTCATTAGTTATTATAAGAAAACATTTCTGTTTCTGAGATAAAAAAAACATTCACAATTTTTCACAAAAATTTTACAACATTCACATTGTTCTAAATTAAAATATAACTGCATCTTAAATGTTTTTTTGGGGGTTTTTTTTGCATTGAATCTTTTTGAAGCGCTGTTTTATGTAATACTGGACGTGTCAACTTATCGATTATGAATGATGGATGGTTTTAGGGGCAGTGTGTGAATACATAAGCCCTGGCCACACATTTCAAAGTTCACAACTTTATCAAAAAATATTTAATGTTTCATAACCAGAGTTCTGAGTCTGTGCCATCAAACGTTTAAATATAAACGCTACTAAACAGTTAAAATATTGATGTTTGAAAGTTTCGTACTAAAACCTAAACTATAATTTAACTAAATATAACTTGTTGTTTTATGTTTACATTTGGATTGATTTTGTGCAATTAATACCAATGTGAAATTCCCGAATCTGTGATTTCTTGAACAAACTACAAATTGACGTTGTGCTGATAACCGTTGGGAAGTGACGCTCACCTGTTTTGTAACACTTGTATGGCTAATAATTAAGATGAGGCGTTTTAAGCACCTTGGCTTGAATTACTATGAAAACGAGATCTACAATAGCTTGTGTTTGACTCATCTGATGTACAGCATAGGTCACAGAAAACCATGAAAATTTGGAGAACTTCGTTTAGACATTTTTACAGTTTGGAATAAGTATGGGGGCGGGGGGTGAAGTGCAGTACAATGTTCGATGAGATTTCCAAAAGGAAAATTAAACACCACTATCCACTGATATTCTATTTTTGGAAGAGTGTGATTTAATTGTAGGGAAGGTGTTGAGGTTTATAGGGTGCAAACTTCCTTTTAATTAGGAGTAGTATTTTAAAGGATCCACTGAGAAAGTGAAGCTATCATAGTGAGCAAAAAATATTGATGAAACAAGATATTTGCATTAAATATAAAAAAGACCATTATGTCACACTAAACCTTTGTTATTAGTGAGCTACTCTGTCACTACTTTGGTGATATGCTCAGAGTAATTGTCCATTTGGAGACCTCCTGGCTGAAGATGTTGTTTTAAGAAATTTTAAGATGTCACTTTAATATATCCAATCTATTTTGTGAATTACATCCATTCCTCTTGCAGCAAATAAATACAACACGATGCTGTCATCCCATACTTCACAGTTGGAGTAATGTTCTCAGATGTGCAGGGTTCCCTATGTTTCCATCAAATGTAAGAATGTTAATTTCATCAGGCTCGAGAAAAATCTTCAAAAAAATAGGTCACCACAAAGTTTGTAAACTTTAATATATCTTATGTTGCTTTTGTTGTAACAACTTTGGAGTTTGTGCTGGTCTTCACAAGGGAGATGGAGATCAAAATTTACTGCAAAGTGGGTGACTAATGAGAACAGGGGAACATTGTGTAACTAGAGATACTTAAGGTGACTGGATCTGATGGATTGCTCTGTTTTTCCACCTGACAAAGCCCTGCTGAACTCCCAATAACATGCTCAGTAAAACTAATGTTTTAAATGTAACCAATTTTGCTTTTTTTTTTTTAACCCCTGAAAATCAATAAGATGTCTTTGACTCTGGCTTTAGTTCTTAATGTCTTCATGACAAGTTTATTATATGCATATTTTAGACCTTTTTCTCTCCTATTTTTTTCTCTCCTAGTATTTTTAGATGAGGTGCTGATACAAGCTGGTATTTGTCCTGGAAAGATAAGCTCACAGTGTGAGAAGCTGTAGTACACTTGTTCCTAAACTTGACAAAACAGTTGCAGGAAATAGTAAATAACAAAGGTAAATCGATGAATAAAACCACTCTCATATTAAGAAAAAGAAATATTTTCTTATACAGTTTATTTCATGTCAAGTAATCAGTTTTATATGTACCACCTCTAAATTTAATAGCACCTCTTATATCAACCTTCAATGGAGTGATTTATTGAATAATGAACCTGGTCCATAGAACAGTGATTGGTCTAATAAATTATATGATATGAGAGCATGTTGTAGCAACAACACTTGCAACAACAGTTGCAAAATGGGCATGTTTAGAGTGTGAGCTGGCCTCGCAAATCTCAAGAAACTTAAGCTTTCGTGCAAGGTTGCCAAAAAATGTAAACAAAACAACATGAGTAACAGACCGAGGTTTCAAAATTTAATCACGGGATTAGCACCAATACAAACACTAGCACGATGATTCAGGTTCTGAAGCTGCCAAGAATCTTGTGTTAACACAGTAAAGTATTGCAGGGACCGTTAGACTGCAATAGTTTTGAAATTGTTGATATACATAGGAAAGTAGGGCATTAAAACTATTTTGAACATTACTTTCCTAAAGGTTAATTTCTATTTCAAAATAAGTATGCTCCTTTTGACTATCACAGTAAAATGTTTACACACTTTAGGAAATAATTTAGATATTGTAAGCTATTTATTAAATGCTTTTGTGATCATGAAAATATCTTTACTTATGACTTAAGGGAGGGATGCCAAACTAAATTTTATTTTGGGTCATGTCTAGATCATGCATGTCATCAAAAGACTCAGTTGTGGCAGAATATATTGATGAAACCCATGAACAAACCGTCAAAATATGATATTGATAAACAGCCATTTCTGCACTCCATGAGCATTTCTTAAAGTTGCATAATAGTGAACATCCTTTCACATTTCTGAAATTTGTCAGTATACATATACAAAGTACTTTGATTTATGTAATAAAATTATATTTAAACATACAATTGTTAACTTGAAGGTCTTATGTGTCCTACTCGAGTCTAGAGGACCACAAAAAAAGTTATGGCAGACCAAATTGAGCCAACAGGCCTATACATTTACAACTATTTTGTTACAGTTACATAATTGTTCATTTAAGTTACACAATTATTATGTTCTTCATTTTAAAATTTGTTTTAATGAGCTCTAATTGTGATCCTTGAAATGTTTTCTTGGATCCCTCAATGGGGTCTCAAGTGTTACTTTTGGAACCATGTAGACCACCTAGATCTTTTTCAGCTGCAGCTCATCATGTTATATGTTTGTAAGTCGGTGGTAATGTTCTGGAGGTTGCATATTTCTTTAACCTCTTCCTTTTGTGTATTTTGATACAACTAAACTCATCAGATTCTTGGGTCAGACCAATGACAAACATGAGTGTTTTTGAAGATCTGTCTCTCTATCCTGTTTTTCATGAAGGTGGATTAATGAGCCGGGACACTCCCAGGTTTCCCAATGCCTTGTCCCAAAACTCATTACGAAGGCAAGGGATGAAGACAAAAACAGATTGTTATCATCCAGCTGCAGACGGGGTCCATGAGTCACAAAACTGTGGAACGTGGCTGAGCCTCAGGAGCTCAACTCAGGCATGTTGATTAATTGCTGCAGTGACTGCAAACACTCTCCTTGTGTTGGTGTGCCTCTTATAAATTACAGGACGTTAAAGACTGAGACTACTGTGAGCATAAAGATTTTCCATGGAAATTATTTTTATCATTAAAAAAACACTTCTTAGAGCAGATTGAAGAAAGGTAACTGTTGGAGGTTACCTTTCTTCTATGTTATGAGAGTATTTTGGAAATTACTTCTGGTTTTTAAAAAATAAAGCAAAATCTACTATATCGTAATTAAGTGCTTTCCTCAGGGGTCTGTATCCAGCATGCAAAAGCATTCCTCTCGATCCACAAATATCAAAACTATGCAATTAAACAGAACCTGGTACATGAGTGAGGTGGTAACCCAGTTCGGAAATTTTAATAACTGCTCCATGTTTCATGTTCCTACCTTCAGGTGAGGGTAAAGTAAAGTCTGACTTTTATGAAAACCCTATTTGTTAACTTTATTGGCAATGCTCAGCTTAAAACTTTAATGCTGCTTAATATTTGTTACTTTTTGACTTTAAGACTATGTTCAAGTATCTTTTATGGCGTAACTTTATTATATATTCTATATTATGTACAACTTTTGCCTGCAAATAGAACAACCCTAGAAAACCCTGGCTATGACTAACCCATCAACATGAGCACACACATTAGCTCAAATCTGACACCTGAGTTGACTAAATACATACCTTTAAGTGTAACATTTTTAAATGTAATTTTTCTTTTGCTCTGAGGAGGATGTAGATATAAAAGACTAAAGCTTCTCCAAACTTTGAAACATCAGATTTAGTTTTAAAAAAATCAACAAGAAGTCTTTAACATGTGTGAAGACACTCCAATAAGCTTGTTCTGTTGTTGCAGCATGACAGTGTTTTCATTCACTATAACAAGAATGAAAGTTAGATGATCCCTGTGTAGAAAACCTAAAAAAATCCTTTTTGAATATGAAAGACTGTTTGCCAGAATTGATGAGCGTGCACCTTAGCAGCAGCAACAAAGAGTAAAGTTTCCTGCTTTTGTCATTTTAATGTCCTCCTGCTGCCTTTCACCAAGAAAAAAAATTCCTTGAAATTTCCTTGGTGAAATTTCTTTGTGTGTGCTGCTGTCTGTTTCTGTCACTGCTCATTTGTAAGGGACTTCTGTTTATGCAGGAGCAGCGGAGACGCTGCATCTGCCCCTGCACAAAGGAGAGGAGCCAGTGTCGTTCTCTATGTTAATGACATTTCTGTGTGTTTGTGCTGCATTAGTTGATAACTCACTAATCCCAACCTGTGTCTTGGGAGCTGAACATTCCCGGTGGCGTGTGTGTAGGGATTAGCACCAGAGGGTCGCTGTAAAGGCAACTAATCTGCAGCAAACTTACTCTTCAGAACCTGAATTCATAAGAAGCACAATAAAGGTGCTCGACATTGACACTTAGCATACACACAGTATTATTACTGTTCACAATAAGAGGTAGGTTTCTGACTGGGTTGGTATTTGTCAGGAGCAGATTTTTGTACATCCTTGAGTTGTCCTGGTGCTTTTTGGCTCAAAGTGACATATCAAAAAACGAAGGCTGTTTATCTGAGCAAGGAATCCTCTTGTGAGTGTGCTAGCAACCGCAGAAAGACCTGAAAAGACACTGCAGGTACACAAGCTGTGATGTTACCCTCATCCTCTGCTTGAACCAGTCCCTTAGACACTCAGAGGCTGAGTTGAGGTACAAGTTTGTTTTCATGTCCCGTTTCTCCTCCCCTTTCATGACCGATTGACCCCAGACGAGAAGTTCACTGCTTCCATGTCCTGCATGTGAACCATAAGAGCTGCATGCTGTTTTATGGGGGCATTTTACTTTGCAGAGATATTAGGTGTGTCTTAGGGCATCTGGAGTGTGAAAATCTCAGACTGACAGGAGGAGAAAGAAGGCACAGAAAAACTTGTTGTTCCAGCCCTTCTCAGTTCAGCAGGTTCACCCTTTTGCCTCAGGCTCAGAGTGTGTGGAAAGTTGTGGAGTTTGGGGTCAGGAGAGCAAAGAGTGGATGGAAAGATCCTTTAAAATTTAAGTATTAAAAATAGAAATAGCCTTATTCCATGCTTATTTTGTTGAAGTTTTTAAGTGAAATAAAAAACATGCATTTTCAGAAATAATTTGCCATCACCAAAAGCTATACTAAAAGTTACAATACCCTAACACATGCTTAAGACAAGAAAACTCAACTATTGTCTTACAACATGTCATTGATCTGTCAGATTTTTCATGTGAGGATTCATCTACAACAAAGCTTCTTCATTTTTTTCTGAATACAGACAGCATATATCTAAATAGAGTTGCTATGGGACCCATGTCTGTTCACTTTGCAGTGACACTGCTCTTACTAAGCCGTTTTGGATC
Organism: Poeciliopsis retropinna; assembly: GCA_010277075.1. NCBI lineage: Eukaryota > Metazoa > Chordata > Actinopteri > Cyprinodontiformes > Poeciliidae > Poeciliopsis > Poeciliopsis retropinna. Next base: position 9,001,944 of record VMRM01000003.1, read on the forward strand.
CAAGTGGATTAACAGTGATCATTTTTACGCCCACATTTAGGAAAATGCCTTACTTCTTGTGCTTTTCTACAAATGCTTCTTGGGGCTCACGCATTCTGCAAATATTTTTGCCCCTACACAGTGGAACTAAGATCTGTGTCGTTTCCTGACCACGTGCCCCTGATATCAGTATTATGATGTTTGAGCAGGAATCATACCCGTAACCCACCAATTGCAGTACAATCTTCTACCAGCATCATCACCATGGTAGTTTTAGATCTAGTGGATGAAAATGCAAATAAAAGAGTTAACCCTCCACAAAGTCAATTTGACTTTGATTACAAATTACTTTGTATTAACTGAATAGTAAACTAACAAGAAGTAAATGGACCATATTTCAAGCAAATGGAGCGAAGTAAAAAGCAACAGACAGTTGCTGGCAGTGAAAAACCAAAGTTTATTTTAGTAAAATAAGCACATGTCTTAGTATCCCTCTACCTTTATTCTAAATGGAATACTGAAAAGTAAACCTGAGAGGAAAACAATAAGAAAGCTGGAGGGCAGGAATGGAGTAAAAATGAGCAAAGAGGTTTTCAACATCTCTTCAGAGGTTGGTTGTCCCAGTCACGCCATAATGGATGAGTACACTGACATACATTACCTTATACAGATAAAAAACAAAAAACAACAAGAAAAAAACATACAGTCTGTTTTAACTACAGTCTGATAGCTTCTAGCTAGAGGCCTCAGAGTCATTTTTGAAATGTATTCAATAGATTGATAACTACAGGTGCTGTTTTCAGGGCTGAGATAGTTAAACCTCTCCTTTCCTTTGTGTTTCTGTACTGCAGTACATAATAACTTTAGACTAATATGAACTTTAGGTTTGGCAAGTTCCACTGAATAGATATGTCATCTATACTTACTTTCAAAGCGGCAGTGTATTTTTACATTAAACTCTACAGAAACAGGAATTACATCACCATAAAGAAGATTTTTTTTTAGATTTGATTTTCCATTCACTAAAATGAAACCTTACAAGCCATAAATGCTACCTTTAAGATTGGTTACTAAACGTACTTGTTTAGTCTGTTTTCTCTGAAATCTACACCAAAACACATAACCTCATTTCTTTGTAACGCGATTCTCGATTTGCAGTTGAAGTGCTAAAAATAGAAGTAGTTATTTCATAGGAGGAACCCTCTGGACATGTGGCAGTTACACAGTCTTTCTCAGACACAGACTCTCTCAGGAGATGTTTCCAACAAAAGAGACTTCTGGGAACCTGACAGTTACCCAATCCAGCCTCTGAGTGACTCCTGAGACATCTATTACATGTTATTTTGAACAAGAAGTTATATAAATCATTTTCACAATCTATAAAGCCATATATCTGAAACTCAACCAGTGTCTTACATCTGTGTTCATCAATTTAGATGATCACCCTGTTCAAACAGTGATGTGTCAGCTGGAGTGTTTTTAAATCCTAAAATAGAAAAATTAAAAATAATCTAAAGAAATTTTAAACATCTTCGGAATTTATTTTTGTTTGTTGGCAACGTTGTATGGAAATGATGCAAAATTTAAACATTCAGTAGTTTCAACAGGTGATGCACATGGCATATCAGAGGTAAAAAACTTAAAATTCCTTTTTTTAAACCCATCACACTTGTTGACATTCACTCTTGTTATAGCAATATTGAGATGAAGATAGGATCTTGAAATTTCAGATAGCCACTTTCAAATTACAGAGTTTGCTAACTTTAGCTCTACCATCTTATGTAAGAATATTACATGATAGCTTCATTAGACACCTTAATTGTCTAATGAAGCCGTTAAGCCTAAAATCTTGCTTTAGTCAGGTAAACAAGTCACTGGAGGAATTTGGAAGTGTTTAAACATTTCTTGTAGTTTTTGACAAATCTACATGTTTACCCTATGTGGATGTTATCATCATAAACCAGAAAATATGAGGAGCTCTCAAACATACCATGCACTTAAGATTGTGCACAAATATCCGTAGCAATGTCGTGTGTGAAGGGAGGATGTGGGTGTCCTGAGTGGAGTGTGATAACAGTGGTTGCATCCTTTTTTCTGTATAAAACTTGAAGCTTGACTGACTAAATTGGCTTAACAAATAGCTTAGGTGATATCAGTGTTGATGGTGTTATGCCGTTTTTAATAAAACACTCCGAGAAAGTTGTGCTAAACTTGGGTCCTGGACATGATGTGATGTATCAAGTGAAATGGTAAGAGACTCTGACTGATATTTGGAGCTACAACTGAAAATCTTAGGTATGTGATATGTAGCAAAGGTCTATTTGGTGACTAGTCAAAGTCTGAACATATTCTGCAATAACCAGTGACGAAGGAAAAGACCAGCATAAATCTATTTTCACAACCGATGTTTTAGAGTTTTTGTAGCTTAAAAAAGTTGCAATACTGTTTATTGCCTATATTACATTTAGATTTTTTGTGAAATATGAAATACTCTCATAAGGCAAAGTCAACAAATTTCTTGGCTCTTGCAAGGTGAGTGCCTTGAAATTATTCATAACTATTATACATTGTCATATTTTTGCACATTGAAACTGTCCATTTATCCATTTGTTGTCTTCCAATTATTGTGGGGACAACACATCCAGACATCCCTCCCAATGGAACATGCCTGGCAGACCTACATAGGGAGAACAAAACATCCTAATCAGATGCCTGTCCCACCTTAAATGACTTTTTGAGTCCATCTGTCCCCTAAAGGAAGTTCATTTCAGCCACTTTAATCCAGGATCTATTTCTTTCAGCTACAATATATATCTCAAAATGTTTATGGGCAGGTAAACTGAGAGTTTGGCTGATAGCTTAGCTCTTTCTTCGCCACACTGGATCAGAGCAGCACCTGAGTTACTGCAGATAACTCAGTAACCCTGTCCATCTCTTGTTCCATCCAAGCATCACTCATGAATGAGAAACCAAGATACTCAAGATTGTTCTCTGAAGGCAGAAATTGACTCCCATCCCATAGAGGGCATTCCACCTTTGTTCATTAGAGAACCATGGCCTTAATCTTACAGGACACATTACAACCAGAAGTCTAAATGTATGTTATTAAGGTATTTCGTTACCACACAAAGCAGTTAATAACTAAAGTTGAGAAGCAATTACATAACTTGTTATTTAATATTTAATTAATTCACTGTAAGGATGGTGTGGTGTGTGGTCAGGATTTTACAGTTTCAGCAAAAAGTTAGATTTTGTTCTCATACCACTGTCTTTGTTATGGTTTGTGGAAAACTTAAAACAGGACTCCACCCACCTCCCCAACCCCCCCAACCCGCCCACCTCCCACCCAAGCATTATCTTTCTTTTTAACAATAATTCATAAAATCTGATTCTTTCCATGTTCAGCTTGACCGGATAGTAGTCAGTAACAGATTAAAAGTTTGGGATATTAATTGATAGGCTAATCCTACTTTAAACTTTCCACAACCTTGTTTTAAATTTCTCATTTGTTTTTTGGTCTTTTTTTATGATGTTTGATTTTTATATTTTTGATTTGCTAAAAATACTACATATAACTTATCAACCTTTTTTGGATTGGTCTTACAAGGTGCCATCTTAAATGAAATATCAATATGAGTACTTGAAATAAATTTTGCATAATGAGTTTGAATTCACTGGTATTCTTGAGATACACCTACAGTTTGGACTTTGAAATTGAAGTTGAATTAGGTTGATTTATTGATATAATAAACTGTATCTCTCTAATGTAATTAGAATACGTAACATGCACAATAAATCATTCCTAAAGGAATGATACCAACCATCATAGCTTCTAGCAGCAGCAGTGTTAGTTTAGCATTTAGTATAATTTAAAGGTGCTTTAACTGAAGGATTAATTTTATTTGAGAACAAAGTTAAAACTAAACACTGACCAACAAATCTGCACACATTATCCTTTCTTTAACAAGTCAAAGAAATCAAATCAAAAAATTTAACAAGCCTGTTTAATGAAATCTGCACCAATTAGAGGGATTGTTTCTTGTGTGTTCCACAACCTCAGACATCTTAAGGCGCAAAGAAAATTCAGAGAAATGCAATTGCAACTGCTTTTGGAGCCATTACTCCACGGTGTTTCTGCACGCTGTCCAACTTTGAGCTTTGTACAAATGACTAACCATTCACCTTGACATAAATAAATTGACAGTTTTATTATTGTTTCACAGTGATGCAAGGTGGCCAACAGCCACTTTTGATTTCTTTTGGAAATCAAAAGAAAAGTGAAAAAAAAAAAAATCCATACTTATATTTTACTATGTTATGTAGTCACTGATGGCATTTATTTGCACTAGTGATAAAACAAAATTGTAAAATTTTTAAAATGTTTTTTGTTTTTTTTTTGTTATGAGTACTACCTCACAACAAAAATGCTTAAGAAAATATTATTTATTTTAAGTGTCATTTATCAAAAGAAAAAATACCAATAGTTGTCAAACTTTTTGGTGGCACGAGTATGCTGCTCTTAATCTTAGAAATTATCTCCATGTGCAAATAGTACAGCATTTAATGCTAACAATTTATAAAATGAATCAAAGTTAGTGCATACAGATGGAAAGAGAGAGAGATATTTTTATCCTTCTCCTACTTGGATCACCCAGGCTCCTTAGTCAGCTGTAACACTCTCACTTCAGATTACCCACAGGTTTGATATAGGATTTAGGCCTGGTGACTGAAAACATGTAAAGGGGTGTATTTTGTATCTGTTGAAGTTGATCTAATGTTTTGGCTCATTATCCTGTTCATATCTGGATTGAAGTCTCAGATCCCCCACCATACTTAGCAACTTTGATATGTTGATCTAAAAGTTTGGTCTAGTCTAAAGCAGTGAAACTGATGTCCAACTTCAAGAACAAAGAGAAATCAGCTTTGGAAGTGTTTCTTGTTTCTAGGCGGGTACAGGTTGTCTATCAACTATAAAAACTGTTTAAACAAGATATAACATGTTCATCACCGGCTCAGGTGTGTTTCATTTGAAAACCAAGGCCTATGTCAATATAAGGAACACATACCGACGAGTAGCAAAGACACTTACCTTCTAAAATGAAATCATAGTAGCATTCTTATCAGCCACTTTATTGCAATGACCGCCTTTTTAGTATAATCTATGCACCTCAAAAAACCTTTGGCCTTTTGAGGCCAATCATATAAATCATGATTATAATGATTTATAATCATTACTACCATTTCAGTGTATTTCAGTTCATATATATGCTCAGAATCAACATACATTCCTTTCTTTGTGAGCTGAAGTCAGGTACGTGAGACGTGTTTCAGACAAAGTGGCTCTTAGGATTTTGCCCAACTGATTTAAGCTTGACCTTTTGTACAAGATTTCTGCATATTTGTCCATTTTCATCACACTTTGAAAACTTTAAATTAGCTTCCCACCCCATAAGTAATTACACGTGTGTCATCTCATCAATCACACAAAAATGTCATTACCTCTGGGAGTGAACCTCTGTGTGGCAGTTGGCTGCAGCAATCCGATGCTTACTCATTTGTATACCATGCACACAAGCCCACTATTAGTGTCAGACCAATACTATCAGTCAGAGACATCTCACCTGTACATTCAAATATATGAGTAACGGCTCATTTCAGTGTGAAACAGCTATCACCTGGAGTTTACACGACCTCAATGACAAAGCCTCTACTTTTCATCCATGCTTTCACCAAGGCTGTTCTCTATTTTAGCGGTTTGATTGAATTTGATTAGGTAGATTATATTCAAAGTGAAGGACAAAAGACCTCTGGAATATGGATGCATAGGAAAAATAGCAGTTAAAGAGGAACTATATGCATGATGGAGTAGGATGAGTTTTTACACAAGATAAACTGAAATAGGTGGCACTGGTTTGGCACTGTCTGGTTTGCATGTATTGTATTGAAAGACAACAGCATTGCAGAGTGTGCCTGTGCATGCTTGCATGAGCCACTGTAATGGAATGCCGGCCTAAGGCACAAGGCACTCACTAGCTCACAGCTTCAACTTCTGTAAACAAACTAATGGCAGGAGACTGCAGGACCACACAGCCTCTCCGCTGAAACTTTAGCTTGGTGCTTTGTACTTGTATGCCTGTTTATATTTATTAAGCCTGCATATGAGATGAGACTTAACTCCGAACACCTAGAAATTAATTTTTTGAGGTTTAAGTAAACCTTGTCCTTACCTCACCAGAATTGATTTTATTTGTATCACGCCAGGTACAAGCATGACTCAATTCAGTCTTTGTTTGGCTCTCTGATAACAATCCAACTGCCGCTTCATTATGAGCTGAAACAGGTCTGATGGGATGCTAGACATTTAAGAAAAACCTCTTGCCTTACGCAGAGGCCATAGGCAGCCTTTGTGTGTTGAAAGAAAAGAAAGCGCTTATACGTCACTCCATGAATGTTTGTATAAACCAAACACATTTACGCAAATCTCTTTTGTAGAATGCAGAATTCCCAACTGTAGTTGATAAGCTGTGTCAGTCAATGCTTTAATGTATGAGTGTGTGCATATATGAAGCTGCGAAGTTTTCTGCTGCTGCTAAACTCATTATCGGAAAAATAGGATCATTAATCTATACAAATACTGAGAGGTGTACTTATGAAATGTAATAACAGATGAAAATGAATCACATTCCATTTCCTGCTGCAGAAGCAAATAGGAAGTTGGTTGGGAGGGTGCTGAAGGTAATTAAAAGCAGAATAAGAGATTAAGCCAGGAATTTTTTCTATTTTTCTCCTTATTCCTCTGCGTACAACTGCCATTTGTCATTTTTGGCCCCTGTTGACAATGACTGATATTTATAAGATGACTAAGTAAATTTAGAAATCTAATTCACACGTGAATGTTATTTCTTTTTAGATGTGTTCTCTGATCTTTGACTTGATAACTCTTGCACTGATTTATAGTCAAATCTTTCTATCTCTTCCCCTCTGCCAGGTGACAGAGACTCTTTTATACCAAGAAGAAGAATACATATCAAAATGACCTCTAAAAGATAAGTAAACCTTATATTTATAATAACTTTTAGTAAGTGATTTCATGTATTCGATGTTTTATTGTAACAGGAATTTCATCATAGCAAGAACTTACACATTTTCTTCAAAAAAAAAACAAAAACATCAAATTTGTTCAACATCATGTATTATCAGAAGAGTTGAATCAATGTCTTAGCAATTTTGTTGATGCCTGTTAATTAACTAAAGGTACCATCTACAGTACTTCCGTGCCGGCAGTGTCTCACCTGCAGGCAACAGTAATCAGATTGATCACAGTTTAGGGAATCAGGAAGAAGTTTTCACTGGAACACCTAGAATAGCTACTCACGGCATGTTATAGTTAACAGTACATTTCCTGTAATGAAACACACAGATTCAATAATTTCCCAAGAGGTTTATGCAAACTTTCTGAATATTTTCACTGTTGTGTATAAGTCTGTTGTGTAATTTAACAGTTATTTTTTCCATCATTGTGAATTGTAATAGCTAATAAGATACCCACTGGCCACTCCTGGTATCTTCCACTGATCAGTGAAAAATACAAATTTCCCATCTAATTTTAAAACAACTGAATCAGTAAAAAAATTATTACAAACAAGTGAGCAACAACCAGTCAATAAAAGAAATAAAATTATATCAGACAGACAATTTTTGAAGAATGCAAGGAACAGAACCCCTTTAAATGGGAACCATTTTATACCTTTCCAGTGACTATCCCTTTTACAACAAGCATTCCAAAAATGTACAGAAAGCATAAGGAAAACTAAGATTACCCATACAATTTATTTTGTTGCTAGGGTGTGAAAAGAAAAAATAAATTAAATTAAAAATTTTAATAAAAATAAAAATAAAGTTGGTAGCTATATTTATTTAAATTAGAGTATTATCTTGGATTTGCAGAGGCTTTTCTGAATATAATACATCAAAAATAAAAAAAAATAACTAGTTAAAAAATGCTTGATTTTTAAATCAAGTCAGCTACAGATGTTAGGTGTAAGCTAATATCTACAAAAGTATCTTGATTAACTTATTTTTTTAAGTTGAACAAGTATATTATTTCTTAGAATATCGAAAAAATGCCACCATTTAAGGTTGTACAATTGTTCATCCTGGTAAGAAGCACATTTTATGAATGTCATGTTTTCTATAAACTTGGTTATTTAATTGTGATTCCCCTGAAGGAGCTGGCCCAACTGGGTGAAGAGAGGGAGGTCTGCATTTCTCTGCTCTTTCTTGGCTTCGGGGGTCAGGGGCCAGGACCCAGATTTAGCGGAAGATAATGGTAATTACTCCATAAGCTTAATGGTGTATGATTTAAATGCATTATATTTTGATTTTTTTTTTTCATCAGATGATTAAACATTTTTATCGCTTCATTAAACCAAGGAACATCTTGTTCCTTGTTCATTTCATACTTAACCGAGCAGCAACTCATGATAGGGAACAGCCTGTTCCTCAGTTGAGTGAGTGAGGTGTTTTTTGTGATGAGGTTGTCAGAGTAGATATTTTACAAGGCTGGAGAGATCGCCTGCTGTTCTGACTTGCCTCATTATGCAACATAGCTTCCGCATTCGTCCCTTTTCTAAAACTACTGGACGACTGAATGGAGAAAATAGATCATGAGTCAGTTGAAGCTGTGTTTTGTCTCTTAGGGTGTGAGGGATCCACCTGTTTCTCTTGAAGGGTTGGTCCATTTTAGAAATTTGGGCAGAGCTGTAATTTATATTGACATTTGTTTGTCCAGTAATTATTCTGTAAAAACCAATCACGCCTTGCTATAGAACTTATTTCAAAATTGAATACTTTGCATTTTTTGTTGTTGTTCAGTCCGTGAGTCATCATTACTGTGCAGGTTTATATTTTCACATCAGGTGATTGAATATTAGCTCTGGTATTTTCTTATTCCTCCCAGAGGAAGCATCCTGCTCTCTTACTTTCTTATTGACGCAGTGTTTACTGATTTAAAGATTGTCTTTGTTCCCACACACACTCAGGCTGAAAGGCTGCCAGTTATTCTCATAATGTCACACCACGCCAGATTATCTCTTCAGATTTGTTTGTAGCTCTGTTTCATTACACCAACGTCATTTGCATCCTCCCACTCCTCAGGACAAGCACGTACATCTCATTCCAAACTCTAACATGTTACTGTACATCTTATTTTGTGTCTGATGGATTGACTATATGAACTTTTTCCCTGCATTGACGTTTCTCTTTGTTTCCACACTTACTAACACTACTCTGACCAGAATAAATAAATGAGGAACACGCAGGCCCACTTTGCCTTCGCTTGTCCTGTGTCAAACACAGGAAAGTGGTCCTCTATTACTCCCTCTTTGCTCCTGAGTTCTATTGTGTTTGAGTCCACACTTCTGTTTTGCCATATATGCGCCATATGGCAAGACATATGGAGCATGGGGGTTTTGTTTTGGTTTCCAATGAGAAGAAATTCTTTGAAGTCGTTTTGTCAGGACTAGAAAGTCAAAGACAAAGGAAGAAGTCAAAATGAGAAATGACAACCATTGCTAAAAAGAAGCAGTGAGACAGTTGGGAGCTGGCTTTTTTTTTTTTTTTATAGCAGTTGTTGCTCCAGTGAATGGTGATTTGTTATGAGGGCTTGACTTGATTTGACCTTAAAAAAGAACAAATCTAACAATAGTGCTGTTTACTTTCTTTTTTGCACAACAGACTGTCCATTAATAATATCCAGTTATTATTTCATATTCTATTTCTGCATTTTAACAATCTAATAAAATTTGAGCATTTCCTGCAATTCATGAACATACAAATAATAATAATAAAAGAAAACATTTAATAAAAAGAAAATACTTTGTGACAATTTCTTAATTGTTAGGTTAATGTGGATGTACAATAAACATGTTTTTTCTCTGAAACAAAAGAACAACAATTCAACTTGGGTTGGTCTGATATGAAAATTCCGAACCGTAACTAAGCTAAAATAAAATTGCTGTTGTGGATTTTGCTATCAATAATCTATGTTAACCACTTTTACAAATATTTTCCCTTCCATTCAAAACCATAAAAATGACCACACTGCTGAAATTGCTTCTCTGCTTCAGTTAAAGACCCCACAATCTTGCACCACATTACCATCACTGTCACATGTCCAAACAAATGTCACATGGCCAACCTCTAATGTCCCAAAAAGAAAAGTCAAATGAGGACAGAACAAAGCATCAGTTATCATTATGAACCCACTTTTACTTATGGGACTGATGTAAATATGTTAAAAATGACTAATATTCTCCACAATTGATGTTAATCATCAGTCTTACTGAAACAGAACTTTCACAACAGACTCTGGGTATTTTATTTCTATATTGCAATTTGTTCCAAACACATTAATTGGAAAGAATGTACCTTGTTGTTGTCCATCACATTAAATGTCTTGGTATTTCAATGTATTTTTATTATTTATTAAGATATGTGGTTAAAATGCTCAAATTTCACATTAAATTCTATTGTTCTATATTTACTGATGGTTTTACATTACAGTCTTTTTCATTTTATCGGGGTTTGCCCTTAATGTCTTCTAATATGAGACCAAAACAACTACCAGCAAGTTTCTGTTGGCTCATAATTTTGGAGGTTACATAACCACATTTCCTTTACTTCTACTGATTTGGGCTGAAGAATTCACTGGGACACAGTGCTGTCTTTTGTCTGTCTTTCCCCATTATTCCCTGACAATAAAAGTGAAAAGAAAACCAATCTTATTATGCGCCCAGTCCAAGCCCTCTGACACAAGAAAACATTACAAAAGGGCAGGAGTGGCCAGATGAACACACAGTCATGTGTTTTGACATAACCTGACAATAACAGTAAACAGAAACACAAATACAGTATGTGCTGCTCATTTCATGTTCTAAGCAAAAATACAACAAAACAAAACTAAAGTTAGTGTAATTCCTTGTTGCCAATAAGCTATTATAGTGATTTATAATTAAGTATTCTCCGAATATAACCAAAGAGAAACAAATAATATGATTGATTAAAATAAAAATGTGCTTAGAACATTGTTGAACTGACCATGCACCACTGTTATAGGAGAGTATTACAAATAGGCAAAGGTTGATTTACAAATGAATAAAAAATTAACACAGGAGAAAATAAAAGCAGGGTCCTGAATTAATAGTGAAAGTCTGTGGAGTTTTAGATTATGTACTGTTGAATTTGTAAAACATGCATGTCACACGTTGTATTTTATGCAATTAGAACAGAACATTAATATAATCCCATTAAATCTGAGGATTTCCCCCATCCAGTAAAATATAGTTATTTTACTAATTTAAGCAACTATAATTGTAAATGTACACTCACAAATGTACATTTACAATTATCTTTATTCTACCAAAATTTTTGATTCTGATAAGAAATTAATTTAAATAAATGACAAAACAGAAAAAGTATTAAAACGATAAAATAAAATTGATACTCCCTTTGTAATGTTTTATTTTGCTTTTTTTTTTTTTTTTTTTTAAATGAAATGTAGAAAACTATTTTCTGTCTGTATATTGTTCACCCATTAACTGTTGCCCTGTTACTTGTTAAACAATGGGCCCAAGAGGACACCTTGTACTCATGACTCATGACAGTTAAGTTAAGCAGTCTCAACAATCATGGAAAACGTTATTGGCAGAAGAAAATTGATGGTAAAAATAAAGAAATTCTTTATGTCATCATGCAATCATTTCAGCTTGCAGCTCAAAAAATAAGTCAATGACAAATTCAAAATCATAAAAGTTCACTTGAGACTGAAGTATTGAGATTAAAAATCACATTTTAATTTGACCTTAGCTAAAACACTAAAGTTCCACCAGACATTGGTTTTTAAAACAAGGTGAACAAATATAGAATGAATTTTGTTTGATTACTGACATAAAACTGAATGCGCTGAAGAGTATTGATTTGATGCCATTTTCTTGCTTGTGAAGTAACTTGGAGAGTCAAACATGCCCCCATATGCTATCTAAGTTATTAGCTTGATTATCAGTGTTATTAGTCTACACTACCCTGTTTATTTAACAACAGACATGCTAACTCTCTAAAAAACTTTGTCTTGAAAACAATGGTCTGGTTGTATAAAATTTGTTTATGGTTAACTTCATGAGAAGACCAGGTAAAGAAATTTCCCCCCTCAGTCTGCAATTATAAAAACCTGACCAACATCTGACAGAAACAGATAGAGGGAGGGAAGCATCTCTAGGAAAAAAACCAACAAAAAACAAACTCTCTACTCCCTTATTGCTATAATTTGATAAAAGAAGTTTTAAGCCATCAAAATAACGTGGTACAGAATTTTACTGGGTCTTTTCAGATAAAACATAGAGGGTAGAAATGTCAATTTTGCTTTTAACTATAAAAAAGCAGCTTATGTCTCTGGTTTCATAAATCAACTGATTTTGCAATAATTTGGACAAGCTTAAAATTGACATGTATAGTTAGGATGAAATCAACATTAAACTTCATCTGTTAAAGAACTGCAAAATTATTATAAGTACAAAACCATACTTAGGTTGTTTTGTCTTTCAGTACTCTTTTCTCCTGGCCTATATTTTACTGTACCAGAATGAACAAAGTCCAAACAAACAATATTTATAAAATGTTGTTTGAAATAAATAAATCAAATCAAAGCTGTGATTGAAACAATTCACATGTGAAAGCAGAAATGCGTGCAAACAGCTAATTGCTTCAGGCCTCAGGTCCAGAGTCTGACAGTTCGTGGGAGGATCAAAGTTCAGATTTTGAATACACTGCAAAGCAATAGGACAGAATAGAGAGAGGAGACAGGGAAGAACAGATAGACAGACAAAGCAAGGATCATCGTAATGCCCATTAGGGTTTATACAAGCTGAAAAAGTGAGGGTGGGGGATAATTAGAGGAGTTTACCAGTGGAGAGGTGAGAGATGAAAATAGATTATCTTTGTGTAATGAAAGATAAAAGATTTTTTCGCCATTAAACCACACTCAAACACACACACACACACACACACCTTCATGCACCCTCACATGCACAACTTCTCCACCCGACTCCCGGTTCTCCTTAACAAGGGAAGCAGGATGTCTTTTATCCCATTCGGCTGAAGGATCAAAGCTGAAAGGGCCACTCAGCTGAAACTGACCTCAATTTGCACTGAAGGCACCTTTCTGCATGATCCTATAGCTGCAACACGCCTCTCGCTAAACTTCACATATGCTGTTCCCCTTCCTGTATGCACCACCACCTCATCCACTTAAGACACAGGAAATTTCTTAGTGCCTTCAGGCCATCAATACCACAATTTATGGCCTTCACGTTCACACATTATCTTCACTATTAATCAAATAAGATGGCAGATATATCAATGTATGGTTGGTTTGGGTGGAATCGTTCATTCTCCACTTCAAAGAGCAGTCTGTTTTTAGTTTCCTCTTTGTGTCTTCTTTCTCACTGTTTTCACTACAAACAGCCTCCCAGCTTCAACTCACCACCCACACATACAGTGTGATGCAAACAGATAATGTATTTATGTATACACACACACACTCTCTCAACCAGGATCTTGTATGCAAAAAGTTACTCAGAAATGTATTTGTTTCAGGTAGGTTGTTGTTTTTGTTTTGCCTTGCCTCTGTTGTTCCTGGGCATATAATCCTCTCTGTACACTACCTTACACCTTTTTATATATTTTTCACACATCAATGTATTTTCAACTGAATTTTTTATAACTGATAAGCACAAAGTAGTGCATAATTGTAAAACTTATGATTTATTTTACTTTTTTATTGTAATAATGTACCTTGTGTAAGCATTTTATAGAACCACTTATACCTTTGTGTGTAATTTAATCTTTCTGTTTTTGTGCACATATAAAGACTGAAGTGTTTCCTTTATTTTTTTCAAGCAAAATAGCTCAAGTTTAAAAATTTGCCACAAATTCTGAAATTGATTTAATACTTCTAACACATGATCATGCTTTGATTTAAATATTGCATCCTAGAAGTGCTATACATTTGTGGTCATAGTATTGATAAAAGATGAATCTCCACCCCAGTGTCAGGCCTGTTTCGACTTACAAGCTGACATTGCAAATGAAAAATTTGCAACTAATTTAGTTTCTAATTATGAACAACTCCAAACAGTCAATCCAAAATGCTAGGAATAACAGTGAAGTCAATTTGGATTCATATTTTTTGAGTGATTGTTTATAGCTTCTTATATTTTGTTTTACATTTCTTCTGGCATTTATTTGTAAGAAGTCCCCGACTCTTGTAACATTGTTTTTTTCAGTCACTTTGGTTCTTTGGTGTGTCATCTGTGCATGCGGTTGGTGGTCATACACTTTACTAAGTGCCAATATGACTTTACACATAAGTTATAGACTTATGACTTATGTACACTTAACTCCATTAGATATTTAACAACAAATATTTAATGGGGCTAAGTATTTTTAACCCCATTAAAACATGTTTAATGGGGTTAAAGAACATTGGGTGAGAAAAACTCCATCTTGTTGTGGATTGCAAACCATTGCTTGATGATATTGGAGTGATGGAAATTGGTATATATCTTCATCCTCTTCTTCTGTTTTGTCTCCTAATGCCTCCACACAGCCTCACTTCTCGTCTTCATCCTCTCTGTCCCCATCCATATCCTTGTTCTTCCACTGTCAGAAATGTAACATTGTGTTGTGCTTCAGCTATGTAATCTATACTTGTGTTAAAGTTTCAAAAACATTGCGTGTTGATTTCTGATTAAGGAGATGCTCCAGACATAGGAACATCAGAGCAGGCCATACAGGATCAGGCTGTAAAAAGCAATCTTCTAACTTTCAGGTCTTAGTTGCATACCTTAAAACACAGGTGTCAAACTCCAGTCCCGGAGGTGCCACTGCCCTGCAACTTTTAGATGTGACTCTGTTGCACCACACCTGAATAGAATAATTGGGTCATTAGCAAGGCTCCGGAGGACTGATCTACTGAAGGGGATAATTAAGCCATTTCATTCCAGTGTTTTGTACCTGTGGCACACCTAAAAACTGCAGGACAGCAGCCCTTGAGGACTGGCGTTTGACACCCCTGCCTTAGAATGTGGTAAAATAAATTAAGCATATTGTACTAGTTCCATAGTAATGTCATGCTGATACACATCATGTTGGGTGTCCTAAATAGAAACTCAGTTGATGCAACTTCTTAACAACATATATTGCCTAAGCATTGTTCTGAACAATATGAACTTGGGGAGTCATGTTCTGTCTGCTGGAGTGTGCTTTTTGTTTTCTGGGGGAGAGGCAGATAAGCTGGTCAGTTATTTGCTGCAGTTCTGTCCAGTCTGTCCCAGTTGGTAGTATCTATGTAAACTGCTGAATCACAGCTGACTTTCCTCATTTTTCTGTGTGGAGTTTCTGTTCTCTTAAAGTGGTACTTAGATAAATACTCATACCCTTCCACAGGCATCTAGGCCCTCCTGTTAAATTATAATTTATCTCCCTTAAAACTTGCCAGTTAATGGATTATGTGATTTCTTTTGAGTTCTTTTCAGAAAACTGGTTGATCATTAGTTGATTAATGCTTATCTACATACATAGAAATAAAAAATCAGGATTCACCTGAGAGAAGTTTAGAAATATATTATGAGAACTTCTTCAAGCTTTCTGATGAGGTTGTGGAGTCTCAGGCTGTTCAACAGAGACCCATATAATACAGGTTCATCAACATTAAAATTAAAAATATAAACACTTCCATGAATGTACGAAAGCATTCACAGCTTGTTGAAAAACAGATTTTTTTATGGCAAAAGTGATAGAATGATTTGAACATTGAACACATAGTTTTGAGAGTTTCAGTACTGTTCTGAGAAATGCACCAAAGCGATTGGTGCTTTGGTGCCAATCTCTTTGGGACCAAAAAAAAAAAAAACTAAGATTGAGAAAAACTAGGATTGACAATGAACTGTTTTGGTGACAAACAAATGTTTGTTTGTCACCAAACAAATGTTTGGCGACAAACTGAGTTGTTTGCAGATTTTGGAGAGTCAGGTTTTTGTTAGAGCATCAACTGCTCTTGAGGAGCCTAGAATTCAACATGTGTTCCATATGAATAGGGTGTAAATCAAATAGATATTACTTAATTCAATATTGTTATTATTGTTATTATTATTATTATTATTATTATTATTATTATTATTATTATTATTGTTACTAAAGAATCAATTAATTAATTAATTAACAGCTTCAGGTTAATCTATCTTATATTCAGCTACACAGCAAAAACTAAAAACTTTGATCAATATTATTGTTAATTTGTATTTAAGAGATCATCAGACACATATTCTCCCCATCACAGAGTCCAATATTATGTTTGTCCCAACATCTGCATAAGGATCTTAAATGACATTCTTGGGCGCCCCCTCCTGGCCTTTAATGAGCTTCATTATTATTATTTATTTATTTTTTTTTAATGGAGAAAATATTTATGCTGCAAAAATACTCAGGACCTAGTCCAGTACGGGCCTGGATCCTTGCTGTCACCAATTCACCAACGGAAATGAGAATATATTATTAAATCATAGGTTTGAGAGCCAATGTGCTTCACAGTAAGTCCAGTTAATGTTCACTGAGTTTCTCCTCAATGTGTTGAATGCTCACATGAAAATCCACGGGATAGAAAACTCATGTGTGGCTTTAGAAGGCTCAGGGAAGTTAAGACCTTCTCTTCCTTTCACATGATTTTATTTTATTTTCACTTAATGTCATGTGGTCATTTTAATCTATGAGTTTTATATTAATTCCGTAATGTCCCTTTTAGTGGGTTCAGTATACAATCCAAAATTATAGTTCTCATGTTTTTTTTAGAAAACACAGCATTTAATGGAATGCTGAGTGAAACAAAGTAAAAAAAAACAAAGTGTTTGTTTCACTTTGAGAGCCTCTTTTATTTAAATCTTAAGAAATATTTTTCTATGCAGGAACACTATAAATGTATTTAGAATGAATTATTGAAAGACACTTAGGCTATTAAATTGCATAATTTATACCTTATGTCTACTTGCAAAAATGTAGTAAGAATAATATAATATCCTAAATAGGAGTGGATTAAATGATACACCAGCAACGCAGATGTGCCCTAAAGGATGTGAAAGAATGGCATCATGATGTTAGTAAACCCAATAAGAAAAGGAAGCAGAGTGCATGACATCACCCTGTCAGTGGCTGTTTTCTTTCCTGCTCTCCTGCTAATTATGACTAGCCTGAACCAAATCCAAAACATAAATAACCTTCCACTCTAACCACCTCCACCTGTTTATAAACAAAAATAAAGGTCTGAATATTCTCCAGCCTGCCACATCAAATCACGCTTCCATGGCTTCAGCTTGCCGAGATGCAGGAAGTCTGTTTCTTTTCCATTCTAAGGGGGATGAGCAACAAACTCCATCTACATACCAAACATTTAGGAAAAAAAAGATACCAAAGAAGCACTAATTCAGAGTCATCTTTACCATGTTTTGTTTGCTTCCTATTTTGCTTGTAAAGCCCCCCTTTTTTTTCCCAGAGAGTGTTTCTCCAAAGCCTCCAGAACTGATCCGGACTGCGCCTCCTGAGACACAGTAGTCTGTTGTCTGGCCTGGGGGGGCCGAGGGAGAGCTGTTATGAGAAGGCAGGGAACATGTTATGGTAACCTGGGTGGTAAAAGCCTGAACATATTTGGGAAAATGCCCCTTTATACCCTCTCTGACCCTCCCATTTTCTTTCTCAAAATCTCTCACATCCCTGCTAAAATTCTCCCAGATCCTTTCAGTCTTTGCTGGCCGGCCTGAGACGCCAGTCTGACTTTATTCTTATGTGATTTCTAAAGTTTGGGGTGTAGGTTTGGCAGACAATAATATTTAGATTTGTGTTATTGTTAGAAGTCTTCAGCATTTTGATGATTATGTGACATAAAACTGCTTGTGAATGCAATATCTGCATAAACCAACACAGGCAAATTAGCTGTTGGTAATTTTAACGTTGCAGCTGCAAAAAGATTATTTTAAAAATAATATTTGGTAAAATAAAATAAATACCTTGGATATTTTATAGAAACAGAGATAACACCAAATTATTGCTTTTTCTCAATCCATTTCTACATAAGCCAGTATTATAATTTAAGCACAACATTATATTAAAAAGTGCAGGTTTTCACTGTGACAGCATACTGCCAGCGTTTTAAGTCACATTTAAAATTGACTTCATTAATCAATTTTAAATCAACATCTAATCCAAATTTAATCTTGAAAACTCAAAACATTGAAATACCGTTCAATACAAACTGAACAACCAAAAGCAAACAACAACATTTACCTCTGTAGCCATTGTCTGCCAGAGGTGGAGTTTGTAAATTTGGGGCAGATGAGAAATTATAAAAAACGGGCACCACTTACGTTTTATGTCCATTTTAATAATTACTTTATTAATTTTTTCTATAATTAAAAATTATTTTTGATCAAGTTGTTTATCTCTTTCCAAAATATTTTCTGAGTGATTCATTTGATCTTGGATCATTTGATTATGGGTGTTGATGTTTGCAGTGTCTCCACAGAAAGGTAATCAATTTATCCTCCAGATTTATTGGTTATTAAGCCTTTTAATGTAGCTCAGTTCCACTTCAGCTTTTTCTTTGTAATTCATATTAGGGTGTATATTCACAGTGGTTGTGCTACAAGCAACGTTTAGCTTTACAAGAAATAGCAACATCCTTTTACTTTTACTTGTCTCCTCATTCCTGGCTCTTTTAAAGAATGCAGTTTTTCAATTTACTGTGTTTTTTTTTTTTGTTATTCTTGAGATGTTTTTGGAGGAACCCATTTTGACACTTTATATTTAAGTTAAACATGAACAAGTAACAAATTCAGACTGTGAAATGATAAGTGACAGTGCTGACATAATCCTCCAGAATTTCTCTGATTAAAAGTTGGTGGCTCCCTCACCTTTAAATGGTCCAGGTCCTGAATGAGTATAGCCGCCTCAGAGCATCACATTACCACCACAATGTAATACTGTTGATAAAATGTTCCTTTTCTGAACATGCTCTGTTGGTTTCATGTCTGATGTAAAGGGATGCACAGTCACTGTTGTTCAATTTTGGGTGCTTATCTTTTTACATGAGGCCAAGTAGACTTTGACAAATTTTTTCCCTTAGTAAATGAAATCACAATTTGAAAGCCACATTTTCTATATTTAGTCAGGTTATCAATGGCTGATATTACTTTTCATTACCTTAACATGAAACTTGTGCAAAAAAGCAAAACAGGAGACCTCTGTATCAGGCCACATTGTTTCTCATGGCAATATGAAAAACGATGTGGGATTTTGGGGCCCCAGACAACAGCCCATGTTTATCTTCAACTCTGAACCAAAATTAGTTTGACTCTTTATGGTATGGTGTTATGAAAGATTTTCAGGTTGCTTTTGCTTTGATATACAAAAAAAAAAATGTACTACCTAATTAGAAAAGCTACTAACCTTCCAAAAAAGTTACACTGGTTGCAACCAGACTACGTCTCTTAAATTAGGATATCTATTAAATGTTCTTTTAAGGCTATGCATGTTCATTGCATTATTCTTATTATTCACACTGAGGCAAGCAGTGTGCGAGCATTCAGTCTGCAAGCCAATGTTCTCCTTAATTCCTGCATTTTGTTCATCTGGGTGATTTTCCAAACTAAGCCTGGCACAGGCCTGGATTTCCTGAGTCCAGATTCTCCAGGAAGAGAGCTACTGCAGATAAAACAGCACTCAGAAACAAAACAAACCTAAATATCAGAGGTTTATTTAAAATCCTCTCGTCTTATATTAACAGCAGCGCTACGGGGCAAGAGATTAGCCATGCTTGGGTCAGCGTTCCTCAGCAATAGTAAGTCTCCGAGGAATACATTTTTAAAATTTTTGTGGTACACATAAAACAGACTGTGACTGGCTTCATACTGGGCAATTGAAAGAAATAATACATAATTTACGACCGACATGATAGAAAATCTGTACATAATATGACACTGTAATTTTCTTTACCAAGGTTGGGACCCCCCAGGTTAATACAATGTAAACACAGAGCATGTGATCTATCAGCAGCCATCTTTGACACTGAAGGACTCCTGCTTGTTTGATGTGTTACAGTTGCTATGCCCTGTGCAGGAAGGAAGTGCTCACCCACTGCTCGTCTGTTCCATCTTCAGGACCGGCATGAGGTGGGAGGAGGGATTTCAGTGCAATATTTACAGTGACCTTTTCCTCTCACTGGCCAGGGGCCCATGGGAAAAACTGGAGGAGACAAACAATGAACAATAGGGCTGAAGGATGAGCAACGGTGCCAGCCCAGCATGTGCCATTATGGGACATGGATTAGACAGGGGTGAGGGAGGTCATGGTAACAACTTAAATTGCCATTATTGCCCAATATAGCAACACCTGTACACCTGTTCAGAAAATCTAAGCTGTCTGAAAAACACTAGAACAAGAATTCAAATGTTTTTTCTTAAATGGCTGTTTAAAATAAACAGAAATTGTAAAAGTTGTGTTTATATAAACCATTGAATTGAAGCTCTGGCTGTATGTTTAGGGTTGTTGCCCTGCTGCAGTCTTTATAGTTTTTCAGTCTGTAATGGGTTTTCTTCTAAGATTGATCTGTATTGACCTCTGCTCACCTTTTCATCAATGTTGATCAGCTTCTCTGTCACTGATAATAATAAAGTGAACAGCTTAGTGAACAATCTTACAGGCTTGGAGTTGTTCCATACTATTTCCATTTTTAGACAATGCATTGAACAGTGATGTGTGAGTTGTTTGGAACTATGTGTGTTCTTCAGTCTTCATAATTTTGTTTGTTCAGTAATAATCTCTATAAAAACCCAGGAGGTTCTCACAGAACAGCCGTCTCTTAATAAAATACCAATAAGACCTATCGCAGCCTGTGATTGTAGCAAAATTAGAAGTGGACAAGTTCAATGAGTATGAGTATACAGTAAAATAGGTCACCACAAGACATATGTGATGTACTACTGATGCTCTCATTCACTCGCAAAGCCTATACCACTGAGAATAAGATCAAAATCTTCCATCGTCATTGCTGTTAAGTAGATGTTTATGTAGACAAACAGCCTCTGTGTGACATCAGCATCTGTGCAAGCTCCCAAGTCACAGTTTGATCCCGCAATTATCAGATTACCCCGTGTAATTGGACAATATGGTTTCCTAGGGGACTGGGCCTTGCCTTATCACAGAAACTCTTTCTGCCCTGCACAATTTGGTGAGATAAATGTAATGGTATCGGTGCTCCAGTGTGAGCCTGGGTGGTCTCTGTTGCATTTCTAATGATGCTGCGACTTTCCCAGAACAAGTGGAAATACCTCAGTGATGCACCGTGAAAAGAGAGACAAGGAAAGAGCAGAGGTCCCACTGCGAGCCAGTGTTCTTGCACAAAGGACATCAGATTCTCCTGAGAAAAATGCAGGTTGTCTTTATTTGTTGTTGTAAAGACTATTCTGACAAGATGCATGAAAGTTGTCGTAAGACTGCCTAAAATTATTTAGTTTAACCATTTGAATGTGTATTTGAGGCAAACAACAAATTTAAAAAATGCTTTTAAATTTAATGTGACATTTTACATAATCGGCAGTCTTTTAAATTTGATGTTTTTTTTTTTTGTCAAAACACATCAGTTTCATACTGATTGTAGACTGCAAATTGTGTAATAAAATGTATTATCTGGTTACTTACTTAATCACAGATCAAGTGAATAATGAAGTGAATAAATATAGAGGAGTTTAGAAAATTTTCAATTGAATCAAGTTATACTGATTTAATTAATTCGTCCAAATACGTATTACAAAAATAATTCATAATGGTCAAAATTTTCCACGTGTTTTATTTTGAAGGCTCTGCCCGGAAGTGGTTACAGAAAACAGGAAGCAGTCTCTGCAGACAAGCCTCTTTGAGCTGTGAGTTCCTATTTCTCTGCAATATTTTGTCCTTCTTTTCTTATAATGTGATGATAATGATTATATCACGCAATTTAGAAGACTATAAACTTTAGTAGGGTTTCAGCCAAGGCGAATGACAGTACTTGACTCTCTTCTTTGACATGGATTTGACCCACTTGCTTCCTCTAGCGGATGTTAACTACGGCTAACGTTAGCTCTCAAATTAATTAACAAAGCGGCTGTTTTTGATGTTTTTTATTTAAAATCACCCATGAATTATCTTGATATCCTAAACTGAGGTGACTATAACATAGCAGTGTTTGTAATTAATGAAGTTGAAGTGGTTTAACTGTCCTTTCGCTTAATGTTTCTGACAAGATCGTTAGCCATGCCAAACTATGTTCAAATTCTATAAAATTTTAATGTCCTGGGGCCGTTTCTTTTTTACAGAATATATCGATTGCTTCTCACGTTCTGTGAATGATCCATGGTAAATTCGGCGGGGTGCTTGATAAAAAGATTGTCTTAGAGGAACCGTTTGCTTAAAAATATTTAGGCATTTCTAGATGACTGCAACATGGCTGGGCAGATTACAACTCAGCTGACAATCCATACAAGCGTCTCACTGGAGTTATCTCATCTGGACGTACTAACACTAGTTTTAGGTGAAACGGTATCCTAACAGTTTCATTATCTATAAATTTAACTTTTTGTATTTTACTGTTTATCATATATAGTTTTTGTTAACCTTTAATAAATAAAATAACCTAACATCCATATTTTTGGGGGGACTGTGAGAAAAGTACCTGGAAAAACCAATTTATTAATTCTCTTTAGTGTCAGTTGTGCATGATAAGATACAACCATTAAATGTAAATTTAATTTCAGGTCAGTTTTATGCGGTACAGCGATTGTTAAAGATTCCTTCATGCTGAATTTTAAAAATTCTGCCAGCGACTGATTATTTTGGTAATTGATAAATCTGTTTAGTAAATGTCCTACTAAACAGGACTCTTCATATGTGTATACATACTGTATCATAATTTAATCTTTTGTAATTATATAAGCAATTTTTACATTGCATGGTAATGTAACCTGTGAAAATGTTTACTTTTTGCTGCAAAAAAACTTAATTTAAAGTTTATTGACCATTTTAGAAGCTGTGTAGCAATGCCCTCTTTGAAAAACAGCTATGTTTCTTCTGCAATCTTGCTTCTATGAACTTTTTCGATTAAGAGTCTCTGTTATTGTATAAAGTTTTGTCTCTTTTTTTCAGGCTCATTAAGTGTAGTGTTTTCAGTCTCAACACGTTTTGCGCTTCTTTAATCCCTTTTTGTGTTGGTTAGTCAAATATTGCTGTAGCATAGGCTCTTTAAGTAGGTTTGTCCAGGGAAAACAGTACTTCAGCATATGTGTTTGCTCAACAGATTGATTGTTCTTGAGAGTGAAAGAGAGCAGATGATTGACAAGTTCACAGCAAGCTGGGGCTGTGTCCTACAAATGTCTTGATTTGTGTTTATATACATGCTAGCAGGGCCACACTTAGAGCACTTTGTCTCACCTTCTCCTCCACTTCTTCTAAGTTAGAGGGGAGAAGGATGGGAGGGGGGAAACACAGGGGCAAGGCTACACTGATCCATTTCCTGTCCCCTCCTGGGGCTCTAATTGAAAAATTTGGGTGGCCCTGCTTGTTTGTTTTGGTGGAATGTGGTGGGCTGTATTTTCTGAGGCTTTCCTCAGTGACGCTGCTCCACTGAGGCCGGGGTGAATTGAGTGACGGGGGTCAGGCCAAGCCCTATTTACGAACCAAGCTCACCCTAACCCTTTATTCCCCCTGCACTCTTTGCGGTGTGCCCCACCTGGTAGCCTCGACCCAGCTAAAAGCCTTACCAGGCCACTGGTCTTCACTTTCTTGTTCCTGTGATACCATGAACCTTGAATTTACAGACAGAGAAACAGAATACTGAAACTTAGAAACATATTCACAACCTAAAAATAAGTTTATATAGTTATTGAAGCATCACAATTTCACCCAAAGAAATTTTGTACCCTGTATTTATTTGTGCTTTAAATTGCCAATGCTGTGGTTATTGACGTCCCTGGTTTTAATTGAGTCCCTTTTCCCAGCAGGATAACAACACATCCCACAGAATTTCTATAGGATTTATTTCAAGATTCTGCCATATGATTTGGGTCATTAATCTTAAGACATCCAATAAGAATCCCATCTGATTTTCATTTACAATGTGTTATTGTTTTAAAGAGCTCATGCCATGCGCTCGATCAATATTTCTAGAATGCTTGTGAGAAACAGACTCTGAGCATCACAGACCCACTCCTCTATTTCACAATGTCCATGAGATATTTTTTCACATTGATGCTGCTTTACACAAGTCTAATCTAAAATTGCTGAGCTGCTTCAATTTGTTTAATCTCTTCAAATATCGCATTCAGTAAAAGTCCAAGTAGAGTTTATCAAACTACACATGTTTAAGTTTGTAGAAGTAGGGAAATTAAAACTTTTTCTGGCAAACAACCAGCTGGTATGTTGCTTTAATTTAACAATTACTATGGAGACTTGGTGACTCCACGATGCCTCTCTTTACTGTACTTTTGTTACATCTCTAGAAGTTATGCTACGTCCCTTTCCTGTTCACTGCACATGGTGGGAAGATAGACTGGTCCTTCTCCAGCATTTTTTGTCACAGTTCCAAGTCACTAACTGATTTCCTGATGAAAGGGTTTTAATCTACCAACTCATTTCTTGGTTTTAATCATTTTTCTTATTGCTCTAACTGTAAATATGGGGAAGTTTAGGTTAGTTGTTTTCATTTGTTAAGATCAACAAAGTAAGCATACCTTTCATGTTTGATTTGAAGGGGATGTTCTTATGTCTTTACCTTTTTGAAGTGTGGCTCTAAAAACCCAGGGAAAAAGGAATTCAAAAGTTGAAAAAAGATTTAGTTCCTAGAACATGATCCAGTTGTACTTTCACGGAGCAAATTATCTACAGTTTAAAAGTAGGATTTTTTAAAAAGTTTTTTTTAAATAGGAGATTATTACACGTTTTCTTCTCTAATTTGCTTAGTAGCCAAAATAATTTTGAGACAGTTGCACAAGCAAAGTAATAAACAAATGTATTTTTGGTATGTTTATTCAATATGAACTTAATTCAGTTTGTCTGCAACACCAGTTTGTGACTAAATTTATTCCAGAAAAGCAGAAAAAGAGAATTTTATTAAGACTTAATTATTTGAATAATATTCAAGCATTCTTTGGAAAAAAACAAAAAACTTCTAAATGAGTTAGAACCCTATCAATAAGAGAAAGTAATAAATCCATCAATTTAAATATTCATTCTTTTGTTATTTTTTATTTGTAATTGTGAAGTACAGATTTTTGCTGGAACATATTGAATTTCTGCTCCATTATTAATTACATCGCTTCTGTTTTGACTCTGGATGTTTCTCACGCTTGTACTTTTTTTTTACATAAACCAACCGGGGTAGCAACGTTCCAGCCCGGCTCACCAAGGTTCAGATTGCTCCACTGAGCCTCGTCACCAGGCAGAGCCGCCTGTCTCCAGTCTCCTAATCCTCTGAAAACATTTTCTTACAGTTGTAGGCCTATTCTTCATATTTCTGTTTATTGTTTCAAGATTTTTCTTATCTGGGAAATTGGCGACTTCTCTTCATTAAGCCTAACTCAGTGAAGCGCTGGAGACCGACAAACAAACAAACAGATAGCCCCAAACATAACAGAGCCTGTGGGTAAATATGATGCTGGTAGGACAGGGAGCCAGAGACAAACATCTGATCAGTTTGTCTTCATATAGCATCTCCATGAACTTTTAGGCTGGCTGCTTTGCCGAGGAGATGCTGACTCATTGTAGAAACGGTTAGCAGTCACTGGACAAGTTTCCAAACAGACTCTCCACAGTCCGTTTTAATGGAGCCCATTTATATGGAATCTGATACAGTTCACACATATTATGGTCAATTTCTGGCTATCGGCTACATTAGGCCGCCACATCTTAGAGCAGCATGGTTGTGAGCGAACAGTAAAGAAGATTGTTTAGGGTTGGCCCAGTCATCCTAGGCTGGGAGATGTTTGGTTGGCTCTGTGCATTCAGAGGATTCGAAGGGATCTTTGATGGAATCTAGTGTTTATGTAATGATGGGGAGCACAGAGCAAAATGGTGTGTGTGCGTGTGAGTGTGTGTGTATGGTGCTTAGAGGGGGATGGATTGAGGGTGATGAGCTGTTTTAAATGGGTCCCTTTGTGCCCGCTGAACCCATCACACACTCGCTTACACTCACACTCCAGCACAAATTTATGCCAATCATTGCCATATGTGAATCACCTTTTAGCTCCGAGGGCTAAATGATCCAAAATTTGAACGCCTTATTCATGACATCGTCGCGGGGCACTGGGTTGTGTGTGTTGCGATTATAGGAGGTCAGCTAGTTTTGGTAAATTTGTTTATTTGTGTGGTTACAGATTTTCATGTTTTGATGTTAGAATAATTCAAATCATTGTCATTTAAATAAATCCTGAAGACATTATCTGATGCTCCACTTACAACAATATTAGTATTCTTTTAGTTGTTGCTAAGAGTTAGTATAGCCAGAGGAAAATATGAAGCGGTTAGAATTGCATTGAGAGTCTAACAGAAGAAAAATCCTTCTTATTGTGGCCAGGTTTTACTAAATCTATAATCTAATCCATGCAAGACTTTTATTTATGCATAATGATTGTTTATGCACAAGTTTCCCTATCTAAAAATAATTGAAATGTCAGGGAAAATGCTAAACCCAACTAAAAATATAATCTTATTGCTTTAGTAGCATTTGTATTTTCAATGCAGTGAATGTAGCACATCCTTCATGTTCAAGAACTGAAAGGAGATACACTAATTTTGTCTAATTTTATCAAGCATCTCGTGGGAAGCAACAGTTTCAGTTAATCAAGACAATCTGAGATAATCAAGATAGTTTATTATTCAGAACTTAAATGTGGGTGTGCGAGTAGAAGAAGCAAACAGATGTCAAAACTGGATTCTTGATTTGCCGTTTGCTCTTTTTATCAAATACTCTTCTGATCCTCCCTGCAAAGCATTAGGCTTCGTAGCGCTTTTATGAAGAAAAGTTTGTATGGACTGGAACTACACGATTCAGGCTCTTGGTGGCCTTATTTTGTTTTTTGCAGAGTGACCTGCTGATTCTGATTGTCATTCTAAGGTCTGTAACACATATAAACTTATTCATTTTAACATGACTTTAGTTCCAATGTTTAGTTCAAGAAACACTAACTTTAACAGAAATCACTGGCACTTTGATAGAAATTGTCATTTTGAATTTAACACAAAATAGAGAATGCAATATTTTTTCTTGATTTTGAAGGAAATGCATATTCCTCACTTTTGTTTGCTTTCTACTTAAGGTGAAACAGAATACAAAGAAACATGTGGATTGTTTAGGCATTTCCAAACTGAAAGAAGTGCCAGTTTTCCGTTTTGATCTATTTTAACGGAAACAAAATGTTGGACTTTTCCAGTTTTTTATCATTAGTTAAAAGCCAATCAACAAAAATCTATTTCTATCTTTGGCTGAATGGTCTGGGCATCGTTGCATCAGACAAAAACAACTACAAAAAAAAAATACAACAAAACTAGTAATTGGCTAATAAGTCGATCTGCCTTTTAGATATGGATGCAGATGCACTTTTTACAGGTCTGGATCGGTTATGATAAGTTATTTAAATAAAAATTTAGTAAACCTTTCTTTTCTTTCTTTTTTTTTTGTAATTATGAATTGTTTCAGTCACATTCTTTAAAGCACACTGTGATTCAACAACCTGAATTGTTACTGATATTTTTTTAAGATTATTTAAAAAAACCAAAGCTCTAAATCCTTTTGCAAAGGGAATCGTCAAAAGAATAGTTTTCTTTACAAATGATACGTAGATGAACTTATCTTCAATATTTCAACTCGTAGCTTAATTTGGCATTGAATTAATGTACTAATAAAAAAAAATCAGTTGAGTAAATTTTAATTTCTTGCCATTATAGTTAAGTCGAATTTTTTTCTTATTTTTTATCTAGATATTCAAAAATTTTATGTTGACCTAACCTCAACAAAAATGATCTGCTTTTTCCATCCTAGATGTAAGTTTAAAAAGATGTTGCTCTTCTACTCAACAATATGAACAATTTCTATTTAAAAAATATTTTGCATAGTTTTCTCTAACAGCTGCTGTATAAGTAGAGGCAACTCTCGTGTTGGTGACCTTCAAAGGAAAGTAAAGAGTGACACATGAGACAGTGGCAGCATCATGATTCTGAGGGATTCCCTCTGTAGAAAGGAAGCTAAAAACAATCTATGATTAAATTTAGCCAACGAAAAAAGTTGAGGCTTGACACATGTTGGAACAAAGTGGTTTATCATCTTCTAATGCCCCCTAGAGGCTCGTCATTTTATCCCTTTGTAGGAAGATGCTGCCCCCTTAAATGGTTCCAGTTGGGGATTCTTTTCCTTTTCATGTTGCTCTCACGGCAAGAAAAAAAAGAGTTTGCAGTTAAGCGTCTGTTTGAATAAAGTTACAATTTCTCTGACCTTGTTAGCAGGGTATTTGTGGTGATGCATGACATGAGGAGTCCCGTTACTTGCGACTCGGTTCCTTATTCAAGCGTGCGTGATGTTCCACACGTGTGTGTGTGTGTGTGTGTGTGCTGGATGTTACAGAGAAGGGTCTGGGCAGTGTTCCCGTGTCCATGAGCAGCCCCCAGAGTAAAGTAAACACAGCGGCTCTTTTCTCATCCCAGCCGTCAGCAGGCTCTCCCCAGGCCCGCGCCGGAGACCACACACCCAGACCACACACACACACACATCTACAGACATTCATGCACACACATGCACTACCCAGAACTCTCTTCAGATTCTTCCTCACGCTTGCATACGCACAGACCACACAACACCAGCCCGGGCCCCTCGCACGCAAACCTAGCTGAGCTGTCATTTTGCCCAGCGTCTGTCTATGTGTGTGTACATATAGTACACACACACACACACACCCCACTTGGTGTGTGTGTGTGTGTGTGTTTTCATGTGTACTATATAGGACAGAAATACTCCTGGAAGTAGAATCTGAATTATTATACAAAAAAAAAAAAAAAAAAAAAAAGGGCTGTGGTCTCATCCCCCCACCGCCTCTCCTCACTACTCCCGCTCCAAACATGTGGGATTGATGAAGGATATACCAGGCTCTTGTTTTAGGCCTGTTGACCTCTTATCTTCATCATGTCAGATTCAGAGCCCCTCCATTTCCTCTTAACAAGCGCAGGGCAGCAGCAACAGCGCGAGGTAAATCCCTCTGGAGGTTTGTCTTTAGCTTTGGGATGTTGGTGCGGTCCGGGAGGGAAGGAGCTGTTCCAGAACATTCCTCGGACAGGTTCCTATTCTGCTCAATTTTTGGGTCACTACTGTTTTGTTTGCTTTGATGCGTCTGTGTTTCTGATTGGCTTCTCTTTTTTTCAGTATTGTTCTTTTAAATGAAAGTGCCATAGAAATTGCAGTTTCAGCCACATATGCATAATTTGATACCTTTTTAATAAACTGTGTGCTTGTGTTTTTGTTTTAGTTTTTTCTAGTTAAATATAAAATTTCTTAATTTTTGTTTAACATCTTGAATGTATTCAAATATATTTTAATTTCAACGTCTTACAAAACATTGTTTTACATCTTCTGTACAGGTTCTAAGTCATTTAGGGGAATTTGTTGACACTAGATATAGTCTATATAAACATAAGCTGGTTCTGGGAGATAAAACAGATTCTCACTTTGTAAACAGTTGCGATGAATGACAGCTTGAAGTATGTTGTGTTATACTCCTTAAGGATACGTCTAAGTATTATGATTCTGTGTTGTGTTTTCTCAATACTAATCGAATCAATTTTATTTAGATGCATCAATTTAGATCTTGAGAAGTATTTAATTATTTATTTTTAAGAAATTTTATAATATAATATTAAACAGAAGTTTGTCTGGCTTTCCTTCTATGAATGTAAAGATCAATAATTCTGTGATATGTAATTCATCATCATTCATAGAAGTTGAAAGCGCAAAAGGATAAAACACTGATTTGCTGATATTCAGTCCTCTTGTTGATGTATTTGCAGAGGTGTCTTTTAGTTCTATTTGGCCTCCTTCTAAATATCCTACTAACAATGAAAAAAGTAGAGTGTCACAAGATATTGAGATATAGATAATATTGCAAAAGTCAACAATGGAGTACAAATTCTTGTAAAATTGCGCGGTCAAGATAGAGTCCTTGTTGCTTGCTTATCACCTTCAAACTGAAGAATATCTGCAGTGTCACCTCTTGGTGCTTAAGTTTGGCACTTCCACCAGTCAAGCATAATAGCTGCCACTTCATGTCACTATTCAGCCAAATATGTTTTGAAATTAGAAAATAGGAAAAATCTGTCAGCCAAATATGTTTTGAAATTAGAAAATAGGAAAAATCTGTCATATTTGCCTACATTTTTCTAACGGGTGCTTAGGATATGGTAATGAATTTAAAACCTATTTCTTCTCAACCACCTTCCAAGGAGAAACTCTGTGCTTTTGAATCCATTTGTTTTCAACCTTGGTGATTCTTTTTCCTTCCTCAGAGGCAAATTCTGCTTCTAAGTTTCTTGGTTTTTTTCTTTTCTTTCACCTTGACAGTAATCTTGATTTATCTTAGAAACAGCAGTTATAGTATTTTCCCTTGTTTTTAATGGAATAATTTAATGGCTTCAATATCTGGATACTTCTGCACGTCCTGGCACTAAAGCTTGGAAGTTTATGGAGTTGAATTTGTTTCACAATTATTCAATCACAAGAAAAAAATCATGACTGTCGTCATAAGCTGTGTAAGATTTCTTCTTTGAAACAAGGTGGACACTTTAGTAGCTGCTAAACGGTGTACTTTTGTGAATATTACTTACTATTCACATTCTGTGCCCTGTCACCGAAGCCCTGCAGTTCAGGACAGAGTTCTGAGATTGCATGGAGTCGGAGTCATCCGCTTTCGTCAGAGCTAAGCAATAGGGACACGTCTTACATCTCTCGTCTTTAGGCCCCGCCCAGGATGTTGAATCACAAGCAAAAGATTGAGAAGCGCAACCAAAAAACGTTGAGTTCAACCAAAAAAAGGAGCATAAAAAAAAACTTAGACTCAACCAAAAACCTAGGTTGTCAAGCAAAAAATTCTGATATGCAAAAATAAAAGTTTCAAACAAAAATGAGTGATTTCAATTTTAAAAAAGCCTATTTTTTATAATTGGTTTAAAAAAAACTTCTTACAATTTGATTGAGATAATTTTTTTGTTTGAAACTTTTTTTTTTTAAAGTTTTGATCACAACTCCTTCTTTTGTTTGACATAATTTTTTTTGATTGAATACTACTTTTTTTGGCTTGATGTGATTTTTGATTGAATAATTGTGATACAAATTTAACTCCATAGTGGTTTCCAACACAAGAATCAGCTTTCTGTGTGTATTGGAGTGGACATTTTGCTTCTCTTTTTTCCGGTTATTGATGAGCACAAACTAAACTAACATTGGGAATATGGATATCCTCCTTTTTTCTGAAAATGTCGCTCATTTAAATTTTGACAAATTTTGTAGAAAATTTCAAATCTACATATGTGTGAACTGTTTGGAGCTTCTTATAGATCAGTTCATGACTCTCACAAACAGCCACATTAGTTTTGAACTGTGAGGTTTCATATTTCTTGCGTATTCTCTCTGGTCTCTGTGCAGAGAGTTACCACCATGGACAAGCTAAGGGTCCAGTCCGTGTGAACTCTTGCATTGTTTAAGGTGAACGTGTTCTGGCTGCAGAGCGAAAGGGCGGAAGCTTGGTCAGAGACCTGGCAGTAATTTATTAGCGAACATCTGCTCAGCTGAAATTCTTCCTTTCATATTTTTGTTTTATTTGAAACCCTTCTCTCTCCCCAACATGAACTGATTTGCATGGTTGCTCCTTCTTTGGTACCAGAATGTGTACAGTATTGTGTGGGCTTATGAGGTATGATTGGGCAGACCAGGTTTATTTATCCTGCACTGTGAGGTTTACATTCTTCCAATCCTCTCTGCTCTCTGTCTGTTTCATTCTTGGCCGCTTTCTCTGTGTTTGCTAATATCTGAGAGATAACTTTTGCAATGCATACATTGTTTGGAGACGGAAATTAACTTTGAGCCAAATTCTGATCATATTTTGGTAAAAAGGTCTAAGTATCTGTCATAAATACTAGTTAAAAATTCTTGTTGAATTTATAAAATGGTTTGTGTTATTACTGGTATTATACATTGCATTGTAATGGTATTAACCCCATATGATTCCTTATTTGAGTTTTTACAGCACATGGAAAAAATGAAAAAGAAATGAGAATAGTATAAGTCATGAAAGCCTTATTCATTATTCAATTTTCTAAAAGATAAAACCCTTGTGTCTTAATAATATAAAGTATTTTCCATTGGTTTTATGTTTAAATTATGTCCTTTGTCTTATATTACAAATTAAATTTTGAGTTGTTTCGATTTTTCATTTACTTTTTTTTGCTGACAGATAACCACAAATAAGCACATACGTGTTCAAACATTTTAAAAAGGCCTCCAAACTTATTTAGATTAGAGTTTGAAACTGAGTTTGTTTTCAAAGTTTGTCTAGATTAGATTCCAAGTAAAAAATATACAATTTCAGATTTTTCCTTGTTCCCAGTTACTAGCAAACTAAAAGATGTGACAAATTGTAAGAAATATGAATTTAGTGCACGGTATTCCAGTGTAAATTTTAACAAACACTTTTATGGTACTTCAGCTTTTCAATAGACATTGTTGATCTAATGTTTGTATAGAAGCAAAGTATACAACAAATTCAATTAGTTTTGTTGTTGAATTCTTTTCTCTAACTTAAATGGACCAATAGGGCATTCTGTAATGTTCTGCAAGAAGGCTGCGTTTTCGGTACCACCCAATTCTTAACATTGTATGTTGTGCTTGTCCAGTTGCTGATTGGTCCAGAACTGCACTGCGATTCAGGTCAAAATGTCACGAGCACGGCCGCCACCACTGGTCACGGGCATCTCACCTAAGGAGGGACAAGCATGGACCAAAGTGACCATTCGTGGAGAAAACCTGGGCACAGGCCCAGCTGATCTCATCGGTAAGATCTTTAAAACTAACTGAACATCTCACTGCCAATAGAGTAAAAATAAGTCATCTGAGTTTGTAAATAACACAGGAAACACCAGGTCTTAAGCTTCTCATGAACTGGAAACTGCTGGAACACCATTAGAAGCCAGTTTTACTCCACCATGGACTGAGGGAGTGTCATCCAAAATGTAACATGTCCCAAATCAACACATTAAAGCTTGGCAGAGATTTGTAGCTGCACATGTGGACAAGCCTATTACTTTCTGATATCAAGATGTAGATAAAATTATTTGGCCACAATGAGAAGACATATTGGACAAGTCAAGATGAAGCTCTTAGTCCTAAAACTAAACTGTCAAATGGTGGTGGCAGTGTGTGCTTCTTTTAGAGGTACTGGTCCACTGCACAAAGTCGATGAAGAATTGAAAGATGCTTACGGTCAGATGGTGTGTCTTCACCTCACAACATCAACCAGAATGGTGAAATATGGACTCAATGATTCAGCTAATCTCAAACCTACTTGCAGGCAACTGGAATGACCTTCTGTAAGCTCTGAACTCAATCTTATTGAAACTTGTACTTGAAAGTCGAACCACCCAGTTTAAATGGACTTTGCGAATTTTGCCATTAAGTCAAATATCCAGTCAGAATTACACCTTAAGCTTAGTGACGGTTACAAATAGTGCATTGTCAAGGTGTGACTTGCTTGGAGATATTTAAGCAAATATTATTAGGGGTATATGTAAAATTTAACCCCTGTGTGGATTATAGAAAATGCACAATTAAATCAAAACTAAATTTACTTGTTTAAAAAACACTTTTTTATTTCTCCCACTAAAAATACCCAAAAAATAATTCAAATAATTATGATCCACTTGCTCACAGGTACTGGATGTATACTCTTTATGTTAAAAAAAAAAACAATCTTGTAAACACTCAAGACCAGAATTCACATTTTAACATATAAGACTTTTTACTATTTATGAACATAGAAAAACAGAGTTGTCATTTGGCTTAAAAGAAAAAAGTCAAACAACTTTTTTTTAAGCCAAACTTGAGCTTGAAACATCTTGCTCTCATTAGATGATTTTAACATCACACTTTGTCTTTGCCAATATTTTCCGTCATCTTTGCCAGTTCCTGTAAAAACTCTGATGGCAGTTCAGAGGACCCACAAACCGCTCTTCATCAGGCTGCCAGCTCTCTGGCCAGCAATACAAGTCTATTTCTGACCATCCATGTCCCAGAGGCCTTGACTAGGACAATTAGATATGCACAAATGTGTGTGAGTGCCTATGTATCCAAACAAAGTGGCCTATGGAGAACAGAGGCAGGAAATGGGGCTCTAATGGGCAAATTATTTACGGTTTTATGGGCTATTTGTTGATCGCCTCTCGCTGGATGACACACACGCCAAGCGCTACCAGATCTCTGCTGAAAATGCCCAAGTTCTCCCTGCCTCACAAAGTCTTTGTGAGGTTCTAAGAAGAGGCTGACAGATGTCGGAGCAAAGTGCACATTGTGCCAGTAATGATCCACTTACCACTGAGGAGTCACTCACATTAAGTTTAAGCAGTTGAGTGAGTTGGAGGAAGATCAAGGCCACCCATGCCAGCTGTGACCCTGGCTTGAGCTTCGACCTCTGGTGACAGTTTGACTAAACTTGCTGATAGACGACAGTAGTGCTGTCTGAGCAAGCTCTTCTACACTGCTTCATATTTGTATTCTTGTGCGTGTGCATGTGTGCTTGCATTGCAAATGTTTATTTGCTCCCCCAGTGTGTGTGTGTGTGGGTGTGGGGGTGTGTGCGTGTCTGTCTATATCTTTCACCCATTTCACCTTTTTCTCTCCCTCTCCATCTCAGGTCTGTCCATCTGTGGCCATAACTGCATGCTGACAGCAGAGTGGATGTCGGCCAGCAAAATAGTGTGCCGTGTGGGACCTGCCAAAGATGACAAGGGAGAAATCATTGTCACCACAAAGTCCGGAGGTCTCGGCACCTCAACCGTCTCATTTAAACTGCTCAGGCCAGAGAGGATTGGTAAGACTCAGAAGGGAAAAGGTCAACGAACCAATGATGATGTATATATGGCTTGAAGTAAACTTTAAATTTAATTTCTTCTGGCTATCTTTCAACAATGGCTTGAGCCCAGATTGGTGGAGGGATTCTCCCTCCTGAGCTGCCAAACTGTGCAGCTCCTCCTCTCTTAAAAACCTCTGAGACCTTCACAGTTTAACTAAATTCAGGCTAACAAATGACTTTACTTTTAAAGGCGGTTTCTTGGTCTAGGTTTTATTTATTCTTGTCAGTAGACTGAAAATAAGTAGGTGCAACATACTTTTAAACTGTTAAAAATCTTAAAATTATCCTATTTAGTTTTTTTTTCCCTCCAGTTTACAATGATGCACTACTTTGTATTGGTCAGTTGCATAAATTCCCAGTAAAATATACTCAAGTGACACAATGTGAAATGACCTTACAAAGGCTTGAAAACCTTTGTAAGGCAGTATCTACTGGTGACATTTTTTATAAAATTCTACTTTTAATCTAACCATAATCTAATAAAAACACGTGATTGCATGTAATGTTTATTTATTATTTATAATATTAATGACTGTGCTACCAGAAATAAGCAGTTTAATTTTACTAAACTGAATCGATTTTATTTGAATTTGACAATGCAATATTGAATTTAGCAAAACTATATTACAGATTGCAATATAGTTAATACAATTTTAACAACTTCAATAAATTAGTTTTCCCTTAAGATTTCAGGGATTTTCTTGCTTTGCCACTCATTGCTTCATATTATTGTTGCAAAGTCTTTTATGCTAATTTTTTAAGCTATGTTTAACTAATATAATTCTTGCATTTGGTCTTTTATGACGCAGTTTTAGTTGCACAAACCGTATAAATTGCTGTATTTTATTAGGTATTAAAATATAGAAAAACATGATGAATACATAAACCAATGGTTGACTTATTTACTATTTGCATACTTGTAAAATAAATGAGAGCAAGTGTGTTTATGTGTGAGCCCATCTGGGACGTGTTGTGACTGCGTCCTGCCTGTCCTGCAGGTATCCTGGAACAGTCCGCCGTGTGGGTGGACGAGGTGAACTATGACATGAGAACGAACCGCAACAAAGGAATCTCTCCCTTCTCTCTGCGTCCCAGCAATCCACTGGGCATCGAGATGGACAAGTACGGATCGAAAACATACAAAAACGCACACATGCCATCTCACTGCCATAAACATGAGGGCTCTCAAGTCACTGAGTCATGGGTTACATCTCTAAACAGACCCAAACTCTTCCCATATGCTGGCATTTGAAATATTATACCAGCATGGGAGAGGCTGAACAGCTCCACGCAGGGAGTGGGAAAAAAAAAAGTGTATAAAGTAGAGAGGAGGACAATAAAGAGACATTTGGAAAGGACTTTGGGAGAAAACGTCACACTTACAGCGCCTCACAGAGCAGGCAGTGCACTGATGGCTCCCACGCGTCGGCCAGGGAGGGCAGAGCTTGTAACTTATAGTTTGTCTTGTCAAGTTCTGACATTTCTGGCTCAGTATTTGTTTGACTTAGAGGGTCTGGGGGCAAGTGACCGCTCGTGGCCAGAGACAAGACCCCCATAAACAGGCTGCTCCATTGACTGGCTCTCAGAGATGCATTAAACATTCACCGCAGCGCGTCTCCGTGTTTGCCTTTTAGCCAGATTAAAGCTATCTCTGGTTGATATGTAACATGAACGCATTCAAAAAGAGTCCGATAGGTTGTTTACATTTTTCTGCAGTGATCTCACTTTTAAGGTTTGCTGCTGTAAGTATTTAGCAGCTTTAAAAAAGACAGGTCACTTATAACTTCCACTTGTGAGGTGTTGCTTACAAATGCTGCGATATCTGATAGAAACACTTAATGCACAAAATTTAAACCTGCTTCTGAATTAAGGGTTGAAGCCTAAATATTTAATTAAGATTTAATCACACCCTAAGCTACATTTATATTTTAAATGTTTTTACAGTATTGCTTTTTTACCTTTTATTTGTATCAGAAGCATAATTAGAGATAATCTTTTCTTCACATGAAAAGATAGTGTATACTCCACATAACAATGGTAAAAGAAAGATTAGGGATATAAACAAAAATAAAACAGAAATAAATTAAAATCTATTTTGACCTTTTAAGAACAGGGGTAAAATTTTTATTCATCACAGAAATAAAAGTGGATAAACCAAATGAGCATAATAAATACAAAAATTTAAAATTAAGAGGAAGACTAGAGATAAATTTACTGTAAGATAAGAATAGGAATACATTTGAATTACGCATTTAATCACTTAAATTAGTGAAATACCAAATGAAAAGCACACGCTTTAAGCCTTCTTTTAAAAAACTTCTATGTTCTTTAATTTTCTTAAGAAAGTTGTTTAACAGGCAAGGACTGTCAATTTTTGCTTAATAATATTAGATTTTAAACACAATATATTACTTAAAAATACAATTTAAAAGCTCCCTCATTTTTCATTTGTAAAAGTGAATCAACTAACAACATATTCTTCTATATGCTCTGTTTTTTGAGAATATCGTAGAGGTCAGGGAGAAATGCTTTGATGTGTGCATTTTCTGTTGGATTCAAAACAACCCCAGTCTAAAAAAGATCTGCACTGAGGTTTACTTTCATGCTCAGTGTTTGTTATATTTTAACTGTTGAGTCAAAACAGTTTACACAAATATGTTTCTGTGTGGTATAGTTTCCTAGAGAAAGAATCAAAATCAGCAGGTCAGACTTCAGAGAAAATCCGAAATCTGATGAGTCCATTGCTAAAATCTTCATTATGTCAAACCAAACTTTCCAGAAAGCTAATCTCATTTCACAAATGTAAAATCTTCCTGCTACATCAGAATTCTAAAGATGGAAACACCATTACATTTGTCCAATTGAAAGGTATAATGGATGCTGTTTGTGTGGCTGTGTATGAAGTCCAGCTGTGAGATTTAAAACACCATAAAATGTTGATTGATGAGGAACATTGTATGAGAAAAAGCCAGCTCATCTGTTCGGCTTTGCTTTTATTCCTTAAAATAGCTTCAATCTGAGTTCTGCTTGATGCAAGACATTTTTGTCATAAATATTTAGAATTAAACAAATATTCTCTTCGTATCAGTTCCACCGTTCAGGAGTAAAAGACATTAGAATGAATACAACAGCATTTCTGGTCATTTAAAATTTTACAGACATTTATTATTTTTTATGAGACCAAGAGCTTCAGAAAGATAAAAATCCAATCCAGAGTAAATATTTTCACTTAGAAGTATAACTGAGCTGAAAATCAACTGTAAAAAATTAAATATATGTTGAGGTGGGAGAAGAGCAGGAACCCTGGCACTGCCATCCACGGGAGGAACCTCTGGTTTTGTATGCATTTGTGTGCAAACATCACCGTGGTGGTAGATGGTTTTCTTTTTCTTCACATAATTAAACACTGAACTCTAATGTGAGACATTTCCTTCTTTATATGCATGTGTGTTTGTGTGTGTGTGTGTAACTGCAGGGTGGGTGGTGATGCTGGGGATGTTGGTTTGTGTAGCCCACAGGTCATTAGTAGAGATCAAGCTTCCCTAATGAGTACTGGGTCCTCCAGGGGCATCCAGGCGTCACACACTGCACTTCCCACGCCAGGCTCTCCAAGGCCTGTGCTTCCTGGCTACACGCTGCCCCCTGCTGGAAAATAAAGTCACATTAAAAAGATACACCTTTACAACTAGCACACTTGTAATTCAGTTCTCCTCAACAATACTCAGCTGTTCATACAGTTTTTTCTTGCATTTATTTGTCTTAATGTTTTTTCTTGCAGGGGCAAAGTCCCACAGAAAGACCTGGAGCAGATATTTCCTGGAATGAGTGGAGACTTCACCAGTGAGAACTTCTCTGCCTCCTGGTACCTTATAGAGAACCACGCAGGCTCTGGGTAGGTTTATTGTTGTCTGTTTAAGCAACCATTTCATATAGCGGAAAGGCGGTCTCCTCTTACTGGTCATGCACTTGAGGTGTGAATTTTTCACCAAGACAGAAGAAAAATTTGGATTTTTGCATCCACTGATTACAACTGTGATGTCTTTTTTTTCAGCACATAGTGCAGGTAGTCAAAAAATGCATTTTTTCAACTTTTTTTTAGATTCAATTGACAATTACCACAAGTAGCAAAAACACAGAGTATTTAGAGGAGGAAGTGTAACAATCTGGCACTGTTGCATTTTACCTCCAGGATTTTGCTAATATGTTTTTCGATTCACAAGTGTGGATCTAATTACAGCAAAAGCATTAAATTAATGCACTATGCGCCTGTGTTATTCATATTAAATAATAAATGATAATTTTACTAAGCTCTGACCAAACTCGTGATTCCACAGATGTTCAAAAGAAAGCTCATTCTGAAACTATTGTGGGGATTTAGCTATATGAGACACAAATGCGTCTCACAGTTTCCTTCGTCTCTTATATTTGCAATTTTAGTTGTTTAATGGATGATTTTTTCCGCTTTCAATGGGAGCTATTTCTAATGACAGATTTTGCACAGGCTTTCCAAAACTAGTTAAATTAAATGATCTACTCACAGTTTACTGCAAGGAAACACAGTTATGTGACTCCAGTTTCTACTTTCTACTCAGTTATTTATTTTTTTTATGGATCCTGATCTGTCATATTTCATAATGGCCAACATGTCCAAATGGAAATCATAAACCCAATTAATGGAAATTAGATGTATAAAATCGTCAGAGAATGATGTACAGTTAAAAGAAATGGTGCTTGGGAGAAAAGCATTATCATGATTGCTTATCTTGATAATCCATTAACTATATGGCTTAAAATTTTATGATACACCTCTCTATATAATTTTTATTACAATGTACCGATCACTTTTTTTTTTTTTTACAAGTTTTTGACATTTTGCAGTTAAAATAATAATAAAGGATGATTTAAAAATGAAGAAACAATTCAATATACTGTTGGAAATGATTTCTACATTCACTTACTGACTGGTAAAAAAATATGCCAGGAATTTCAGCTGAAGAAAACAAAAACATAATTACAATGTTTTTTTTTTGTTTTTTTTTTACCAATTCCCTTTGAGTTTCTCCCCACATTGTCAGCTGGTTCTTCAGAGATCAGAGCGGCATGTAGACGAGGTAGCCTGTTGACCCTAAAGACTGTTGGGGCAGAGGAGAGTTATTTTGGACACTCCTGGCTTCCTCTCCCCCTGCTTAGCCTTCCAGTAACCCAGACCCCGAGGATCCAGCATGACCAGGGGCCTCTGTTTGGACCTCACTGGGTGACTGTTTCTTCCTGCAGAGGAAACCTCACTCAGGATACTGACACACAGACACACGTACTCACACACGTAAAATTTCAAACTATGTGTCCCAAAATACTGGGTAAAAAATGCAAACAGACATGAATAAGAAGCAAATTCAAGTCATTGTTTGGCCTTTTTGTTTATATCTTACAATAAACCAATAATTATTAGTTGTTTTTGTTAATTTTTTGTTGCAGATTTGAGCAGCTGAAGATCGCAGCCAATAACCTGAAAAAGCAAGCAACAAAGAAAAACGAGGGAAGCCTGGCCTATGTGAAAGGAGGCCTCAGCACATTCTTTGAGGCTCAGGACGCTCTGGCAGGTAAAAAAAAAAGAAATGATGCCAAACGTGCGCAAACCTTTACTCCCTCACTTCATATTTGGCCTCAGAAATAAGGTCCTAATTTGGGAGTAAATGTACAAGTTGGGCCGTTTTAATCTCCCCTCCCCACCACCACATGTGGTTTAGCAGTACTTGATTAAAGAGGCTCATTTGGACGGTGTGTGAAAACCCTCCTCTCTGCATTACAGTTCCAGCAGCCAACCACAACACAGTTAAATCACCTCCATCAAAATGAGATCAGCTCTCACCTGTCAGCCTTGCTCGGCTCTGAGAAGTAGTTAGAAAAGCACAAACACGCCGTTCACACTCGCTGACCCTCAAATGCCAAAAAGATTTCAAGGTGGCAGAGTCGGGCAGCTGTCGCTCTGCCAGGTACCTCGAATCAATTGTTCACTTCATCATTCATGCTTTTGTCTGTTTACGCTCTGCTCCCGCCGCGGTCACTCAGTTACTTCCCCTTACTATTTATATGTACACTTTTCTGCCTCCATCTTTATTATTATTGCTTTCCGTATGTTTGTGCTCCGGTTGGAGGAGAGGCAATGTTTTCATTGTTAGTGACTGAATCTAAATAAACGGAGCAGCCCAACACAATGCGAGCCAGAGTATTAGGACTGATAGAGCTGATAACTGAGCCAATATGACCAATGGGAACAATGCAGAGTCATTCTCACGTTCAGACTGAGCGTGGCTACTGTGTGCCCACTGCCCCAATGGGAAGTGTACAGTCTGGAGGGGTTGCAGGAAGCAGCACACTATGTGTGCACTACATTGACCTGTGGACCAAATGGATTTACACTCATGGTTGGTAAAACGTATACCCTCTTTCAGCTCTAAGGTTTTATGTATTAGGAGATAATAAAAATGATCTGATGTCTGCCAGGTTCTAAAATGATTTAAAGTGAGGTGTAGAAAAGCACAGAACACATTCCATATTGTCATTTGTTAGTGGCTGAAATGGAAAAGCTGTGGATGGAAAAACAAAATACATCCAACAGCTCAGCTTGTAGAATCACCTTCACCACCAGCAGCTGTCGGTAGTCATTTCCTGTATGACTTTATCATTTTCCCACATCATTGTGGGGTAATTCCACTGACCTCTTCTTTACAACCTTGTCTCCCTGCTTCCAAGGCCCAATTTGAACCAAGCTTCAGTTGTCCAAATTGGACAGGTTGACCTGCCTCACATTTAACTTTGAAATAATTACATTTCCAGACAACTTCATAGATGACTGCAAAACGAGCTGAAATCATCAGCATTTGCTGATGACATGATGGTGTTTGGTTTGGTTTTAATTTTATACAGTATGACCAACCGTCAGTGCATTACATTTATAGTTGCAGAGGTGTTTTTCTTCGGCCCTTCTAAACAAACTATATTTGTTCCATCTTTTTGTATTTATGCTTTTGTTAACTTTAAAATTTGCATTGCTAACTGATATTTTTAAAGCTTGGCGTGGAGCTT
This sequence comes from Poeciliopsis retropinna, assembly GCA_010277075.1. Lineage (NCBI taxonomy): Eukaryota > Metazoa > Chordata > Actinopteri > Cyprinodontiformes > Poeciliidae > Poeciliopsis > Poeciliopsis retropinna. Next base: position 9,044,294 of record VMRM01000003.1, read on the forward strand.
ATGGATTTTTTTTTTTTTACATTTTTTGCAGACTATTGCATGATCTGACATTGTAATCCAAGTAGCTGAAACATTCAATCATAAAGGCTGGCAGCCCTCTTAGATGTTTTCCATTGTGTATAATCTCAGTCTCACTCAGTTTATATAATGGCTTTTAACCCTTCTCACACTGATGGGCAGCAACAGTACCATTCATATATATATCAACAGCAACAACCACAAATCACTTATTCAAGTTCTCTAACTAGAAAATCTCGGGTGCTGCTTTCATTTTTCAGTCTTCTCCAAACTCCAAGAGTGCATTTTGTTCTTCCCACTGCTGTAAGGATTTTAAAATGTATTTACTTAAAAGATGTGTACAAAAATGTAATAATATAGAACATAATAGTCAGTCAGTGTGATACGTGAATGTAGCTTAATACAGTTTAACCTCATTTAGGAGTTCCTCAAATTTGAGGATTATTTTGTCATTTTTACCTATGAGGTAAGAATGACATGATTGATGGATATTTTTAGGGTTTAGTGATTTTCTTTTCCTAATTTCCAATAAAACTTAGAAACTAAAAACATTAAACTGAAACTGTTTTTGAGTTAAACATTCATTTATTTTAAATTCGGCTGTTTTCTTTTTCCTTTTTTAGCAGTGTTAATATAAGCATTATATAAGTTGCATCAGGAGAAAGTGTATGACTACTTATAAATGTGTTAATTATTCTGAACAACTGAGGGAATTATCTTTAGATTCTGAGTGCTTGTATGCTTTGTCACTATTGAAACTTCCTTTGTATTTGTGTTGCCAGTTGCAAGAAACATGCCTTAAAACTAATAATTTTGGTATGTCCACTTGTGTGAATACGTAAAACATTAGAAGCATTTTTTTCTCTCTCTCTAAGCGTTTCGCATCAGGTCATAAAAGGTTTTCACATTATTCTGTTTTTGAACTTTTTCTGCATCCTAACTAAACTTGCTTCCACGTTTTATGAGTTTATTTATTCATCAGCAGCTTCTAACAACAGCAGGACAGAGTAAAGAAGCTTTATCTTGACAGCGGTACAGCATCAAACACTGTAGCTGTAAAATCCCTTTCCTCAAGTGCTGTATTACATCCATGTGTCCATATTCTTTTCCCCTCATAAAGATAAACATTGTCTCATATTTGAACCAGCAGCATGACTTGAAGGTTAATTTTCAAACCTCTAGACCCCATGTCTTTTCACTGTGACTCATTACTGCCCCGCGGCATCCTTTTCAGGCCAGGGTTCGGTTCTGTGTCTTGAAAAATGAGACAGCCACACAGAATGGGTAGTTTGGTCAGGGATATATTCTTTACACGGAGCTCTGTGCGTTGGCCAAACCAACGCACAGAGCACACAACCTGTGAGCTAGCCAGTTGGATTCGGCCCCTGCAGTGAACTGCTGCAGGGCTACTAAGCACAGCTGTCTGAGCGACTGTGAATCCCTTCTTTGTGACTCCGAGGAGCTTGGCACGTCGTTGTTGTTCTGAGCCAGACCAGATGAAGCTTACCTGAGAGGCAGGTTTTGGGATTTTTAGAAATTCTTGCACTTCAGAATGTGCTGCGTTGGAAGTTGCTTCTGTGTCTGCAGACGCTCTCAGTCACCATGTGACATTCTCGTCTCCCCTCTTGTTTACTTTTAGCTCGCACGCTAAGATGTTCATCAAGTTTTATTGATGACTTTAATTGAAGTCTGAGGTTATTTTTAATGCAGCATGCAAGGTGGAAAGAAGGACGAGAAGCCAAACCTGTGTAAAGAAATGAGACGGATGGAAAAAGTTCATAGCAACAGCGACACTCTGAGGTTTTCTTCTTCTGAATTTTTTTTTAGTCCTCATTTAAAGGCTTTTAGCTGTTTTTCTCTTCAGTTCACTATAGACTTTTCTAACAATTAAAATAGACATTTATTATAAAATCTGACTTTTGTATTTTAGAAACAAAGAGATCAGCAAAATGCCATGCCGTTTTGGGATAGTTTACAAGTACTTTGTTCTACATGGTTTGTATTTATGTGTATGGAGGATATAAAACATGTAAAACATTGCATATTTTGAAACTAACATCACGTTTTTATAATGTGTTGAAAATATGAACTGAAATGTCTCATTAAATTAGTATATAATGCTATTTACTAGTACTTGGATAAACTATGCTTTGCTGACATACTAGAGAAGATATCCTTGATGAACGCTCCTTCACTTTTAAATAATTTATGTGGGGAGTATGACCTTAGCATTTTTACATAGTACATTGATAAATAGCACTTAATAGTAGCATTTAATCATGTTTTCCAAGATATTAATATTTATTGATGCTCTCATAGACCTAGGAGTGGAAAGGTAGTCTAGGTAACAATCCAAACAAGGGTGTTACTTTTAGGGTCTGCAGACCTCATTAGGTTTCTTGCTTCACATTAAATAACAATTTGTATCTTGTTAGAAAAGCATCACAATAATGATAAACAATACAATAATAATGTATCTCCAGTTGTGAGACAAACTATTTGTAAACACTTTTAGAAACCATTGGTAGCAATTTAATGCTATGTAACTTTTATTTTATAAAGTCAGGACTGCATTTGATCATCTCTAGTTTAAAATCTAAAGTTTGTTCAAACCTCAACTGCATAGTTTTATACTGAATTCTCTCTAACAGAATTGTATTCTGTGAAAACAGAATAAATGGTGATACACAGCTGACTGTGATCAAAATCTGGCAATTTTCTTTGATTAGCTTTGACTGGTAATTATCCAGACACTGAAAACTTGATTTTGTTTTTTTCTATTCAATAAATACATAAAAACAAAGAATAATTTTCTAATCTTGTAATTCCTTTTTTTGTTTGTTTGACTCTAAAATACTATGTTTATCAAGAACTCGGCTGTATTATTTTCTTTTAAAAATAAATCAATTGGAAACAGCAGGTAATTCTCACTTCTTTAGGAGGTTTGATCTCAAACAAAATACGAACTCAATATCGGACAACAAAAGCTCGATTATTGCATCGCTAATTCTATAAGACAATGTTGATTATTTGCAAAATCTTTCCTCTAATTATGAAAACCAAAACCTGGGTAATGGAGTATGCTTTAGATTTTTTTTACAAAAAAAAAAAATAGAACATAGAGTTTAAGGGCTATGGTGGAGATAATTTAGGCCTAAATGTTTCGCAGATGATGTACATGTAATTTTCAATCAATTTCATATTTTACTCTATTCATGTTCTTATATTTTAATGTGATCGATATTTTCACTTTAATGGAAATGTTTTTGTGGAGCATTTTATCCCTGGACACTGTTTGATCGCGTAGCCAGAGAGACAAGCTGGACCGATTCTTCTGAGACATTCTCTCTCTTGCTGAATGAATGAGTGACAGGCTGTGAGGGAGGGGCGGGTTATTTCTGCTAAAATGTTGAAATTTGAGGTTTTTCATTGTTGTGTGAAAAGGAAGTCTCCCAGTGATGCAGGAAACGGAACAGCTACCGTGGTCCAAAAATGAAAGATTCCCAGGGCCTGTTCGCCATGTCCCCTGCCCCAGCAGGAGTCAAAACATCTCCAGCTTTAGAAACCAGGGACACTGTATTTTTATTTTTATTCTCTTTTTTTCTTTTTTCCCCTCCCTGAGTGGTTCCAGGAAGGGGAGCAGGAGCTGCGGCTCTTCCTCAGGACCTGCCTTCGTGTGTTCTCCGGATCTTGACCTGATGTTTAGCTTAACTGTAACGTCATCAGGCCTCTCGGTGGGAGAGGACAGGCAGCTGGCAGTGGGGCAAAGGGCAGTCTGGAGACATGAAGCAGACCTGCAGTGTGTGTGTCATCCTTTGTTTTTGGCCCTATCAATCCTGCATACACACACCATCTCTGCTTATTTCTGTCCTAATCTGCGTTCAGTCACATTTACTGTTGGCTTGTAGTGACGTCCTTACTGATTATGCACAGTGTGTTTGAACAGTGTGTCTCGGTAATGCTTCTGTCTGTCTGATTCTGGCCTTTTTTTATTCATGGAAATCTTCTCTTTCTCCTTCTTTTTTTTTAAATCAGCTAAAAGTCATTTTTTATAATGTTTATTTGTCTTCATTTTTTAGATAGAGTTCTTCTTCACGATGATGTCGCTGCAAAAGTATGCAAGAGATTGTCTTTTAAAGCCTCCCCACCTCTTTGCCACTCTGTCAATAAACTCACCCTCAGCTCTCAGCACCCAGCTGCCCACTACTGAACACCATTTATTTATTCACTGGGGTAGCCCCACCACTCTCTCCCTCTTTCCCCCTTTTTAGTTTTTTTTTCTCCTTCATTCCGCCTTTTTCAAACTCTCTTTCTGGTATGAAGCTCTTCATGCTAAGTGATGGCTACAAGCCATCAGAGGGTTCCTGCCCCCCTTTTACTCTCCTCTCTGCCACAGTCACTTTTGGCATAAAAGCGTGTTATTTTTTCAAACAAATGAGACGTTTTACATTCATATTTACCCTCTCTTGGTCAAAGAGCTTTAATGTCCCAAAACCACCAAACTGTGCTGTTAATGGCTGTAGTTGGGCGACTTGATCCAGGCCAGTGCGAGGTCATGTCCTGGCAGTGTGGGAACAGTCACTAGTGGGTTCAATAGCGGCATCTGTGAGTGGAGAACCAGCGAGGTTATCTCACATCTACCACTGAGGCAGAGCCTGTTTGTTGTTTTACCTTCAGTTCCTGAAGCTATCTTCGGTGATGTGCCCCACTGAAGTTAAGAAAACAGAAATAATTTCCATATGTCTATTGTAATTATGTTTATAATTTTCAATCATTAATACCAATTCAAAATTATTAATGCTCTTCCAGCGATCCACCAGAGACTGGAATCGGATGGAACAGAGAAAGTTGAGGGATCGATGACCCAGCGACTGGAAAACATCCTAAATCGTAAGTTTGATTTTAAATTTTGTGGAACGAAACTGACTACGATTGTTTAAAAATTTACATCAGGCAGATGGTCTTTGGTTCTGGCCTTCACAAGAAGGCCAAAACTTTAAAAAAAGTTGGGTTTTTTTGTTGTTTGTTTTTTTTTTCTCCAAGTACACATACACATTTTGTTCATTTTTAAGTTAACCTGCTCTGTTGCACATATATTTATAGTTACACTTTATTTATGTAGAAATTTTTCCCTTATTGTTCATTAGATTTATTCTTTTTTGTTTTCAATTTGATGTTTTAAATTTTGCTTATTAATTTTATACATATTCTTAGTCATTTGTATCTATATTAATCTATTTTCATTTAAATGTAAGTATTAGAGCACCACTGAAAAAGGAATTTCTTTTATAGATAAAGTGACTTTAGGCAGATTTGTTTTGCCAACAAGAGAGATTAGAAATAATTTAAATATATAAATATAAAATCATTACATACATGTACAAAAAAAGATCTTTTAAAGTTACCTTTTGGAACTGACAATGCTTATGTTCTGCATAGAATAGATATAGTAATCTATTTTATTGAGAATCCTTATACAATGTAAAAGTATTTACTAGGAGAAAATAACATTATTCTAGTCTATAGTAGAATCGATTTATTCGTCTATTTGACTATAGAAAGGATAGATCAGACAAAGGGACCAAAAACGGACCGACTGTGCCAGAAAACTGGAGTGGTAAGTGAAAACTGTAACCTGGACATGTGTGTGTTCTTTCAGTGCCCTGTTAGTCTTTCCCACTTTAATAAGCTGTTCCCTCATCAAACCCTGTGTCCCACCCTTGTAGGTCATACATGATAATGGGGCCACTTTAATGTGAGGTCAATAAGCTGGCCCTTTTCCCTAAGTGAAGAGTAAATAAATCTCTTAGCCGGACATATCTTTCATCCCCCTGAACCCGGACGTAAAGGCCCATGGCACGGCAGAAATAGAGCTTCGTTCATCCCCCCTCCAAAACCTTGAGCATCAAACACACAGCACCAGTCAGCCAATCACAAATCAGCCTTGTTAAGTGTCAGCTCCTTAATAAGTGAGACTGGTGAGTGAAAAATGTTAGATATTAGTCTTTACTCAGCCTTTTGCTGTTTTTCCTTCAGGGATTTTGTTGTGGGTGGGGGTTTTGTTTTGAATAGAAGATCTTTGTTTTTTTCTATCTGACGGCCCAGCTGAGGCCACCCACAAAGCCCCTTAGTCCTGCTCAAGTCCCACCAAGTACGCTAAGAGATAGTTGTCACTTTCTTCTGAGCAGTGTAGTTCCTGCTCCTACTCCTCTTTTTTTCTGTCTAATAACATCCCGAGCAAGAGGAAAACCAGAGACCGGGAAATGTGGTGTTTAACATTTATTTATACAGTATCCCAGTTTCTCATTTTCTCCCACCTTCTTCACTCTCGCTCATAGCTTTTTCTCACTCCGTCTTTTTTCGCAGGAGCGAGTGATACTGCAGATACTCTCTTCCAGGAGGTCCTCGGACGGAAAGACAAGGCTGACTCCACACGCAATGCACTCAACGTGCTGCAACGGTTCAAGTTTCTCTTCAACCTGCCGCTCAACATAGAACGTAACATTCAGAAGGTACTTTACACGAACATGAGAAATCCCAGCATGTAAACAGAAAGTGCCAAATGCAAAATTAAACCCACCTGATCATTGCTTAAACACCAGTGTGTCCCCTCAGCAAACCTGATATAGAATATATGAAAACTTTATTCTAGTTTCTCTCTTGAAAAAATAAGTTAGAGGTTATTAAAATTAATGCTTAAAAAAAAAGAAGAAATCCTTAAATATATTTCTTTGCTTTCCAGGATATTGCCTTGTGCAACCTTTGAAAAAATGTACATTCAATATTGGTGCTCGTTTCATCTAACATTTTGTTCTTAGTGTCTTCACTGGGAGTAGTGATCCTATTTCTTTAAGATCTTCCATTCAGATGAGAAACCTGCTTGTTGTTACATCTGCAATTACTAAACAAGGCATAAAAACCATCAAAGATATGCAAGAACAACTCTTAGCAAAGCCGTCAAGGACGTGTTAAGAAAGCACTGGGTTCCTGCTAGATCACGAGGGTTCGCAGGAGGGTCTGAACATGTAAAATACTTCCGTAGCATAACTGTGGTGGATTACTGGAAAGATTGCAGAGGATCGGAGTCTGGTGTGGAGCATGAGTAACACCATTGAGACCCTGTGCACACCGACATGGCCCGGTTGCCAAGAATTTGAACCAGGGATTAACTACAGTGATTTCATTCAAGATTCTGGAATATTTGTCAGCCCAACGAAATACAAGTTCGCACTGTAAAAATTATTTTTATGTGCCAAATCCATGTTTGTGTTGATAAACAATGAAATGTTTCACTGAATCTTTTTTCTTGTCCATCAGTAGTAAAGTTGACAGGCAAACGGAAACATGTCACACTAAACATAGACAATTATTTGTAGATGATAATGATAAAATAAAAACTGAATCACAGGTACTCACTTCAATAAAGGAGATTACCACGTATAGTAACTGCTGCTGTGAACTACTGCTACTTGCCAAACAAGGAAGTGACATTTTTAAATGTTATATTTTCCTGAACAAAGGCTGAATTGCCCCTACCTATTAGTCTTGCCCTGTTAAGGAAGTTAAAATGTGGTCATATGTTTTTTGGCAGATGTTTTGCTCTTGACTCAAAAGAACACAAGGCCTTCAAAAAATATTGTGCGTTTTCTTTAACATTGGTATTGAAATTTAAAATTTTTGCATTGTGACAACTCACCTTTAGCATGATTTTTAGTATATTTTGTAATTTGGCAGAACCTTTCATGAGAACAATATCTACAGAAAGCAGTCAAGGGGGAAGGTGAGATAGCCGGCTAACCATTAAATGCCTTGGGAGCTGGCTTGTCCGTCTGTTATAATTTTAACTCCTTACAGATAATATGCCAAAATTTATGCATTTATTTTTGTATATAAGTTTTTTGTATTTAGTGTTTCTAAAGTCTATGATAGAGAAATAAAAACTTCCTCACCTGTTCATTTCTATTTGCCACTTGTTTGAAGATTGAGCCTAAAAGTTTAAACATTTTCTGGCTTTGTTTTAATCCACATTTAGCATAAAACACTCGCCAATAAGACACAGGTTCCAACTCTTTTTCATACAGTTTCGGCTCCGTCTGTCCTCAGTTTGTCTTGTGTATTTGTTTTTGTCTTGAGGTCCAGCCTGGCTGACTTCAACCAAAGGGTGGAGCTATAGATAGTTTAGCACAGTGGGTGTTGTGATTGATAAGTTATTAGGATCAAAATGCTGAATTATTAACAGATTTTTTTTTCTCCCAGGGAGATTACGATGTGGTGATCAATGACTACGAGAAAGCCAAATCTCTTTTTGGGAATACTGAAGTTGCAGTTTTCAAAAAAGGTTTTTTCCACGTTTTTTTTTTCCTGCACTTTCTGGGGGGTTTTGCCCCAACAAATAAATGCCACAAAGTAATTTGATGATGTTAAAAAGCTGTTTCCATTTTGTGCTGCAGTTTATGCTGAGGTTGAGACCAGAATCGAAGCACTGAGAAATCTCCTGCTGGAAAAACTGCTGGAGACGCCGTCGACTCTTCACGACCAAAAGAGATACATCAGGTCTCCTTTCAGTTGTCTAATCCTCGCTGACTGTTCTTCATCATCTGTCTCTCTCTGTGTGTCTGAAACCTTTGATTTCTTTTACACAAAGGCTTTGCCCTCGTGCTTTGAACAGTCATTATTTTGCATTCAACCTCAAAATATCCAATACAAAGTCATGATAAATCTTTTATATTTTGTTCTTGCTCACATTTTGGTTACTTTTATGTCTGTTTATCTTTGTTTACTAAAACGTCAACCTCTATCCACGTCCAGTTTTTATTTTTTTTGCCTCTCACTTTCCTATGTTCATGAATCTTGTCATCTTTCTTTTACGTGGTCCTCTTGTTTTTGCTTCTATTTTTCCTTGACTTTTCCGCCTTTCTTTCCCTCCTTTTTTCCCCTCCATCTAACCGTCCGCTCATACTTGCGGTTGGTGCCGATTTATTATTGTTAGTACCAACCTGTCAGGATCACAGAGACCAGCTCCCAACCACATGGTAACATCTTTCATCCTGGTGCATTAGGCACAGCTCCTAACGCCCACTCAGCTCCTGTTTACCCTTCGTGTGCAGGGTGGGAGCTGGGTGCATTTCTTCGTGTGGGTCTCACTCGAACTTTTAAAAAGATGCCACTTAATGAGAAACAAACGAGCAGCTGGTTTTGCTGGATGACGGCACAAGAAATGAGGCCAAATCTCAGAGGTGGAATCATCTGACATCCCAGAGGACGCTTTAGGGACGTCCGGGAAATCAAATCTCCTTGGAGATGAATTAGGATTACCAGGATGGACTGGAGTTCAGATGATCAAAGAAGACTCTAAATGCCTAATTCATACATGGATTTACAAAAACGTCATTTTATTTTAGTCACGGAAAAAATTTTCCTCTTGGATTATTTTTGCTATATACAAATAGTTCTTTGATTTTTGTTATTTATTTATTTGTAAAAATAGTATCTACTGTGTGATTCTTTGCTTGCTGAGAGTTTTTCAATCTATTATTACAAAGAACTGTTAAACAGATTTGTAGTTATTAAACTTACTTTTTTTTCTCTGGTATGATACATAATTTACCTCATAAGAAAGAAAGATATTTTTACTTTTGCTTAAATTGAAAATTTTGCTTTCATTTGAATGGGGAGAAAACAAAAGTAATTTTTATGGCCCTGATCATTTCTATTGCACATCTCTACTGGACATTTCTTTTCCAAAAACAAGTCTTTTACTCAGTGTTATAATTTTTGTGGGCAGACTGCTTGGAGCTAAAATTACTTGCTACGTTTGATGCAACATTGCAAAATTTACTCTGCATATGGAGAAAATCTACAGAAACAACAGAAAACAAAATCATCTCCAGTGAAATCCTTACATATATTCCTAATTGTTTTTTTCTATTTAATATAAAAAATGTCAACTATAGTTATATCATATGTTTTTTCTTATTTTACTTAAGGATTAATTTTTACATTTTAGTTAGTTTAGTTATGTATTTTAATTATACTTATTTGTTCTTTTTGTACACACTTATTTTACTTTATTTTTTATATATATATAAAACTTATATATGCAAGAGTTCTAGTATTTCCCTAAGTTTGTGTTATTATTTTATTTATGTCACTATGTTGAAAACAGAAACTAGTTTAGTTATTTTAATTCTTTGTCCTTTTTCCTTCCCCACAGCATGACACAAGTAGTTCTGTCGTCATATGTCATTCTATTGCAGGATCATGAGAGATTTTTATTTGTCTGTATTGTTTAATATGTCTTGACCATAATGCTTATTACAAAACAATGTATTGCTAATTCTCGATCATAAAAAATAAAGACAACTTTTCTAAATGCTTTTTCTATAAAAAAAAGAAAAAAGATTTTATTTTCCACCAAATTCAGATATTTATATTTATTATGTATGTACATTGAGACCAAAGTGGAAACAAAGACATTCCTTGTTTGTGTGCACAAGCTTGGCAAATAAAGCTGATGTGAAGTGGTCTACTTGTAAAATATTTCATTGACATGTAATCAAATTAAATCTCTTATTCTTTTTCCATCTACCACTAGGGGTGCTAAGCTTTCAATTTTTTTCCTCTGCAAAGAAATTGAAAGCGGCTTTCTGATTGAATATGTATTTGTGGCAATTTCAGGCTCAACAAAATGAAATTTTGTTTGTAACGCTTAATGCTGTCTATCCCCCCTTTAAAGGTTTTAACTGTCTGCAGACTATCTATAAAATCAACATAAAGGCATAAAGACACTTCAAAGGATTGGGTAATCAGGCTAGAAAGTCGATAGTTCACCAGGTCCCTTAAACAATTTAATCTGACTTTACCTTATTTTGTCATCATTAAAATACATTTCTGCACTTATGTTGAGTACGTGCTGGTAGAACTTTTTAGATTTGGAAGCTGGAGGTGGCGAGCTATTGAGAGATTAACACAACATTTCAGCCATAATTCCTTCAGTCAGTTTTATTTTCTATTACTCATTTCCCTGTCTGTTTCTGCCCTGTAGGTACCTTTCAGACCTGCATGCCCCAGGGGACCCAGCCTGGCAGTGTATCTACGCTCAACACAAGTGGATCCTGCAGCTGATGCAAAACTGCAGAGATGAGTTTGTCAGCGGTGGAAGAGGTGACTAACGGCACATAATATTAGTCTTAGCCTCCTATTTTGCATTTCCAATCATGTCTTTTGAGCCTCGAAGTAGCAGAAGGAAGGGAAATCCAGCTGCGCCTCCGTCACTCCAGCCCTCTGCCCACATTCCCGCTTCGTCACCACCCTCCCAACCCCATTCTGTTCATGGCTCGCATGTTTATTTTTTCACCAGCATATGAATAAGATGAAAGCAAGGCAGCGCTGGCTTCGGATTTGGGTTTCAGGGCCTGATATGTTGCCACACACACACAAACTCTCTCCTTCTGCCTCACACACAGCTTCACAGATGGATTGGAACAATTAACACCAATTAAACTGTTCCTCTGTTAAAATCAGCCTGCAGAAAAATGTGGATGTGAAACTGTCTGCTCAGGAAGACTAGCGATTCTCCGACCACACTTCAGACACGTACATGCAGAAAAACACTGCTAGAGAGGGGGCTGCTTCACATTGTACAGCTGGAACGTAAACATGTCTAATGCTAACGGTAACAGAGATTTCCGGGGCTCTGGCTTGATTGATTTGGGGTTTGGTTTATTTTTTTGCCTATTCACCTTAAATGTAATGATAGACAAAAATGAACATGCAAACTAGAAATTGTGGAGTTTTTCAAAAAATGATTTGAAAAAAATTATATCTGACTTTCCCATTTGTACACATTATGGAATCTTTTTTTTCTAGGATCTAGCTTATAAATGAGGTTTAACTGAAAGGCATTCAAAATCTGTAGGTCAATGCACAGTAAGTTCAACTGTGGTTATAACAAACTTTGTTTAGATTTAAAGTCCTTCCTCTCTCGGCTCTTGAGTAACTGGTTGCACTAGTGTGCTTCAATGTTTTTCTTAGGTGTACCAGCACAAAAGTTAGATATATCCAGATTTTTATTGCAACGTATTTGCAATTTCACAGGATCACTCACTTTATAGACTTTGTCTGATGATCTGATTATTGCCTCCATGTCAGAGCACTGGCGATTTTAGGATGGCTGTAATAATGCTTTAATTCTTGAGATAGCTCTTCTTCTTTGCAATATAGATGTGATTTTCAACATCTTGGTGTTGTCTTTGTCTCTGCTCTATTTTACTCAGTCCTGTCTTGTTCTCTGAAGTGAAATAGATGCAGGATTTTTTCTTAAAACCATCCAAGACCACAGCTGCAAAATTCTCTTTTGCAACTTAGAGCCTAAAGTTTTAAAGCAACATGAAAATGCATTAATTGTAATTGTAAATGTGTGTGTACAACTTACTAGCCAGGAACCATGCAGTCAATTAGATCCTAAACTCAGGAGTAAAAGGACCCGCTATCTTCAGTGTTTTTTTGTTAAAAAAAAAAAAGTTATAGTTGCCAGAGTGTGCTTTGTTTGGGGGTCTTCAATTAAAAAAAATTTACATTATTGATTGATTAGCATGAAGGTGTTAGGAAGGTGTTCATTTGAACATATTCCTTATGAATAAGAAACACTGACTTCATAGACTTCGAAGTCTATGAAGTCTATGCCAGAGCAGTGGCATATATGGAACATTTTTTTTTTTATTCAGTCTTTTCACATTTGAAATTCGAGATAAAGGTTTTTATGTTTAATGTTTAATGAAATATTTCAAGATTTTAGTCTTGTTTTAGATTTTTTTTTGTTGTTTTAAGTTGATGGGAATTTGTATTATAACACTTGAGGTATTAAGTCCTGTTTCTCTCCTTCTTAACACTACATTTCTTCCCCTGTCTTTATGACTCTCACAGACATGCGCGTGCACACACCTGGTTGCTGTTTACCATCTTCTCTTTTCGCTCTTCAACTGTGAGAAACCTCTTGAAACGTCTCTCCACCCAGCCAGTGCCTGAGTTGCCATCATCTTAAAACCACATCCACTTCACTCCCCGGACCCCAGTCTTCCTCCATGCCTCGCTCACCTTGCCACATTCACCCCCCCCCCTACACACACACACACACACCGTCCTCAACCCTCTACTGAGCGGTGCTTCCACCATCCCTTCTGCTGGCTGCTTCCTCTTCCGCCTTGAATCACATTCAATCACACGTGGCGGGGATCATTATTTGTCTTTGATGGGTCAGTTGTAAAGACAGTAGCTGAAATCATTTTCTCCATCTCCTTTGCTTCTTAGTCAAGTTTGGAGACCAAAGGCCGTTCTGGTGTTTGTATCGCCCCATTAATCGCTCGCTGAATTGTTCTAAATGCGAGATCCAGCCATCCATCTTTATCAAACTATAAACGGGAACGTTTTTTGCCTCGTGAAGAAGCAGAGCAGCACAAGTTGCTTTCATATGACTAAACACTTCCAGCAAACCCCATAGCTGCCGTCTGATTCGAGTCGGCCCAAGTCATTTATAAACCGAGCTACTTAAACAACACTTCTGTTCCCAACATCAATACAGCTGATCAGGAATCTTGGCCTGTAGTTTAGTGATGTGTGAGTTTGCTCTGCCAAGATGACATTTCCCATCGTTAATGCCTGTTATTGAGATTTTAAGTGACAGGCTAGCACAAAGAAGCCATGAAAAGCATCAGTTTCACATGTACTAATTAAAACCTGAAAAGAATTGTGTGTTAATACTCAGACTCTGATAGGGGGTGAAGGATTGTCAGGCTATCACATTAGAATGTGTCTGATGTTTTTATTAGTTTAATGCCTCCACCCCAGCCTCACATCTTTTTCAGCTTCTAGCAGTTGTTTCTTTCAGGAGTATTCTGCATTTACCTCTATGAATCTTCTCATCAAACTCAACTAATTCCTTGCCTCTTTGACAAAAAACATTCACACTTCCTGGTGTGTTTAGGGTATACATACTACAGCCAGCCTTTATAAAAGCCAAGCTTGTGAAGTGCATAACTATTATTTGTCCTGGCAAAGGTTTCTCTGAAACTCCTTTAGAGTCGCAATCGAGGCCTCTTGGCTTGTCAGTTCCGTAACAGTCATGTCAGTTCTTTTGTCCGTTTTTAGGGGTATCAAAGTAGTTACATATGCAAGTCACACTCTGATTTTCATAAAAAGATTTTTAAAAAACATGCAATTTCCTGCTTATTTATAATTGTGCACCTCTTTGTTGTGGTCAGTAACATGTATTGAAGCATTCAACTATGACATTTTAAAATGTAGAAAGGTTTAGTTATAAAAATATTTTGACACACTTTGAGATGAACACACGAGTGAGTTCAACATCAGCGATTTCACGCGTCAAACATAAATGGGAAGTATACAAGGCATTATATTGAGCACACACAATTTCTAACCTTTGCGTTTTGAGAAGTGACTACATAATATTGTCGTGCAACCACAGATTGAGTCCTGCAGACTTCCATGTTTCCTTGTGATCCACAGCCGACACCTGGAACAACAACAGCTCTCATGGCTGTAAGAAGACAGGGAAAACATGAAAGACAGACTCTGTACTGCTCCATGTGGGTCGAGTGTAGATTTGCGTGTGTATATGTGCGTGTGTTAGAGATATGTTTAGAGATAGTCTGACTCAAATGAGAATTTCCTTACATTTTCTAGGCTGCTGTGTTGTGTGCACAGCCATCTAAACCACAGTTGCTGCTCAGTTTGGGGGATTTCTCAATACTTGCTAACACACTGCAGTCAGTCTATGAGTCACCGGTGCACTTTTCTCTTTCTATGTGTGTGTCAGACACATGTTTTGGAAATGTGGTCATCCGTCTCCCATCGTTTAGACAAACTCCATGTAGGCGTTCTGCAGCGTTTGCACGAACCTCTCCTGAGTTTCATTTTCACTGCAGCAGCTTTGCTCCCTTCTTGGCTCTGCTGCTCTTTCACTTTCATTCCTGTCCCGTAACTTCCACCCCTCCTGCTGTTACTTTTAAGCTTTCTTCCAGATTAATTTCACCAATGTTATGTCACCTCATGAGATAGGACCATGCGCCTGCCCTGCATTGCTGCATCTTGCAGTTCCATGGTTCTCTGTTGCCATCTAGTGGATGTTTTCTGCTGGATGTAACTAAGGACATTGTGGACAGCTTAAACTCACTTCACCCCTGCATTTGCAGACCCCCATACTCTGGACAGAACTTGGACGTTTCTAAGCTGCGGGTCTGGATCAGAACATAAATAAAGACAAGTCAAGGAAGGATTATTTGGTGTGAAAACCTACTCAGCTTATCGAGGAATGTGGAATTAGAAATATGGCTCATTTGATTATTTGCTGTTTAAAGCACGTGTTGTTTTTTCTCCTCATTGCATGGGTCAGTGGGTGTCGGCGCTCTAGATCTGGAGGGGGATACCCGTCTGGCAGCGCTCGGCAGGCTCGGCCACTCCGCGTCTCTGAAGAGAGGGGGCAGTCTGCGGTCGGCGCGGCCCAGCAGTGAGTGTAAAATCACCCACACACAAGGTGCCGCAGAGGGGCTTCCCTGCCGCTACACTGATGTTTATGTGTGTAACACTTTCTGTCACATACAGTGCTTAGGGAAATCTCCTCTTATCAGCCAGTACAGTAAGGCCACAAACAAACAAAAAAAATGTTTGTCTTCCAGGAAGGTTTTTGTTGTGTAGTTACCCACATCATGACACGACTTTGAGTTTAGTGAATAATAAGCTTTTCTTTCCTCCAGCGTGGCGCTTTGAAACCCCACAACAGGTGCAGTTTGTGGAGAAACTCTCAGACGTGGTGATTGGTCAGCTGCCAAACTTCTGGAAGCTGTGGATCTCCTACGTCAACGGAAGTCTTTTTAGTGAGGTAAACACTTCAGAGTGAGAAGAGAAAGGATCATTTTAAAAATATCTGTTTTGCTTCACTGGTGCTGGTGCATATATAAAGGGTACACTCTGGTCAGGTTGCCAGTCCATCTCAGGACAACTCAGAGACAAACAACCATTCACACACACTCACACCTACGGAGAATTTAGATACCAATTAACCTAACAGTCATGTTTTTGGACAGGAAGTCGGAGTACCTGGAGAGATCCCATGAGTGCACAGGGAGAACATGCAAACTCCATGCAGAAAGACCTCAGGCTGAGAATTGAACCCGGGACCTTCTTGCTGCAAAGCAACAGTGCTACTAACTGCACCACTGTGCAGCCCTATTTTAGTCAGATATATTTTAAAACGGTACATAAAAAAATTGTCCCCACTATCAAAAACTATCATTGTTTTTGATAGTGGAAAACAATCAGGTGTCATAGCAACAAGTTAAGGTAAAGGTGAACATGTATATTCACCCAAAGGTAAAAGGAAAATATATGCATAAAAATAAGAATAAGAGACTCTACAATAGTGACAAATTTAAAACATAAGAATAATAAGACAGTGCAGTTATTGAAAAATATCCTATTTGGATCAAAAGTAATATGCAGCTATGCTGGTTAATTTAGAGAAGAAAAATGTGCAAGATGTGCCTGGATGTATATGTGCATTCAAAATATCAGACTATTTACAAGAAATTAAAAAACTGCAAATAACTTGGATGTGAAAATAACAACAGAGTTAAAACTTAAGTCTAGATTTAATAAAGTTCTGCTTCTCTTTTGCAAATTTTTCATCCATGTGACCAACTTTCTAGCACCTGCTAAAGACTTGCTTTCCCACAGGATGGTTCTGCCACCACCATGTTTCATGGTGTGTTCAGGCTGCTGTGTGGTGATAATCTTCACCCACACAGTATTAAACCTGTAGATTCTGAGTTTTCTGAAGTAAATCTATGACCCCTCTGATGTGAGAATGCTTTGTGATTCTCCAGTGACAGTTGGAGGATGTTAGGGATACATGTCTTGTGATGGGCCTGTCATTTTTTGCAAGGTTTCCAGGAACAATAACATTACCAGGTTTTTCCCAAACCTGAGCCTCAAAGGATGTTTACAAAACTAGACCAGAATAGGCTCTGCGATATCCTTGAAAACACTGTAAGCAGTTCCAGATGCAAAATTATGTAAAATGCTATATTTTCCCATACTGATGAAGCAAACTGAAAATTTGTGTTCCTGTTAGTGGTTATCTTTGTTTAAAAAAATAAAATGTTTCACCATCTTACAAGCCTCTTCACCTACCTTAGAAAATTATGTTAACTGCTTTTCAAGCTGGACAACTCTTTTTTTTTTTCTTTCAGACTGGAGAGAAATCTGGCCAGGTGGAAAAGTCCAAGAAGAACGCCAGACAGAGACAGAATGACTTCAAAGTATGAAGCTTATTTCACTTAGACTTAAGTTTCTTTTGTAAGATCTGTTATCTGGTTTCTACATGTTTTATTGGTTTGTTTTGTTTTTTCATTTTTGTAGAAAATGATTGAGGAGCTGACAAACAGGCTTGTGAAGCTTATTCGCGGCGCTCTGCTCCCCACCACTCTACCGCAAGGAGAGCTTCATGTTTATGGAGGCTGGGAGGACAAGACAGAGCTGACTGGAGCCTGGTTCACCCAGATCATCCACACTGTCAGGTTCTCACTCCCAAGTTTTTTAACATCTGCCTCCTCTCTGCCACTTTGTTAATGACTGGCTTTGTTCATCTGATCTGATGATGTTGGTGCGTCTCGCCCAGGGGTTGTCACGAGGCGCTGTCCACTCTGGAGATCCCGAATGATTTGTTGCAGGTGATCCAGGATCTGTTGCTGGACTTGAGGGTCCACTGTCTGATGGTGACTCTGCTCCACACGTCAGAAGGTGAGACATTGTCCACTGAGTGGAAGCTGTGGAAAGTGAACGGGGAACTATTCCCCATTAAACATCTGCATCTGATCATGTCGGCTTCATCTCTGAAAGAGGGCAGTTTATTTTTATTACACTTTGCAGATTTTTCTGAATTATGAGCTTGCAATTTGCTCTAGTGTTTACTTCAGCTGCTGTCCATATGTGCACTTTACTTTAACCCCTAAAATTAAACTTTAGAACAGTATTGTATATATTTTTTTTTCTTTTTTAGGAAAAACACACACAATTATCACACCATGAAATGTATTATAGCAATAATAATATAATTCTAGATAAATACCTCCAAAAAAGATGAGAAATGTCATAATTATTATCCTAATGTTTTTAAGACCAAAATAAAGAAAAGTATTCATGAACTCATTTAGGTATCTGCACGAATCTAAGTTCACAAATAAAAATATAAAAATAACAATTATTTAAAAAACTACTGCAGGAAACATTGCATGTACAAGACACCTGCCAATTAAGACAAGTCAGATATTTTGTCCTTCAGCACAAACTGGCAAATCAGTTGCAAACAAAACATTAAGTTTATAATGGGATTCTTGCATGTTGACTAAGGAATATGCTGAAGTGTCAAGATAGAAATACATGTCTTTAAAAGAGGAATGAAATAAAAAAAAAGCATGAAAATCACATACTCAGTGTATGTGATTGAATACTTAGAACTCAAATGTGCAAAACAGCTAATCTGTGAAAGGCAGCAGCCATGGATAAAGGGTCAGTGATGATCCAGAGTCCTGAAAGAAGAAAATGCTGGCACTTCAACTTGGTTTCATCTCAGTGAACGTTTAGGATGAGAGTGTGGAGAACAAACATTGCAGCAAATTTTCTCAGTGATTAATGATTTTTGGGGAAACTTGTAAGAAAAATAAGCTGGGCGTGCTTAACAGTCAATGGAGACGGGATTTCAGGAGGATGAAGAGGTTTTTCATAATTATTTGAATGTTTTCTTGTATCTAATGTCCATATGGTGGAAAGTGGGTATTTTTATGCTTGATTGGGATTCATCAGTTTGGATGTGATGGTGATGCTCAAACTGCAGTGGGACTGCAGGGCAGCAGAGGGAATCAGGTTGTGTTGGTTGATCTAACATAAAGCTACAGGATGAACATATGTAAAGCACTTTCTGGCCACAGTTCAGTATGGCAGGGGATCTGTGGTGCTGCGGGGCTGTTTGTCTTTCAAAGGGAACCTTATGAGAGAGCCAAACACAAAATGAACCTTACAGGTTATGAATAAAAATCTGGTGGCATCTGTCTGTAAACTAGACTAAATGTATTTCAATTATAATAAAATAAAATAAAGGTTGCACATCTGGTGAAATCACTGTATAAATGCATACCTTATTGCAATAAAGTGTTGATAATTTATTCTCATTTTCATATAACCAAAATACAAGACAGAATTTAAGGAAGTTACTTAGAAGTACAGAAAATTACTGTTGATTGATGTAAAGCAGTAAGAGAAATCTCCAAAAACTCTTCACCATTTATTTTCTAAGAAACCATCTGAATTAACTCTATTAATTTTCTTGGTGGTTAGGATCTTTTTACCTCCTGCAGCCTCCAGTTATATAATGGAGAAAGTGTTATGAGACCAAAACCAGACATGTTCAGTTTCACTTGTGGTTAGGTATGGTCATTTTGAGAAGAGTGACTGGTTTTCGCTGAACTCCCTACACCCGTGTCACATAACACCAAACAAACTGAGGTCTCTGCAGAAAGGTAGATTTTCTTTGACATTGCCTGTTTTTTCTTCAGAAAAACACAACATTGTCTCTGTTTATTGTCGTTCTTTGTAAATAAAGGATTCTTCTTTGGTAAATTGTTCAACAGTTTGAAGTCATTTCTGCATTGCTTCTTCCCCGTTTAGATGTGAAGAGGCTTGCCGAAAAGGAAGATTGGGTTGTAGATAACGAGGGAATCACCAGTCTGGTAAGAATGAGTTACCACACCAAGCAGTGCTTGATCTTACAGAACTAAACGTGGTAGATATATTCCTGCAAACACTTAGATAGAACCAAACTAATTCAGTACATTCTTCTTTACATTATAAACATTACCCTGTTTTTTTTTTTTTTGTTTGTTCTCTAATATTGCTATGTTTTATTTATTTATTATATATAACAGAATCTAATCTTATCTCATTTCTTTTTATGATTAGTTCAGGGGCTTTGAATTGACTGAAGTCATTTTGTTGCTTGCAAAACCAAAAATTGATTTTGTAAATATGCAGTCATCTTCCAATAAGAATAATATGTAATCCTGTATGTATTGTCTGAGCTTTTGTGAAATTCTTACAGAAATACCTCATTTTATCTCTTATTTTAATAGACTTTATTAAGGTTGATGTCCTAAAGTTTCTATTGTGCTCAAGACAAATAGCTAACTCTCATTCTTTAAGTAATGGAAAAATTTTACATAATATGTATTCTAAGTCCATAAAGTTTACAGACATGCAAAAGAAAAAAGAAAAAATGCATAAATCTTTGCTACATCCATAGGACTTAACAGCATAAGTATCTGTTCTTCAGCCTTTTCTTCAGCCACAGTACATTGGCACCTTACAGCCCAACGTATCCTAGTGTCAAATCTGACTCTAGCATTTTTAACTGTCTGAGCATCTACATCACATAATGTAGAGGAGACAAAATGATCATGGTTTTTTATGTGTTGTTCATTATGTTGTGAAGCACTTTCAGTGGAAATCACAGATCAAGCTGAAGAAAAGAGACTGACGCCCCCTAACATAATAATGTACCGGCTCTTTCATTTTAAAGTAACGTGCAGCTGCACCTTATTCTTCAGCCCACAATTCTAAGTCTTTCTCGCATGTTTTGTCTTTGACATTTTTTGCAGCCTTCAAAGTTTGAACAGTGCCTGGTCCACATGCTGCAGTCACTGAAAGAGCCGCTGGAAATCAAAGCAGGAGAAATCAATGTAGGTTTTGAAATGAGTGAAAGCGAAGTTTGAAATTCTTCAAAGCAAAAAGTTAAAGGTGGCTTTATCCTGTAAAATTCCATCTGACAGATTTATGTCTGTGCTTGACAAATTACAACCACTGATTTAGTTATTTTAAACTTTGTTTCTTGTATCTGTCAGGTTCTGCAATTAGACCAGGTCCAGGACAAGGCAGCACAGCTCAGCGTGAGCATCATGAAGGTAAAATGTGCTAGAAAACATCTGCAGACCTCAATAATGCTTGCTTATTTTTATTAGACTAATTTCTTGTATGATTTGAGGAAGTTTACTATATAGGAGCCACAGATCACCGTGTGCACTTTAGCTAAAACCCACTCTAGTTTTCATTATTCTGAATCTTCTGGAACAAAATCCGCACATGCCAAAAGCATTTTTGTGTTTTTATTACTTCATGCATGTCCACAGTTGTGCATACATGTATAAATTGACATATGTCTGCAAGAATCCTTGACATTGTTTTCTTTCTTAAAATATTTATACTGAAGATGTTTTTTTTTTTTTACAAAAAGGAAATTCCCAGTAGACCCAACCTGCAGGTCGTACCCCTAAAAAAATCTAGCATGGTTATAAAGTGATAAAAATGGAAAATCTAAAATAAGGTACAAACTGCTACATGACACCATATTATATTTACCTTTTCTGCTCACTTCTGCCACTGCTGAGATGGATGTTTCTCAATCCTTAGCTGTTGACACAGATCAACTTTTGTTGACAGTATTAACCAGTTCTATCATATGGAACTAATTTGAAATCACAATTGACACAATGGAGACAAAACACATACAATGAAAACTGAATTTTCCTCTGTTTTTTTTTTGTTGTTGTTTTTTTTCCAATGTGCAGATCTTTTTTTCCACCAGTTATTGGTTTCAAGACAAAGCGGTCGTTTTCATTTATATTAGCTTATAAGACTAAATTTCACAGCTTTGATGTTTGTGGAATGATGTGGATCTCCATGTGTTCATCTTAGGTTTTTATAAACTGTTTGGAGCAGCTGAGTATGAAGGCAGATGAAGACTTTGATGTATCTCAGTGAGTATTTTGAAGATTTCTCTTTTCAGTTTTTTAGTTCGTATTGCGGTTTCCTCTGAAAAAGAAATGTCTCCTCTCTGTTCAGCAACATTTCAGTGGACCTATCCTCTCCTGAACGGTTTTCCAGCATCCAGGAGGGATTAATTCCGACATCTGTAAGCAAATTATTATAGTTTTTACCGAGCATTCTTGATTTAATAACCTCAAGTCCTACAGCCAGCCTGCGCCTGGTAGTGTCACCCAAGCGTGGGCTCGCCATGTAACCCAACTAGACAAACACACGTCTCAGTCACTGGAACCACAAAATGTTATCAGGCTGTTTCCTGGTTGTGGACAAGCAGCAGATACGTCCTTGTTTCCTGTAACTTGGTTGAGTTGTTGGTGGAGGGGTAAAACGCAGGGGAGGCGGCTGGGAGGAAGAGCAGGGTACGGGGTGCTTCTGGTAAAGGGAAATGGAGCAAGGTGCAGAAGGGGTTTCCCCAACCCGATGTGAGCAGCGGGAGTTTGGCAGCGGAACTCTGGTGAATGACCAGAGTCGAGACAGATTTCACTCATACAGTATTTTGATGTTTTTGTTTTGAGAATGACTTGCGAAAAAGCATGTGAGGATATAAACCAGACAGCCATTAATTGATATTAGGTTTCTCTAGCCCACTGTAGGCTCTTACCGCTGGACCATGAAAAACAAATGTGCTGCAAGTGACGCCACATTTTGTGGTTGGCACACTACAAGCTTATCACTCAGTCATCTCTTTGTTTCTAAGTACTAGTTTTGGTTCTTTAATAAATTTGTATCTCCGTCTGTACTATTTTGGAAGGTTATTGTGAGTTTGTGGAAATTAAAGTTAAAAACAAAATGAGGGAAGGAGATTTTATTGACAATCTTACTTGTTGTATGCAAGATTAATCCAAAACAACAAAACTTGTATTATTAAAAAATAAGTACCGATTCATTTCATCCAGATAGATACATATAGATGGTTAAATAGACAAATGAAAAGTGAGTAAAATGTTCCAATTTTAGTGTAAATGTCTTTGGCTTTTTTGTAGAACATGAAAGTTAAAACTTTGATTGTTTTGTGCGTAGGAGCAGCGCCTGTTGATCATCCTGAGTAACTGCCAATACCTGGAACGGCACACCTTCTTGAACCTGGCTGACCACTTCGAAAAGCACGGCTTGACAGGGACAGAGAAGATCAATCGGGTCAGTAACTGAAACCGTGGCTCTTTTTTAGGATAGGCGTCAACTGCAGCAAAAGTGCTACTCATACATTCATGCTGTTATTCTGTTAAGTGGTTTGCTGAGGTGTCTGTAACAACAAAGCTCTGATCAGTGAGGTTCTGTTTCTCAGCAAAGTGATGACTCTTAATTAAAAAAGGTAAATGTCATTGTCTTTAAAGCTCATTTTCACCACTTTCTCTTCACTTACTCAGATACAGTCACACAATGGCACACAATGACTAATGGCTGAATCACAAAGAAAATAAAAGTTCAGTTGGTTTTCCAGTAAAAACAATTGATCATTATTTTCTTTGAAAGCTTGAGTTAGAACCTCATTAAGATGTTAAGATGATGTGGGTGTTAGACTGCTCTCAAAGGTTAGAATAGCTCTGAAAGTGTTGATGAAAAAAAAATCCCAACTTGCATCTGGCATAAAATTGTTCCTTTATATAGAATATTATTATCATATCTCTGATCAAAAATAACTTAAGAAAATGCACAGGGTCATAAATGTAAATGTTGATAGTTTAGCATTAGTCATTAGTATGCATTTGCAGATAAAATTTTATTATTTTACTTGTTCCAGAAATAAAAAATTAAAAAGTGGCATTAATCTAAGCTTTAATTTACAAAACACAACACATTTTACACTGATTAGTTATCAAATGATAAGGCTAAAAAGCAACAGCTGTTTGAAAAACTAAGTACACTTTTATGGCTTCAATGGGGTTTAATATGAAACAGTAGCAGCAAAGTTTTCAGCTCTTTATCATCGTCAATCTGACCTACCCTAATGGGCAGTTTTGGCAGGGTGGAAACATTGGGTAGATAGATATCATCAATAATGTAAGGTAAGACACTGTTGTTAAGAGGATTATGTTGCCACTTCCCAACTATTTGAAGTCAAACAGTAAACACTGAGAAAATGGATAACATTTTAGACATATGCAAATTGTTCGATTCCAGTAAATCCACGCCAAAGTTAGACCGTGCAACGCAGACACAAATGACCAAAATGTCTCAGACTCTGCAGGACTCTGTTAAATGTTAAATCTCATGATGGAAAAACTAAAAGAAATTGGAATATTTGAAGGAGAAAGTCCGTGTTTTCTAAGAAAGAATGTAGTAGGATGACTTTGGTTTGCAAAGTTGCATTGAATGAACCACAGTGTAATGTTTGGAGAAAACCAAACGGCAAACACCTCATACCACCTGTCAAACATAGTGGTGGGAAAGAGATTATGTGGGTTTGATTTGCAGTTCTGGATAAATTGCAGTCAGTCAATCTGTATATCGTAGCATTCCAGCAGTAGTTTGTCCAACAGCTGAAGCTTGGTCCAAACTAGTTAATTATCAGAACAATGATTTCAATTATAGCAACAAATCTACAACACAATCGCTGAAATCTGAAACATGCAGGACATCAGTTTTTGAGGGACGACTGCTTTAGAGCAAAAGGAAGGGATGGCTACATTCACAAAGTAGGCAAGTGTGACCCATATCTGATTTCTTCTCTGAAAGTTCCAATTGTGATCTTTCAATATGAATCAATCACTCCAGTACGTGGTTCTAATCCGGTTTATATCCGATTGCTTTCAAAGCATCTACAGTTTGAACTGTCATGTCTCATTATGTCATAATTCTGCACCAAAAGAAACCAACATGATAAATCATAACGTAAACAATGGCTAAAAATGTTCAAATATGAAATAAGTTTTTGAAATAAGTCATCACAATCACCCAACTTCTGGCTCCATCTACACTTCCAAATAGACTTCTCTACAGAGGTTGCAGTCAATGTTCCATGACAGATCATTGGTATTTGCTGAGCTTTCTTTTATCTTATGATCTTGTAACAATACTGTCTGCTCCATTGCTGAACTTCAACTTTAAAATTGATCCATAGTCAGCATGCAGCATGCATTATTACTTCTAGAAACAATGCACTGCTGTGTAACATCAACGTTCTTCTTCTGCTCACGGAGGTCGCTTTAGGTTTGTAAACCATTCACAGAGGAGTCTAATTGCAGTTGTGTCATTCAGTCTTATGAATGACCACAGACAAAAAAAATCTGATTTCCACAAAAAAATCAGAATTGAGCATCTAGGCCTGCTCTGTGAACATAGCCTTAGTCTTTGTTAATTTCCATCTGTCTGCAACCTTGCAGGTGAGTGTAGATGCCGTTCGGGAGTTGGACGGCAAACTTTTTGAAGCTTACATTGAGAGACGAGCCGATCCAATCGCCGGTTCCTTGGAGCCCGGCATGTATGCTGGATACTTCGACTGGAGAGACTGCCAGACCCCTTCAGGTATTAGATAAGCTTCTTTGGCTTGATAAAAGTCAGGATTAAAAAGAGTTGGGAATTCACCCAGAGCAACCACCAACTGACCCTGCATCATTCATGAGCCACCAAGAGTCATGTAGCATGAGAACTTGTTGTCTGTGCTCTGATCTGTAGATTTGTGGTTCACTTGTGTCATGTGTGGAGTACAAGTCTTTGATGGCTTACTGTAAACATCATTCTGCTGCTCTGCTTGAAGTTCTCATGGCCTTTATGTTGGAGCTGTGGGTGTGTGCAAAGGTTTACTTTGACATTTCTGTTACCATTGGGCTCCAAACTCAGGTGGAATGAGAATGTAAAATACGTGGTTTACCTTAAACACAGGATATGAGACAGCATGAGTCTATTGAATTTTTCAGGTGGGATGTAGGCAGATTATCGCACAAAATTTCCTAATGACAAGTTTGAGCTTTGCACTGGTTTTCTGCAGCCTCTAAGAGTTCGTATGCCTGGGCCACATGTGAAAGCAGAACATTTTGGACACTAAACCACCATTCTAGGATATGAGACTTTCACTTGTTGCTCTTTGTGTGGGACTCCTGTAAGCGTGTGGGGTGCTGCAAGGCATTAAAAATCCGGTTTCAGTACTTTCTTTCTGTTGCTGCATTTGGCTGTTTCGCTGTCAGAGTTCACTGGATGTTATATTTTCAACCTAGCATGTTTGCACATTAACCCCCGGCCCCAAACCGCATTGAATCTTCCTCAAAGAAAAAAAATTGGCAAAAACACCATTGCAGTTGCAGCTTCTTATGCATTGCTTCTACATATTTGGCTGCTTGTTTTTGCTCCTTTTGGGAAAAAATTAACGCATTCAAAGCTAAATTATCTCAGTTGGTCACATGTGGACTGGTAATTCAAACGTAAGATTATTTGGATCCAAATGTAAACTAAGGTCATTTTTTTTAGAAAAAAAAATCGTCCTGTTTAGGTAAAGTATTCCTAATTGGAGTTGTTTTTTTGTTTTTTTTTTTACAAAGATTCAGAAACAAAAGGACATCTTTATTAACTGTGTGTCAGTACAAACTAATGTAAGTCAACTGAATACTTGATATTTACAAATCTTCTTTTAAGGACTTTATTAAATGTTTCCAAAACAATTCTGCATGCCTAACCAGAACAAAACGATCTAATGTAGGAATGTAGTTAAAACTAGGTAACATTCAGAGTATAAAAAAATATATATAATAAATAGATAAATGAGACTGAACGTTTTGTATTCTAGGTTAGTTTGATTACCACAATTGTTAGTAACAAGAAAGTAATTTTCCTCAAAGTCAGGAGTCTGTATATATGCAGATTACTATGCATTTAAACAGGTTGGGGAAGCCCACATGATGACATCATGGCTTTGTAAAGACATCACCATTTCATGTCCCAGATATGAATGTTTTAGTGTGAAACTGCAGAACAAAACCATAAAGCCGGGTGAAGATACTAGCTGAAGTTAAACGGAAAGTTGTTTTCCAAAGTGAAACATGTCATTCCTCATCATTAGCTGGAAGGCCACTCAAAGAGGAAGAAACCATTACTGCAAAAATAACATAAAAAGATAGATTGACGGTTGCAAATGCTTTTAGGTTAAAGACAGTAATTTATGGCGATATGTCCTCTGCTCTGATCAGAGGACAATTTAATTGCTTGGCCAATGTTACCTGTGAAGGGAAAAATGAAAGCTTGCAAGATTCATGTCATGGGGGGCTTTGCTGCAGAACAGACCGGTACGCCTCACAAAACTGCTGGTAAAAAGCACCAGATGAGGAATAAATTAAATAAAATAGGGTATATCACAACTAAAATCATCATCTCTATTTACCAACATTATCGCCATCATAAGATTCTATATCGAGTAACTCTACTTTCATCGGCTCTTACTGAAACTGATAACTGTCCTCCTTCAGCAACTACAATCTTTAAAGTGCAAAGTGTGTTTTTCTTCTAACTTTTATTCTATTTCTGCATAACAAAGTGGAACGTTGCTGTGGGATTTATATATTAGTATCTTAACCTCAGAGCAGGCCTACCGCAAAAGTTCCAAAACAACTGATAAAAGCGATGTTCTTTCTCTGTTCTTCTTTACTGAGTTACTTTGCTAGAAGATAGTTGTGACAATACCGTCCCTGCAACTTCCTGCAGTGCATAGCTGTAAAAAACATTTGCATAAATAATTTTAAATCATAAAATTCAGTCTCAGTACTTGCTTGAGAAGAATCTGCCAAATACAGCACCTTGCAAAATAAATCATGTTTCTATATGCTTTACACATTTGGTCTCACTACAACAAGTAACTACATTAAAATAAGGATGTATTTTACAGATTTTTATTTAATATACAATTCAATGCAAAGCAGCTCATACATGTAAAGTGGAAGAAAAAGGCTAATACATGGTTTTGGACAAAGTTTACAAAAATTATATGAAGAACACTTGAATTCAACCCTGTTTTCTCTAAAACTACTAAATAAAATGAAATATAATGAATCCTATAAAACAGATCAATGATAAAGTTGTACAGAAGTTTAAAGTAGGTTTCGATTATCCTAACAATGACCTAAAGTGATCTGTTTGACTAAAACACATTTTTGCAAACTTTTCTGTCCTGTGATATTCTGTGGATATTCAATCATCATCTAAAATCAGAGAATGAAAACACTGTTAACCCAAAAAACACAGGTGTCCATCTGATCTAACAGAATTTGAAAAGAGTGCATTACTCACAGAAGCTGCCAAGAGACCCATGGAAACTCTGGAGGAGTTCAAGAGATCCACAGTTCAGATGGAATTTTTTGACAATTATTAGTCATGCACACCATAGATCTGGTATTTAGGTTACAGAAAACTAATGGTGAAATGCAGCCACAAGCCATGTAAGAAACATGCCAAGCAAGAATTTATGATTGTTTTTCTGTGTGAAACTCTGTGTTTGGTATAAAATAAGACGTCAAGTCACCCTGAATACACCATCTGACAGGGTACCGTGTTATAATGTGGAATTGCTTTCATTTAGCAGGACCAAGGTAACTGGTCAAAGTTAATGTTAAGATGGTTGAAGCTAAAATGACGGCAGTACTGGAAGAAAACCTGATTCTGACTGCAAGGATTGGGTTTGTTTGTACTGACACACTGTTAATAAAGATGTCCTTCAGTAAAGGTTCACCTTCCAACAGAATATTGACCCTAAGCATCTGGCTAGTGCTGCAATAAAATGTTTTTTTATTTAAGCTTATTTATGTGTTTTAATGCCTGTATGTCATTTTCATTTTTGTATTCACTGTTTTTGCAATATTTTGCATAATGTATCCCATTTTCACTTCTCACTGCTTTCTCCCTCAGGTGTAAGGAACTACCTGAAGGAAGCTCTTATAAACATCATAGCTGTCCACGCTGAGGTACAAACGCCCTTGCCCACACCCAATGGCCCTCCTTCCCCTATACACCACAAACTCTTTTTTTTTTTGCCTCCACTTCTTTATGAAATTCAACTTTTTCTGCAACAGGTCTTCACTGTCTCAAAGGACCTGGTTCCTCGGGTTTTGTCACGAATTGTGGAATCGGTAGCGGATGAGATGTGTCGCCTTATGCAATGCGTGTCGTCCTTCAGTAAGAACGGAGCCCTACAGGTACACACTAAAATACACACACATTCTCACAAACACAGGTTTAGCTGTTTGTCAGTCATATAGTAAGACCCTGACTCATAAGTCAACACCACATTTGTGGGGGGATCCACCAGTCGTTTCTGATAATGCCACATTTCAGTTCATCTGCTAACTGCTGTCAGTTGGCCATGATGGCTAGATGTCATGTTCGCTGGCTCTTATTGTTCTTTTTTTTTTTTTTTTTCAAACCTAACC
Organism: Poeciliopsis retropinna; assembly: GCA_010277075.1. NCBI lineage: Eukaryota > Metazoa > Chordata > Actinopteri > Cyprinodontiformes > Poeciliidae > Poeciliopsis > Poeciliopsis retropinna. The sequence continues at coordinate 9,073,606 of VMRM01000003.1, forward strand.
TCTCACCACCATCCTTCACCCCTCCCTGCTTCACATCCAGGCCCGACTCGAGCTCAGCGCCCTGAGAGACACAGTGGCCGCATACCTAAACCCTGATAGCAAGTGAGTACAGCCCTCAAACATGTATAGCCAGTGATTTATAGCCATGCATGTCACAGGCATAAATCCTAACAGTCACACATCCCTCACCTACAATCCCTATTTATGTTAGTTGGTGGGTTCTGGAAAGGAAGTGAAAGTAATCTGGTTCTGTTGTGTGCCTGCTGTGTGGTGTGTCTTGTGTGTTCATGTAAGTAGGTCAGTGTGCATGTCAGGATACATGCATAGACTCGCCCTGAACTGTGTTCTCTGGTAATAAAGTTTAAGTAAACTTAGCTTTTTTAATAAAATGTGTTTTTCTTTTTTTTCAGCGCCAGCTTCAAGCAGGCGTTGGACTCGCTCCCTCAGTTGCACAGCGGTGCTGATAAGAAGTGAGTTCAATTCTGACACCGTTTCTGTAAATGCGTAACAGTTTACAAACTGATTTCACACATTTTGTGTATGTTTTGGTATCCAGGTTACTAGAGGAGCTGCTGAACAAGTTTAAGAGCAGCATGCAGCTACAGCTCACCTGCTTTCAGCCTTGCAACATCCAGCCCATCAAGAGATAATCTCAGTCTACCTTCTTCTCCACTACCCTGCATCATCTTGTAATAACCTGTGTGCAGTCATCTAAAACTGCAGCTATTATCTGCTCTCTTATAGCTTTATCATTTACTCATATCTGTTTTCCTTTCCTCTGTATCTCTTTCAATTTCTGCTTTACTATGATATACACAAATGTCTGTAAATCTAATCTTGAAGACACTAAATGAGTGGATTTCATTGTTACTGTGCAGGACAGTCCCATCTGTGTTGGTTATGCTAATCGTGCCTGACCATAATTGAGTTCATGTGGGGATATTGAGTGTCTGAGAAAGCACTGGATCATTGGCTGGATGCAGAGTCTCCTCTCAGACCAAACTCGGGTCCAAATCAGGATTTATTTAAAGGATGAAAAGTTGCTGTAGTTTATAATGCACATTAATAAAAGAAACCTACACTCCATAATGGTTTGAAGTTGACTGTACTGTCAGATATAAATATCTGTTGAAGGTCGAGTTAATCTTTATCGCTTTGCCTTTAACCTTTCTCCAAAATCAGTCTTTTATATTGTGCAGCTAGAAGTTTACACATATCTATCATGAGCATAAATACAATATTAATTTGCGCCTTTAGAAGTTTTAAAAATATACTCTGATTATTACATAAACATTTGTTTGGTTGATGCGAGTGGAGAGAACACTGCTCTAACACTGTTAGAGATGGCTTCACAAAGGACATCTACGGTCTACAACTGGTCTCAATCCCTAAATGTTTCCAGTTGCAATCAGCAGGACATCCAGGATGAAGAATCGAAAGGATAGTATCGTCCTGGAAAAACATCCTTATGCGGTAGGTATTTTAAAAAACGTAGTCAACAACGCACAAACGCCTCAAATCAAAGCAAGTTTATTTGGAAACCAAATTTCAGTAACAAGATAATTCAAAGTGCCTTGTATGATGAAAACAAAAGAACATATTGCAGTAATATAAAGGAAAGAAAGTTGGAATACAGACTAAAATTAATGTTTGACTTAATATTAATGGAAAGAAACTCCAAACAAATTGGGTTTTAGTCTTTCTTTAAAAGAACTCAGGGTTTCAACATTCTTTCTTGAATCTGGCTTTGTTCCAGATTAGTGGAGCATAAAAACTGAATGCTGCTTTTCCTTGTTTGATTCATATTCTTGGTATTCAGAGTAATTTTGAACCAGAAGAACTGAGTGGTCTGGACAAAGAGATACCCAGAGCTATTGAACCTGAAATTCAACAGCTCGACCGAAGAGAGAACCTCCAGATCATGACTTTACCGTCTCCACTGTACTAATAGAAAAGATCTCCAGTCGCATTTCTTTGTCATGCTAGCAATGTTGAAGCAATCAAGATGTCCAAAATGGGATTTTTTGGGTTTTTTTTTATTATTTGTAAAACTTTTTTGTCACCTTTCAGTTTGAGATAAACTGAGCTCTGTGACATGATGTATTATGCTGAAGTAGCCCTCTGAAGGTAGGTGTGGCATTGAAGGAATGGATATGGTCACCAACAATACTCAGGTGATACAGTAACGGGCCCAAACTGTGTAAAGTAAAACAAACAAAAAAAAGAAACATACCATCACACCGGCACCATTATTCACAATTGTAGCAACAATTGCTTTACTATGAATGTAACAGCTGAAATTAAGACTTCTTGAATTACGAGATGTTTTCAGTCTTTTTTTTGGTCCCATTTTGGTGAGCTCTAGCAAATTGTAGACTGCTTCCATTTCTTGGTTAGTCAGTGGTCTTCTGCTATTGTAATTCATATAGTGTTTTAGAAAGTGTTTACAGTATACCTTTGTTAAATTGATTGGTTATTTAAGCTACTGATGTCTTTATATCATCTCCAGCCTGTTTATTCTCTGTAAACTGGAGAGATGGTTGTGTGGGAAAATCCTAGCAGGTCAACAGTTTAAGTACTCAAAGTAGTTTGTCTGATAATGACAACATTGTTTTTTTCAAACTCAAATTTCTCTCCCGTTATACTGCTCGGCTGAAGCCTCTGTAAGTCATGTTCACGAAATTGTGACGACTAAACACATTTCCAGTTAAACTTTAAATTTAACTTCATGTCTAAATGTCACATTTGCAACCATGCATTCACCAACAGTGAATGTATGGTTGCAGACAGTTGGTTTGTGTGCAAATCTGTTCAAACGATCATCTTGTATTATTCATTTCTGAAGCTCCAGCTCATCACCTTGCACATGCCGTTTGTCATGTCAGCGTTTGGTTCTGAGGGAGGGGGGGAAGGAAGGTGGGTTCAGGGCGTATGCAGGGTGGGGAAGGTGTAGGCCGTTACTGAGAGGGAGCAACACAGTTATTTAATCCCAGATAAAGATGGTTGTGGGTGTAGGGACTCACGAAGTGAGCATCTTTTTTTGCTGAAATTGTGTAGAGGAGAGAAGAACACGCCTACAGGTCACATGAGGCAGTTTGATTGGATAAGAGGGGTTATTTGAGGACAGAGTAGATGTGCTGTAGAGGTTGACCCATTAAATTTCAACTTCTGAATGTACAAACCACAGATTGCTCTTCTCAGTCATTTGTTTTCAGATTTCTGTTATCGTCTGCATTCACACACCCCAAACTTTTTTTTTTTTTTCTCTGACTTGGTTTCCCCATCTACATCTAGGGGAAGGCCGTGCAATGCAGACAAGAGTTGTTTTGATCGCCTGTGTTCTAAACTTAGCCCTCTTTCCTCCCACGGATTCATTCACAAAATAGGTTCAAAGCTTAAAACCTTATCCGCTCCTCACTCGGATATGTTTACAGTAACAAAGGTGAAAAGGGGGAGTTTTTCTGTTTACAATATTTTTTATTCTCTGTTCCATTCAGGAGAAAAGATAAAATCACCAGATGAAAGAAAGTTACTTTGACGTGATGTTTTCTTCATAGTGAGTGGGTAAATGAGCAGATGGAGAAATTTATTGCATCAAAGATTTGTTTTGGCTCAACTTAGTTGTGGAGCATATTTGTTACCTGTTTTTCTGGAGCAGATGTGTTTTTTAATGTACTTAAGAAAATAGTTCCCATTGCTGAAAGAGCACAGTTTAAATATCTGCTAAAACACAGTCGTTAGCAGAAAGACAATTTTCTGTTTGAGTGAAGCTAACTGGTTAGCAAGGTGATTAGTCTTGCCATTTATTGGGTGAGGTTCTGTGGAATATTTATAAGCAATCATTATCTTAGCTATGGCTGCAAGAGCAATCCTACTTTGGAGAATCAGGGACAAATTCTGGTGTTGAAATCAAGCTAACTTTTACTTACGTATATTAGGAAATACATTTCCTTAAATGTTTTCTGTTACCTAGCCAAACTAAATTAACTGTTTGCACAACTGCGGATGTAAAATACTCCACATGCACAGTAACGCCTGCAGCTGTATGGCTTTACACACAGTGCTTACCTTGAGATTTTCCTTTAAGTAAAAACAAAAAATGTAATTGATTTTGTTTTAATATCTAAAACTCTTTAATAAAAGCAAGAGCAAAAGAAAATGTATTTTATGTCGAAACATCTTGTACATAGCCTATGAGAATCTATAGGGCAGGGGCACATTTACGTCCTAAACCTCAGTGTTATTGGTGAGTTGACTTTTGTTTATTTGGCGTCTTGGTGCTCTTTCTGTAAGCTAAATGTGACAATGTAGTGAAGCTAGCTAAAAATGAATAGGTAGAGTCCAGTGAACTCCACCTGAGCTCTTTACCATGTGTGATTCTGGCATGATTGCCTGTTAAGCAGCTTTTTTGTGTGTGATTTCACAAACTGAAGAGCTGACGGGTTACTCGATTAGCCGAACATGAGATCTCTAAACCATTAAATCTAGTGTGCCCTGTGTATTACGCACATGTGGCCAGTACTTGTGTGGTTTTGTCTTGTGCTGGTTTTGTGCAACATGCACATGATGGATGTTAGAAATGTGGTTGTGCTCTTGTGGGTCAGCTGCAGTGATAGGTAATGTCCCTCAAGTAATGTCCTGCAGGCGCCCCTTCACCTGCAGATGAAAACTCCAACAGCACTGGAGACGAGGTAGTGCACTTGCCAAGCCTGTAGGAGGCAGGTAACCTTGGTGAACTTTCTGATCCACAGTCATGTTTTTCAGAAGTGCACATATGACCTGGGACATGTAATTTACTGTATGCCTCTTGATCTCAAGAAAACAAGAAATCTCTGCACAGATATTGTAGATATTTCTTTTGGCTTGCATTTACACAGACCGACTTTGCATTGGGTTTAGGAAAAAAAGCTGTTTCCTTGAGCCCCGTTCACACGTTTGTGTTTTTGAATGGCAAAATGCTCTATTGAAAATGCTACAGAACGTTTTCCAGCTATTGTCTTGATATTGTCATGTAAACAGGGCCTTAGTTGTCACTTATACAAATATCCCAAAAAAATGTATTGACTCATTTTCACTTTCTTGTTCATTTGGGATTAGAGCAGAGAAATATCTTGTCACAAGTTATGAGTGAAAGAATGCAGGTGGAAGCAGTGCATGTGGTTGACAAAGAAAAAGAGATTTATATGAATGCAACAAGGTAGCCTATACAACTAAAGACTAAGTTTATTAAAACGACTAACAATTTGATTCAGACAGTGGAAATAGAAGTTTTAATGTTTTTTTCTTTTTTTCAACGTGTCCACAAAATGTTTATGTGTAAATGAACATTTTGTGCAGATAAATTTTACCTACCGAGAAAGACTTTTACCTTGGTAGGTTATAAAATTTTGGTGAAAATAATTTCAGCTGTTTCCTCCTCATGCTTTAGTACAACCAGTGGTTTCCAAAGTAACGTGCTCTGACTTGTTTTTGGAACCTAACTTCCTCGACTGATAACTTCTTCCTTGCTCATCTTCTGAATTATTTTATGGCTGACAGAAATGTTTTTGTGGTTTCTTGTTGATTGTTTTCATAAAAGTGGAAACACTTCTGCTAGCAGAAGTCAGGAAGGCTTTCTCTCCGCTGCTCTACGCGGAAAGCGCAGCCAACCTCTTCCTCTCTCTCTCCGCCCTTCTTGATGTCATTGCACTGTTTGCGATAACCCGGAGTTTGATTAACCAGCGTCATCCTGCATGTGAACCACACTTCCTGTGCAAACCACGCACAGATAGTACTGACGTTATCCGGAGAACTCACAATTATGAAGAGAGCATGGCCTTTCTCACAGTGTCTTGTTGTTTTTTATTATTGTTCTTTTTTTTTATATATATACAAACACAAATTATTCTTGAAGACAAAAGACATTCAGATTAAAATAAGCTTTGTTCAGATGTGAAACATGTACGATACAAAATAAAAGTTAAGAAGCTTATCTGCATTCAGCTCCCTGAGTTACAAACAGTAATAATAGTGTCCACTAGCAAAAATATATATGTAGCAAAAATTCCTATTTACAAGAGGTTTGTTAAATAAAATAAAAAACTTGCAGCTTCTTACCCCAGATGATATTTAGTTGTACAGACAGAATGTATGTTTTTTTTCTTATGTAAATAAAATACAAAAGTAAAGCCAGTAAGCTTACTCATAAAAATTTGCAACACTGACCTTTTGTAACCAGTAAAAACAACCTTCCAACTTGTTTAAGACTTAAAAGTACAGAATTAAAATCTTGTTTGGTTCTACGACACAAAACCGATAATACTCAGTTTTACAGTATAATTGTAAAGTGTGAGTTAGACGTAGCTACTAACAGAAATAAAAGTTTGGCCCAACAAGAAAGCAATACTTTTTTGTTGTTGTTGTTCTAACTTAAGAATCAAACATTTGGTAGCTCTTTGGTGGATTTGCTTCCAGTTTCACACTAAGCTAGTCGAGTGCTAGTCACGTCGTGGATCTCAGGATGGATTTCGTACCTTTATGACCTTACAAAACAAAATGTATGTTTTGCACTATTCTTTTAAGGCACAAAAGTCTTTTTTGTTCATTAGTACAATCACCTCCGCTGTCAGTTTCGAATAATGTGTAGTTAAAATAAAACAGCGCAGCAATTTTTGGTCTTATCACACCAACACATATTCACTCACATGTTAATACACAGAATCGTAAACAGAGGCTAACTAAATATTCAGTTTATGTACACAGTTGACCATTTTTGTTTGTCCCTGAGATTTCACGGCCATGTTTTTTTAAAAATGCTTCGGTTGCTTCATGAAGTTTTTCACAGTCACTCAAACCGCTCACGGTTCACTCCTGCAGGCTGCTGCTGTGGTGATGCGTGATCGCTCTCGGATAGTCCTCGGTGGCATTTAAATGCTCTGTAACTGTGGGATGCTCGTAGCCGCGATAGTAGTGGCCACCAGTCTGCTGGGCGTAGAACAGGAACTGCCTGGCGAATAGCGGCTCCACCTGAAACATAGAGGGGAGAAAAACACATCAATATGGCTCCATTTTACACTTTGAGTTATTATTCTTTTTTATTTGACTAGCATAGCATAAATGTACCATTTTAAACTGGTAAAAGTCTGAGATGAGTTTGTTAATTTGTCAAAGCGCTAAGGCTAACAATGCTCAAGGAAGTTGCACTTTGTTGCCATTTACAACAGACTTGGTAATTCAATTTCATTCTTTCTTCTGAAAAGACACACAAAGTCTCATTCCTATATACAAAGATCACAGATACAACCTGGTTCCCTGTGCACTCTAACATATATTTCTGCATGTCTATGGTTCTATCAGTTACTCACATACAAGCTGAATTTATGGTGAGAAATACTCAATTATTTAAATACTTTTCAAAGCAAGTTTGTTTTTTTTTTAATCTTATTATTTTTCTTATTTCCCTGTGACTAAGATTTATCTTGACTGTGTTGCTGTTGAACTTGCATATAGAAAAAGCGATTGCAAGCAAGAAATGTTACAAATTACCGAAAGAGTTGATTAAAAGATTAAGAATGGCTAGCCATGCCGAAAATAGCCTTCCTCTTCATTTTGAGATCTCTGACACCTTATTCTGCTGTAGAAATCAAAGATGTCTACAGCCTAAAGTCTGGAACCAGACTGATGCTGATTCTTAGCAATTTTTTTCTAAATCTAAATTTAGATTTGAAACAAAGCGTGCATCTTGACAATGGAGAAGTTCCTGCAGACTTTCAAGTCCTATTTTTGAGTTTTGAAAACAAACTTAAAAGTTCAGCATTACTTTTATGAAACCTTTCAAAACGTAACCCTGAAAATCAAACTATAATTTCATTTTGATCACAGTGTCTTCTAACATATATTTACACAAAGAGCCATTGTAAGATTTCTTAAACATGGAGTCAAGCAGTCACCTGGACTGTGAGGGTTCGCCTTTGTCTCTGAGGATCTAGACATTCGTCTCCAAAGCTCAGCAGGACCTGGAAGCGACTTAATGGCCGACCGTGGAGCCCATAACTCTGGATCTCTGGGTGATGGGAAAGGGAAACAACACAAGTTTACATTATTATCAACAGCTGTATTATCTGGAGTAAGTCTGAGGACTCAAAATGACTTCACTAGAACTTCTCTTGAAATGGTATGACATTTTGGGGTAAAACAAATGGAAAGTCCTGGTCACACTAAGCATGCAAATACAATGAGTTGTCAGTCACAGCTGGGGCTGTCAGTGCATGTGGGTGGGGAAGATGTGGCTCTGTAAAAAGTCATGTGACTGACAGCTTATCATGAAAAGTTATTTGAAGAAGGTCACCACAATTCTTCTTCAATGCTACTAAGGGGCCTTTCCAGTAAATGAGCTGCAAAGTTTGATACTCGTGATTTTGCATTCAAAACTGCCCTTTACGATGGCTAATGTGGCTTTTTCTAATTAAAAGCCACATTAGTTTCGGTAATACAGCCTTTTTTGTTCTATTTAAATAAACGGTATGAATTTCAATGCAGTTTTTTTTAACCCCATGTGCGTAAAAACAAAAAAAATAAACTGATGCAAAAATGTAACATTTTAAAAGTAACCTAATTAAAATCCATATATTTTTCCAAAATCATTATTTTGATCACAGTGTCTTCTAACATATATTTACACAAAAATTGTGCATTTGTAATTGAGTTTGATCACGCATTCTGAAGTCTCACCTGTAAGGTAGTCCTGTGTATGTAGAAGTTTACAAACAATGTCTCTCTCCAGCTTGTTGGGCTTGTTTCCGTACATTGAAGGGCCCCCCTGCCAGTACACTCTACTCTGACACATCCTGCGGGCGTAGAGTCCATCAGCGCCCATCCACAGCAGGACCCCGCTCTCCAGGCCGGACGGCGGACTCGGTGGGCACTCATCCACCCTCCTTTGGGTGTCCACAGGCAGCGGCACCACATCGGGACCACCCGGGAGGTAGGGCTTCTCTGGTGGGCTCGGGGTGATGTGGCAACCCTCCGGACTGGAGGTGGTCACCTCCCTTACCAGAGTGTCCCGTACATAAACCGACACATGGAGGCGGAAGTCTGTTTGAGAAAAGAAAACCGACAAAGGGTCAACAAACCTGGTCTGTTTTCAACCTGTTTATGCTTCTGTCAACTGTACCGTCAGACTCAAAACTCTAGTTGGATCAAAACAGTTTGAAATATTTGTTGAAAACAATCAGGAGCAGCATTTATTTAGGTAGAAGGTCACCTGAAATTGACAAAACTCTGCTTTTTAGAAAACAAGATGTGTGCTGCAAAATTTGTGTCATACTTTAGACCTTAGAGTCCCTGTTCTCACACTAACGTCCTGCAAAATGGCATTAAGCCGTTCCTTTCAATTTATTATAATTTGACCTGATGTGTTTGAGAATTTAACCATTATGCCTTAAAATACAGTCAAATGTATGTAGGTGCGTCTCTAGCAACTGATTACTGGGATCAAATTTTCTTTTAGGGTGTATACTAAGAACATGTTTACTTAATTGCTAAAGAAACTTTATTTTCACTTATTACACTGGGACTGAAAAGATTGCTCACTTCTTACTGAAATGTCATGTTTTTGCTTACATCTCTGAAAAGTTTTCATTTGATTGGTGGGAATGATGACATAAAGATTATCTGTTTTTATTTTTGGTGCACAAAACAGGCAGGTGACAGAATTTCTGTGCATATAAGTCTTTAATATGAGTGGAAAAAAACTTCTTTTGGCATATTTTAATCTGCACGAAGCATTTTGCCTTATAGCTTACTGCTTTACAGTGATCCTACGATGTCATGGCGTGAGAAGAAAAAGGTGAAGTGAAAGTGTATCATGTGCACCTGAGAGCGCCTCTGCTGATCTGATGCTGGCGTCCAGCGGGAAGGGCGAGGGTTGACTGTCTGTGGGGCCGTAGGAGTAAATGGAAGCTCTGAGCTGGTATCCTGCGCAGAAAGAGGAACAGAGTCGAGTTTGGCATGCCAAAAAGTGGATGTAAAATGCAAAGGTTTCATGCAGCTGTTACATATAGAAATGACGTACCGTTCTCCATGGATGGGGTCTGCCATGGCAGGCTGCGAGGGGGACAGGGGCACTGTGTAAAAGGCAGGTCGGGCAGGGACGGCTGCTCCGGGCAGTAATCCCTCCAATTGCATTCATTGCTTGGCATGTACTGTGGTATCTACAAACACATACATCCAGCTTTGTTTATCAAGCATGACTTTACGAGGTTACATTATTAAAATGTTTTGGGTTCAACGATCCATTTCGAACATGTTTTTCAAAGAACCAAGTGTTCAAATGTTGCTTAAGCTTATGCATATTTTTTCCTCACTGTTATGTAAAGTACAGTCTCTTTACAAATGTTTGTTCAGCATCATTCAACACATCATAAAGCTGTTGTTTCTCAGTTCATTCATGCACAAACAACATTCCATGGTTCATTCAGCAGCCTGTCTGCTGTCTCTCTGAGGCCCCGCCCCGCTCATTTTGTATGCACATGTAAATTACCTGAGGAGGTACGGAAGGGTATGGATGGTGCATCTGATAGCTCACTGGACTCAGAGGACTGTCCTCCGGTCTGGGCCCTGCGTGCAACACAGAAAAGATTTAACTTCACCTTTCCCAGTTAAACTCATGCAGCCGTTTGATGTATAGGTGGCGTAAGAGCCGCTGACTTTTCTTTGCTCCCTCCGGGATGATGCGGTACACTTTGTAAGGGTCAGAGATGTCCAGCTGGCTTCTCTCCACCAGCTCCTCGAAGTCGTTGCTCTTGTTGAGGGCGCAGCGCAGGCGCGTCTTCCAGGTCGGAGGGTCCGGCTTGTCGATCCCCTCCCGAAACTTGCCCTTGAACAGCGCCCATGCCTGCAGACAATTCGCAGGGAGAAAATTGCAAAAAGAGCAATATATAAGCAGTGGGTCACATCTTACATGGTTGCAGCGCAGGAATGCCAGGATGAGCGCGCAATTAGACTCAAAAACTTTACATATATTTTTCGTAAATTTATGTTTTTTCTTACATTTACATTAAATTTTAAATAATATTTTAAATGTTATCCACTGTTAAAATCGCAATGTATTTTAACAGTAGTTGATTACTTTTATATTTCCATAGATGAATTATACTTGTTTGAAATTATAACACATATTTGTAGTGAATTAAATCACCTGAACTGAATAGAATTTGACTCATTTTTATAGTTTGCTGCTTGCATGTCTATAGGTCTTTACATCCTACATGAAATAATACATTAATACTCCGCAGATCAACCGCGCATCAACATTTATACAGGTGACTAAAAGTGAACTTAATTCTAAATGAACGAACAACAAGTTTAAATTCAGTCTGTAGCCTAAATATTTAGATAAGTTGCCATTTTTATTGTCATCCATGCCCACTGTCTCTTACCTTGAAAAGCGCGGCATCCTCATCCCGGTTGTAGTCCTGCTTCCCGGCGTGTTTCCATGGTATCCTAAAGATGGTCTTCTCGTCGTTCTCCCACACCAGGCCGGGATACTTCCCGCAGTCCACCTGCTCGATGAGCCACTGGCGCAGCTTCCCGTTGCCGCTGCTCCCGGAGCCTCCGTAATCCACTTCAGAGTTCATCTCTGAGCAAAACACAAAAACAAAACTCCGCTTGTAGGTCCTGCACCCTAATGCGATATAATGTGTAGGCTGCGAAAGCAGTGCAGAATCAAGAGTTGTAAAAGTGAGAAGATCGCTAAACGTGGACTCCCACGCAGACTACAGTTGTGCTCTTGTTTTACGCGCCCGGGTGCGAGTCGAAGCTGTCTTACCTGCGAAACCCGAAACCCGTCAAGTTTTGAAATCTGTCAGTCTCAGAAAGCCCTCACCATTCCGGCGGGCCCGCTTAAATCCTCGCAGCGTGAAACGAGCCGTGAGGAGGGCGGAGTCAAGAGGAGGATGCTGAAGAGGGGGAGGAGGAGGAGGAGGAGGACGCACCTGCCGCGGCTGAACCTCCTGCCGCGGCCGCGCTGAGCTCCCCTCCTGCGAAGCTTATCAGCGCGCTCACAGCGGCCGATCTCCAGTAAGACACCAGGGGAAACCCTGCCGGCGTCAGCCAGAAGTGTCACACACCCGCACGGGTGGAAAGTCAGAGGACGGAGACAAAAACAATTCTTTGAAATGATAAAGCCTTACGAAAAAAAGCAGCTGCAGAGTGGTCCTGCAGGAGAAATGATGCACAGAAAAAAAGAAATGTAGTTTGTTCCTCCTGGAAGGCTAAATAAGAATAACCGATATAATTAGATTAGACGAGATTAAATACAGTTATAGGAATACGCCTGTCCTGGTGCAAGAGAATAAAAAGGCCCATAGAAAAACGTAACTCTAGCCTAAAGAAGAAAATGCTTGTGAAACTTGGAAAAGGTAAATACAGTTCAACTGAAAATAAATAAAAAACACTATATAATAATAATAATAATAATAATAATAATAATAATAATAATAACCACCCCAACCTATTCTAAGAGATATAAAACAATACATTCTAGTTTTTGTCACTATAAGACGTCTCATATTTTAATTTCTACCTTTATCTAATTTTCTATTTGTGGTTTTTATACGAAAACTGTTCTTGAAATTTAACTTCATTTTTTACTTATTGTCTAGCTTTTTCTTCTACAAAATGCATGTCAAGTGGCCACCATTTTACAGCTGGACCATCTGGGAAAATAAACATTTGAGTAAGTCAGAGCTAAATGTACATGTACTTGAATAAGCTAGTTTCAAAGAACAAAAACAGACAGTGTGTGTATGTGTGTGTGGGTTCTTTGAGAAGTTAAAGTTTCTCTAGTTTCCATTTGTAGCATCTCAACTCCTTTATAAATAATACTTTCAAGAACAGAGCAGATTTACAAGCTCCTGCAGAGACACTATAGCCATCATTGAGCCCTTACATAAGGAAGTAGAGGTATATGGCATTTGGCACAAAAATAACTTTTAATAAACATTCAAACTCAGTCTACTGATTTAAGACATTTTAAAAAGGAAAGTATACCACAATAGTCTAATTACTATTAGACTATAGTAATTAGACTATAGTAAATAGAACAAATATGTTATTTTAATCTTGTCTAAACTTTCTTTCAACATCCAACAAATACTGAATTAGTCACACTTGCCTGCTGAGTTAGTTTCAGAGGTGGAGATTTAAAATAAAACACAAGATTTACAAAAACAAAATGTTTTCATGTTAAATGAGCAATATTTAATGATTTTTAATTTATCATAAAATACACCACTGACAAAAAGTAAGTGTTATCTGTGATTTTGAGAAATATTTATGGAAAACATGAAAACTTGGCAGGACACTAATATTTTTATGAAAGTAGGGCACTTAAGTACAAACATGCTTTTCTCATCTCAAACAATTTATTGAAACAAAAGCATAAATAGTGCTTATTTATGCCACACCAAAAAATGCCAGTGTTTCAATAACTAATCATGAGCTCTTCAGCATCTATTACAGCTTGACAAGAACTTCTCAAGCTTTTCAGTAGTTGATGTATTGTTTACTTTGGTAACGAATCCCACCCGTCTTCTTCTTCTGTTCACAACAAAGTGATCATCATGAGCTGCAACCTGCTGATGATATTCTGTAACACTTTAAGCTCAGTAGCCACTTTTGTCTGAAAACATCATGTTTGAAGGCAAGGTCAGGTTGATCAGTTGCTTGGTGTTGTCTTGGTCTCATCTGTCAAAATGTGAACAGCAAGTTAAAGGGAATTGTTCAAATACCAGTTCTGACCGAACCAGGAAGTGTGTTGGTCCAGTCAGGGATCAAACAACTGTTATGAATTTTATAATTAAGCTTAGAGAACAGCATGTTGTGTGAAAAGAACTGAAACACTGAAAAGTCAAAAATTTGCATTAAAAAATTTAGAGGAAGTCACATTAGACCTTGGATATGTATTTTTTTAAAATAAAAAAGTATAATTTTTTTACTTACAACTGTTACTAGACACTTAATCTGCGACAAAAATCAAACTCCCCTGTCTTCTCCAAGTGCTAATTAGAGATCTACTCTGCTCAATCAGAAACAACCAGTCACAGCCAGGAGGAGGGTCTTAGCACTGTCAATCATGCTTGTGTACACCGCTCACAGCTTCCCCCTTGCTCTCTGCAACACTATCAGTTGAGCCTGTTGTGAGTGCTAAGTCTACTTAGCCAATGACAGCAGAAAAACGGTTTTCCTGGAACTGTGAGTTTTTTCTCCACCATTTGCATATTAAACAGTATGCATACAAGGATGATTGACAGCACCATAACACTCCTCCTGGTTCAAATTGGTTGTTTTTTGACCAGGAGTGGTGCATTTCTTCATGATTTAATCTCAGCATATAAACATCTGTTCTGTGAAGGATTCAGAAGTTTGTGGGAGAATGTATAATGAACAAACATCATGAAGATCAAGAAACGCAGCAGTCAGGTTGGGAATAATATTATGGAGAGTTTAATGCAGAGTAAGACTACAAAACAATATTCCAGACTTTGAACACCTCGTGGACAGGCTGGGCAAGGGATGGAAAAAATGGCTGGAGTTAAAAGGAAGATGGAAAGAGCTAAATCTGAGACAATTTTGAAAGAAAGTCTGTTGCAAAACACTTGAGACGGGCGACACGGCCCTGCGCAGACAGTCACGGCTCCAATGGAATGCTTTACATCAAAGATGAATGAATTGCTAAAGTGGATTAGTCAAAGCCTAGAAAAAAATAACTAATTCAAAATGACTTAATGTGATGTTCAAATGAGAAACTGATAGCCGTTTTCTAAAGAACTATTGGCAATAGTCTCAGTTTCTTAATGTGCAAAATTGTTGAGACATAAAAGATCAGCAAAATATGGTTCTACAAAGTCTTGAATCAGGAGGGATGGATAATATTCATGCATTTCTTCTTTCTAAAAAAATACATCAGTAATTAAGAGCCGTGCATAATTTCTCCAACTGCACAATTATGGATTACCTTGTGTACATCCATCACATAAAGTCCCAATAAAAACATAAAAATAATTGGGTGTAACAAAATATGAAAAGATTTAGGGCAAAAATTCTTAAAAAAAAAAATTAAAAATTAAATAAACAACAAACACTTTTTGAATACATCTCAGATATAATGAGTCAAAAGCGACATTAGTTAAATTTGTGAAAGTCAACATAGGTACAAATAAATGAATCTGTTTGAAATTAACTCATAACTCCCTCAATGGGTGGGTGAAATTTGACATTAATAAAAATTTACTTACACAATATACAATTGTTTGTCTTTTTATGCAGAGGTTACTGATAGCTGGACATAAAATAAATTCAAATATCAATAATAATGTAAGTAATATAAAAACACATGTAGTATGTTTACTGGGAAACTGTTCTTTAGTTTCCACTCTCTGCATAGAAACTAATACTCATATTTCAAGTTCAAGACACAGCATAACATAACTCACAGAGGAGGAGTGTCCGCTACTAACTGTGTGTTCACACTCAGGACTTTGTGTACATACTTCCTTGGGGTCCCGCTTGGCTGGCCTTGCATGTTGTTTTGACAGTTAGAGGCCAAGACATGACATGACAACAGAGATATGAAATCCCCCGGCCAATCTGCAAACACGAGATTCAACCAATTATTGATACCAAAGAACTCCTGCTGATGCGATTCCAACAGTCCTCAGATTTGTAGCCCCGAGGTGATGAAAGCAGAATATTTTTTTCATGTGTGACTTGGTCCCAGAGCTGGGGGGATGTTGACAGAGCTGCTGCTGCTGCCAACACTGTTATTAGACTTTTTATTGATAAGATTCTGAATTTCCTCATCGTCATTGAAGGAGCTCTTCCCGTACCGCTCCGTCCACCAGGCTCGATACTGAAAAGAGGCGAGAAAGAGCTTTATCGTTGTTACTTATGAAAAAGTCACCCTGATTTCTTCGTATTTTTTGTTTTTAATCTTTTCAAGCAGACTTTTTGTGACTTTCTGAAGATCTTTCTTTTAGGTCTTGGAAAAGGCTTCAGATCAAGTCACATTATCATTTAATTATAAAACTGTATAACGTGGTTTTACAGCCGACTGAATCAAGTAGTTTTAGCTGCAGTAAAACAGCTAAATAACCCTAAATACAAATATTTAATCTGTCATTCTTTGCTCCCCAACCCCTCTTCATTAAATCACAACCATTTTTGAGATGTGGATAGATAGAAACACACGTTTGGCTCCTGGCTTAACAAACACACTCAGAAAGCAAATAATTTCAGCGGTGCCATTCAAGAGTGTATTTAGAAAAAATGTAAACGCAGAATTTGATGCTAATAGCATATTTCAAGAAGTTAGCTGAGGCAAAATTTCTATCATGTTACATCACAATTATCTTTATGCTTTTGTTGGGGGAACACATTGTGTTAAGTGTAGCAGATTCTGGATCTTTTGTCTCTTTCCAAAAATAAGATGTAATGAACGAAGTCCAGACAACACTGATATTTCAGAAAATATCATATGCCTAACTTTTGCATTGTATAGTACAGTTTTATACCACTCTAATTCTTGTTTTTCTTAAAGTTTTATAATCATTTTACAAAGGAAAAAAACATCCTATTAAGTCTGAAGTGTTTGTAAAAACTACTTTATAACCCTATCCACACTTTTCACAAGTTAATCTGCCAATCGTAAAAATGTTCAATCCAGAGTTAGTTTTACTTTCCATCCTTGACTTTTCTATTGTGGTGCCAACGGTTGTGCTGGTTCATAAAAATACTGGAAGCTGTTTACTTTTTTCTTTTGTTTGTTAAAAAACTGTTCAAACCAACCAACAAATTACAAACATAAAATTTGATTATTTTTTCTAACTTTTCCTGAATAAAAAGCTCTTAAACATTTTTTAATAAAAAATTCAATACAGAAATTTGTGCTAGGGTAGGCTTCAAATATGGAACATGCAAAAGACAAAGGACATGGGGAAGGACTAAAGTAAGGAAAGAAAGAAGTAAGGGAGGGAGAAGAGAATGAAAGAAGGAAAGAATGGAGCAAAAGAAAGAGGGAGGAAGGAACAATGGATAATTGGATGAGGCTTCAACTCATGAAATACGCATTTTATTTCTGTTCACTTTATTCTGTTCCATATTTATCAAAACTTTTCCAGGCTGTGTAGGAGCCCTATGGATAATTTCTGATCTCTCAGAGGTCCATTTTAAAAATACACGTTCATATAGCCATATTTTCATACAAACGACTAACCTCTGCCAGCTCCATGTTTTCAAACTCCTCCAGCTGCCGCAGGAAGCCCAGGTTGGGGCCCGCACACGGTCGGGCAGCCCGGACCGCCGCCAGGGACTCCACCCAGCCTCGTCCCGTCACTGTCATGAGGTAAGCCACCACCAAGGTTACGCTGCGGGATACTCCTGCCACGCTAACAAGCACAGACCCTCGCAGTTAGTAATCCTTCTCATATGCAGAATCTCTGCTTTAGAGGATAAAAGAAGTGAAACCCAGTCCTGACGCTGTGGTTAAATGTCTGCTGTTGCCTGTTTGATATGAGACAAGATGAAAGGTGAGGACATTTTCAATGAAAGTTTTCAACCTAAAAACCTGATAGTCAGGATCTTTTTGGTGTGGCTGAAAATGAGACCTGGGCTAATAATATTTGAAGATTTTTCAGTCATTCTGAGGTAAATTCTTATTATGACAGGGGAATACAAACTTTTTCTGCTGCTTTCTGATACAGTCACCAGTAAGCTCTGAATTTTCTTTTGCCTTTTCCCTCCAAGCAGTCAATTACGTTATAATCATTCAAAAGTCTCCAAGCTATCCATAAGTCTTTCAAAGGTTTTACACCTCAGCTTCCTTCTTACCTCAGATGTTATTCGAATTGGTGGGACATGAGAAAGACAGAATCCAAAAGTAAATTTTGTAAAAAAAAAAAAAAAAAAAAAAAAAAACAATTAATAATACTAATAATAATAAAAAAACAAAAAACAATGAAACAGACCTGACACAAGACCTGCAGGTGCATCATACTGAAGTTGCTGCAATTTATATTGTTTTGTAAGATTGAAGCAAACATACAAAATAGTAATAAATCTTCAATAAGTCATCACTTCATGTATCCAATATTTCTTTTCACCTTCTTGTCATTTTTCTGTCTCATCACAGCCACAAACATCAATGTATTTTATCAAGATTTTTATATATATATAAACACAAAGTTGCATATATGTGGGTTTCAAAATTTTTACAAGTGTCAATCTAAAAAGTGTGGCATGCAAAGTATAGGGGGTTGCAAAGATATACAAAATGTATATACTACTACTTTCTTAAATTTCACAATTATGCATTATGTTGTGTTGGTCTAATAAATTATTCAAAAATAAAAGATTTCTGGCACCAAGCTACAAAAAACCAGTAAGAGATTGAGTCTAAGAACTGGTCCTCACCAGTGAATGAGGCAGCCCTCTCCTTTCAGCCGGCTCTCATGGATAAACATGATGCTCTCTCTGAAGTACTGAATCCTGGAGAAAGCATCACATCAAGCAGCTTATGATTAAACATAACATTCTAAATATAGAGAGGTATGTATCTAAAGTGGAACGTGTTAGTTACAGATCAAAGGTACACATTTCAGTTGAAAGAAAAGTTAAACAAATTGCAGCGCACATAAAATGCCAAAATCTGATCTTTTTCAGAACTCACAAGTTTTGCTTTGAGTGGTCAGAAGCAGATATACAGAGATAAGTCATCTCCTGCACAGAAGAGGAAATAGCTTAAATTAGAGCTGTTAAAAGCAATTAGGTGAACAGAAGTTCCTTTACACTTGCAAAAACAGTAACATTAAATATATTAATTGCTCTTTGTATTTCAAGGTCATTTAGATGCAAATGCAGTGGCTATTACACCCTTCCTGTTTTTTTATGCTACATGCCCTGAAACCTTGCAGTCCTTGCCCTGTGAGCGATGTAGATTGTGACATAACGAAGAGAGGGTGTGAGTTTGTGCATGCGTGTGTCTGTGCGCTCACTCTCCGTTGCACCTGGCAGCTGATAGTACATTAACTGGACAGAAACCACCTCATCGTGCTATGACTGCACTCGTGCAAAAACCCCTGAGTCCTCAGGGACAGTGCAAACTCTGGAAGTGCTCCAGACACTTTTCGTAAGCATTAGTAAAAATATATCCACAGTCTCCGCAATCTTTATTTAAATTCTGACCATTTGGGTCTGGAAGAAGTTGCTGAAAGGACCTCATGTCTTTGCACAAGTTCATCACTATTATTTAATAAAATGAAACTGTGACTGTGAGATTTTATTCCTATGCATGCTCATAACTAAATTTCAATCTTGTAAAAAAAAAAAAGTGTATTTGTAACAGATTTGATCAAATAGAAATAATTGCATCACTCTATTCTGCAAAATGGTAATCACGACCGCATCTTTTCAATGTAAATGTCACATCTGACCTCAGAGACATTGTGGTTGCAAATTTTACCATCCTCTCTCAGGAATATTCACACCGTCTTCCAAGAAATCAATCAGTCAGCAGTTTGACTGTTGAGTATGCAAATAAACTGTCCCATCTGGCCACCCTGTCTAAACTCGACCTGAGTCATCTTTAGTTACAGACTTAAAAAAAAAAAAAAGCAGCGTTGTGCTTTTTTTTTTTACAGAAAAATTCTCAGAATTCTCAGATTATATGTTCTATTAGAAATTAACAAAAGTTTGTGAAGTATCTGTGGGCCAAAACTTCTGAAAAGTTTTAGTGGTTGACCAGTTTAGGTAGTGATACTGTGTAATACAAGTTGCTGTTTCTCTTCCATGTTCAATGAAACATTCTGGCATGGATGGGAGAAAGTGTACAGAAAACTGAGCACTTTTCACGATCGCTTTCAGCAAGGAAAAGATGAAAGTTGTGAAAGCGGACACTGGGGCTATCAGACAAGTTTTCAACAATAAGTCCAATCGATTGTTTTCAAACACATTTCTTTTTCTGTCCACCTTGTTTCTCATGTTCAATCCAATATCATAAAAAATGAATAAATAAAAACATTCCTCCACTTATCGGCACATCTAAGTGCTGCAGTAAAAACTCAAAAAAAAAAAAGTTGCTTCTTTTTGCCCAGGTCTTCTTTCAAAAGTTTTTGGACCTCAATGTGCAGAACTAAAAGCTTCTTGTGAAGAAAATATAGCATCAAACAGCAGCTGCATCAGCTGTCACAGATTTTCACACATGAACTGAAATTCCAAAGAATACTGAAGCCTCAGTAAACGCTGTGTTTACTGAAACCTGGTGGATTCCATGTCTTATGACTGTCACACAATTGAAAATATGAACATCTGTCTATTTCAGCTGTCTTTGATAACGATTTCATTGAATGCTCTTATCTCACTAATGATCTTAGATAATGAAAAAATGTTTCAGGAAGTGATTCTTCAATAGGTTGAAAACATAAACTAGATAAACTTAAAGGATGATAAGATATATCATATAGTTATAAACTATTTTAAGTAAATTCCCTACATACTTTTGTCACACAAAAGTACTCACACACAGCTGTAGGGAGATATTTAACTCTGAAGAGACATAGCAGCTCCGCAGAGATTTCACACTTTCACAATGAGTACTGAACAGTTAGGACACTGACAGGTAAGTGACTGAGTTCAAAGGACATTAAGTACTCTAAAGGTGGAAGAAGGTTCAGGTCATTGGGTCACAAAAGCTCATGTAAAACGTCCAATTTGAAGCTGCCTCACCTCCAGGACAGGTGCAGCTGTGTCATGGATTGAGAGGATGTGGGTGATGTTGTGCTTTGCCAGCAGCTCCCGGTCCTGTGCATCTGTGAATCACAGAAAATCGAGAAATGTTTAATTATTTCTGCATCCAATCGCAAATGTCAGCATGAAAGCTGCAACCTAAATAAAGCATTTTCTGCCCAACAACACCCCCCCTCCCTTAATGTCTTCCAAGCAAATATGGCCGTATGGTTTAAAAGTTTTGCTCTTCTTTTGAACTGAAAGAAAAACCGGAAAACCAGTGTTTCTAAAACAGTCCAACAGCTTGGCCCAAAAGCAAGAAACAGTAATTGTTTTAATCAAATTTTGTTCTTTAAAAGGAAGCCAAATGTTTTCTACGATGGACAGATGTGCTTTAAGCATTTTTTTTCTCATGCTTTGCAAATGTGCAGGATGCTGCTAATGCCACCCTAAAAAGGCCTAGAGAAGCCTTCACTAAGCCCTGCTACAATGCAAGTAGCGTTAAGCAACCTTAAAATGTAGAGATTATGTTGCAAAAATATGTAATAAATAGTAAAACAATACAAATATTTTTAATTATCAAAGAATTTCCAAGAGAAGTACAATCCTGAGTCACTATCTATATGTTCCCAGGATATACTTTATGCAACATAAATCATAAATTGAGGGAAGGCTAGTAACTTCCCTAAGGCTCAAAGAGCAAAATACAACTTTTATTTGCCAAAATCTGACATTTAAGACCAAAATGTATTAAAACTATGCATTTTAATTATCCAGAGATTCAAGATGTGATTCATCAGTGTGAACACATGCAGTTTTTGTTGCTTTTATCAAGACTCATACTGGTAATGTAGGCCTCTGTATCTCCTCTAGTTTGATAACTAGGAATGCATGTTTGATTGGGACTGACTTTCTTTTCAACCTGGCTAAACTGAAATTAAGACTAGCTGGCACAATGTTGTGCATAAGACAGAAAGTCACATATTTAACATATCAATATTTTTTAAGACAATGTATACATTTATTTTGAAGGGTTTTGTTAGAAATCAGTTTATTTCTTTGGATTTAGATGTAGATAAGTTAACTTAGCATCAGTGAGGCACCTAATGTAACTACGGTAACTTCACAGAGAAGTTGCAGTTGTTGACAGCAGGTGTAATCCATGTTACACCTGCTGTACTTAACCAGTTCTCTGGTTAAGTACTTAACCAGAGAACTTAACCGTTCTCTGGTTAAGTTAAAGCTAAAAGGGACTGCAAGAAATATTGCATTGCCTTTAAAATTCAGCTAGACCCACCACAATCCTAATTAGAAAATGATAAAGGACTAAAAGGACTCAATGCAAAAGGCCATGATTGCTTGCTTTGCTCAGTAGAGCAAAGTATGAGTAGCCTTTCACATCTCTATTTTTATCTGCAGCCCATCAAGGCATGTATTTGTCCAATGGACAGTGTTCAAAGAAATGTAAAATCTGTTTTGAAGGACAACAATAGTTTAAAATTGTGAATTTAGGCAACAGGCCTTCACAAATAAAGAAAATAAAAGTGTTTCTAATTATTTTTTCAGTTATTGAGCTTATTTATTGAAAATAAAATATTTTCTGCAATATTCTAATTTACTGAATATGACTGTATACTGTTGAGATTAGTTGCATGCTTTGATAACTTTATTACTTTGAAAATTGCCTGAACTTGACCCCCTGTAAAATTCTAAATCATATTAGGCACTGACAATTTAAACATTATCTATATGTAGAAGTAGATTCAGTATATGGTTTTATGGTATTAAGATATTAGTTCTCAAATCCCAATTTCAGAATAGGCCAATTTTACAGAGATGCTGTGAAATTTAGAAAGTTATCAATGGATTTGATTTATTTGATGCAACTTTCATTTTGTTTTGTTTACTCAGACAAAGTACATAAATGAGAGATCCGGTTTGGAGGTGACTACTGGCTTCTGGCCTCATGGTGGACTGCAACTTTCACAACATAATTAGGCAACTAAGTGCCTTAGTCTTAGACACTTGCTTAGGGTTCAGCTACTATGAAAATCCACCAATTACTGGCCCAGTAAATGTGGTTTTTGGGGGGAATTCCCAATTTCTGAGTCTTTAGTGCCGCATGTAGACATCTGGAAAAGTATTGCAGATATCCAAATCAAGCCTCCATTTTTTTCTACGAGCTTCATCGAGTGAATTTATTTAGATAAATACTATTGTGAAACCTGAATACATTATGTTTGAAATTCAGTTTTAGCTGAATTAACTTGAATCTCATCTGAATGTGTTTAAGATAACTTAAATCATAAATGGAAACCTCGAAGGTTTAGTTGTAAACTCATAACTCATAAAGCCATGCCTCATCTATTGTATGTATATATTCAAAAATGGACCTTAAGAAGTTAATTTTTGATTAATTCAAACTAAGACAAAAATATATATATACACAGTTTAGTGTATAAGTAGCATGAGAGGCAGCCTTACAAGATTAGATCTTATTATTTCCTTTGTCGTACACAAATGTCTTTAAAGAGGCAAGGTGACAAGCATAAAAACATAAAAGGTGTTGCTAAGATGAAAGGTATTATGTTTCCTATTTGACAGCATTTTTCAGAACAGGTCACGTTTACAAAAAAAAAAGTCTTCCACATATTTATGCTATTGCCTACGTCTTTATGGTTCACTGTGTGAATTACATATAAAAAGAGCAACCTCATGCTTTGGTTTGCTGTTTTGTGGAAACATTTGGAATGCATCTCATATCAGGGACACCCCCACAGCACGGGGCATCCCCTCCCACGCCAACGCTCATCATATTCACAACATACGATTTATCTTCCCCAGCAGCTGCACACCTCAAACACAAAGGAAAAACTTCAGTGAAGATAAGAACAGTACTGTAAAAGTTTTTTTTTTCTTGTCAAAATGCAGTACTCCAGTCGTTCAGCTTCACACTGTGACCTCTCCACTCTATAGAAACCAAGCTCAGTGTAGCAGTTCACCACATGCTCCTCCATATGAGGAACTGAAACGTGTTCTACTACGCTGTCCTGAAAATGATTAAAAAAGGAATCATTTCTTCACTGATTTAAGGCTTACCTTTAATGTTACCAAGGTACAGATCTGGCAGGATCTAAAAAGAGCAAGGAAATAGAGCTGAAAGGACAATGCAAAAAGAGATTTTGGAGATTTAAACCGATTCTTTGTGATACTTTACCTTACTTATTCCATTACCCATCTTTGACAGAATGTCTTATGCAAGTAAGTTCAAATCTAAGACAACTATATGGTCCTTATCTTCCAATTCAGCCTTTGGGGACAAAATCCTGATGCTCTACAGCAGCATTGCTTTCAACTGACAAGTTCCGTCTCACCGTCCTCCAACCATCCTTGATAACTTCTTTGGGGTCACCAAAATATCACAAAATCTTTGACACGTCCACAGCTCATGTCCCAAGAGATCTTTCACTAAGAACATGTTGATTAGAATTACGTAATGTCACCTTAGTAGTGAAGCACACTGCTTGAGTGTTTATATTTAGACCAAGCCGGGTCACGGGATCGTACATAGACATATACCAGCCAGACAAAGATGGTCGAGTGCCAGGAGAAACAGGAGAACACATCCAGAGCGGGGTGACGTCTAGTTGTCACCATGTGCTGAGCTGTTCTGCCATATAAGGAGCACTTCTCAATCAGGCTCAAAATACTTGCAGTAAATCACATTTTTCACTGGTTTTGCTTGACTAAGAAAGCGTAATCCCCCATTTCCCAATAATTGTGACACTATTTCATCTGATTATGTGTAAAAAAATACTTTCAAATCAATTATATTCTCTGTAAAGGTCCATACAATTGGAGGTTGGAATAGTTCATCCAGTAGATGTGATGAACTAAGAGCCTGAACACATTCAATTTATTACAGAAAAGTCAGTAAAATCGTCAAATCACAGGCTTGATTACGGGCCTGGTTTGTTCTTGACATTAAGAATTACCCCGCTTAACTTTAATTTCTTGCTCTCTATTTCATTGAACACACTTCAAGTTTTGCATTTCCAGTAAATCTGGCGACACCTTCAACTCATCGCTCATAGCCAACCAGGGTATTTTTAGCCCGGTTTTTGTTTTGTGTTCCTGTATGCGGTTCAGTACATGGCACTGCTCACACTCATTAACAAGCACAGGAGTGCGGAGGCGTTTACAAAAACCGGGGAGGTCTCAAACAGCTCATCAGGGCTGACAAGTCAGACATAAACAAACCGGCCTTTGTTGAGGTTTATACTAAAAAAAAGTCATAAGTTCATTACAGGAAATACTTTTTTGCTTGATTATTTTTACTACCTACTTAAAAGTTCTGTGGCTGTACGTTTTTTAGTAGGACTTTTCTCCGTCTATGTAAAGGCCACTAGACTCCCGAAGTTTAAGAACATTTTTAAAGACATAAATATGTGTAATAATTTGCATTTAGAAATGCAAACCTCTACATATGCTAGGTCTTTGTAAACTTTGGTACAAATATATATTCTAAAAAATATGTAATTAATTTATAGTAATCTTTCACAGACATTTATTTTTATTTTTTTTCCCCAGAGATTTTCTTGAAATTATAACATTAACATCAAATATTGCTGGAAAAACATATTTTACAACCAGATCCTAAAGGTGAATTTTCATCTGCCACACATTGTGGTTTGTACAGACTATCAAATATTGAATTAAGTGTTCACATAATTAGAGTATGTAACTCACAATCGATGTTTTAAAGCTACATAGGCCTTTTAAGGCGACATTGTGAGATTAACAAACCAAGGACACTATCTCTGTAGATCAGTGTTACAAAAGATAAGAATATCAGTTTTTCCATTTAAGCTTTGGAGGTTTATCGCAAACCGCGAGTTGTGTTTTGCAAAACTGTTGCAGAAGAAAGTATCGTTTCTTTTCTTTTGCTAAGGGGTGAAATGGGAGAGTAATCCACAAATCAATGAAAAGAAATATTGCACTTTTTAAAGATTAACCTCAGGAGTTTCAAAGAAAACTAAAAATGACTTAATAGGACTGCTGCTGCATGATGGACAGAGAAAGCCCTGCCTAATAGAAATGACTTTATATTTGAAGGATGTAAGGCTTAATTTTCTGCATGTATTTCAAGCAGTGAGGAAAGGATGTCATGGCAGCTTTGGCAAATGCGTCACAAAGGTATATAAAAAAAGAACTGGTAGTGTTCCATGTCTAAATAGTACAACATGAGGTGATTCAAATATTTAAGCAATGTTGTAGTTCAGCAACTGAATTATATATTTGCACAAAGCTCAACATACAGATGAATGCAAAGTCATTATCTGTTTAGATACAGGTAATGTACCTAAGGGCTAATTTGATGTAAATGTAGTCTCAAATGTAGAGAGACTACATTTGATCTTGGGTTGACCAATTTGCCCAGCTCTGCCATCTTTATGATCTCTGCCCACCATTGATGTATTATTTGCAGTTATGGCTGTCATTAACTTTGTGTGCTCTGTTTTTCTTTGAAAGTAAACCTGCCCCATTTTTTTTTCTGTGTGGTTTTGGTTGTTGTTCTGTCTTCTCAGCTTCTGCTCAATCATGGCAGATGGCTGCTCATGCCGAGCCTGGTTCTGTTGGGGTTTTCCCTATTAAAAGGAAGTAGTTCCTTCCAACTAAGGAATCTTTTTTTAAACAGTTCATTATCTATTTTACATTTTTTTTGTACCATTGCTAGGTTAACTTTTCAAGGTAGTTTCATTCAACTCGAAAGTTTTATTGTGGTTTGAAATAAAACAGAGGTTTCATTGTCTTGCTATTAATCTTCAACTCTCACAGATTCTCAGTTAGACTTAAGTTTTGGCCCAATACCACTGGGCCACTCAAAATCATGAAATGTACCAATAAAGTATGTATTGGTAAAGATAAATTACTTCAAACTTGAATCTCCTGGGGATACGAATAATTTTGGGTGCAACTGTATGCCTGGAAAGTGCCATAAAAGTATATGTTTTATAAGCCATTATCCCATTTAATAAACTAAATTGAACTCACCTTTCTTCAATCCCCACACAAAATAAAACACACATTTAAATATGTAATTTCTTTGAGTGATTACTATACAAAGCCAAACTTAAGAAATGAAACTTTTGAAGTAATGCACTTATATCGAAGCAAAACATATTTTTTCTGGATTGGACTAAAGTAAATTAAACATTCTTGCTCCTTCCCGTACTTTCGCTTTAAATTTCCCTGACGTGAACACTCCTAAAACTGCCCGGACTTCCTTTGAAAACACCCACATGCAGCTCATGACTGAGAGGACTTTGAACAGTCTTAAACCGCTTTAATCCAACCTGCAGCGACTCACCGTTTGGCCGCAACGCTGGTTGACTAAATGGCCTTGCTTTTGTTTGGAAGACGTTTGTTTAAATGCAGCAAAGACGTCGGGAAGACCTTGGAGGCGTCGCAGCTGTTCTGGTAACTGTTTGCATTGCACTGCATTCAGTAGGAGAACGTTTAATGTTCAAAGTTCTTCAAAATGCCTCCAAAACAGATTGAAAGTTATTCGGACAAGTCTAGTTTTGGTGCTTGGTGCAGCTGCTTTTACTTCAATGTTTGCTTTTTTATATATATATACATATCCACTAGATGGCGTAATTTCTTTAGATGCACAAAGAATGGAGAAAGTCGCCAAAATCACCAGGAAAACATCCAAAACGCCTTTGGAGTTTAACTTGCAATTATTTCATAGGGGATTCACATGTATTTTCTAATTAAGTTATGGGGGGGGGGGGGGTATCTTTTTTTTTAGGATAAGGCTTTATTTTCTGTTTAGGATTTATGTGGTACTTTCCCTCAGTTATATTTTTAATTTATTTCACTCATATTGTGGACAGCACACTTTTTTGCTCCTTAAAACAGTCTGCTAGAGTTTATTCTAAAATCATTTAAAGATTGTCAATTTTAGAAAAAAAAAACTTCTAGCTTGTTTTGTTATTGTGTTGTAAAGCGTTATTTAAAAAAGGTAAAAATATTTCTTCCCAAAAAGGAGCGTCCGCATGCACGTCTCTGGTGACGTCACATGAAGCATAGCAATCATTGTAAATTAATTTAGATTTTTCTTGTTTTTTGTCTCATTTAAAGGTGTTTGAGACATATGTGAGAACACTGTTAATTTTAGAAAAAACTTGATAACAGTAACAGGTTGTAAAGAGAATTAGAGCTGATTGATAAGGAAATCAAGCTATTTCAAAAATTTCAAACACTGGAGCCAAGCTATTGCAAAAATAATATTGTCAGGTCAATAAATTTCAATATAATGATTTTTTTAAAACTCCCAGTGTTTCCTGAAGAACTCTGTGGTAATGGCTCAGCCAATGGTCTGACTACAGTCTGGAAGACAGTTTTCAATAAAAAGAAGCAATGGCTGAAAATGTTTACATGGTATTGTATTGCATTAAAAAACAAATTTATGAAACTTGTAAAAAAAAAACAAACTTGACAGTCTTACCCTGCAAGGTGTTTTGACCCCTTTCTGAACTTCCTGAGATTATGTTACACTTTTTTTCTCTGTTTCACAAAATAATTCACACTACTGCGTGTGATCATCTATCCTTCATATCCAAACACGTTTTTAAGCGTCTCTTCTAGGGTTTGCTTAGATGCGGTTTTCTTTTCTGCAGCTCTTCAGCTTCCTCAGGCAAGCAGCGTGTTAACAGCGTTGATCTGTATTACGAGCAAACAGGACAAGGGAAACATGCTGTTCTTCTCCTTCCTGGTGCTCTGGGTAAACACAGACCGACCAATCTGAGGATAAGCTTTAATACCTTGTCTACAACAGATCTGCCTTTTTTACTACAGGGAGCACAAAGACAGATTTCGGTCCACAGCTGAAGTCTCTGAACAAAGAGTGTTTCACTGTGGTCGGGTGGGATCCCCGTGGATATGGGCAATCCCGACCTCCAGATCGAGACTTCCCTTCTGACTTTTTTGAGAGGGATGCAAAGGATGGAGTAGATCTGATGACGGTGACTTATGACCACACTTAACTATACAGAACCATTTTCTGTGTGTTTCGATCCTCTTCCAATAAATACAGCAAAAAAAAAAAAAAAAAAAAAGCAAAACACTACATAAAACAGTTCATGTTCTGATTACTTCTTTCCACAAAATTATGCAACACAGTCAAACACTTGTCTTAAAGGCAAGGAAAACAACAAGGTTGACAGCCTACATTAGTACTTTAGTGGCTTACAATCCTAATAAAATCTTTGCTTTGAGTGCCTTCTTTTTGTCAGTACAAAATTTCTGTTGATGTCCACATATGACTTCTTTAAATTAATTGTTCTTTTCAGATATTTTCTCTGTATTGCTTTATCCATGATATATTAGCTATAAAAGTGACTCATTTTTAATAAAAGTGACTCATTTTTCTTCGGTGTCTGAGCAAAATGAGGAAGACTGGGTGTCTTAAGTACACATGCAACATTTGGTAGAAATAACTTTCTAGGGCTTGTCAACATTGTAATTTTTGTTTAAAAGGTGAGGTGTCTCATCTCATCTGTCTTAAACTGCTAACATTTGCATATATGAAACAATATAATCACTTATGTTTGTATCACAAAATGTATACTATTTTAAAAGGTTATTATGGAAATATTTGTAAAAATATTCCTTCATTGGTATTTTCTTCGTCTTTGTTTTTTAACAGTCTCTAGGTTTTAAGAAATTCTCTTTGCTGGGTTGGAGTGACGGGGGAATCACTGCTATGATTGCAGCTGCAAGGAACCCTGAGCTGATAAATAAGATGGTCGTCTGGGGATCTAATGTCTTCGTTACTGAGGATGATCTCAAGCTTTACAATAGTACTCCAGTTTGTATTGTCCAAAATAGCTGCCGGTGCAATAGCAGACATTGTTTTTTAACTATTGATTGTATATTTCTTATTTCTGGGAATATCTAGTGGTCCGTGATGTCTCCAAGTGGAGTGCAAGAATGAGGCAACCCATGGAGGAAGTGTACGGAGCGGAAGCATTTGCTAAAATATGGGAGAACTGGGTGGATGGCATTGCTCAATTTGCAAAGAGACCAGAAGGTGAGGAAAACCATGTTGTTACAGAAACATAACTGAAATGAAAGTAGAATGAGCCCTGTTTTGCCTATTTTAAAAAAAGAATACATAAAAGAAATCTTATTTATGTCTTATTTTGTATTTTAGGCTGAAATTATTCTTTTTGCAATTCCTGTTTAGGCAATATCTGTATGGAACTTCTACCTCTTATAAGTTGTCCAACCCTGATCATACATGGAGAGAAAGACCCTATGGTCCCCAGCTTCCACCCTCATTACCTTCACAAAAACATAAAAGCTTCACGGTAAGACCATGTTCCAACCGATAACTTCTAGTGCATTAGATTTATTGTAACAATGAGCAAAAACATTTTTTCCCCCCAAATCTAGGTTGCATTTAATGCCAGAGGGAAAGCATAACCTCCATCTGAAGTATGCGGAGGAATTCAACAAACTCGTTGAAGACTTCCTCAAAGAAGTTTTCAACTAGATCTGCCTTTATAGCCTGCAAACACTGATCTTCGTCTTGGATACGTTTGTTTTTCTCAAATTTTCTTTTTTCTTTCTTTCTTTTACAAATAAAAAAAAAAGTCTCAAGTCCACAGCTTGTAATTCTGTTGAGTGCTTGTTGTTGACTGCAAACTCAACAATGAGATTTTGTCAGCAACAACATGGTGAAAAGAGAAGGGTCTTTGAGTCAAAGAATAGTGACCCTCACACACACGCACAAGCATCTGTTACGATTCGGGGGCCTTTCCACGCTTGACCAGGCTGGACAAGTAAACAAAATCTAAAAACTTATTTTTGTTTGATGATAAAACTAGTTTATCATTTAAATGTGACCAATAAAGAACACATTTTTATATCTGGAAACAATTGTCAAAGAACTATGAAATCAACTGAGTTGATCTCTTAGCACATGCTTTCCTATCTTGATCTGATATTTATGGAAACAATTATTTAATTACTTCCAGAACATACCTTTTTTCAAACGAAACCTTTTTTGGGCAAAATATTGGTCTGTTGCTGTTTTTGTTTTTAATTATAAAAAATCTACAATAACAAACAAGACCTTTAGGATAAATTAAGGCCCTTACGTTAAATAACTTTTTTTTCTAATTGCCGAAATGCGTAAAGTATGCACATTCAACATTTGGTAAACATTTCATTGTAATATTTTCAAAGAGTAATTATTTTATTTGTAGCAGTTTGTGCCGGTGTTCTATCTGTGGAGCGCAGAGCTCTAACTATCTAACTATCTGTGGAGCGCAGATAGTTAGAACACCGGAAGTAGCCCGTTGCATCTAAAATCGATTGGTTTGGTCTGCCATTCCTCCGCCGTAATCAGGAAGTAGCTCCTGTTGTTTCACACGGGTCGTCGTTTTCCAATGTTAGCGTCCCAAAGTGCGTCAAAATGACTGAAATGCTGAACGGTTCGGACTTCGGAGGAATTTCGGTGCATAATTTCTCCGAGAAAATTCTGGAGCAGGTCGTCCACTTCCACGTGATGAAGCTGAACGAAGGTTTTTTCCTTTGGGTCGGTTCGGCTCCAGCTCTGTCCAACCTAGCGGTTTCAATGAGCAGCAAATATGTGAGTAAATGGGTTAATTCAGCTGCTGTGTTTCCGCTTCTCATGGATGTTTTCTAAGTTCGGTTCATGTTTTTTTCTTATGGTTTTCAGGATTCGATGCCGTTATCTACATTGGTGATGGGAGATCCGTCAAATACTGCAGCAAACTCTTTGGCACAGAGGCTAGGTAATGTATGCTATTAATTTAATGTTTTAACACAGTGGTATAATAAGTCTAAGTCTTGTATTATGAATTCATCTATTCACAGCTTCCATCTCAAACATAAATGGCAACTAGTCTATCATCTATTCTACACTGATGATTTTGTCTTTTTCAGCTATGTTTGGCAGATTTTGATGACACATTTTACTGTGCTTTGAGAATTGTAGAAATTAAACTTAACAGCATTTCATATTTCAGGTTTTTTCGAAACTGAAAGTGATATTGGCATTGATGCTAAAGGAACCTGATGAATAAATACTAGTTTGTCTGTTGTATAACAGCAATGACAGTACCAGCATTTTTATTTCCAATGCATATTACATATAGGTAATGAATATCAAATGTAACACTAAGACATCCAAGTAAGAAAGATAAATGGTATAAACTAAGTAAGGCTTTTTAAACAAATGCATACAGCATAACAAAAACACTGCAGTTTTTGGTGAGCGATATAGTAAGGACCCATTATGTTTGTGCTTTTTATATTGCAAACAATGCACTCAGACATCAAATTAGGTGACATTAAAGCAGACATTCTAAATGTATAAGATTAATTGCAATAGAAGCAATGTTGCAACAAAGAAATACTCAAATCCCTTGCCTTCATTGGGATCAACCCTTTGTATGTCATTAATTTTGTACATCAGTATACCTTTCTGGCTCAGATTTCTCAGGTTAAATTCCCACCATATTTTTAAGTTATGGTTTTAATTAGCACAGCGAAGCATAAGTCGCTTAAAAACCCCTCTAACTTCCAAATGCTTTCTTCCCTCACATACATAGTTCATGTATTATTTTTTAATATTAGCCAGTGAGTTTGTCTAATGAACCAAGTGAACAAAGATCTTTCTGTTTTTCTTTGCAGCAAAGAGGACCAAAAAGCAAGTTTTTGTGAGTTACAGTCTTCCGATGACAGACTCCAGCCTGAGTTTGTTGGTGGAAAACCGGATCAAAAAGGAGCTGGAGCTTCACCCTGAGAACTTTTAGAAGCACACCACCCCTTTAAGACATTTACTTTCCGTACATCAACACCTGCTTATTCTTTTCATTGTCCTGCAACCAAACTCCCAAAACAAAACAGACACACAAGCAATCACATCCACTGTTCTTTTATTGACATAATAAATTAAGTGGTTTATTATCAAAACATGTAGGCCTATGGCTTTTTGTACAAATGCATCTTATTAAAAAAATAACACTTAGAAAACAGCATTAGAGACTGAGTTTTTTTTTTCTGTTTTTCATTGCTTTACCTGTTAAACATACAAACCAGTAAACCCATACAACACTAATATGGTTCGAATCATTGTTTGGATTAGTAAGCTGGTTCATCTAGTTGATGTGCGTCTAAACATGTGAAGATCAAGATCCATACATTATGAATGAATGGCACATGTACAAATCCTACTCGGTATTCACATAGTATAAATGTTCACAGTTACAACTATGCCAGTTCTACACTGCTGTACTCTAAATCTTCACACGTGTTTATTTTTAAAAAAACTGTATTTTATTGTGCTTTCTGCCTAATGTTAAACATAAAAACAGCAGGATTATAACAATACTAAAATACATAGAACAAACAGTGACAATTGGAGCGGAAATATTTGCTAATGAAGGAGGTAATTCAAGCAACAGGTTTGCTCTTGGCATCATTAGAAAATAAATACTGGATTTCTTCAGTTACATCTCATCTTAAATCTGTAAAAAAAAAACAGAGACGATGAGATAAAGCCATTGAAATGCTGAGATACATCATTTAGACATACAGCAGTACACCGCCCTAATATCCATTCAGCTCTCAGATCTGTCTCGTCATCAAGTCTCAAAAGGCTACACGTAAAAGTCTGCCGTGGTCTCCGGCTGTTTGTAACGTCCGACAACCATCATATGTCCCCCTGACAGTGTTAGTCTTTATTTAAAGATCGGCATCTACGCCGACCACATCTCAGGATAAAGTGCCACAAATGGACTTCAATTAGTGGACACAAATGAGAAGGGGAGAAAACATACATGTAAAACTATTAAAACCATTTGTGCCCTTTCATGCAAAATAAGAAAAAATATTTATAGTGGATTAAGCCTGTATTTCCAACATGTTGGCTAAAAATTCACAAACACTTGATTGTGTCTTTGACATTTAGTGCAAAATAATTTAAGAAACTCTTTGCCCCCTTTCAGATTTCTTCTGTTTTTGCTTTTGTTTGTCACATTTTTATACTAAAACTATAAAGCAAGTTTTATGTCAAAGATAACCTGAGTAAAACACACTTTTCAAATTATTTCATATATTCAGGGAGCCAAAGTCCCTTTCTTTTTTTTAAATGATGACTTCACTACGATCAATAACGTTTTCTGAAAGTAGAGTTCAATTTCACCAATTCTGATTAGCTTCAGACCATTAGAATCAAGAAATTACTTTTGAGGAAGTTTAAAAGCATGAAGAATGTTAAATGATCTAAAATAACACACACTTTGAACCGATCTAAAGAAATTTATGATCAGATTGACACCTATGGGTTTGGAATGGATGATGAAACCATTTCTAAGGCTTCAGATACCAAATAACCATATTGTCCACAAATGAAGAAAACAATGAACAGTGAACCAGAATCACACAGAGCAGCTCAACCAGGTCACAAAAGAACCCAGAACAACATCTGAAAGCACTGCAGACCTTTGTGTTTATCATGCAACATTTAAAAGGAGGCTGGGTAAAAGAGACACCAATGAAAGAGTTTCCACTGGTGAGCAAAATACCACAAAAACCAATCCCATATTCCCAAAATTAAACATCTTCATTATCCCACAAGACTGAATTGATAGGATCATGAATACTGACATTTAATGTCAGCAGCAGATGTTCAGCCAATACAAATTAAGTGTTCTACTGGCCTGCTCAAAATCTAGATTAGGATCTGCCTGAGATTTAGTGGTATGACTTTAAATAAGCCTCTTAAGATTGAAAACTTTTAAAGTTTGGTTGAACTGAAGCTATTCTGCAGATGTGGACCAAAATTCCTCCACTCCAACATGTTACATCCATCCATCCTTTTTCTGTACACCCTTGTCCCTACTGGGGTCGGCCGGGGTGCTGGCCCGAATCTCCAGCGAACATTTCGGGCGAAAGGGGGGGTATACCCTGGACAGGTCGCCAGTCTGTCGCAGTTGGGTTTTTTAAGTTGAGTTGATTTACCTTTTTTTTCACTTGCTAAATGAAATTATGTGAAAACCACCTTTTTTTGTACTTGCTTAGGTTATCTTTAAACATTTAAGTTCACCAAAAACCAAAACCAGAAGTTGAACCATATAGCTTTCCACACGCAAGAACGATTTGGGTCCACTCAAATGACCCACGATTAGCCTGTTTCAAGAAGTCAAATCTACAAACACAAAAGTCATAAAGTTAATCTGCTATTGGTTTACTTCCCTGCGTTCGTTTACTTTAAGCAGTGCAGAAAAATCACCATCGTCACATTCTGACTTCAGACAAACCAGGTCCATACAATATTTTTGGGCAACTCCTGAATGAATCATTGTCACTAAACGTTACACAGGCTTGCTATCATTGTCATCATCTCAAACCTCACTACAGTTTAACAGCAGTTCATCTGGTTTGTCCGAACATTTTTGTTCCTTTTCTCCTAAAACATTTGATCACATCTTGGATCCGGTTATCGCTGCATCAGTTATTTGCACAGTAGAAGACTATTGCTGTGATGTTCATACCCCGTTGGCTATGGCACAGTTACCAATCACCTCACCACCAGTTGCAAGAGCATAGGAAGCAGGTACCGCTGCCAGAGCGGTGGCTACTGCCGCCGTAGCGCCCCCTGTGGCTGTGAGATGTAACGGCGTGTCATGAACGCGCGAGTAGTCCCTTTCGTACTTGACGAGGAGGAGATGCTGCTCTCCAGGATGGAGCAGGGTCTGACGGGTGAAGGTTTCTCCGTCGGCGAGGCTCTCTGGCAGCGGTTGACCCCGCGGCTCTGGCAGCAGCAGCAGGCAGATGATGCACAGCAGCGTGCAGCAGGCGAAGATCACGTGATGCAGGAAGTAGCCCTTTTGGTTGTGCAGCTCCATGATTGGGGCGGTTAGCATCCCAAAGCCTGCACTAGCCAGGACAAGGCCCAGACCTCCACCCCTGTACAAAGCGAAAATCAAACTCACTTACTCATGTTCTGATAAAACAGCAAACAAAATTTATATTCACACAAACATAGCTGAAATATTTCTAGTAAAAAAAACAGTTATAACAGTTATAATGTGTAAAAGTAGGAGAATCCAGCACTCTTAGTAAGGTGAGGTGGACTCAGCATTTGCATTTACTTTACAAATAGTGCCCATAAAGGAGTATGTAGAAGTTAATCTCCATGCCCTTTTTTATAATAAATGTGTAAAAGGAATTAGATTATGTTCCAAAGTCTTATCGAAAAGGGTTAAATAAATACCATGATACAATTGAACTGGTATTTTTATTAAATACTGTGAGCGTTTCATTCCTACAAAGTACTTTAACACCTTAATGGGCTCCTTTGATGACCATAAAATATGGCTCTGAGATGGGAACTGTTTTTTGAAATCATAGAAAATTATTCAGATCTCAACCTGACTTACTTGACAAGCAAGAACTGAACACTTGTAATCTATATTGTTGATGCAACACAATTATTTACTGGGGGGGAGAACTCCCACTCATTTGAATACTCTTCTGAGATTCTCTTCTTGTTTTCTAAAGCATCTCAAATGTTTACATTTTTTCATATTTGCTCATTTTACCTACAAAGTAAAACTGGATATTGAGGTCAAGGTGTTTTTAAGCTCATAAATAAAATATCTTGAGGTCACCAAAGATTACTTGCTTCTTGTGACCACAAGAGGGAGCTGTTGCTCTTCATAAAATGTACTGTGATCAGGAGAATGCAATCTAATTTTACTGTCATACTACTTGTAATTAATGTATGTTGTTGGTTTAAACTACAACAGTAAAAACAGCTCTGTTATGACTCACCTGATGACAGTGGGAGTGATTTCAGCACAAAAGAAAATACTGAGTGTGCTGACAGCATGAGAAGAGAACATGCCGATGATGGAGAAGGCCACTGAGAATTTTCTGTTCAGTGTGTCTCGTAGGACTGTCCCAAAGAAAAAAGAAAAGCAAGATGATGTCAGCAAAGTAAAAAAGACCCGATGAGGAAAGCATTTAGGTCAAAATTGAACTGAAGCAGCAGCTGTACCTGTGTCATGGCGGAGGCTGTACTTTCCAATTACTGGAGTTCATTAGTGAGCATTGAAGAATGGAAAAGAAAGGAGAGCAATTCATTAGTAAGCACAAATGGTAGAACAGTGCTGACTCAAAACAAGCAAAAAAAAAAAAAGCCCTTAGGAGAACTCTGAACAGGACCAATAAATAATGACTACAGCACATGTAGGTCAGAAATGCAGAATGATGGTTAAACTGCAGTCTGTGCTGTTTTAATGACTCAGGAACTGCCTGCAAGGTGTGCTGAATAACCAACTTTCTGCCCAGCATAAGATTCAATACTTAGATTTATTATTAAAAAATATATAAGCATAATTTTATCCATGCTCATTCAGTTAAGTTACCCATAGTTACAAATTTGCTATGCACTAAACATCTCAAATTCAATGTATTTAAATTATCTAGAAATGCAATATGTAATAAAAATTGCCTGTTCCAACAACAACAACAAAAAAGGAATTCATGAAAAATCAGTTAAGAGATGTAAATGTCAGCATGTCTGGCTAACTAACTTAATTTAAATATTGATTCTGCTTGCATTACAAAATAATCAAATAAAATGCGTAACATACAGGATATTATTAAACAAAAAAGTTATGGGTAACACCTGGAGGATTTTTACTAGCTGCATAAACATATTCTTCGATAGGAATACACAATAGTCATCTGTATTCCACAATTATTTTCCCAGAAACTACAACATATTTTCCAAAACTTTTATTGTATCATTATAAGATACATGTAAGTTCACAGAAAGCAACTTGTAACTCGTTCTCATTCTTGGAAACTAATCTGTGACGTCAAGCAAAGTAACTTATATGTTGTGGCAGTGTAACTTGCACATTCCAGGATG
Source organism: Poeciliopsis retropinna (assembly GCA_010277075.1). NCBI lineage: Eukaryota > Metazoa > Chordata > Actinopteri > Cyprinodontiformes > Poeciliidae > Poeciliopsis > Poeciliopsis retropinna. Next base: position 9,111,344 of record VMRM01000003.1, read on the forward strand.
TAACTTGTGTATGAAGTGACCTGCAACTCTCTGCAAAGTAACTTGTAAGTACCAGCAGAATGCTGTATCTTGACTTGTAGGGTCTGTGAAGTAGCCTGTACTTCCACCAAGGTAACTTAGTCAATTCAGACTTTTTGTGACACCAAATGAGTCCTGGAAAAAACTTTTAAAAGCAATAATATAGCTACAATTATTTTAAGCTCAATGGAAATTTCCCCTTTAAATATAGCCAGTGCAACTTGAATCTGGTCGCAGATTTAACAGATTTATGGTACTTCAAGTCCTCAGCTGTTGGGCAAAAGAAGATGAAGGAAAAACAGGCACTTGGTGTTGCTCTTGTTAAAAGTCCACACCAAGGTTAATTTTCTATTGAGCATCAATCAGAATTTGACATTTAAATTGGTAAAAATAGAAGATATGCTGTGTAGCATAGCTTCATTTTCAGACAAAAAGATGCTCTTGTTGATTGATAAAATCAGATTTCATCACATTACAGTTGGTTCTGCCTTTTATCTACAAAACAAGTCAATGCCCACAACATAGTTTCCAAAGCAACTTCAAAGTGCCATGCCTAAGGGTAAGTGTGTACTCACAGTTGAGCAGACCCAGCTGCAGTAGTGATGCCAAAGCTGTTATAATCATGAAGGTGAGCAGTCCTCCACGCCGACCCATCAGTCCCACTGCAGGGCAAAGAGCCAGGCATGTGGCCACGGCGATGCCAGCCATAGTGTAGTAGTCTGTGTGGCATAGAGCCGTGGGCTGGGCCTCCGGGTCCATCATACTGCGAGCGAAGCAGTGGTGGATCCCATAACCTGTCAGACTACACAAATACAAAGTGAGAACATAGCCCTGGACAGGAGACAGGCGTCCGCCACAGGGATTTAGACCCACGTTCTTTGAGTCTGCCTTTGGATGAAGTAATTCATGCTGTCAACGCAACGGATGCTGGCTATGATGAGCAAAAGAAGTATTTAAAGGCAGCCACTACACACTTACGAGTTCACACATAGCACCACAATGTTTTTCCACAGGTTCCTGGTGCTCATCATCTTGACAATGCAGCTCCTCTGGGGTTTCTTGTGTAGTTCCTGTTCCAGCTCTAGTAGGAAACATGAAATGTACACCTTGAGATCTATTTTTCCCTTTCAGATGATAATAAGGGATCTTTTGCTAAGGGTCCTTTTTAGCACAGAGAAGCTAACATGCCACGGTGACTTGATATATCTTCTTGGTCACAGAAAAAATGACAAACACTCATACAAGAGATGAATGTGTCTGTTCAAGGAAAAAAGATCGTTTTCATCATATCTCGATAAAATCAACACACTTTGTCAGAAATTGTGAATTTAATTGTTACCAGCAGTATAAACTTACAAATCTTGACTATCTGGAAACAAATATACAAGTATTAGTGAGAGCAGCATCATAAGCTGTAGGTGATGGTGTAAAATAACTTGCATAAAGATCTGAGTGAGGCAACCAAAAGTATATTTGGCAGTTAAATGAACTTGAGAGCTTTCATCTGCTAAATTTGTCTTCACCTGCGAGAACTCCACTGGGCTCCGTTGTCATGTCAACCTGGTTTTTCCTGGCGATGCGCAGAATCATGGCTTTGGACCGTTTGTAGTGCTGGGTGGCCAGCAACCAGCGTAGCGATTCGGGGAAAATCCTGCAGATTTAGAAGATGCGAAGTAAAGTGAGACTGTTTGAAAGGTGTTGATGCAGCTCCTGCCTGAACATCAAAAATGAATATATTCTGTTATGTTCATTCTTTTGGAATTTATTTACGGTAATTCTGAGACTATTAGAGAAAGTAGAACTAGCTGTACATTTAAAACACCTTTTCTGTGGCGTGGGGTGAATAGAAGCTCACAGCAGTAATCAAAATAAAGGAAACAAGCCACAACCAAAACATCTCTAAAAATTTGTGTTGGAATTGTTGCATGTCCTGGAGTTTAACCACTTTTGTTACTTTTAAGTATGACTTATTCAGTCATAAAATTGGGTGACATTTCTAAAGCTGTGGGAAGAAAAGCTCACTAGAAATTACAATAGACGTAAGGAATCCAACAGAAAATGTTTTTTAATGAGAAACAAAACAGGGATAAGAATGTTTAGAAAACTTTAGAAGAAAGTTTGATGCTGCCTAACTTCCTTCTTTTCAGGAATTAGGAAATTATTTGACCCAAAAAAAACAGAAGAAAGCAAAACCTGCTAAATAAAGTAAATGTTTTGGTGATCTGGGCCTTCCATGGGGAACAATTTTTACATTAAAATGCAAATAATGAATGGAGCTCCAACAACAGCTACTGGTGGAGAAGTGTTCTTTTGCCAGAATACAGTTGAGCTCTATGGAAATTATATTTTAGTTTTTTGGGGTTTTTTTTCCAAATTTTGTAAACATTGATAACAAAAATCATCACTCTATTTCTGATTAAGCCATGTGTTTTGTGGCTGTTTTTGGACCAGTGCTGAACAAAAATGAAAGAATGATTTATATACACTCCAAACAGTTCTAAATGTCCTCCAGTGCTTTTGCATTTGTACCCTCAGAAAGACAGAAGAGGAGAACAGACTGTGCTGTAAGAGCAAGACAGAAAGAATGAAGAAGAAAACAGCAGGAGAAAGAGAGCTTTGTTTGGGTGTTGACTGCTCTGTACTGTGTAGTGTGTGTACTGTACAAGCCGTTGCCTGGCTCAGTGTGAAGAACCCTGGATGGATGTCTTCAGAGGGTGGGACTCACCAGACGTATGGTAGCATCAGAACAAAAGGGCTGATGATCACGATCTGCAGCACCTGCCAGTCATCCCCATTCGGCCAATGGCGGCACAGAGTGGCCACCCCTGGCATCAGTAGCTGCCCGCCCACCTTCAGAAAACTGGCCACCATGGTCATGGAAAAGCGCCAGCCTGGCAAGCAAAGCTCGATTCCTAAATAAAGAGGCAGAGCAGAAAGAAAGGAAGATTTTATCTCTGAATATTTAGACTCATTATGTTGTCGCAGCCAGAGAGGAGAGTTAATCAGGTATAAATGGGATGCGATTGAGGATATGTCACTAAAAGCAGAGGATTCAATGGTTTAAAAGAGGAAGATTAGTCTTTGTCTAGCAGTGAGCTGGTATTAAGTGTATCCTGTAAATTATTTGACAATTTAATGCCAAAGTGAAAGCTTTTTAGAAATCTTAGCGCTTCAGTATTCCCATTTCCCCAGAAGAGGCTCAAGTTCCCATTCTTACTGCCTGTAACATCTTACACCCCAGATGGCTGGGTCCATATGGTGACGTCGTTTCTCAAGGTGACCATTGTGGGTGTGTGAGCATAAAGGAAAGAGGGACTCTGAGTAACATGTATTGTCTTTGATTATTATGGAAAATATGATTAAAAAATGGGAGGGAAGCAAAGGAGGGCAGAATGTAAATAAGTATTAGAATTAGTAAGAGCAGAATGCAAATTAGTTTCCCCATTATCTCACTCGGGGGTAGTGGACAAAGAACAAGCTGCTTGTTGTCAGAAAAAATGTCAGAAATATAAGTTTTGATGCATTTGATGAACATTTTAGAAACATCAGATTTTTTTTCCCAACATTGCTGATTAGGGGTAAAACTCCGATCAATAAATAGCCAGCTTCGATTGCTGGTTGATAGATTGGAGCATTATTAGTTTTTTTTTATTTTTTTTTATCCAATACTGAAAAACTAAAAGCTTAAAATGGGTTAATAACTTTTTTTAAAAATCTTTAGAAGTGCATATATCTCCATTATATAAAGCTTAAAGGTCAAACCTCCATTTGGCTCAGAAGGTGGGACCTGAATCTTCAAATAATGTCAATTCCAGCTTTATTATGTCCAGGGGCAAACCTACGCCTACAGAATCTATTCAGACAGAAGAACCAAGAAACAGATGTTAGGTGTGATGTGAAACCTCTGTTTGATAAACTGCAAGGCATGTGGAAACTATGATTGTTAGCAAAGATGTAAAATTATGGACATCTTGTTAGCTAAGGTCTGTGAAGTCACATTACTTGCAGTTCTAAGAAAAACTATGTATTTCAAATTTTCTAATTTTTTGTCCTGTTTCAAAAAAACATGTCAGACAAATATAAACTCATGAAAGAGAAATTGCTTTGCAATCCTTTCAATGCTGATGGTTTCAATAACTTTGTGTCTCTTCTTCTTGAATTTAGATCACTTCATGATGTGACTACAAGTAATTTATTGAGCCTGCAGCTCTGACAGTAATCACACCGGAGTGTTGCTGGTAAAACAGAACCGAAGGAATTTTGATAATCCCAGTTCATTCATAATTTATCTAGGGAGTCATTATCTTCTTACATGGGCAGGATGGTTTAGATATCTTTTTCTCTCTTTCGGTAAAATCATCCTTTGAAAACTGCATTTTTTTTAATTCACTCAGGTTGTTTGAGATTACAATTTATTTGATGATCTCATATAAAAAAAAAACAAAAGAATAAGATGACATTATTCTCTTTACACAGATCAAGTTTGTAAAATTACATCAGATTAACAATTCAAAAGTTTATCTAACCTTATGTCATCTATCAAATAACTCTAACCACATTGACATCTGAATAATAATAGTGAGGTTGATTTGATGTGTTTGCAATCTTACAAAGACATCAGCATTGTTGAAAGCCAACATGGCTCCATGTCTATTTACATATGAATTAGGTAACAAATCTGATGAATGAAGACAAAATTTGAATGGCAGCTGTAAGTGGTTGTACTAAGATCTATTTATTTGTATCTAAATAAGCCAGGACGCACAATAAAATCAGGTTTAAACAGAGCCATACTGGCAAAACAATGAGCACCATCAAAAGCAGCAAAACAAAGGATGATCCCCAGTTCTCTGAGGAGGTGTCAAATCCCACTGATATCAACACACAAACACGCCCAGGTCAGAATCTTTATTTTTGTTAAAGCTGACTGTGAGAACCGTTATTCTTATGCTGATTATCTCACCACTCCCCCATGAGCTGATCCTCCCTCACTCCCCCTTCCTCCCTCTCCTCTGCCATTCTGAAGTGGCTCTCACTCGCTTAAAAAAAAAATCTACCATCCCCCATCGCCATCCTCCTCCTTTCACCAAGCAGCTTCTCCTCTGACTTTACACCAGAAACCTGCAGAGGCTTTGCAGAACAACAAACCCAGAGTGAAAAAACATGAGACAAAGAGAAGACGACAAAAACCAAAGACCTAGTGACCAGACTTGTCTTTCAAGGCAAACAGCTGAGAGCTTTGCCACAGAGCCACATTGTATTGTTTTGCCGCTGTCTCCCTAACCTCGCCCGAGGCTTGATAACAAAGTGAAGGGACCATTGGCTTTCTGTCAGCATGAGTTCTCATGAAAAGCACTGTGTGGTTTAGTTTGTCTTATGCAGAATAGCTTACTCACAGAGAAATGTGCACCTTGATTTGCTGCTGGAATGTTCAGTTTAATCAGGCAGTAGGTCAAAAATGAAAAACAATCTCAAAATTAATTTTTTATTCTGCAGCTTTGAGAGCAACTCTAAATGGAGAGTTACATAAAGTTCCATGTTCTGCATACCCAAAATAGAACTACAGAGAGGGAATGCTATATAATGGCGAGGGACGTATCCACCATTTCACCTGTATGTGAGACAGTAGATAGGTGTTTGATGTAAAAATTTGTTGGGTTTCATCTGGAGAAGGTAAAGGAAAAAACAAGCTCTTGAAAGTCCACAAATGAAAACAAGGCAGCCTAAAGTGAAGGTCATCCTTTGTTCAGATATAAATACAATAACCATGACAAAGTTATTTCTCAAGTCATTAAAATAAGAAAACAGCTTCATCTTTGCAATTAATTATAAAGATGTTCATCATTATTCACTTGCCTATCTATTTTCCAAGATCACTCTGAGGTTTTTTGCAAAGGACCCAAGATAATTTCTTCAAGAGTCACTGTCGAACAAAACCTCTGGTTTGAGAAATTTAATGTGAGAGAATGTAGTTCTTTTCACGCTTTGTGGAGAGAATAGTGAAGCTTAATATTAGTAAAAGGTTACTAACTTTTTATTAGGTTAGTAATAGGTTAGTAAGAAGATAAGATACTGTTTTATCTTGTGAAGCCTCGATAGTGACTTTAGGGGGAATGGATGTGAAACGTTTGACAATTCGACAAGGGCACAGCATGACAGCAGCATTAAACCCAGCTGAGTCAGCAGAAGTCACACGCCTCAGTTCAATGAAACACAACCTTAGTACATGCTCTACTTTCCTTGCCTTTGTCATAAGCTGCAAAACTCTGAGAGGCAAGGACAGAGAGAGCAGAGAGACAATTCTTGATTTCTGGACATAAACCTTCATTGTAGACGTATGCTATGATTCAGTGTCGAAATTTGTCATCCCCAGAAGCGCCTCCTATAGAACTGCACTTTTGATTTACAGGATGTTGACCCATTTTATATGTAAAAGGGTCTCTGGAGATGCCTCATGCGGATTAATTATTCCCTCTGTTGTGTGCAAACCAGAACTGCTCTGAATACCTTTAAGTATTCAGAGCAGTAGAAATTTATGGACAATTTCTAAGAAAAAGGTACAAGTTAGATCTATATTTGTTTGCAGCCTGAGTTTAGCTTTTTGTTTTGTTAGTTTTTAGTTTTTCCATCACCTGGTTTGTTGCCTTTCACCCTAATGTTATAATGCAGAATCAGTGAGGCAATGAAGCTCGGCCCTTCTGCAGAAAATACCAACATTTTATTGAACAGATAAGTGGTTTTGCGGTATTCCTAATAATTTTGCTATTGTAAACCAATATCTTTCACCCACAAGCAGGTTCCTGTAAACAATGATACATCTTTCAGATTCAACCTCAGGTTTTTGGGATCATATTTTTACATTTTGTAAACATGTGACTTTTGGAAGCAACTCCATCTGCCTTGAATCTTAGAACTCTTTCTGAGAATATTGAAATGACACAAACAAATTCAAGATACACTAAATTTTCAGCCAACAAAGTAAAGAAATTATAAAGTTAAAGGTAAGAACTTTAGAACGTTACTGTACATACTAAAAGAGAGAAAGAACAAAGTGAAGGTTGCAGTAAAAATCCTGATGGAATATTTGCAATGTCATAATATTGCAAATATTACATCTGTGCAGAAATGGTCCACAAATATGCCACAAGCACATATTTATTAGAGTAAACTGAGGGTCCGTCTGACTGCTTCAGTGGAGTTTATTATGCAGTGTGTGCTGCAGAGAGATAACCAAACACTGAGATTTAATATGAATGAGACATGGGGTGGGGGTAATAACGTTGGTACAGGATGAGGAAGAGGAAGGGGGTTAATGGAGAGCAGAAGAGATTTAGAAACAGAAGTTCTGCGCCGAATTTACAGCGGCAGCAGTGGGTGAAAAGAGCGCACGAGGCAAGCAGCTATTTCTGCAACATAAATACTCCTCCTTCATCTATAATACAGTAAATCCATCCTACATGTTTATTTCTATATTTTTCTGTGTGACCTCTTTCCATATTTGTTGCTCAGCAGTATAACAGGCTTTATGTGCCCCTGTTGTGCTTCAGCATCTGCTACAGTGCAGCTTCATGACGGTGAGGCGGTTTTCTTTTAAATCAGCAGCTCAGCAAGATTTAAATTAAACACTATTTTGGGGGATTAAATACAGAGTTTAAGCTTTAATGTGGGGAATTTTTTTCATCTTAAGAGGCTTTATAGATTTGGTACTTTTTTTAATTATTCAGTCGTTCTACTTCACCACCATCACAATGATAACATGAATCTACAAACAGTTTGTTGAAGACAAAAATCAACTGAAATGTTCAAAAAACAACTAATTGGTTATTAGTGATGATATTTTCAGTCAATAAATTAAGTAAATTTAATGGCTTTGAGGTAAAAAAAAAAAAATCTCAAAAGAAACAATATTCTCAAATTTATCCATTGCAAAACTAGATGATGTGCAGTTGGGATCATTATGGTACTGGGTCATTAAACAGTATCCACATCTGACCCAAAATGTCACAGAAAGAAAATACATCATGGCTGCAGAATGACCCAAAAAATTGGAACTTGCTCATTTTAGGCTTGACTAAAATTTTCAGCTGCTTATGTGTGTGTGTGTGTGTTTTATACTAAAATGAGACAAAAATTGAGCTGTTTGCACAATTGTTTGAAGGTGTCAAAGTGACTTTTTTTGCATGGTAGTGGCAGCATTATGATGTGAGACTGTGATAAAGAAAGTAATGAAGAAGAAATGTTTCACTACATTTGAAACAAATTACTTGATGATTGAAACTTTGACAAACCTGGATGTTCCATCATCCTAAACTTACCTGGCAGCTTGGTTTGAAAGCGTCTTTTAAATCTCCTCAAGTGGCTAACGAAAAGCATGTTTCCTGTGTTAAGAGCCTGTGTTCACACCAAGATTGCAATAGATTCAAACTTGTGCAACAAACTTACAACAAAAAAAATTACAAGATTTTTGTGTGCCTTTGTTCTATCATGCAAAGACATCTGAACTATTAAAATAACAACACTGAAGATATTTATAGCTATGATTACTGTAGATGTAGATTTTTAAGTAGTTCTAACATGTTAGCAGAAAATTTACTCAAAAATAGCTGCATGTTGATATTTTCTTTCTGGTTCTGATTTGTTTCACTGTGTTAAAATGTCACACTAAAATTGGGTTTAACGGTTGGAGAAATAGCTTATTTTTATATTATGAATAATGTGTAAACAGAGCTTGTTTTTGTTCCTCCTTCTGTATGCATGTACACCTCACACAGTCTACCAACAACATCTCACAGAAACACTGTTTAGTGACACTTTAAATTGCATTCACCACACATTTGCATCTTGCATTAAAGCCACAAACATAAAACAAACTCAGATGCTTATCTAAATAGCTCTAAGAACATCGATGACAAAAATTCAGTTTCTGACCCTCATTTTTATTGTTAATCATCACTGGAAATGTTTCTATTTTATAATCCATCTTATTTATCTCACTAATCCTTTCCAAGTCCCATAGCCTTTATCTATGGACTCCCTCTAAATACCACACACCCTTTTATAACAGCTTTATTTGCTGATGTTTACATCACAGATTAAATCCCAGTCCACCCAGAGGAGGGTCATTTGAAATTTATCAGGGAACCCCGCTGAGGGAGGACAAAACAACACCCCACCACCCGAGCTCGAGCCTGCCTGAGTTTCCCGCATCATGTGTGACTAATTTCACAGTGGCCTGAAAAGAGAGAAGAGGCCCACAGAAAGTGAGACGAGGGAGGCAGGGAATGCAGGGGACAATGTCTGGGACAAAAACGTCATCCACCAGTTTGGTGTCAGCATGACGCCCCGAGGAGTGCCTTTGACAAACATTTAAAGAAAAAGGAAAAACTAGATAAAAAAAGAGGAAATAACATTTATTTTATCTTTGATTTTTCTTGCATATGTTTGAAAACCTCATGAATTCTGTCTTTTTACAGTGTCGGAAAAAGACCGGCACTGTAAAAACTTAACAGGTGATTTTTGGGTCTGCTGTGTTCACACAGGGAGTCATTCATCGCTGAAGTTCCACTGTCAAACTAGATTGGACACAAACTATTAATTTAGGAAGAAGAGTTTTTAGTCTCTTTCCGAAAGCTTTTCTCCACCTTTGTTTCCTTCAGGGCTTCATAGCTGAGCAAAGCATAAACCGGGACAGACAAACAGCAGGAGGACAAAAGGCAGACAACAATCAGAAGGCGTAAGCTTGTACTTACTGAGCACGTAGAGGGAGAGAGCGAGGCCCGCCAAGCAAAACCCTCAAAGAAGCGCAAAGTGCTGAACATGGTGACATTTACAGAGAAGGCGACAGACAGGCCGAACACCAGCATGAAAAGCGCCGAGAGAATCAACACCGGGTGTCGGCCAAACCTTGGAAACAGAGACAGAAGCAGCAAAGAGTTTAAAAAGTGAGAGACTGCAGAGAAATCAGGTGAAAGAGATCACTGTGTGCACTGGTTCAACAGGGGCATGAGGTCATTAGGGCAGCAGGTCAGAGCTGCTGCATTGTTTTCATTGTTACTGATCCATTTCCTCCCACGGTTCGGATTAGGTTCTCTCTGAGGCTGCAGACCTGAACCAGCACAGCAATGTCAGTGTGAAACTAAGAGGTCTGCTGGTAACTCAAAGAAAAAATGCTGGTTTAGCTTTTCTTCTGAGTTTGTCCTCACTATAAATTGTTCCAAGTAAGTTATGTGAGGATTATGTGAAGCCTCTGGAAGTGCGCCTAAGAACAGTGAACTCAAACTTTTCTTCAAGGTTAGTTTCAATGGGTTCATTGTGAAATTAAAACTAACTCTGTGGCCTTGTCAGTCAAATAACTTTAATGTATCCAAAGCATTGAGTTAAAGCTAAAAAATAGCTGTGTTTTGTTTCTGTGATGAGCTCATGATTACAGGTCTACTACCACTTGGGCCAGTATCCAGGTGCATGCGGTCATATCCAGACGAGAACTTGTAAAAATCAGACATAAGGATATGAAGATGGTAATACAGAGCTCTGTTTCTGCTGACTAAAGAAAAACACATTTGTAATATCTTCTAGCTGAGTGAGCATTTTGTTTTTTTAATCTTTAAGTACACTCCAGTGTGCACAGCCAACGTTAAATCCAGGCAACTGACTTTAAAGCAGGCATCTTGCAGGAGCCGACATGCTCAGCTCTAATGAATAAGGAATCTCTCTGAGATACAGGATGCACCTGGTTTGTGCTTCACTGTTGCTGGAGATTTTTATGTTTTCCACAAACAAAATGAGAAAAATACATTGTGATGTAAGCTGGTGGTTCAGTCGAGATACTGCACATATTTTCTAACAGATATATATCTGAATTTTGGCTAGGGCATTCTAAAGTTTGAAAATTTGTCTCCATTATTCTGTTGTTGATTTTGACATGTGTTTGGATTGACTGTGATTCCCTCTTTAGCCTCCACTTTCCAGCAGAAACCTGAAGGTTTTTGAGTAAAATTAACTGGCATTTAGAAATGTTTCAGGTGTAACCACCTGGTTCCAACAAAACTGAGTTTGAATAAAGTGACAAATATATATATATATATATCTTAATAATCTGCCATTTAGCAAACACTGGTAATTTTGGTAATCCTAACACAAAATGTTCAGTTTCAGTTCATGTCAGATTGTGAAAAATTATTTTTTTAAAAAACAAAATTGGATGGAGCAGAACATGCTCGGCTGCTGTTCTGACTGTTGCCTTCATCTTAGCTTTTGCAACATTAGTTGCATGCTTTCCTTTTAGAGTTGTTCAAATTAATTAATGCGGAGATGCAGTTCGAAACCAAGTGTAAATTGAATCACTGCCAACCTGTGAGCAGGAAGACGTGTGTAAATCAGGTGTTGCAGCTTGTTTTAGAAAGCCAGCTCCCCGAATTTTATTATGCATTGAAACCCACTGTATATTTGTGCAGAAGCATCAGTTCTATAAAAACAAGCTCGTTTCAGGACTAGAAACAACTTGGGAAGTTTGGAGAAAATGAATCCGGTTATCTGAAGAAAAATATTTTTAAGCTTACCTTTTTGTTTATGCCTAAACAATAAAATTATTTGAAAAAAAGGAAAGGGGTCCTGAAAATCAAGACATTGATACTATTGTCAAAAACTTCTTAATTCAACTGAGAATATGGAGCATACCAGTCAGCCATCACACCCATCACCAGGTAGCCAAATATTGAGCCCACCAGCAAGGAAAACTTGGCTATATGAACCTTCCAGGCCGAGTCGCACACCAGGTGCCACTGAAACACAGACAGAAAACAGAGAGGAGCAGCTTTAATCAGTTTGAAATTGTCCAGGAAAAGGGAAGTAAACATCAGGACATGCAACACTTGAGTATTGCCAAAACAGGACTAACCAAAACAGTCCTCCTGTATTACATTTCTCTGTGATTCTGAAATATTCACATTTAAGTCTATAAAATCATGATAAAACACAAACACGTGTGTGAATGAAAAAAAAACAAACACAAACACATGGGAAAGTGTGAGCGTGTCCTCACTGACAGAAATCAATAGTTTTCCTCTCACGGGTCAGTGAACATACCACTGCAGCTCTCCCTATCTGAAACACAGCCAAGGACTCAAAAGAGGAGGCACAGCTTGTTCTTTATCTGCTTACAACTCTGAAATCAGCAACCCTGCAGTCAAATTGGGCTGTGTGGAAAGTGTTTAACAATAATTCAGACAACTATTTACTGAGCTACCACCCTGTGTAAAGGGGGAGCAATAGGACAATTAGTAACTTTGCATGATTATTTTAGCAACGAGAAAGCCTGTGGTGCAGATATGGAGAGCACATCCAATCCTTGTTTTGCTACATATAGGTTATTAGTTATAATAATATCAGAGGAAATTTATGTTGTTCACACATGCAAGTCAGAAATCATTTATATTCGTTATAAATTAAGCATATGTCAGGAATCAAACAATTCCTTATTCTTTGCACTAACTGTAGGTTTTTCTAAACTGTAATTACACAAAACTGTATACAAATGAAAAGCAATATTTTATTTCTATAAAGCAGCATGTCATTATAAAGTGGAAGAAACAGACTTGATGGTTTCTAACATCTTTTACATCTGAAAATGGTGGCATACGTTCACCTCCCTTTTACTCTGATGTCCCAAAACAAAATTCAGATAGTTGCCACCCCATTAACACGATCAAATTCCCTGCTGAAAAAAGTCGAATCCCCTCAGCCACATGCTGAAGAGTTCATCCTGTGTTAGTTTTCCACATTTCCATTTAGGTTGGAAAGTTAATTTTTGGTCTCATCTGACCAGAACACCTTCTTCCTGATTATGTCTAACATCATATTGTGTTTCTTATACATTTCATTCAAAATTAGCTTGCTTATTCTTTACTATTCAGTCAAGGAATGTATGACTAATAGTTGTCATGTCAACAGATATTCCACCTGAGCTATGGTTTCCTGCAGTTCCTCCAGAGTTACTATGGTCTGTTCCTCTGACTAATGTACACCTTGTCTGGCCTGCCAGTTTAGTTAGACCTCCATATTTTAGCTGCTTTTGATTGGAGCTATGCTCTTTTTGTTTTCATGAGATTCCTTGATCAGAGTTCTCTGAGATGTTGAAAGCTCAGGATATTGTTTTCTTCACAAGGCTTCATCCAGGCTTGTCTGGTGTGTGAAGGATTTTACAGAACAGCATCACTGATGATGGTGGAACAGGTGGATTTACAATAGGAGGAACTGGATTTTATTCAGGGTTATTAGAGTAAAGGGTATGAAACATGCCTTACTTTTTCAATTTTATCAATAAAAAACATTAAAAGCATTTATTGTTTCCATTCCACTTCATAATTGTGTGTTGCTTTGTGCTAATTTATTACAGAAAACAAAAATATGTCAAACTTTGTGGAACAAGATGGAAAGAAAAAAAAGTGGTGTTTAAATGTTCTGTACATTTCCAGAACTAATGCTTGATATCAGTCAAAGTAATGGCTAATTAGTTTTGATTTGGTCATTATATTTACCAATCTGTAATATTTATTTAATTAATCATGCTGCTTAAGTGCTAAAGTCCCTCACTAACACTCTTAAACTTCAGCTACTGAGTCTCATATTGAGGTCAGTGGGTAAGCTGCCAGTCAGCTGTTAGTTCCACACTCAGCACTGATGCTCGCTGATGGTGAGGGTGATGATGGGGAACAGAGGGTATCTGCTGTACCGTAGATATATCTGTTACCTTGGTAACCACATTCTGAAGGAGTCCTGTTTGCAGCTCCAGCCTCCGCTCCTCGCAGGCGCACAGCAGCCCGGCGCTATCCCAGGGTTCCTCCGCGGTGCCGTTAGCCCGGAGCTGCAGCGCGGGCGCGCCGCTGGCAAGCAGAGGTGGCCCGGTCCAGTTACTGTGGTTACCCGCGGGCAACACGCACGTCCCGTTAGGCTGCGCCAGCAAAAAGTGATCCGAGAACTGGCTGAAGCCGATGAAAAGCGCGGGTATCCATGTCAGGACCACGAGCTGCTTCTGGTGTCTCCCGAAGCCCCCCAGAGATGGCAGCACACACCCGTCGATGTGAGGCAGCAGCCGGGGCGCCGGGCGCTCCAGCGGGGTGAAGCCGTTCTCGGGCGGGTGGTCCTGCGCCTCCGGCCGGCTACCCGCCATCACGACCCGGCCACAAAAACACAGCAGCTGTGCGCAAACGAAGCCCCCCGCTCCGCCACTCCGCCGCCCTTTGCGTCCCCTGTGCTAAACCCTTTGACACAAAGGAATCCCAGAGCGCAGACAAATCCTGTGAGTTACGTACAAGAGCAAGAGCCTGATAAAAGCAGGGTCCACCGAATCACCGAGCAGAGACCCTCATGTCGAGAGGGACCAAGAGAGGCTGTGTCAGGAGGAGAAGGCTGCGGGGAGGCTTCCGGAGAGGGGCGGACTCAGCCAGGCTTTGTATTCCATGAGTACAGCTCCTACAGCAGGATCCATCCATGTGGGGCTCCACCTTGCCAGGCCTGGGGGGGTCGTAACCACAGCGTGGTTAAAACATTAGTGTGACCTTCATCTCTGAGCGCCACAGGTCTCATACCTGTCCGAACCGTGCCCTCCTGCAGCTGCGCATCATTCAGGTTCCCACATATCCAACCGATCCACAGCGAGATCCTTGAAACCCGCCGCTCGGCTCCTCTCCGTGTAAATCAATGGAAAGCTGTGCCAAAGCGGGGCTTTGAGCAGATACTGAGGGAAGGGGGGAGGCAAACTCCGCCCTCCGTCGGTGGCGCTATTCGCGGCGATTGGAGGGGCTTCAAAGAGCGACTGCACCACTGATGGGCATCTGGAGGCAACAATAGTGCCCTTTGTGCAGCCTATGAGTATTAAGCCTGTTAGGATCACTCAGTCATTCATGTTTCCCAACGAAGCGGGATGATTTAAAGTACTCACAACCTCTGCTCCAGGTGTTTTTTCTTTCTTTGTTGTATGTACTTTTAGATCGGTTCTCCTGCTGCATCCCACGAATTCAGAAATGCGTCACACGCTCCTTTCATAACCTTCATATAAATAGATTAGTAAGTGGTTTGGGGAGACAATAGAAGGATGGCTGTTTTCTGGTTGCTGTACTTCCTCTGAGCCACCAGAGGGCGACAGATCATCACACTAAGAATTTTTGCACCATTTGCCCTACAAAAAATTTTGATATAGTCCCCATTTTTACTTTAGATTATGAAATAATTTCACAGAGAAACGCGATTTAAAGGATTTAAGAACAAATAAATTTTGTGGTTAGCTGAAACTAATCTTTAGATTGAAGATTGAAATTTCACCACTGTCATAAGGACATCTACCTTATTACCTTATTACCTATCTACCTTAACCTGGTTGGACCCAGGTTAAGATGCAAATGATGGTATCTAATGAACAAACGGTACGCAAAAATCCGTTTGCTGATCTTCTGGAGCACAGAAGAGCAGCAGAAAAGCTCTGAATCTGGTGGTAACACATAAATAATATCAACAACTGACATAAGACAAATGTCAGAGGATGGTAAACACGACAATAGATGAAGACCTGACAAGTAGCAAGAGACAGGGTGGGTATAAATACACAGGGAAGGTAATCAGGGGAAACAAGGAACAGCTGGGGACAATCAAGGGGACAACAGGCAGACTCAACTGAAAAACAAATTGGGTCATTCTACCTATATTAGGTGTTGAACTAGTACAAATTAAAAGTAGCCCAGATTAATTTTCTCAGCAGTGGAGCTGCTATTCAGTCAAGTTTTGAATCAGATATTAACTTCTGAGAGGTTACTGTTCAGAGGAATGTGAGAAAATTTGTGTTAGAGAGTGGATCTATTAAAAAACAGCCTAGTCGTCTATGAGCAACACCAAGCTGAATTTCAGGGCATGCCTCAAGGTTCAGCAGAGAGGTGACAGCCTGCTTATCTAATCTAACTTCTGTCTCCTGTTTTCTCCTCTTGACTTGGTGGAGAGGAAGAGACTCATAAACTGTGAACACTGTTTGCTGTTGATGTTACTCTGTGCCAACCACACCCATCGTAAAGCGCATACCAAAAGGTAACGCGATCCAAACCTGTAGATGCAATGAAATGCGGTTAAGTTAAAATAAAAAGGTGCGGAAAAATTCCAGAGCTGCAGGCTGCCATACATGGAGATGGGTTCCAGCGAACAGCTCTGTTTCAAGGATTCATGTACACAAGTGATGGTTCAGCTTCTGAAGATGAAGTTTCTTTTTAATATTTTAGATATATTAAAAAAATATATTAATATTTTAGATATGCAGTGTGAAAAAAATCAAGAATAGGCAAATCTCCCAAGCATAATATGAAGTGCACATAATGTTTTGCTGCACAGAATGTTTTGCAATATATGATTAGTGAGTCGCACAGAGGCGACTGTACCAAGCAGCGACTAATCAATCACTTTCATCTGAAGGCTGAAATGCAGCTATGAAATAAAACACAACCTACTGTGGAGTCAGTCTGAAACTGGATAAGCAACAGCCAAACTCTAGTGGAGAGGCTGTGGAAGATAGGTTTGTGTCAAAGGTCAAAGACGATAGCATGGGTGAGCACAGCAATAAGACACACAGTACTTTATGCCATTAACAAGGTCACTCTTCAGATAATTATTTCAAGACAGACTGAAGTTTCAAGATGTGCTGTTTAAACTCTCTTAAAGATGCACAAACACAGAGTGGTGATGATAAAAGAAATATTGGTTGAACAAGAAAACTTAGTGATGGAGATGAAAACATATCAAGCAAATTCTCCTGGGAAGTCAGAAGATGTCCAGCAGCTAACAACTAGCAGACACCAGGGGGAGCCAGTGACTCCCAGCAACTATTTGGAGGTATTTGACCACCAGTGGATGAACTGCTAACAAAAACTCACCAGTCCAACAAGGAGACAAGCTGGAGCGACTCAACTTTTAACAAAAACAAAGACACTGAGGTTTCAACACTAAATGTTTGGTGTTATAGAACAAGCTAATTTGTAACTGATTAGATTAGGATCTTTGGAAAACATTTAACACAATCACAAATCTTTATTAGATTTGCTGAAATTCATAAAAATAAAGATCTGTTCCTTTAAGACTTCCAGTCAAAATGACATTGATAGCTGTAATGAAAGAGTTTCAGTGTTTCAGGAGCATCATCCTGTGACCAGCGACCCAGATAGGGTCAGGTATCAGAGCTTTGCTCTGGCCACTCCTTCCCATTCACTTCCTGCTCCCTGGCTCTGCGTCTATACCCCTGGAGGCATATCAATGTCACCGACTGCACAAACACACCTCTGTCACAGGATCAGAGGGTGCAGCAACTTGCAGCTTTTCTGTATGGAGTTTTATACTGTTTTGTAATAGACACACAGATAATGGAGTGCTTATGTCTGCAAAATCTTTAAAACTGCATCACATTTCACTTTAAACTAGAATAGGGTGATTCAAACTCCCTCTGACAACAAATGTATGGATTAAAAGGTTATTATTTTAAATATCTCCAAAGTCTGTTTTTGTTCCAGCTTTGGTATCTTGTAAAAACCTTGGCAGTGTCTTTAAAATGAAACCGGGTCGCTCCCTGCATTGGCGTGTGTCTGTGAATATTTGGGTTTGCGGCTGCTGCTCCACCCAAACCTCCTCCATAGAATCTCTGTCAGGATATTCAAAGTGTGTGCAAACCTGCACATAAACAAATTACAGGATCATTGCAAAGCACAAACACAATGATGATAATATGAACAGCAATAATTGTGAAAAAAAAATAACAAACACAATAATAGTTGTAATAACAAACCATATGAGTCGTCTCTTTTACACATTGGTTTTAGTATCCATTACGTTTTGTGTGGTACTTTTATTTGACTATTTTTAACACTAAATTACTCTCTAAATGAAGCTTCAGACGAAGAATATTCTCAACTTTTCTCCAACATTTTCCAGAAATTGGAGAATCAGATTATATCAAATCCTCAGAAGTAAAGCATCTGTAAAAGTTACCATGGTCTGTATTGTACATTCAAATATCTCCTGGTTTAGCCTTAGTATAGCTCTTACATGGCATATTAAGTTAACCTTTGCTACAGTATCCACAATAACAATAATTAAAAAAACAAAATCAAGAAGTCAAATTGAATAATTAGAAACTAAATTAAGTTGAGCTACGTCAAGACAAAAAACAAATTAACATTAACTTAGCTACAATAACATAAGCCAAGTGAGAAAGAAAAACAAACAAAAAGCCTTAACAAAAAATAATAAAAGTAAATTGGAAATGAACAAAATAACCAACATAAAATAGGGCAATTAATGTTACACTAAGCTAACTAGCCTACCTTAACGAAGATAAAAAAAAATAAGATGAAATCAACTAAAATAGATTAAGCTAAGCTAGAATAAATAATACTGTAAGAAAAAAATTCAAAATAATCTAAATGAAAATAAAGCAAAATATAATAAGCTTAATGAAATTATTATTTTTTTATTAAAATAAAATTAAGTTAATTCTGATATACATAGCTGAGAAAAAATAAAATAAAATAAAGAATTGGCTAAACTAATTTAAGTGAATATAAAAATTAACTAAAATGCATAATATGAAATAAAGAGAATGAATCTAAACTGGCTTAAGGTTGGACATTTCTATGTAGTTCACTCTCCAGGTGCTTGTGTGGCTTCATTTCCAGGTTTGTTTTCCAGGTATTCATGCTCCTCCCAGAGTTTTACATTTCACTTCTTCTTTCTCCTAAACTGTAGTCTGTCCCTTTTCTCCAGGCTTCAGATCCCTGCCATCATTTACACCACACATTTATTCCATTATTTTTAAAACCTTAAAGAAAATATATATATTTATATATTTTTAGATGGTGTTTTATTTGGTTTTGTAGAGAATGATGTGTCTTTTTGGTAATTCTAATCAAAGAGGTAAGTTTTCGTTGTCCAGTTCTTTGTTGTTGTTTTTTTCGTTTGGATGTAAGAACAAAAACTTATCAAAGCTTTTTGGTCATTATGGCATCCATTGCCTGGATACCATAATGCGGTTTGTACATCGCACGCAAATATCTCCTGGGCACACATGACATAACTTTCTGTTCTCTGTTCGTTTCACTTTACTGTCACACTTTGGTATCTCCGCCCTGCACCACCTGCTTTTGCAGGTGCAGACAAGGATGTTAGCTTGGCATGCCATATGCCTTCAGGGTGGAGAGACACTGCAGGACCACGCCTCACGCCTCAGTGTTCATCCAAGAAAGACGAACACTGAGGGAGAAACTTCTGTCATTTTATTAGGTGGCTCAGTTATGTCTGAGAGTGTTGAAGTGTGCATGTCTTTAAATTTCAGATTTCTGCTGCTTAGATGCAGCTGAAAAGCACTGCATGATAACCTAGGTTGTAGAAACCTAGGACATCTATCAGTTTAGATGTTCAGATAGCTATTATCAGCTAAGCAATGAAATTCATTCATAAAAGTAGTTTTACTAGCATTTGTTTTCTCAGTAATAACTCCTGAGAACAATGTCAAACAAGCAGACACACCCTATGTATCAGCATCTATCACCGTCACTCATCTGTGTTTTTAATCCTTTCTTTTAATGTATAAAAGGTTTCCCTTGGCACACACTCGATCACTTTCAAGTGAACGCAGATGAGGACATGCATAGCTGCAAACGCAGAAGATCTGACAAGATGAGACAGACCATCAGACAGTAAAAAAGAAAAAATCTAAAGAAAATTATTAAAAATGCTGCCTGAACATGCTGTGATGTGTCCTTATTCATTGCAGTGTGTGAAAATTAAGAGCTGATTCTGCATGTGTGTGAATGGGTGTTGTCCCGGGTGTGGAGGATGAGTTCTTTTAGAACTTCCCACAGTTCACCTGTGGGACAATGCCAGGTTAGAAATAATCACAGAGTGTTTTGGTATTAATAAGGTTGATCTAAATGATTACACCCCAAAGGGGCTGAGGACACATTTACTCAATTACAAACTGCTATTAAAAGCAAGTTTCAGGAGACTGACCTCAGCAGACTCTAACTTTTTTGTTGCTCTTAATGACATCAAGCTGACACATAGTAGTGTTAAAATCCAATTTGTTTTGTGAACTAAAATAATAAGACTATGAATCTTAACAGCTGAAACAACGCAAACAGCTGTTGATTCAGTGCCAACATGTGGATTTCAATCATAAAGAATAGAATAAAACTAATATTAAGTTCAAATGTCTTAGTAATGCTTAGATATTTCCTTGACTGCATCCTGTAGCCAAAGACATGATTGGTAAAAAAAGTCTTATTGTACAAAGGTATCAGTCAAGGGAAGGTTATAAAATGTCACAGTTAATACAATCGTCAATAAGTAGATTATCAGTTCATGAATGGTTATTTTGCCACAATTCGTCATCTGTCTTTAATATACAACTTCTCAATAAGTTGAAAGATATTAATAAGTTCATATCAATGGTATGTATTTATATCACTATATCGCCAATTCTGTCTATATAATATATTACAAATTTTTATTATCATATATTTGAATATATATAAATAATAATATATATATAATATATATATATATATATATATATATATATATATATATATGTATATATATATATATATATATATATATATGTGTGTGTATCTTCTTTTCTCTTTCCTGAACATAAAGCTTGCTCATCCAGCCACCATTATTTCTGAGTTGCTTGGGGTTTTTTTTTTTAATTATTTTTTTATCTGCTGCCTTTGCTAAACTGGTTATCAGTTTAATTTTGCATCTATCTTTGCAAACATGCTTGCCCAAATAAAACTGGCACAGTGAGTTTGAAAGCTTTTAAAAACTGAAATATTCATTACGATCAAACGCTTCTTACAATTGCTGAGAAGCGATTTGACCGTTACCACTGATGTCTTGACGGTTTATTTAAGGCCTCCTTCCCTTTAGGTCTTGAGATTCCTAAAACAGATAACATGTATTGTCCAAACAGGGACTCTGACTTCCAGTCATGTTGGTAAAATTAAGAGATTGCATTAAATCTAAATACACCAGGATAATGAATATATTTTTTAAAGAATGCACATTCTTTAAATGTTGTGCACATTTAAAGAAACCAATATTAGTTGTTCAAAATGTTATATACAAAATTACCACTGAACCACCACATGACTCAGTGGTAGAGAAAGTGCACCATATAGAAAGGCTACAGTCCTCATAACTTTCCCAGATTTACTCTATGCATGCGTTTTCTCTGTCCCCTTCCTATTTATTGGAAATAAATGAACAAATATAGTTAAATTGAATTCAGAATCAAAGCATAGAAAAGACCCTGAAACATGTGTGCAACTGCAAAGGATGATGATGATTCTGCTGCTCTGAAAAACTGGATGCAAGACAAAAAGAAAGAAGAACTGCTCTTTACTTTAAAACAAATGCAGGTGGCTTTAAAATCCAACACAGAAAAAAATCAAAATATAATTTTGTGAAGTATATTTTTTAAGCACAAAGCTAGGTACATCAAAAGAAATCGTGTGAGATATCGCTTTCATTGAATTTTGCATGAATTAAAGTTCCCAAAACATACATAAACCCCATCAACCAGTTGTTTATTTAATTTCAATGCTCTAACGAATATCATGTCACAACTAAAATAGAGTTTTTAGTTGTTTTCTGGAACAACTAGTTCAATACTCTGGAAATCTTTGGACAAAATCCATGTTTACAAGCCGAGTCCTGTCTGCAGAACAAACGTTAATAAAGGAGGGTGGGAAGGATCAAAGCTTTTTCACCTCAGAAATACTCCTTGAACTGATCTAACGCTTTATATGTGCAAAATTCTGTTAATTTAAATACTTTATATGTCATTTTGTAAAAAAAAAAAAAAAAAAAGTCACATAAAGTGCAATTTTAACAGAACATAAAATCCGTTGCTGGAATAGTGCCCTAACGAAAGTATGTGTCAGTCGATGTGCAGGCAAAGGCGTGCTCCTGATCAACATATGCCGGGGGGAATAACATGATGGTTATGTGAGACTAGCTTTCTTCTTCTCACAGAGGAAAGTACTGGAGCAGTTTATTACCTTGATGAATCACCCACAGAAACTTGGACTCATACAAGTTCCAAAAGTTCAAACATCCACCTTTGTTGCCATATCACAAAAAAATTCTTGTGCAGTAAGTCATCTCCATAATCTCTAATTAGACCTAAACACAGCAGAAAACAGAAGTTTGAAGTAAATCGGAATAATTGAAAAAGACGTTCAGATATCTGAAGATTTCCATTTCTGCTTCTTCAACTTTCTCCCTTGGATGAGTACAGACAAACGTCACACACACTCACAAACACACACATGCCACATTCCTCATGTGATTTTAATAAAACCAAGGTGCAGGCAAGCTAAAGCAATGATCAGTGGGGAAAATAAATGAAGGTGCATTAAGGATCATGTTCAGACAAATATAATGTTTCTAAATGGTTTCTGGCTGATTTTGAACCAATTCAAAACTATTGAATTTTAGGTCTTTTAGTTGTGCTATTCAATAATAGTAGTTTTCAACAGAAAACTATTTCTGTTTTTACAATAAACTCAGCATCTAAATGTGTTTCATTTCTTTTTTCAGCTATTTCTCCAGAGCTCTGTTCATTGTGTTAAAAGGTCTTTCTCCTCCATTAACATTTTCACAGTTTGTCACATTATAAACCAGAAGTTTCCGTGACTCGATAGGAGGATTGCTGCTGCATCTACAGCAATGATGGTTCTGTGCCCAACCACCATAGAGGAGAGAGAGCTGAGCCAAAAGGCGAGGCTCTCGAGTTATCAATAACAGCTGCAAGTGTTTGGTGGTATGTTTAATCCACATCTACCGACTTACATTTTTGCCTTCTCTTCTTTGTAAAACACCTCAAATTCAGACTAATTTAATAGAGCATCTGTGAAAACCAAATGTCATGCTTTTTCCACTGATTAGATGTACAACCAGCTTCTTTCTCCTTGCTGAAAAAACAGCAACCCATAACATTATGCTTCCAGCATAATGGTATGTTGGAAGAATACCATTATGAAGTGGTACTCTTCACTGTAGGGTTGAAGAGTTCAGGGTCATGTTCATTTTGCATCTCCGCTGAAATGTTTGATCTTGTTGTCATCTAGTCAGAGTTCTTTTATCCCCTCCCTTGTCCTAAGTAACTTTTGGCAAACCTGCCGATGATACTTTTTGTAACTTTCTTTTGACAGTGACAATATATTTATGACCATTGCATTTCCCCATCAACTGATTCCCACATCTGTAAATCTCTGTAACTCATTCAATGTTACAACGGGCCCATTGTTTCAGTCTGTCTATTAGGCTGAAACAATGTCAGTCTAATAGACAGACTGAAATGTTTTGTTAGGTTTGTAGCTTTGTCATTGTTCCTTAAAGATCCTTAATGCTTAGAATATTTTAAATACCCCAAGCCCTGCTTTAATCTCTGTGTTTTTCTTGTGTCTTGAAGTTTTTTACATTTAAAGTTGTGTTTTTTGGTTTACATTTTTTTCATTTGTAGTTTCCAGTCTCAGTCTGACTCTTTCTGTTCTATGATCCATGAACTTGAATTAGTGTGTGAACTCCTTTAACACAATAAAGGACTCTG
Organism: Poeciliopsis retropinna; assembly: GCA_010277075.1. Classification (NCBI taxonomy): domain Eukaryota; kingdom Metazoa; phylum Chordata; class Actinopteri; order Cyprinodontiformes; family Poeciliidae; genus Poeciliopsis; species Poeciliopsis retropinna. The sequence goes on from VMRM01000003.1 coordinate 9,135,000, forward strand.
GAGTCTGGTGTTAAACCTGAGTAATGTTTCAGCAATGTGCTTTCCAGAAAGTCTCCATTATGTTGGTGCATTTCAGCCTTTGTAGGAGTGTTGGACCACCTGCAGGCATACAATGACTCTACTGTACACCTAATAATGAAGTTAGATTAAAAAAAAAGTTAGATAAAAAAAAAGACACTTTGTCTTTTTCTGAAACTTTTTAAAAGGTTTGCCTGATGAACGTAAGTCTGTGCATAGCCAAAAACAAAGTCCAATTCAGAGGAGCGGGGGTGGCGGGGAACAGTGGCCTAAGTCTGTCCACAAGAGAAAGAGATAGTTCTTTGAGGTCAAACCATATGATTTAGAGCATTTTGGCAAAAGAAAACAGAGCTGTCAATAATAATTGGCTGTCAAACTTGTTTTTCTGTGAGTTCCTCCTTCTGGCTTCAGGCGTTAGTGAGTTCATTTATCACATGACCTTTCAGCAGTTTGCCTTGAAGTTCTGCAAGCATTTTGGCAGTTAATCAGAGCGATTCTGTTTCAGATTACAACGAGAGTCCAGATTTTCAGAAGCTTGCACAAACAGGAGCTTGTCTGTTGTAGTGCAGCAAGAATTTACAGTTTGGATCAAATTGTATGATATATTGCCATCTAATTAATCTTTTTGTTTCATGGGCTATACATTTTTTCAAGATTCATATCTTTAGATACACTGATAACTAAATGCACGGTCCTTAAGAGCCAGGAGAGGAAGCCAAGTAGCTCATTTGAAAATAAATATAACATTTTCACTCATATTTTTAAAAGGTTTGAAAAAGGAAAAAACAGTGTTTCCGTTGTCCTCCCCTGAACCCTCAGAGGCCCTGGAGTTGTTTGTTTCGAGTCTTGTCATTTAAATTGGAATCTCACTCCTCCTCCTCCTCCTGCAGAAATATTGCTGCTCTGCACACACAGCTAATAAAACGAATGGTTCTCTGGAAAACCCACTAACTAATTAAGTTTCAGTTGCTCAGCAGTGAACGCATGTAGCAATTAGAACATGTATGCAGATTTTTTTCATCTGAGGAGAAAAGTTGAATTCCTGAAGACATTTTAATAGAATGTAAATGGTTCAAAAGCCTTAAGATATCACTGCAATCTGAAGATTTACATCTTTATGTCTTTATAGATGCCATGGTTTAAAATGTATTATAGATAAGGCTGGGAGAAATCTGAGCTGTAGACTTTAACTGGAGACCACAGAGAGCTTCGCTGAAATTCCCTGCACCAAACAGCAGTTTTTCCCTGAAAATCTAAGGATCTACCAACTGGACTGGACTGATTTATGTATATCTGCATAAACGTTGATGCTAAAAAAAACAAGACAAAAAAAAACAAGCTACAGCACACTCCCTTTGCAATGCATCTTGCTTTTTTCATTCTCCTCCACTCAGACTGATGTGTATCTGACACTTCATTCATAGCAAAAATGTTTTTGTTTTAAACAGTTTTTGTTAGGACTCCAATCATAGTTTATCAGAAATATAAGACTAACCAGTTCTCTGAGGTGAAAGCAAACCTGCATTTTAATGGTCTGCAGAGAAAAATTTATCTGAGTGAAGTGTAATGAATTCTAATTTCATCGTTAGATTTTTTAAATATAAAATTACGTATCAGTTTTTCCACGTAGTTTGTTCTAGTTTATACCCTTTACTCTGTAAGAATAAGTTCACAATCCTATAAATAAAGAAATTAAGATGATGAATAAACAGAGTTTGTAAAAGCTTCTGTAAGTTTTTAAAATTAACTTCTTTATCTACGTTTGGAAAACACGTCCTTGCTGTTAAAGCATTTCTCCAAAACGCCTGATTTTCCATTTAGCAGTTAAAATCCACTTTTCTGAACTTCTAACCTGAGAATATTACACATTCTGAGAGTCAAAGTGCTCCTCATAAAACTAGGAATGCAACAAAACGCACGCATTTTCTGCCTTCAGCTCAGTTTTGAAGGGCGTGGCAACCGGGACATGAAAACTTTTGGGGACATTGGAGACACAGAGGTGTGGTCCTCCACCCCCTAAAACGCACCTCCGCAGTGCGCTGCTCGCAGTGCGCAGCAGAGGGACCGGAGGAGGACCGGTGGAGAAGGCGCGGGTCTGCTGTGCGCTGTGTCCGGCTCCCTGGCTGCCTTTTCCACATCACAATGAGTCTCTACGGGCCAAACCAGGCGCTCAACTCGCGCCGGAGGGCCAGCTCGAGGAACAACCTCGCCGGCAGGACGACCTACAATTACGCGCGGAGCGATGGGGCGCACGGAGGCGGTAATGAAGTCGAACCCGAAGTGGAAGGATTTAATAGATCCGCGACGTTTTCTAGGGCGACGATGTCGAAGGGTGGCAGGACGATGAGCAACACCATGGGGAGCGCCACGATGGGTGGAATGAGGTGCCAACATTTATTTATTGATTTTTTCCTGGTTGCTCTGTTGCGCATTTAACTCCTCTCATTACTCAGTGTGAAAAGGTAGTAGGCATTAAATTTTAAAGGTCTTATTGTCGACCTTCTGCAAACCCTGGACCGATCAAAACTAAAAATGAGTCAGTAATAATTACTGACAAATCTGAATTTAAAAGATTTTATAATTTAGTGTCAATTTTTTTTTTTTTTTTTGATGACTTGGTTCTAATGTGAGCAATTCTTATTCTGGTTCTGTAAGAGTACAGGTCCAAGTACTTTAAATGTGAGCAAAACGTAACAAAAAAGGTCTCAGTGATTTCATTTTATATCTGCTTAATTACTCCCCCACCCTGATAATGAAACAAACCTGCTGCCATAAACTCTTCATCCCTCTCAAATGTGATCTACAGTCACTTCTAAGTTTTCTTCTTTGCACAACAGTTCCATTTCTTCTCGAGGGACACTTGATTTATGGTCTGCACTGAACTTTTGAGCTCCCTCAATTGCAACATCTTCAACATTCTTCATTCCAGACATGTTCAGTTTCACAGCCTCCAAAAACCCTCACAGAGTAAATCTGCCACTGTTCTGCTTTGCAAAATGGGAGAGAGCTTTCTAGAAGAAATGAATGCTTGTTGTTAAAGTTTATTGCTGTTGCAATTTTTAAACTCAAGTCAAATAAACAACATTTCACTGTATTAAGAAGTACAGGCAGGTGAAATGTGTATAATTTACATTGTTTTGTGCGAGATATAAATATGCAAATTTCCTTTGCAAATAAAATTATGAATGGCAGGTAACTGATGTGACAACAGACTATGTAGTAAACAGTGTGTCTGTAGATTAAGTCATCAGCTAAAGGGACCATCTTCATAACGTTTTTTCTTGGAAACATTTTATATATTTGAAAATGTATTTACTTTCCAATTACTTTTCTACCAATTTTTACTGACATCCAGCAACTGTTTGGATACACCCATAAAAAGAAGCTTGGAGCTCTTTAGAGTTCTTCAGAAGCTGTTTTGTAAAACGGAGGACTTTTCAATGGGTTTTGAAAAAAGAAACTTAGTGGCTATGATGCCATGTTTGTTCAAACCATTATCTGTCCCGAATGGTTTGCATGAAAAATGCAAATGCATTTATTAATGTTCGTGACCTGAATGTGCTGGTTGGTTTTTTGTCTTATTATAGTTGAAGGTTTATTTTATATCAATATGGTGTTCTTTTAAAAAATTGGGGTTGATCAGTAGTTCTTCTGATTGTTTGGAGACATTTAATGCAACCTGTTACTCACCTGATAGTGCTCCTTAAAATAATAACATAAAAAATAGGCCACTAATTTGACAGATAAACTTTTGTTGATACTGGATCTTTTTGATCTTGATCCAGGTCTTTGTTGAATTTTATTTTCAAAATGTCTCTGCTGTTGTAGCTATTTGGCTTAGAAGCACTTAGAGGAAAGTTTATGTGACTCCAATTAACCGTATCTACCAGCAAGATGTTCCTTACACTTAACAGGTTTACATGAGACTTATGTAAAACCTGTATAACATTCAAATTAAATTATATTTGCAATTTGATGAATGTTCAAAATACTCACATATCAAAAGAAATATACTGATGTGAAATGGTTAAGTACATATTCATATTCTGCCTTAAGAAATATCGGTTAAAATTGAGTACATTAACTAACAGATAAAAAGTTATCTGAAATTTGTCAGGACCTAAAAAGAAGTGAAAAAGCTTCTATGGTTTAAAAAAACCTGGAGAAATGTCAATCAAAACTACTTCAAAATGTTACAAGAAAATGTTGATGTTATTAGAAGCAACTTATGACCAAAGGATAAATAAATCATACATACAAGGCATACTGCTGAAGCTAAAATAATTGATGACCCTGGAAAATTTCCATTTAAAAATATTGTCATTCAAACTGAATTAATATTGCAAAAAAACAAAAAAACATTTAAAACATAAAGTTGAGAAAAAATGCTTACATTAATCCGTCACCCGCTACCCCACACACAGACTTTTGTGCACCTCCCCAGAAAATAAAAAAAAAAGAAAATGTAAACTAATGAACTCTGTAGAATTGAGAATAATGGAAAGTGATAGAAATGTTTTCTTTTGATCAGTGTTTTTATTTACAAACTCCTTTTAGCTTTGAGATCCTCAATGATTATTACTTTCTGCTTTCTATTTTTGGTGGTGTGGCTTAAATGTATTCAAACTTTTCTTTTTTCTGGAAAATTAAGCAAATCTTTGATTTTTGTTTTCAGTCTACTCAATTAATCTTGTATTTAAAAGAAGCACATTAAGCAGTAATTATTCCCACCTCAATAATCAATAAAGAAAGTACAGCGGTTTTGGACCATTTTCAAATGTCTCCCAGCGTCTTGCATGTTTTTACTAGTATTTTAATGATCTAGTTTTGGTGATGAGCTTGATGTTGGAAGGCATCATTGCTATATGAAGTGTGAGTTTTATGTGTGGTTTAGCCAATAATTAACCCACATTATTATTTTTTTTTCTCGAGCTGTAAACTATTAGAAATGTCTAACACAGAAAATAGTAAAGAGTGTCTAAGTGCAGATTCAGGAGGCTATTGCCAACTTCTAACTGATCAATAACAAAAAACAAGTTGAGATTATATAGATACAAATGATAAAATAAAACTTAAAACTGAACAGTTTAAGGATTTTATGCTAATAGAAGTTTTTAATCGCATCAGGGGATTATAAGTTGGCCAGTTCTTTCAGAGGATGTTTAAGTCATGTTACCTGAACCTGCTTTCCTCTGCAGCGGCTACATGGTCAAGCCCTTGACAGCCACAGAGCTGCAGTATCTCTGTCAGGAGTACCTGCACGACGCCGAATTAGCCATTCAGGCCGTGAGTGATTTTTCTACTTTTTACTTTTTCTTTTCCTGCTTAGGTAGGGGCAGAAATGTTACATTGACTTTCAGATCTTTTTCACACTTATTTGGGGAAAGAAGAGAGTGTATTGTTGCACTATGTTTCCTGTTGGCTTTAAAAGAATGACAGAAATGTTTTGTGGTTTAAAGTGGATGGATGCTTCAACAGAAATTGTTCAGGGAATGAAAGCGTTGTTTTTGCTCTCAGCCGGTTCTGCCTAACAAGCTCATTCGTAGTGTCTGATGATAGTTATGGGGATAAACAATTTTGTGTCTAAATTCTTAAATTGGTTGTTTACTAAAGCTTGACTCCAAGAAATATTTTTGGTTTTGTTTCAGTAAAAGAAAACAGTTTCTTCATGTCAACATCAGCTTTGTGAACTGTGACGTAAAGCATATACATTTTTTTTCCTTTCATTCAGGGCTCTGGTGATGCAGAGGACTACATGTTGAAGGCAAAAGAAGCTATTGAGAGGTTAAAAGCCTTGGGATTGGAGATGAGTCAAATGGGACAATCCAATGACAATGTAGTCAGGAGGTAAAACTATTTCACCTTTAATAACGTCTGCAATGTTCTGCCCAAAGCTCAGTCCAAATGCATTGCTGCTTTCTTCTCATTTTGCAGCTTGGAGCACTACCAAGACCAGCTAAGAGGGGTCCACATGGCCATATCTGGCACCTCCATGAGGAGGAGGAGCAGCAGAAAGAGCTCTGGAGGGTGGGAAGAGGCTGGAAGGAGCTTCCATGATGCTGTTGCTTGGATCCGTCAGCAAAAGGCAGGAAAAAACTCAGACACACATAAAACTTTATATCTGAGCCAAAACCAAAAACCTCAAACCAAACCATAGTCTCCAGCGCCTGAGAAGGATTTAAGTTGTTTACAGAAAGCTTTAATTTTATTTCTCTTTCAGGACTACATAAACTATTCAAATAAATAAACTATTAAACTCTTACATATGCTATAGCTTGCAGTATTGGTGCTAAAGCAATACTGCAATACTTCCACTGAGAAAAAAGGGTGTCACACAGAAAGAAAAATAGGCAAAAGGCAGAAATACAACCTTCACCTTGCTTACAAATGTCTTTGTGAGCAGAATTGGTGAAAGCTAAAGTTTTACTAAAGGTTTAACCAAGACTGCAAGATTATATGATCTTGCAGTCATATAATCTGCAAGATTATATGACTTTCAGACCCTTTTCTGCAAGTCATATAATCAGATGTACTTAACAGTACTTTAAACACACTTGTTAAACTATTTAATAATAGATTAATGGATACACGTACATTTAGATTACCCTATTAATCAAATTTGTTTAATTTAGTCAATTGATGAAACAATCTTTTGATAGTTTAAGTAACATTTAAAAGGGTTTCTATATATGATAGCTTTTTATTCTCTGGAAATGATTTGTTCAAAATTAGATGATAATTTCCCTAATAGATTACTGATTTAACATCGTTTCTCTGCCCATCACATATTTGGAAACATTCAGATAAATAAGTATAGGTTCAGAAATTCAAACAACTTTATTAAAAGTTTGTTGTTAATGATTTTTCGAGACTCGTGAGCATGTTTGATTTTCACTCCAAGGTCGCAATAAAATATATTCTTTTATGTTTCAGCGTTTGATTGAAACAACTGCTTTGGCCGACGACCCTCCATCCATTGCAGAGCAGCTCATTCACCACCAGAAGTTTCATATGTCCCTGCAGCGGTCACCTGAGATGATCCGAGCCCGTGAAGACCTGGTGAGTTCTGTTCTCTCATTCAATCGCTTAGATGGGGCTCAGATAAAAAGTGATTCTGTTATTGATGTTGTTGTAATGACCTGTGTAGTTGCTATACAACTCTATGCACACACTCAGAATATTGTATGCTTGTGTACCTTTTAATTTCTATTTGTTGGAAAGAGCTTGTGTGAGGTGAGGATTTTATGTTTTGAGAGGTGTTATGTTAATGAAGCTTAAATGATTTATTGTCATCTCTTAGAAAAAGAGTCGAGACAAAGCCAGCCAGCATGCCCTTGAGCAAGAGTGGGAGAATTTACAGGTGAAAGAATCTAAAAACGTATTACCTATTATGCATGATTTTTATTTGTTTGGAAAATTATGTTGTGTTTTTTTATATACTTACTCTCTTCTTCTGTCTTAGAAAATGTCAAATTTGTGGTCTCAGCAGCTGCAAGAGCTGATCCAAATACTTCAGCAGATAACCAATGAGATCATATGGGTGAACAGTAAAGAGGAAGAGGAGCTGATGTTTGATTGGGGGGACAAAAATGTAGAACAGTACATCCCCAAGAAGCAGGAGAGCTACTCGGTAAGTGAAACCATCAACAGCGATATTTTTGTTTCTGTGCTAAAGAACCTCAAATTACGAGATTAACATTCTTGGCAAATGCTATGAGCCTAAAGAGCTCCTTTTATGAGTTTAATTTGCTCTTTATAAGGAAGCAATCAACTCCAGCAGATTAAATTTCATTCTTCACTTGAGCAACAACCACAAAGCGTTTCCCCTAACTGCATCTTGGTGTTTTTCAGTGTGCTTTATGGTTTTAAAACTTCTCCTTATGTAACAGAAACTGATGAGTGCCTTGGAGGTGAAAGAGAAGGAGCTGCATAAACTTAAGGCTAAAGTGAAAACGCTACTGACGAACAACCACCTAGGATCTGACAAGATTGAGGTCTGGAAACAATGACCCTCATATAGAAATCACCAAATAACGTTTCTTTTTTTTTTTTTACATTGATGCAGTTTTTAATATGTTGTTTTTATAATTTTTTTGTCAGGCTTACATGGACACTTTGCAGACTCAGTGGAGCTGGCTTCTTCAAATAACAAAATGCATTGATACCCATCTGACGGAGAATGCGGCGTACAGCCAGGTGACTCAGACATGCCTTGACTAACAATTAACTGCATCTTTGCAATATCAGGTCTTCACAGTCTAAAAGTTAACAGTTTTGTTCAATACTTTCATCTATAATCAGTGTTCGTTAAAAAGCATGAATACTAAAATACAAAATATTGTAAACAAGTTCAACTACTGCAATTAAACTTTCAGTATCTAGAGGCTAGAAGATTATGAACAAAGTTTTTAATTTTTTAAAGAATTGTAAAGTCAATAGGACTCCAAATACCTTGGAAATGCCTTAGCTTCCACATATCTAATTGTGGCGTGTGATAACTGAAGCCAAGAAGCTACCGTGGTTATTATGAAATGCTGGCCTCAACATCACCAATTTCACACTTGGCTCCTTGATGGCTCAGGGGGTGACAATGGCATACTCCATTATTTGTTTTATCACAGATTGTGCTTTCCTGATTCTTATCCAGTATCATGTTTTTTAAAAGTTCTTCACAGAGGCTAATGACACATACAAGAATTTGCAAAAGGAACATGAGACAATCCGAAAGAAGTTCATTTGTGACAAGAACACCCCGCTGGAAGACCTTCAGGAGCTCCTTAAAGGCCTGGAGGTACATTTATTTTCTATTGTGTATGAAGCTATATTTAAAGTCGGATAGTTGTGCAATTCAATTTAGAGGATTTGTAGTCTTCAAGAAGGAGATCAGAGAAATCACAATTGTCAAAGGGAAATGCAACTCTGTTTTTCATTCTATTTTTGATTTATAATTACATATTTATTACAGATGGAGAGGGAAAGCATCATGGACAACAAGCGGCAGGTGAAACACTTGACTGCCAAGTCAAAAAGTATTGTGAGGTTGAGACCCCGAAACCCAGAGGAGAGGAACAGCAGTGGCATCATCGTTAAGGCTCTGATTGACTTCAAAGAAGACCAGGTCACTGTCATGATGCTTGATTTGATAGTATACAAGTGAAACATATAAAAACCAGAGAGCTTTATGTCAGGACTTTACAAAAAGAAGTGATATTTGTATCTATAGGTTTATTTTGCAGGGAAAAAAAAGTATTTTGATGAAATAAGAAATGTATTTCTTATTTCACCATAAGAAATGTATTTTTGTTCATTCCTACAGAAAGTTATCCTTAAAGACAATGAGGCCATCCTGAAAGACAACAGTCAGCGCAGTAAATGGCTGGTAACCGGTCCAGGAGGGATCGACATGTTGATTCCCTCTGTGTGCCTGATTGTACCACCTCCTAATCCACTGAGCATCAGCCTCGCCAACAAGTAAGAAACAGAAATGGTGTGCTCTTTTATAACATTTTTAGACTTTGAAAGAAATGTTCAACATGTTTGTTTTTGTTTCTATGTTACGTAAAGGAACGAGCAGTATTTCGATTCCATCATGGCCATCTGGAATCAGCTGTACATCAACGTTAAAAGTCTCATCTCCTGGCACTACTGTCTCAGAGAAATCAATTATGTCAACTCCCTCACCATCTCTATGGTAAGAAAGATAAGAATATTAAACAATAAAATATGAAGACATTTTCGTTCTCTAATATGTCATAACTTAAAATATTAAACTAAATGTAAAGAAATACATTAAAGAGAACTTATATTCATTAGGTTTATGTGCTGATGTAATCATGTGTTTTTAATGTTAAATGAACATCTCAACTGCTTAAAGTTTCAGTTTTGTGTTATTTATATGTCATTCAAAATACAAGTTGTTACAAACAATAGAGGAAAAAGCTTGTGGGGTCCAAATGACTTTGTCTCATAAAACAGTGGGAGGGTTAAGAAATTGAACAATTTTTGTCCCTACTTCATTTGGATCTAATTGAAGTTTGCACACCATAGTGTTTTAAAAGTTCAAAGTTAGTATGATTTTTTTTAAATAAAATCTTAAACTTTTACATTTAAGTTTAATTCGCAACACATGTCTAAGTTATCCATCATCCCTGGTGTTTGTTGTTTAGTTATCTGAGATGCGTCCTGAGGAGTACCGTCGAATCATGAAGAAGCTGGAGACCTTCTATGAGGAGTTCAAAATTAACAGCAGTAGCTCTGAGATGTTCGTTGATGAAGACAAGAAGAGCATTGAGAACCAGTTTACTGTGGCCCAGTCCCACTATGGCAAGCTAGTGGTACAGCTGCCCACATACAGTGAGTATCTTAAAAATTGTCTTGTGGAGTCTATTCAATATTTTATTTCTAATGGCAAGAAGACTAAATGACTTTAACTTTGACCAGGTATAATATCTTAAAATGTTCAGATAACATTTTCTTTTTATTCCAAAAAGCAAAACAAATAAATGTTACGTTTCCCCACAGCTGCACATCAACAACAAATAGAAGTACAGCAAAAACCTGAGCAACAAGTTCAGCCACAGCTGATCATAATACAACAACAACCCCAACAACATCAACTACTACTACTTCAACAACAGGAACAGCAGCGACAGCAACAAGTACTTCTGCTACAACAGCAGCAAGAAAAACAACAGCAACTTCTACTACAACAACAGGAGCAAGAAAAACAGCAACAACTACTACTACAACAACAGGAGCAAGAAAAACAGCAACAACTACTACTACTACAACAACAGAAACAAGCTGCAGCAGAGGAGGAGGCCAGAAGGCTGGAGGAAGAAAGACGTCAAGCAGAGCTTAAAAGGCAGGCAAAGAAAGAAGTGATAGAGAAGGAGCATGTGATCAAGAAGGATGTGGTGAAAGTAACAAAAACAGAGCAAAGGAGAAAAGTTTCCTCCTCATCCTCTGCATCCTCCTCAGCATCTCGTCTTTTATCTGAGCTGCATGGCCTCAGACTGAGGATGGACACTGCTGAGGGATCACTTAGTCAGTATGTTCATATTTGTTTTGGAGATGATGGGGCTAAAGACTGTGGTCAGAAGATTATTCAGCTAGAGGTAAATACAAATATACAGACATAGAAATCTGGAAGCAGAAAATAATCCTATATAAATATATATAAAATAATTTGAGTTTCCTCATATGTCAAAATTTTTGCTTTTGTTTTAGTCAATACAGGACGATGTTTCCTCAATGCGTGGAGAGTATACACATTTAAGAGAGCGTATCTTGAAGGAGATGGAAACCACTAACGATTTAGATAAAGCACAGTTCCTCCGCAATGAGATCGCAGTGATGAGCCAGAAACTGGGCAATCTGGAGAGCAGCTCATCTGCTTATGTACTAAGGTACCAAACACAAACGCACCCCAAACATCTTACCAAAGCTTATTAGGTGAGATAGGAGGCCTTAAGATTCTTATAAAGATTTTATAAATGAAACATTTAAGCTTCTTTTTCATGCAGAATTCATGACATTATGCACTATTCATAGCCTAAAATGTTTTTTAGGTTATTGATTGACTATTTTAACTGTTGAAATTTATAAGAAGACATATAGGAAATTGTAAAAAGTGTAAAAACATAGGTTGGCCTCAGTTGGATAAAGATATTTTGAACATTGAAATATCAAGGGGCCAATAACTGACTTGAGTGTAATGAAAAAATATATATATCAGGGTTCCAGGTACTTATACAATATTTTGACTTATACATAGCTTGAAAATTATATTTAGAAAAATCATTTTCATACATTGATTTATTGGAAATCTTCTGAAGTGAATTGGTAGCAGGGAGAATATTACACATAGGGTTCTGGTTAAAATTGCACAGTTACATTTTAAAAAGGATTAAAAAATTTTCACAGTCACTTCTGTCTCAGAGACATCCAGTTTGTCATGAATGACAACACATAAAATAGTCACTGGCTTGATACTCTATTATGGTTCAAATGGGGAGAAAATTATTTATATCCAGAATTCCACTGTGATTTTAGTGGGACACCTTAAACATTAGATGGATTTATTAACTGTATGCTCAACAAATAATGTTTAAAGAAATAAAATTTTATGAGAATATAAACCATTTTGTGTTAATACTTAATAAACGTAGTCAAACCTTAACACAGTTAGATTATGAAAATATTTCTAATCAGTATTTATGAAGTTTTCCAGTTATTCAAGATCAGGTATGCACTGAATCCATGCTTTCTGTTTCCCAGAAGATGAAGATTGCAATTAACTAACTATTATATGGCTCTCTACCACTTTTTAGGTTGCGGGCTCTAAGGGACATGCTGGAGAGTGTAGCGCGAGCTGAAGACATTGTCAAAGTTTATGAAGCAAGACTGACAGAAAAAGAGACCATGTCTCTATCTCCAGCTGAAGTTGGTGAATACATAGAGGCCCTGAAGGTATTCTTGGCAATGCTATATATCCATAGACTTAGAGTAGTACACTTTTTTTTTTTTTTTTTTTGCTCTATGTAGTACAGTTTGTACTGTTTGGGGCGATGTTGGTGATGGCGGTAGGAGTTCATCCTGTAATCTTAGGCAAGACACTTCACACACATTGCCTGCTGGTTGTGGTCAGAGGACCTGGTGGCACCGGTGCATAGCAGCGACTGTGGCTGTGTGGGTAGAGTTGTCGTCTTGCAATTGGAAGGTTGTAGTTTCGATTCCAGCTTCCTCCTGCCACATGTTGATGTGCTTCTGGGCAAGGCACTTAACCCCAAATTGCCTACTGATCTGCATATCGGTGTATAAATGTGAGCGGGTTTGTAAGTGCAAATGGCTGAATATGACTCTAGTGTAAAGTGCTTTGAGTGCTTTACACTAGTCAAAATGACTGGAAAAGCGCTACATAAGTTCAGCCTATTTACCATTTTTTACCAGACTCGACTGTTTGTCTTATAGAAAATATTTCAGTAATATCACTGAGTGTGCACCAGGGGAATTTATGAAAGTACTTGATAAAGTAAGGAAAGTCCTGAGAATACAAAGAAGATCTCAGTCTACAGAGTCCAGTTGAGGAAGAGATGAGACCAGAGAGTCAGAAAGCAACACTGGTAAAGGAACCGGTAAAATGTTTCCTTTACAGGGAATCTCGAAGTTCCCAGTAAAATTATGCAGTAGCTGTGTTATGTAATGCTTCTTTGTTGTTTAATTCTTTCAAGTTTGTTGTTAGAAATGTTTCTTCAGCCAATACTGCCCAGCAATAAGGCTGCAATTTTTGACTTGTCCTCTTATGTTGTCATGTAGAATATGAAAGCAGAGCTGATGCAGAAACAAGATGTTCTGACCTCTATGGAGTCAGAGCTGTCTAAGGCGAGCCACTGGAACAGTCAAATGGGTGGCTCCTTCCACAGGTGTGACTTGATGTTGTCAAAGTTCACAGAGCAGGTGGGCTTGCTCGCCGACCGCTGGAGACGAATTCAGAAACAGATTGACACCAGGTAGAGCTTGTTTCTTTATAAAATATACTTTTGACTTAAAAGATCTGGCATTATATATATATGTTAACATATAAGTTTTGTTTCATTTCATCTTTAATCAGGCTGCAGGATTTGCAGCTGTATCTGCCTCAATTGCAGCAATACAAGCAAGTCTACACTTCTTTCACTGAATGGATAGAGGCCACGCGTAAAAAACAGGACGCACTACAGGCAACCAAGATAGAGAACGTTCAAGCAGTAAAAGACCACATTACCAACCAAAAGGTCCTCTGTTCATGCCTTTGTTGCTTTGAATGGACATGTTTTTTTGCAATAAGGGCCCATTTTCATCTGTGATATCTATATTTTGTTGGTCTTTCAAGGTCCTGAACACAGAAATTAAGGCAAAGCGTGAGACACTAGACAGTGTACTGCAAAACATACACACATGTGTGAATACTATCAAGGTAAGCCAGGCGCGTCAGACATCATGAAAGATGTCTGCTTTCTGGTCTTATGTATGAGTTTCTTGCAGGACTATGAAACAGACCTCGCCTCCTACACCTCTGGGTTGGAAACATTGCTCAACGTCCCCATCAAGAGGACATTGCTTCAGTCACCATCGATGGATCTTAACAAAGAGGTAGTTATTTATTGTCAAGGTTTTGCTCAATGGTGAATAGACGTCACTTCTCATTTTTTTTCTTTGGTTCCAGGCAATACATCTTCAGACTCGTTACATGGAGCTGCTTATTCTGTCTGGTGACTACTACAAATTCCTGGGACAATTAGAAAAAAACATGGAGGAGCTTAAGGTATTGTGGTCTTATTGTACTTGTTGCTATTGCATTGAAATTATGAAAATGTTAGCAAAAGTTCCCAGTTAAATGTTTAATGTGTAATTCTTGTTTGTTGTACTTCCAGATGCGAAACACCCAGATAAATACGCTTGGAGATCAACTTCACTCTCTGAGAGAAGAAATGGAAGCACGCAATGCCAAAAACAAATCACTGGAAGAGACTGTTGCTCAATTCAAGCTGCAGCTGTCTCAATCGCAAGAGCAGTTGCTGTCAGTGGAAGAGATAAAGCAAAAAACTGTGATGCAGTGCAGTGCCACCAAGGACAGCTTAGATTCCACTCAGGGTGAGCTGGCTAAGCTCAAAAGTGAGGTTCAACGCCTCGAGTACAAACTTGATGACGAGAGAAGGAAGGCAAAGCTGGCCGAGGAGGGCTACAACAGGCAGAAAAATGACTGGGAGTCTGTACTGAACCAGAGGCAGAAAGAACTGGACACGGTCTGCAGGTCCAAGAAGGATGTGGAAGACAGATTAGCAAATAAGGAGCATGAGATTGAGCAGCTGCGCCAGAAGCTGGCTAATGAATCAACAAGGTTGATGGATCTTCAAAAAGAGATGTCAAAGGTAAGGAGCAATTTCAGTATGGAGATCAACAGCTTAAAGCTCAGCTATGAATCCCAGATCCAAATTAGTCGCACAGACATCCAGAGGCTTTCTGCCCAGAGGGATGAGAATACAGCTGAACTACAGATGCAATATGAAAGAATGGAAACAGAGAGGAGAAATCTGGAAGATGAACTCAGGAGGCTTAGAACTTTTATCAGTCAGACTGAAGAGGAGAAGAAGAAGGCAGAGGAGGAATTGTGTAATCAGCGTGCTCTACTGATAGAGGACGGGCAAAGGAGGAGAGAGTTAGAAAGTCAAATGGAGTTGCTAATGAGGCAGAGAGATGAAGAAAGGAATCAATATAGAGAGGAGTTGGCTGAAATCCTAAAGACCCTAGAGGAGAAGACTGGTCAACTGGTTTATGTTACTCACAGTTTAGAGGAAGAGACTCGAAGGAGGAAGACATCAGAGGAGGGACAGGTGGTTCTTGAGCAGTCTTTAGCTCAGCTACAAATGGAGTTGAACAGTTCTTCAGAAGCTGCAACACAACTGAGGGAGTGCGAGGAGCAGCTTCTTCAGACACGCTTCCAACTGGAAAGAGAGAAAAAGGAGCGATGTAGAATGGAGCAAAATATGATCAGGTTGCAGGGACGCATCAAAGACCTGCAGGGTGTGAGAGATAGCCTTGAAAGTCAGGTGGAGAATCTGAGGAAAACACATCAAGAAGAGTTAGGCAAGAGAAGGCAGGTAGAAGCAGAATTAGAAAAGACCATTTTGACTATGACTGAGTACACAAACACCATCACTGTTTTGCGCCAGAGCCAAGAACAGGCCAGCATTTCTGGAACTAGAGGTGAAAAGGAGTGCATTCAGCTAAAAGAAAAGCTTGAGAAAATCTTGAGACTAAATCAGAGCTTCTTAGACCAAAATACTCAGCTATGTGCTGAGGTGAAGACTATAAAGCAGCAACTTCTGGAGGAACAGTCCCGAGCAAAGGAGGCAAGCCTGACAAACGAGAGTCTTTACAAAACTATTGAGGAGAAGAGTAAGGCTCTCAGTGAGAACTCGGCTGAGCTAAAAAGACTTAAAGAGTTGATAGAAACACAGACCAAAGAAGAGCTGAGGATGAAAGAGGAGCTGAGGGCAGTACGACAAGATAAAGAAGAACTCTTGAAATCCAAAAAGGGGATTGATGATGAACTCTCTTCACAAATTGCTGCATTGGAACTACAGCTGCAAGCCAGTGAGTGCAGCAATGCAGAACACCACAACCTGGTGTCAGAACTGTCCTCTGAACGTGAGAAACTGAAGCTGGAGGCTGAGAAAATTCAAAAGCAGGTCGCAGAGGTACATGGAAGCTTGCCTCTTCCTCGTGGATTAGTCTCATCTTTCCGAGATGAGAATAAGCAGATATTCCTTGGGAATATCTACTTAGCAGCACTAAGTAGCCTTACCCTTTGCTTGCATGCAAAATCCATTAGTTCCCGTCAGATGCCAACTGATTTGAACACATACTTCAGTATGTGTTTAAATATCTTGCATGTAATTTATTTGCATGCAAACAATCTCTGCTGATATCGTCTGGTCACTCTCCACATTTTGCAAACATGCATGCTTGTGATCTTCAACTCTGCTTTCTCAGAATGATCAATTATGTCACATTGACATTGCAATTCTCTGCTTTGCTTCAGCTTTATTATTGTTGAATTTGTCATATGATCTCATCTTCCTAAAATCTTTCCATACCTGCAAATCAGCAATGACATGCATTTAAAATGTAAATGTTTAAACTATTTCAGACACATTGTCTTGAATGACATCAATCTACTAGTTTTATGTATCAATGCTGGTTTGCAAATTTACAGAGTAGTGTTCAAATTTGCTATAGTTGAGATTGCTTCATGTTGCAGATTCAATATTGTTTCTTCCCCCATTCTTTGAAAATAGTCAGTGTGGGAGTGAGTGATTTAAATTTAGTTTCTTATTTTAACAGAGTAATTTGTAGTATTGCATTTTCCATTTTGTCATATTAGGAAGACAACTAAAAAAAAATAAAAAATAGAACACCCATATATTTGCTTTTTATTTATTGCATAATTGTCAACTTTGACTTTTTTAAGTTCTAAATTGCAGCTACAAAAAAAATATTTACAGTGAAAGCAAAAATGTACAATGTGATGTAAAATTAGTTCCATTTATTTAAGGTACAAACAAAATTTCAGAGCACAAAGTACTGTGCAGTATTTAAAATTTAGGCCTAAATATCTTCTCAATGTAGCTCTATATTAATAATAATAATAAAAATAATACATCTTATTAAGACCTTTCAATAAAAGTTAAGTACCACTTCGAAACAAAATAAATATTCAGAAACAGCAAAAAGGTAAACATAATCTTTAAGTTATGGCCATTAATTTAAAGATAATTAAACCTTAGGCAGAAGAAAAAGTCCACATTTAAAACTATCCATTTAAGAAGGATTTGAAAAATGAAAGTGACTTTGTAAATTTGATCTCCTCTCGAAAATTACTCTAATACAAATGTTGCCATAACTAAAAAAAATGGATCCCCTTGTGTTCTAAACTAAAGTTGTGGTATGACCATTAGAACCTTAGCTGAAGAACAGAGGCTGCAACAACAAATTTATGGTGTAAATGTGTGTGTATTGTCACTCAAGTCTCGAGCCATTTTGAAAAGACATCAATAAAATTTTAAATAACTATAATAAAAGTTTACTGCCAGCAGATGAAGAGCCTCTAAAGTGGGGGTAATGTGTTTAATTTATTTAATTTTGCTAAGAAATCTAGCTGCTGTTATAATATTGGTAATTTGTGTAAAAGATTTTTAGTTTAGGGCTTTACATAGTCCTGCAAGCTTTTTGGACTGTCACAGCACTTCAGTGTTCCACATGCTTAGAAGCCTTTAATAGCATTTTATTTGTTGAACTAATCAAATAACCTAAAACATTCCTCTTAAAATGGCCAGGTACAGGACTAAAGCTAAGTAAAAAGTTGCTAAATTAAAAAAAATAAAATATAAAAATACCTTACAAGACAGGAAAGTCAGGCTACTTGTAAAAATGCATAACTCTAGTTTCTTTTTTCCATAGATGGAAAGCATATGTGTGATATTTGTCAATACATAAATGTACCTGTGTCAATGACCAAAATGAACAATGTATTTAATATAATGTCAAATTTATAAATTAACTAATGCGTTGTCATTGTTTCTTCTTGTTTTTTTTTCTTTTCTGCAGACACAAACATCGTTACAGTCCCTTCAGTGCAAGTACAGTGAGATTGTAAGTGAAAAAGATTCTTTGTCGCTGAAATTGCAACGGTTTGAATTTGACAAAGAGCAAATGCTAAGACTACAGGAAGAAGTGAACCACATGAAACATTCCCACGAGTTAGAGCTTCGTAACAAGCAACGTCTACAAGACGACATTGAGAGGGGGAAGAGAGATTTGAATTTTTGGAAGGATCAATGTGATAGCAAACAAAGTTTGATAAGGCAGTATGACACTGACAAGGATATTCTTGAGAGGGATAAGAAATCCTTAAAAAGTGAGACAGAGAGGTTGATGAAAGAACACAGGGAACTTGAGGAGAAATATAAGAGTAGACTATCAGTCCTCCAAAAACAACTGCAAGATGGGGCAATTCTTAGACAGACCATGGAGACTGAGCTACAGCAAACAAGAGAGCCTCCAATCCCAGATGCCTCCTCTGTGGTTTTTGATGGAGTCCGCAAGCCAGTCACTGCAAAGCAATTACTTGACTCTGGAGTTTTAGACAAACCAACATATAACCAGCTTCTGAAGGGACATAAAACAGTTCCAGAAGTGTCTGCTGAGAAAAAAGTCCCTCTTAAAGGCATAGGGCCAATAGCTGGAGTGATAATTGAAAGTCCAAAAGGCCCAGGGTCTAGCAATAAGCCACTTTGCAAACTGACATTTACTGAAGCCAAGAAAGAAAATCTTCTTCCACCAGATAGCATCGACTTACTTCTCGATGCCCAAGCTGCTACGGGGCACATCATTGACCCAAGAACCAATCAGAAGTTAACAGTGAAAGAAGCATATAATCAAGGAGTTATTGATGATGAGGACAAAGAGAGATTACTTGCAGCAGAAGCCGCAGCTGTTGGATACGCTGGGCCTGGCAAAAACAAACCACTGTCAGTGTTTCAGGCAATGAAACAGGGAGTTATTGACAAAAATACAGCATTGCGTCTGTTACAAGCCCAGGAATCTGTTGGGGGGATTTTGGATCCGATACTTAGTGTATTCCTCCCTAGAGACATTGCCACTGAGCGTAACCTCATTGATGAAAGCATGTGTAATGCTCTGAATCAAAGGCCAGAGCTCTATCTAGACCCAGAAACTGAAGAAGGTGTGACCTATATGGCAATGAAAAGGAGATGTAAAATAGAGCCACATACAGGTCTTTGTCTTCTCCCTATTCCTGAGAAAGTGGATCCTTCTAACCTTGTGTTTGATGGCGTTCGGAAACCTGTTACTGCCAAGAATCTGTTTGATTGTCATGTTCTTGACAAGCCAACATTTAAAGCTCTTGAAAATGGAAAGAAAACAGTACCTGAGGTTTCTGAAGACAAAACTGTTAATTTAAAGGGCACTGGGCCAATAGCAGGTGTTATAGTAAGCGGTCAGCATAAAATGTCTCTAACTGAAGCAAAAAAACAAATGCTATTGTCCGATGAATGCGCAGATTTGCTACTTGAAGCACAGGCTGCTACTGGTCACATCATTGACCCAAAGGCCAACAAAAAGTTGACTGTTGAAGAGGCTTATTCAAAGGGAGTAGTGGACATTAATGACCTGGACAGATTATTGGCATCAGAAGCTGCAGCAATTGGTTATAAGGATCCTAATAAACCCAAACCTATTTCAGTTTTTCAGGCCATGAAAAAGGGACTTATAGATGAAAAGACTGGAATACGACTTCTGCAGGCTCAAGAGTCAGTTGGAGGAATCCTAGATCCTAATTTTAGTGTATTCCTACCAAGAGACACAGCTATTAAACGCAATCTTTTAGATAAAAATCTTTGCCAAGCTCTAAACCAGAAGCCTGAATATTATGTTGACCCTGAAACAGAGCATCAGGTCAGTTATCAAGAACTGAAAAATAGTTGCAAAATAGAACCACATACAGGTTTGTTACTTTTACCTATCTCTGAGAAGTTAGATCCTTCAAAACTGATCTTTGATGGTGTAAGAAAGCCTGTAACAGCAAAGCAGTTATTTGATTGTGGGGTACTGGACAAACCAACATTGAATGAACTAATGAAGGGAGACAAAACAGTTCCAGAGGTATCGGTGGATAAGAAGATATCCCTGAAAGGAGCAGGATCCATTGCTGGTGTCACAATTGGGTCTTTAGGAAAAATGAATGTTTCAGAGGCAAAGAAACAGTTGCTAATGCCCCCAGAGAGTGCAGATTTTCTTCTGGAAGCCCAGGCTGCCACAGGTCACATCATTGACCCAATGACAAATCAGAAATTGACAGTAGAAGAGGCATGTTCAAGGGGAGTGGTGGACAGAACTGATGAAGACAAACTCTTAGTAGCAGAAGCTGCCGCTGTTGGATTCATGGATCCTCACACTGGAAAATCTCTATCAGTATTTGAGGCGATGAAGAAGGCATTAATCGACAAAAAGACAGGAGTGCGTTTGTTGCAGGCCCAGGAATCTGCAGGGGGTATTCTTGATCCAAATCTCAGTGTGTTCCTGCCAAAGGACACAGCCATGAAGCGCAACCTTTTGGATGAAGAGCTCTGTTATGCCCTTAACCAGAATCCAAAGCATTACCTTGATCCAGACACAGAGCGAGATGCTACTTACAGTGATTTAAAGACAAAATGTAAAACACAGCCACAAACTAATCTGCTGCTTCTGCCACTAACTCAGAGGAAAGATCCCTCCAAACTGATGTTTGATGGTGTTCGCAAACCAGTCTCTGCTCGACAATTGTTGGAATGTGGTGTCCTTGACAAACCAACATTTAACAAGTTAATCAAAGGGGAGAAAACTGTCCCAGAGGTGTCTTTAGACGAAAAGATATCTCTAAAAGGAACAGGATCCATTGCTGGTGTCAAAGTTGGATCTTCAGAAAAAATGTCCATTTCAGAGGCAAAGAAACAGATGCTAATGCCCCCAGAGAGTGCAGATTTGCTTCTGGAAGCCCAGGCTGCCACAGGTCACATCATTGACCCAATGACCAATCAGAAATTGACAGTAGAAGAGGCATGTGCAAGGGGAGTGGTGGACAGATGTGATCAAGAAAAACTCTTAGCAGCTGAAGCTGCCGCTGTTGGATATAAGGATCCTCACACTGGAAAACCTCTATCAGTATTTGAGGCGATGAAGAAGGCATTAATTGACAAAAAGACAGGAGTGCGTTTGTTGCAGGCCCAGGAATCTGCAGGGGGTATTCTTGATCCAAATCTCAGTGTTTATCTGCCAAAAGACACAGCCAAGACACGCAACCTTTTGGATGAAGAGCTCTATCGTGCCCTCAGCCTGAATCCAAAGCATTACCTTGATCCAGACACAGAGCGAGATGCTACTTACAGTGATTTAAAGACAAAATGTAAAACAGAGCCACAAACTAATCTGCTGCTTCTGCCACTAACTGAGAGGAAAGATCCCTCCAAAGTGATGTTTGATGGTGTTCGCAAGCCAGTCTCTGCACAGCAGTTATTAGAATGTGGTGTCCTTGACAAACCAACATTTAACAAGTTGATCAAAGGGGAGAAAACTGTCCCAGAAGTATCTGTAGATAAAAATATATTTCTAAAAGGAACAGGATCCATTGCTGGTGTCAAAGTTGGATATTCAGAAAAAATGTCAATTTCAGAGGCAAAGAAACGGATGCTAATACCCCCAGAGAGTGCAGATTTGCTTCTGGAAGCCCAGGCAGCCACAGGTCACATCATTGACCCAATGACCAATCAGAAATTGACAGTAGAAGAGGCATGTGCAAGGGGAGTGGTAGACAGATGTGAACAAGAAAAACTCTTAGCAGCTGAAGCTGCTGCTGTTGGATATAAGGATCCTCACACTGGAAAACCTCTATCAGTATTTGAGGCGATGAAGAAGGCATTAATTGACAAAAAGACAGGAGTGCGTTTGTTGCAGGCCCAGGAATCTGCAGGGGGTATTCTTGATCCAAATCTCAGTGTTTATCTGCCAAAAGACACAGCCAAGACACGCAACCTTTTGGATGAAGAGCTCTATCGTGCCCTCAGCCTGAATCCAAAGCATTACCTTGATCCAGACACAGAGCGAGATGCTACTTACAGTGATTTAAAGACAAAATGTAAAACAGAGCCACAAACTAATCTGCTGCTTCTGCCACTAACTGAGAGGAAAGATCCCTCCAAACTGATATTTGATGGCGTTCGCAAGCCAGTCTCTGCACAGCAGTTATTAGAATGTGGTGTCCTTGACAAACCAACATTTAACAAGTTGATCAAAGGGGAGAAAACTGTCCCAGAAGTATCGGTAGAAAAACAGATATTTCTAAAAGGAACAGGATCCATTGCTGGTGTCAAAGTTGGATCTTCAGAAAAAATGTCAATTTCAGAGGCAAAGAAACGGATGCTAATGCCCCCAGAGAGTGCAGATTTGCTTCTGGAAGCCCAGGCTGCCACAGGTCACATCATTGACCCAATGACCAATCAGAAATTGACAGTAGAAGAGGCATGTGCAAGGGGAGTGGTGGACAGATGTGATAAAGTAAAACTCTTAGCAGCCGAAGCTGCTGCTGTTGGATATAAGGATCCTCACACTGGAAAACCTCTATCAGTATTTGAGGCGATGAAGAAGGCATTAATTGACAAAAAGACAGGAATCCGTTTGTTGCAGGCCCAGGAATCTGCAGGGGGTATTCTTGATCCAAATCTCAGTGTTTATCTGCCAAAAGACACAGCCAAGACACGCAACCTTTTGGATGAAGAGCTCTATCGTGCCCTCAGCCTGAATCCAAAGCATTACCTTGATCCAGACACAGAGCGAGATGCTACTTACAGTGATTTAAAGACAAAATGTAAAACAGAGCCACAAACTAATCTGCTGCTTCTGCCACTAACTGAGAGGAAAGATCCCTCCAAAGTGATGTTTGATGGTGTTCGCAAGCCAGTCTCTGCACAGCAGTTATTAGAATGTGGTGTCCTTGACAAACCAACATTTAACAAGTTGATCAAAGGGGACAAAACTGTCCCAGAAGTATCTGTAGATAAAATATATTTCTAAAAGGAACAGGATCCATTGCTGGTGTCAAAGTTGGATCTTCAGAAAAAATGTCAATTTCAGAGGCAAAGAAACGGATGCTAATGCCCCCAGAGAGTGCAGATTTTCTTCTGGAAGCCCAGGCTGCCACAGGTCACATCATTGACCCAATGACCAATCAGAAATTGACAGTAGAAGAGGCATGTGCAAGGGGAGTGGTGGACAGATGTGATAAAGTAAAACTCTTAGCAGCCGAAGCTGCTGCTGTTGGATATAAAGATCCTCACACTGGAAAACCTCTATCAGTATTTGAGGCGATGAAGAAGGCATTAATTGACAAAAAGACAGGAATCCGTTTGTTGCAGGCCCAGGAATCTGCAGGGGGTATTCTTGATCCAAATCTCAGTGTTTATCTGCCAAAAGACACAGCCAAGACACGCAACCTTTTGGATGAAGAGCTCTATCGTGCCCTCAGCCTGAATCCAAAGCATTACCTTGATCCAGACACAGAGCGAGATGCTACTTACAGTGATTTAAAGACAAAATGTAAAACAGAGCCACAAACTAATCTGCTGCTTCTGCCACTAACTGAGAGGAAAGATCCCTCCAAAGTGATGTTTGATGGCGTTCGCAAGCCAGTCTCTGCACAGCAGTTATTAGAATGTGGTGTCCTTGACAAACCAACATTTAACAAGTTGATCAAAGGGGAGAAAACTGTCCCAGAAGTATCTGTAGATAAAAATATATTTCTAAAAGGAACAGGATCCATTGCTGGTGTCAAAGTTGGATCTTCAGAAAAAATGTCAATTTCAGAGGCAAAGAAACGGATGCTAATGCCCCCAGAGAGTGCAGATTTGCTTCTGGAAGCCCAGGCTGCCACAGGTCACATCATTGACCCAATGACCAATCAGAAATTGACAGTAGAAGAGGCATGTGCAAGGGGAGTGGTGGACAGATGTGATAAAGTAAAACTCTTAGCAGCCGAAGCTGCTGCTGTTGGATATAAGGATCCTCACACTGGAAAACCTCTATCAGTATTTGAGGCGATGAAGAAGGCATTAATTGACAAAAAGACAGGAATCCGTTTGTTGCAGGCCCAGGAATCTGCAGGGGGTATTCTTGATCCAAATCTCAGTGTTTATCTGCCAAAAGACACAGCCAAGACACGCAACCTTTTGGATGAAGAGCTCTATCGTGCCCTCAGCCTGAATCCAAAGCATTACCTTGATCCAGACACAGAGCGAGATGCTACTTACAGTGATTTAAAGACAAAATGTAAAACAGAGCCACAAACTAATCTGCTGCTTCTGCCACTAACTGAGAGGAAAGATCCCTCCAAAGTGATGTTTGATGGTGTTCGCAAGCCAGTCTCTGCACAGCAGTTATTAGAATGTGGTGTCCTTGACAAACCAACATTTAACAAGTTGATCAAAGGGGACAAAACTGTCCCAGAAGTATCTGTAGATAAACAGATATTTCTAAAAGGAACAGGATCCATTGCTGGTGTCAAAGTTGGATCTTCAGAAAAAATGTCCATTTCAGAGGCAAAGAAACGGATGCTAATGCCCCCAGAGAGTGCAGATTTGCTTCTGGAAGCCCAGGCTGCCACAGGTCACATCATTGACCCAATGACCAATCAGAAATTGACAGTAGAAGAGGCATGTGCAAGGGGAGTGGTGGACAGATGTGATAAAGTAAAACTCTTAGCAGCTGAAGCTGCTGCTGTTGGATATAAGGATCCTCACACTGGAAAACCTCTATCAGTATTTGAGGCGATGAAGAAGGCATTAATTGACAAAAAGACAGGAGTGCGTTTGTTGCAGGCCCAGGAATCTGCAGGGGGTATTCTTGATCCAAATCTCAGTGTTTATCTGCCAAAAGACACAGCCAAGACACGCAACCTTTTGGATGAAGAGCTCTATCGTGCCCTCAGCCTGAATCCAAAGCATTACCTTGATCCAGACACAGAGCGAGATGCTACTTACAGTGATTTAAAGACAAAATGTAAAACAGAGCCACAAACTAATCTGCTGCTTCTGCCACTAACTGAGAGGAAAGATCCCTCCAAAGTGATGTTTGATGGCGTTCGCAAGCCAGTCTCTGCACAGCAGTTATTAGAATGTGGTGTCCTTGACAAACCAACATTTAACAAGTTGATCAAAGGGGAGAAAACTGTCCCAGAAGTATCTGTAGATAAAAAGATATTTCTAAAAGGAACAGGATCCATTGCTGGTGTCAAAGTTGGATCTTCAGAAAAAATGTCAATTTCAGAGGCAAAGAAACGGATGCTAATGCCCCCAGAGAGTGCAGATTTGCTTCTGGAAGCCCAGGCTGCCACAGGTCACATCATTGACCCAATGACCAATCAGAAATTGACAGTAGAAGAGGCATGTGCAAGGGGAGTGGTGGACAGATGTGATAAAGTAAAACTCTTAGCAGCCGAAGCTGCTGCTGTTGGATATAAGGATCCTCACACTGGAAAACCTCTATCAGTATTTGAGGCGATGAAGAAGGCATTAATTGACAAAAAGACAGGAATCCGTTTGTTGCAGGCCCAGGAATCTGCAGGGGGTATTCTTGATCCAAATCTCAGTGTTTATCTGCCAAAAGACACAGCCAAGACACGCAACCTTTTGGATGAAGAGCTCTATCGTGCCCTCAGCCTGAATCCAAAGCATTACCTTGATCCAGACACAGAGCGAGATGCTACTTACAGTGATTTAAAGACAAAATGTAAAACAGAGCCACAAACTAATCTGCTGCTTCTGCCACTAACTGAGAGGAAAGATCCCTCCAAAGTGATGTTTGATGGTGTTCGCAAGCCAGTCTCTGCACAGCAGTTATTAGAATGTGGTGTCCTTGACAAACCAACATTTAACAAGTTGATCAAAGGGGACAAAACTGTCCCAGAAGTATCTGTAGATAAAAATATATTTCTAAAAGGAACAGGATCCATTGCTGGTGTCAAAGTTGGATCTTCAGAAAAAATGTCCATTTCAGAGGCAAAGAAACGGATGCTAATGCCCCCAGAGAGTGCAGATTTGCTTCTGGAAGCCCAGGCTGCCACAGGTCACATCATTGACCCAATGACCAATCAGAAATTGACAGTAGAAGAGGCATGTGCAAGGGGAGTGGTGGACAGATGTGATAAAGTAAAACTCTTAGCAGCCGAAGCTGCTGCTGTTGGATATAAGGATCCTCACACTGGAAAACCTCTATCAGTATTTGAGGCGATGAAGAAGGCATTAATTGACAAAAAGACAGGAATCCGTTTGTTGCAGGCCCAGGAATCTGCAGGGGGTATTCTTGATCCAAATCTCAGTGTTTATCTGCCAAAAGACACAGCCAAGACACGCAACCTTTTGGATGAAGAGCTCTATCGTGCCCTCAGCCTGAATCCAAAGCATTACCTTGATCCAGACACAGAGCGAGATGCTACTTACAGTGATTTAAAGACAAAATGTAAAACAGAGCCACAAACTAATCTGCTGCTTCTGCCACTAACTGAGAGGAAAGATCCCTCCAAAGTGATGTTTGATGGTGTTCGCAAGCCAGTCTCTGCACAGCAGTTATTAGAATGTGGTGTCCTTGACAAACCAACATTTAACAAGTTGATCAAAGGGGACAAAACTGTCCCAGAAGTATCTGTAGATAAAAATATATTTCTAAAAGGAACAGGATCCATTGCTGGTGTCAAAGTTGGATCTTCAGAAAAAATGTCAATTTCAGAGGCAAAGAAACGGATGCTAATGCCCCCAGAGAGTGCAGATTTGCTTCTGGAAGCCCAGGCTGCCACAGGTCACATCATTGACCCAATGACCAATCAGAAATTGACAGTAGAAGAGGCATGTGCAAGGGGAGTGGTGGACAGATGTGATAAAGTAAAACTCTTAGCAGCCGAAGCTGCTGCTGTTGGATATAAGGATCCTCACACTGGAAAACCTCTATCAGTATTTGAGGCGATGAAGAAGGCATTAATTGACAAAAAGACAGGAATCCGTTTGTTGCAGGCCCAGGAATCTGCAGGGGGTATTCTTGATCCAAATCTCAGTGTTTATCTGCCAAAAGACACAGCCAAGACACGCAACCTTTTGGATGAAGAGCTCTATCGTGCCCTCAGCCTGAATCCAAAGCATTACCTTGATCCAGACACAGAGCGAGATGCTACTTACAGTGATTTAAAGACAAAATGTAAAACAGAGCCACAAACTAATCTGCTGCTTCTGCCACTAACTGAGAGGAAAGATCCCTCCAAAGTGATGTTTGATGGTGTTCGCAAGCCAGTCTCTGCACAGCAGTTATTAGAATGTGGTGTCCTTGACAAACCAACATTTAACAAGTTGATCAAAGGGGACAAAACTGTCCCAGAAGTATCGGTAGAAAAACAGATATTTCTAAAAGGAACAGGATCCATTGCTGGTGTCAAAGTTGGATCTTCAGAAAAAATGTCAATTTCAGAGGCAAAGAAACGGATGCTAATGCCCCCAGAGAGTGCAAATCTACTTTTGGAGGCACAGGCTGCCACAGGTCACATCACTGACATAAAATCCAATCAGAAATTAACAGTAGAAGAAGCTTGTGCAAGGGGAGTAGTGGAAAGAAGCGACCGAGATAAACTCTTAGCAGCAGAAGCTGCTGCTGTTGGCTATAAGGATCCTCACACAAGACAATCTCTATCTGTCTGTGAGGCAATAAAGAAGGGATTAACTGACAAAGAGACTGGGGTTCGATTACTGCAGGCCCAGGAATCTGTAGGGGGAATTCTTGATCCGAATCTCAGTATTTTCCTCCCAAGAGAAACTGCTCTGAAGCGTAACATTTTGGATGAAGACCTACTTCATGCACTTAAACAGAACCCCGAGTGCTACATTGACCCAGAAACTGAGTGTGGTGAAAGCTATGGGTTTTTAAAGAAAAAATGCACAATCGAGCCACAAACTGGTCTGATGGTTCTACCATTTGCTGAGAGAAAAGATCCCTCCAAACTGCTGTTTGATGGCTTACGCAAGCCAGTCTCTGTGCAGCAATTATTGGAATGTGGTGTTCTTGACAAACCAACATTTAACAAGTTGATCAAAGGAGAGAAAACTGTCTCAGAGGTTTCTGCAGAAAAAAAAATATTTCTAAAAGGAACAGAGTCTATTGCTGGTGTCACAGTCGGATCTTTAGGGAAAATGTCCATTTCAGAGGCCAAGAAAAAGATGTTGATTCCTCCAGACAGTGCAGATTTGTTGCTGGAAGCCCAGGCTGCCACAGGTTACATCATTGACCCAGTCACCAATCAGAAATTGACAGTAGAAGAGGCTTGTGCAAGGGGGGTTGTGGAAAGAAGTGATCGAGATAAACTCTTAGCAGCAGAATCTGCTGTTGTTGGATTTAAGGATCCTCACACAGGAAAATCTCTATCAGCATTTGAGGCAATGAGAAAGGCATTAATCGACAAAAAGACAGGAGTACGTTTGTTGCAGGCCCAAGAATCTGTTGGGGGCATTCTTGACCCAAATCTCAGTATTTTCCTCCCTATTGAAACTGCTCTGAAACGCAACCTTTTGGATCAAGACCTTGTTCATGCACTTCAACAGAATCCTGAATGTTACATTGACCCAGAAACGGAGCGCGGTGCAAGCTATGGGTCTTTGAAGAAAAAATGCCCAACAGAGCCTCGAACTGGTTTGATGCTTTTTTCTCTTGCTGAGAAGAAAGATCCCTCCAAACTGATGTTTGATGGTGTTCGCAAGCCAGTTTCAGCACAGCAGCTGTTGGATTGTGGTGTTCTAGACCAATCAACATTTAACATGTTGATCAAAGGAGAGAAAACTATCCCAGAGGTATCTGCAGATAAGAAGGTTTATCTTAAAGGGACTGGTTCCATTGCTGGTGTAAGTAGTAGCAGTCACGGCAACCTTTCTTTTTCAGAAGCTAAGAAACTGAAGATCATATCAGAAGACAGTGCAAATTTACTGTTAGAGGCACAGGCTGCCACAGGTCACATCATTGACCCTAAAACAGAGCAGAAATTGACTGTAGAGGTGGCATGTATCAGAGGAGTGGTGGATTTTAAAGACCAAAGTAGGCTGTTAGCAGCTGAAAGTGCTGCCATTGGCTTTAAAGATCCTAGTTCAGGAAAGTTAATGTCATTGTTTGAGGCCATGAAAAAAGGTTTAGTTGGTGAGACAACTGGCCTAAATCTTTTACAGGCCCAAGATTCAGTTGGAGGAATTTTAGACCCCAATCTTAGTGTATTTCTACCTAAAGATGTAGCTTTAAAGCGAAACCTGTTAGATGAAAAACTCATTCATGCTCTTAAACAGAATCCTCCTTGTTATCTTGACCCAGAAACTGAACACAATGTCACCTATGGGGCTCTGAAGGCAAAATGTAACACAAACACTCACACTGGTTTATATATTCTGCCAGTGTCAGGGAAGCCTGACCCCTCCAAATTATTTTTTGATGGTGTACACAAGACAGTCACAGCACAACAGCTCCTAGATTGTGGAGTTCTGGACAAACAAACATTTGACCAACTAATGAAAGGGAAGAGAACTGTTTCAGAGGTTTCTGTAGGTATTAAAATGTTTTTAAAAGGGACAGGATTAATTGCTGGTGTAGCTGCTGGGCCTCTTGGAAAAATGTCCTTCACAGAAGCAAAAAAACAGAAAATCATATCATCTGACAGTGCTAACAAACTTCTTCTTGCCCAGGCAGCTACAGGTCACATCATTGACCCCAGGACAAATAAGAAACATACAGTAAAAGAAGCATGTGCTAGAGAACTAGTAGACAAAGAAGATGAATCAATATTGTTTTCAGCTGAAACTGCTGCTATCGGGTATCAAGATCCAGATACTGCCAAATTTCTGTCAGCTGGTCAAGCCATGAGAAAGGGAATAATTAAGAAAGACATTGCATTACAGATCCTTCAGGCTCAGGACTCTGTTGGTGGAATTTTGGACCCTAGTGTCAGTGTTTTCCTACCCAAAGACATTGCAATGAAAAAGGGTCTTATTGATGAGGACCTCTACCAGGCACTGAATAAGTCTCCCAAGTGCTATCTAGATCCTGATACTCAACAACCAACAACATATGCATCACTGAAGACAAAATGCAAATCTGATCCCAGCACTGGACTTTTGCTTCTTCCTAAACCTAAACAATCAACTATAAGGGGACTTCGATGCGAGGTGTCTGTCTTAGACCTGGTTGATGCAAAGTTGCTAAGCAAATCAGATGTGGACCAGCTGAACGCAGGGAAACTTACAACCCAAGACATTGAGGATCGCCTTAGGTCATACTTGGGAGGTTCTACTTGCATAGCAGGAGTTTATGATGAAGCCAGTAATAAAGTCCTATCAATCTATCAAGCTATGAAGAATGGACTTCTGCGAACTGGCACTACTCTAGAACTACTTGAAGCCCAAGCTGCATCAGGTTTTATGATTGATCCTGTCAATAATCTCTTTCTGTCTGTTGCTGAAGCCTACAATAGAAGGCTTTTTGGGCCAGAGTTTAAGGAAAAACTGCTTTCAGCAGAAAAAGCTGTTACCGGTTACAAAATGCCTGTAACAGGTGAGATAATCTCCCTCTTTCAGGCCATAGAAAATGGTCTAGTGGAGAAGGGTCATGGCATTCGTCTACTGGAGGCCCAGATTGCCAGTGGAGGCATCATTGATCCCCAACACAGCCACCGTATTGATGTGAATGTTGCATATCAAAGAGGCTATTTTAATGAAGAAATGAATAAGATCCTGACTGACGAAAGTGATGACACTAAAGGTTTCTTTGATCCCAACACTGAGGAAAACCTGACCTATCTGGAACTTAAAAAACATTGTATCTCAGATAAGAACACTGGACTTATTTTGCTGCCAATCAAAGACAAGAAAAAGCAGGAATCAAGCAAAAAGAACACTGTAAGAAAGAGGAGAGTGATAATTGTGGATCCAGAGACTGATAAAGAGATGACAGTACTTGAAGCATATAACAAAGGGTATATTGACTATGACACCTACCTGGAGCTGTCAGAGCAGGAATGTGAGTGGGAAGAGATTACTGTCACTGCGCCAGATGGCTCCATGCGGTTTGTTATCAATGACAGGTCAACTGGAAAACAATATGACATCACTGACCTACTAGAAAAGCGAGTCATTGATCAGTCTGTCGTGGAGCAGTATCGTTCACAAGCTATTACGATCACTCAATTTGCAGATATCATCAGTAATCAGGCTACACACAAATCAGCTTCATCATCATCAGTATCACCATCAAACTTAATCCCAGAACCATCAGGAAGATCATCAGTTACATCATCATCATTGTCGTCAATGCTATCCACTTCAGGAACTTCGGCTTCTTTAAGCTCATCTTCAGTAACATCAACCTCAAAAACATCAGTAGTCCCTGTTCCATCGATTACATCATCTTTCTCATCTTCTTCTTCATCGGCTGTTTTATCGAGACCGTTATCTCCTACATTCACCAAAACAACTACAACAAAAACTACTACAATCATAGAGAAACGGTCATCATCCAGCATTATCTCTGAAAAATGTTCAGACTCCCTGAAGCAGGGATCCCATGTATCGATCACTCTGTCCCCTCCTCTGGAACCAGTTGGCGAGGTGGAGCCTGTAGGAGCCATTTTTGACACAGAGGCAGTAGAGAAAGTTTCTATCACAGAGGCTTTAAATCGGGGTCTCGTGGATTCTATCACAGCCCAGAGATTGCTTGAGGCCCAAGCTTGCACTGGAGGAATTGTGAATCCCACAGATGGCAAGAGGGTCAGCATACAAGAGGCTTCCCAAATGGGTTTAATAGCTAATGACATGGTCACTAAACTAAAACCTGCCCAGAAAGCCTATTTTGGTTTTGAGGATATAAAAACCAAAAGGAAGTTGTCAGCTGCTCTGGCCATAAAGGAAATGTGGCTACCATATGAGGCGGGGCAGAGATTTCTGGAGTTCCAGGTTGCAACAGGGGGGCTTTATGACCCAGAAAAGGGCTGTAGAAGAAGCATTGCGGATGCTTTGAAAATAGGTTGGCTGGATCTAAGAGCGGCACAAAAGCTCCAGGATGTCAAAAACCATACAAAAAATTTGACATGTCCCAAAAGCAAACTTAGAATTTCTTACAAAGAAGTCCTTGATAACTGTCTAGTTGAAGAGGATACTGGGGTGAAAATGCTTCAGGCATCATCTGTATCTTCTAGAGGCATAAGCAGTCCATACAACATTGCTTCAGCTCCGGGATCCAAGACAGGATCCAGAAGTGGTTCACAAAGGGGCTCCCGCAGAGGCAGTTTGGATCTAGGTTCATCATTAACACAATATAATTTTACTAGCTTTACCAGCTTTTCCTCTACCAGATAAATCCATAAAATGCAAAGGCCTTTACATTCATTCACTTTTCTTGCAAATTAAGTAATCATTTTTACAATATTGTCAGTGTGTGGGAATTTACTAAATATTTTCTCTCTGTGCAGTAGAAATGTTTTTAGTTCTTTTTTTTTTTTGCATTTTGTTTTACTTTGCCTTTGGCGTTTCAAGTAAAAGATATGAAGAACACTTAAAGAACAGATTTGTGACAATCAACAAAAGTATTATTAACCGCCTTAGGGTATTTTGAGAGGAAATAAATGTGTTATGGTGATTATTGGTATCCTTAAAATCTTAAAATTATTGCCATATTTTTTTTGCATGCTCTGTTTCAAAAATATTATTTTCCAAAGTTTCATGGAATATGGCTATCCTCTCAATTTGAATAACTACTATAATCAGCTTTTGTTTCATAAATCATCAAAATATGATCTGTTTGTTTTATGTTTTATGGGGTATATGTTTGTTGACATTATTGGTTTAATGATTTTGTTTTACTGAGCAATTTTTTTTAAAGGATTCTGTTTTCTGATTAGCACTAAATACACTGTTTAATTTGTTACCATCATTTATTAAAGAAGAGTTTGTACTCTTGTGGATTTGAAACCATCTTTGTGCATGATTCTTCTTAAATAATAACTCAGCACATTGAAGACGTGTATTCTCTTATTTTGTGTGTAATTTACTACTAGTTCCTCTGTTTTGTTGGCACATTCAAAACTTTTAATTAAAGTAAAAAATTGAAACCCAAGCAAATGGCCTTAAGCCAATATCAGAAAAGAGAATGTTGCGCTTTAGAAAGAGACAACTTTGGCTCTTTCTAAAGCGAATAAAGCGAATAATTATTAAAACTGCTTATGGTAACTAATAATAAAACTAGTAATTACATTTTAAAAAATCACTTAGTCCAAGCACCATTTCTCATTATAGAAAAAAAAAAGTTTAAATATGTAGTCAAAGAGTTCAGTCTCAGTTATTATCGTGCCGGATAAGGCCTCGAATGATTTTAAAATAATAATAGATGAAGGCACAAGTCTAGAACTGATGTTATCTGTGCAGCAGGATGCCACACATAGATATGGACTAAATATGGACAGCTTCTCTCAATTATACAAATGTTTATTAAAAAATAATTTCAACTTCACAGTTAAAACATTTTATTCAACCAACTCACTAAGCAAGTAACACACACAACTAAAACAACCGAGAAAAAGATTAAAGAATTAAGCTAAAACTACTTGAGGGAAAAATCAAGTAATCATCAACAAATCGATGTCATAGTTCTGTATGGCTTGTGAATAAAGAGAATTCAGGTTTATTTCATGAGGAAATTGGAGTGTGTTAATTAGTTTTAACTAATTTAGATTTTGTGTACAACATAATCTGTTGTTTATGCTTCATATAGCAACAGGTGAAATGTGAGAAATGCTTAAAGACCACAAATTGTATTGAAAAGTTTTGTCAGGTCAATAAGCTCTAAACTAATTTCACAATTATTATAGATGAATTGTTAAACTTGTTATGTATCCAAACACCATGTCACAATGCAAAAATAAAACATCTTTCCAAGGAAGGAATGTCTTGATAAATTCTGACTGAAAAAGGAATCAATCTTTCTTAAAGATGAATTCTTAATCTATTCATCAATTTCTGCATTGATTATGTTGAATCGGTAGTCATACCAGCTTTAAGTCTGTTTCAGTCTGTCATAGCTGAATGTCCAAAATATCGTCCCTTTGGTTTTGAAGAGTGGGATGCAGTACACAGTCTATGAGAAGTAGCAGTACACATCCTTTGCCATATGATCTGGAACAATAAAAGTCACTCGTTCCTGTGGACATGAAGAGAGTTCTAAGGTCATGTTTGTTCGGCGGTGGGTACCTGGACAGGTAGGTGAGCAGTGTACAATAAATAATAACAATACATTTTACATTTCAAAACATGACATCACAAAATTTTCTTCTGAAGATCCTCCTCCTGCTACTAGAAACAGAGTTATCACAGAGTACATGTTGAATCAAAGCTCATAACACCTTTAAAAGTCTCTTTCAGTCCTTCATGGCTGGGCGTCCAACAAGAATAAAAAACAAACAACCCATTGTGTGACAAAGCAAACATGACCTAACTAGAGCAATTTCATATTGCATCCAAATTAATAACCATCTTGCAATGTTAGCTTTACTGCAGATGTTTTGCTGAGTGGCCTAAATGTGGTTTTATTTTGAATTATTTAACTTTGAACCTTTGTTACATTTGTGCATAGCATATGACATTTCATGCAAGCCTGGTTAATTGCAACTATATACAGTATGTACATATTGTGGCACAGACAGTTGTAAATTAGCTGTGAAGACATTACAGGTTATGAAACATCATCCAACATATTCATTAAAAGTTATAATTAGTTCTATTCTATTTAACCTGCTATAAAGTTACAAAGTTAATTGTGTTTTTTTCCAAACACGTTTTATGCATGCCTCCATTGCAAGAAATGGGGTACATCCTGCAGAAGCCACCACTGCATCACTAGTCTATATTAAATCACAAATTTAAATAAACAGCAAAATACAGTAGTACGCCGTTCTACCAACTTTAACTCACAATGTACTCAGATCTAAACTTGACCTCTCTGTCTTAAATTAAATTTTTTAACATTTGTATAATCATAGTCTGCTCACTGCATGCTTGGTGTTCAAAATCTGTACTTGCTTGCTCCTGCGTAGAGACCAGCTGCATGCATACCTGGTTGAAGTAGTTGCACCCCCTCAGCATGTTGTTAAATTATACAGTAGAGATGTTATTAGATAAAGTTACTGGGCCACTTACCTGAAGACATCTGCTGTACCCTACTAATTTGTGCATTTCAGAAACTCTTGCATATACTCAAATTGAGTAGAACATAATCAAATTA
Source organism: Poeciliopsis retropinna (assembly GCA_010277075.1). Lineage (NCBI taxonomy): Eukaryota > Metazoa > Chordata > Actinopteri > Cyprinodontiformes > Poeciliidae > Poeciliopsis > Poeciliopsis retropinna. The sequence continues at coordinate 9,170,448 of VMRM01000003.1, forward strand.
GCCTTTTTGTTTGAAAGAAAGAATGAAGAAAATGAGTTATTGAACTGTGCACAAGTTGTTCTTTGTATAAATAGGAACATCTATAAAAAATAATTATCTGGTTAGTGAAAGTAGTAACTGTTACTAATTGTAACCAGGTAAAATTATCTTGGAACACACGAACGCCTACACGAAGTCGCTAGATATTTTCTACCCCAGATTGCGAATATCCGACACAAATTAAACGCATCATATCTAACCGAAACCTGCCTCTTCAATTTCGTCACAGACCTTCTAAATAAGAGCTATTTGTAAGATTAAAAAAAAAAGGCTAAAAACTAAATTTATCTCGCAGGCTGGATAAATGTATGATACATTTATATTTTAAGTGTCTTTTAATGTAAAATATAAATAAAACTATATTGATTAAATATAAACAATTCACTTAAGGATTTTATTTTGATAGTATTACCCGGAAGCTGAATTCTATACGTCAGTGGCTTGTGGTAATTTTCAGTTTAGCACTGGTGCAACAACTTCCAGTTGAATCTAATTCAGTAGCCTAACAGATAATGTAAACATCAAATAATAAAAACAAGACATTTAATATTTCGAGTTTTAAAAGTGACGTGTTCAAGCTTTCGATTCCCACAGCCAGAAACAACGAATGTTGGACTGAGGATAACACCAAACTGGAGAGGCGGTGAAGTACACCAAGGTGAGACGATTATGTTGTCATGTCACGTAGTTTTACATGTCGTTTCTCGTTGCCCTTGCACACCAAGAGATTCATAAATCTTTCCCTCATTATCAAAGCCATGTTTCCGTAAGTTTCAGATCTGGTGAGTTTACTGACCACAGGTTCAACGTTTTCTGTTGGAAAAACCACAGGTTATCATCAAATATTGTTTGATTGTTTATTTTGAAAGTCCATTAGTTTTGTTTTTAATTGTGCATATAGATACACCCACTTGAAAATTGGGGCCCAGTGTTGAGCAAGCTCTGCACTGCAACACTATTGTACCTTCCTCAGTATTATACAGTGGTTGTGCTTTCTGGACCCTTCTTGACATCCCAAAGCCTTCTTTTGGATGTCAAATAAGCCTTCCACCTTGACGTGTTCTCTCATGAATGGAGAACACTGTTATTTCACTGTATTATTCATAGCAGCCGTTTCCTTTCTCTGAAGACGTTCTGATGCATAGTTGAGACTGCAGGCCTGTGTTTGTGGAGAACCACAGCCAACGAAAGAGGATTTCAACATTATCTGTCCTATTTATTTATTTATTTATTTATTTACCTACCTACCTACTTACCTACCTACCTGCCTACCTACCAGTTGGATAGTTAGTTTGATAAAATTATTTCAAGTCAGACTCTGTGCTGGTATGACTATACACACACACCAGTCATAAAAGAGAAACAATGTGGTCCAGATTTCTTTGCAATAAAAGCCAACTGAAAATTAAAGAATTACAAGATTGTACCCATTTACTCATCAAATCAAATGTCCCTGATCTTTATTTGAATTTTAGTAAATTTCTAACAGGGCATTTAAATTATGTGTTTGTAAACCAAGGACTTATTTATTTTTGTTTAATGAAACTATAGGAGAAATCATTGTTTTAGTAATGAGCTGATAAAATATTAGAGTCAAGGAAATATTGGCAGACTCTGATCCATTGCTGATTGATTTAGAGATCTCCGTGTAACTATAACGAAAGGAAGTTTGATAACTATTTTATGTTATAGCAAAAATATAATAAAAGTGATTTTAGTTTTTACTCTAGTAATGCTCTTTCTAATGAACCACTCATATGTATTGTTACTCCGTACAATAATCTAAAAACTGTGAATTGTCATCACTGTAAATTTACAGAACTACTCAAGATGTCTGCTTTTGGATCTGATTGTAGAGGTTACATCATGGCTGATGACCCTCAGAGGAACTTTCGTTCTGCGTATTATGAAAAAGTGGGTTTCAGAGGAGTGGAGGAGAAAAAATCACTGGAAATACTTCTCAAGGACAATCCACTGGGTAGGCAACACTTTTAAAACAAAAACATATCAGAAACACATGCCAGATGGGGGTTCTTTGGAACATTACTTCCTTACACTGCCCTGAAAATTATGCAATTAATTTTGTATTTTTCCAAGTGTGGCTAAGTTAGATGGGTATGAAGAAAATAAAAGGTTTTACAGTTTTACTTTTTCTCCAATTAAACTAAAGAGAGAAAGAAATATCAGGATTTTTCTAAAACTTTCTATCAAGGCCTTGACTTTACCTATGCTTTGCCACTTCATAACAGATTATGCAGCTCATAAATATTTTGTTTTAAACCAGATTGGATTTAGATGCTAAACAAGTGATTAAAATTCCTTTTTAGATTTTGTGAAATGAATGTTTTGCTGGTTGCAAACTGTGATTTGAAGGATCTGTATTTAATCTAGGCTAATCCTGTCCTGTTTCCAAGTACTAAAGATTTTAAATGTGTTACTTTTAAAGTAATGCTTTGCTGAGGTAAAAATCATATTTATTGACAGGTGAACAACAGTTACAGCATCATTTAAACCTTATAATTATTGAAATGCTGCTTAAATGAGTGAGTAAAAATGATGAAAATTTTAAGGTTTTTTTATTGAGGAGTTTGTCTGTAGCACAACTGAAAACAATATACAATAATGGCATATGTTGTATTGGTCAGAGACCATTAACTAACCAAAACAACTGAATAATTTTACTGTCCTGCAGATCTAGAAAAACTGAGCACCTTCAGTCAGAGGTTCCCTCTCCCGTCCATGTATAGGATTCATGTTTGGAAGGTGCTGCTGGGTAAGAAACCGCACACGCACACCCATTGACCAAAATATTTGCTTGTGCTTTATTTAGACTAATATTCGATTTTAAAATTGAAGAAAGTAAACATTTAAAACACACAGCAATCAATTGTGAAATTTGAATTTGAATTACTAGACTGTGTTGCCATGTTTGGCTGCAGTCTGTAGCAAGTATTTCCCTACTGGTTAATTCTACATCATTCTACATGGTAATTTAGTGCTCTCAATGTCTTCATCCTACTATTAAAGCCATGTGACATAGTATATTATTTACTAAATATTCTAGTCAATTTTATGTCAGAATAATTTAACCACTTAACGACACTTAGTTTTTCATGAAATCACTCTTGGGAAAAGTATTTAAGAAGGAAGTAGCTGTGAGATGCTTCTGTTACCGCACATCTGTGTAGGAAACGATAAAAGTCCATTTCCAAACTATCTAATGTCGATCGATTCTTCAGGGAAAGTAATTTACAAGTGTAAACATTTACCTAGGCCCAGGAATAGACTTTTCATCAAACTCTGTCATAGAGTCGATGACGGTGTCTTCTGTAGAAACAGGACAGTGATTACAATGGTCCAGTCCAGGTCCAGGTTTCATCCTGATGGATAGTGCTGTGTGTGCTACATTACGAAAGCCTTGCACATGTCAACAAACCTTAATGAACTCATGTGTTCCAAACTTTTAATGATGTGAGAGACTGATAAAGCCAGTGACAAAACACCAAATACGTGCTATTGCTGTTTAAAATCACTCTACAAGCTTTCTAATCATCGGGTTACTTTTCTTATAGCTTACTTTTTCTCATAGCTGTAATTTGGCTTAATTGCCTTCTTGAAGTGCAGTTATGTAGAGGGGTTATAAACTGACAACATCTCACCTTCCATCCCGGTCTCTGATTGTCACTATTCCTGCAGGTATCCTCCCTCCTCACAGTGACTCTCACTCTTTGGTTGGAGGCTACAGGAAGGAGCAGTACCAGGACATTGTGGATGCTTTGGAGGTGATGAGATACATCAACTCATCTACGCCTTCCACCCACATCTACCTACGGATGTTCCAGCTGGAAAGCCAGGTGCTCCCACGATGCTCTGAGACCTTACCGCCGGTAAGATGTAACATACTGTGAACTGAAGCTGAATAAACTCTTATCTTCAAGAAATGAGTTCTTGAATCATGGCTCAGTTGTGGTCAAGATTTTACGTAATTAAAGCTGAGATCCGTCATACTTTGAATTTGAAGCTTTTTTTTAAATTAGCAACATACTGAGTTATAGCCAGCTAAAATCAGATATTTCAAAGATTTGTTTGTGAAAGCCATCAAGACATAATTAACCAACTAAATTAAAAAGCATTGGTGCCTGTAATTGCAGAAGCAAACCCCACATACTTGGATTTGTCATGGGAGTGAGGCTTGATATCCCCTAGCTTGTCACTCCTGATTTTATAGCAGCAAACCAAAATGTGTTTGAAACAGCAAATCTCTTGCAAATCTCACTCTTCCCAAGCATCAAGCTAGAACTACTGAAGGATGAAGGCAACACCTCAAACATGTTTGTATGATATCATGGAGAAATAATAAAAAATAAAAAAAATCTGCAAAGATATCAAGAAGAGATCAGTGAACCTCCACAAAGCGGATTCATTCTTTGGTGCAAATCTCAGAAGCCTTATGATGCAATGTACTTCTGTTTTAACATTTATCCACAAGAATAAACATTTGAGAATGTTGTGCCATAATAGTGTTTAGAATGAAGACAGGGTTTGTGTCTCAGAGGTAAAGTGTACATATCAATCCTGGAAAAGCAAAAAGACCTTGGGAAGAAGCTGGATGAAGCTAGTGAGAGATCATCCAGTAAACCAAGTTCTGTTCCTACATGGGCTGAAAAACTACTGAATGAGGAAGAAAGAACTACTCCAAAACCAATATGAAATGCCAGATTACAGTTTGCAAATGTATTCAGGTGCAAAATTAAAATGTTTGGTTGAGTGGTGTCAATAAATGTCAATAAATTGCGCTGTTGTATTTGGAGGGGGCAAAATAGGCATGTTTACATACCTGAGAACAGCCACCCTCCATGTTGTGAGGATGTTTTACTCCAAGAATGACTGGTGCATTTTACAAAATAGATGGCATTATGAGGTGAAAACATGCAAATTATGTGAAGGTGAAGCTTAGCTACAAATAGGTTTTGCAAATGGAGCCTAAGAATATCAACAAATCTATAAGAAAGTGTCTTTAGAACAATAAATTCAATAGTTTGAATTGACCATTTAAAAAGCCTTATCTCGGTCTCAGAAAAATTGTGGAAAAAGCTGAAAGGCAAATACTAAAGAAATGTCCTGAATTTGTAAAATTCTTTTAATAATTTCTCACATTATTTTGGCATTAAGCAAATAGAAATAATCTTGGTTATACTAAAGAATGTAAAATAGGAAAAATTTAGTCTGACTTAATAGTAAATTCACACTGCAATATTGGAGACTCCAGCACCTACCAAGGATTGTTTTGTTAAATATTGCTGTTTCATTTCCAGAATGATGAGAATGAAGACTTCCTGGCCATCAGCAGAGCCATGGAGGAGATTGTTGATGATTCCATCGACTGCTATTGGCTGATCAAGTGTTTTATAAATCAGTTCCACATTAAGTTCGGAGACTCTCTTCCTCACCTCGTAAGTGTTACTTGTGGCTCCAAGAAAAACTAACGTTTTTAAGCTGAATTTAAATTTTGAATGTGTTTTTAAGACATGAAATAGGTCATTTTACTGCCGTCAGTCTTCTTATTTTGGTGGTTTGCTTTGTTGTAGCCAAAGAGTCTGGAGCATTATCTGAGTCAGGAGGAACCTCGGCTGCTGAACCACCTTAGGAGCATCGGGGCGCTGCCTCAGCTGCCATACAGCCTGTGGTTCAAGCGCTGCTTCGCCGGCTGCCTGCCTGAATCCAGCCTACAGAGGTCAGTTTACCCTAATCCTACCAAACGGGACAATATAACAATTTATTCACAGGTTTTTGGCAAAATGTTCAAAGTGGTCTTGACGCAAACTAAGAATCAACAAGAAATGCAAGTAAAACAACTGTTTTACTTAAATTGAATATTGAATTATTGATTCATTCAATAATTCTGAATTATTGAATTCATAATTATTACAATTGTGAATTTTAATCATTTATATATACTTTTTTTTTACTTATTAGAAAAGGTTTCTTTTTTTTTTTTACTTGATCACTTGAAGATACCCAGAATAATTCCCTGTGGCTCATACTATCCTGTAACTATTTCTGAGACCTGTAAGTGTTTTTCTTTTGTTTTGTTTTTTACAGGGTTTGGGACAAAGTGATCAGTGGCTCCTGTAAAATCCTGGTTTTTGTCGCCCTGGAGATACTGCTCAGCTATAAGATCATTTTAATGGGCAACACGCCAGAGGGCGTGGTTAAGTTTCTATGTAATGTAAGAAAAAAATATATATATACATATTTATTAATTTTTCTATATATATAAACTTAACATGCCTCTGTTTAAGATCATAATCTGTCTCTTCCAGATACCTCAGGAAAACACAGACGCTATTGTCACTAAAGCCATCGATTTATGGCAGAAATACTGCGGCAACCCGAACCACGCCGTGTAGACATGCAGACTCAGGACTGCAGCAGGAATCCTGCCTCCTTCTACCAGGAGACCTCAGCATTCTGTCTGATGGGATCATTTCTGCCAAACTTAACCCAAAACTCATCAGAAAACTCTTTTGATGAATATGCCAGAACATTTTTCTGGATGTCATCTTCCAACTGAGAACACGACAAACTAATGGGACGGACAATGAAGTTAGGATGGAGATTGAAGAACTACCAATTATGGATGTGGATTTCTTTCTAATTAAAATCACAAACACAAACAATTTTTTTTTTAGGAGTTTCTTTTTTGTTTAAGAAATGCCATACATCGTTGAATACTCACAATAAATTAATATCAACATGCAGTTCTCCGTTTACAAAAAAAACATTTGAAAATCCTTTCGGTTTATGTACATCCTCTTAGAAGTCTGAGAATATTTTTCCTCCCAAAACAGTTTCAAACATACAAAAGGCAGCAGGAACACTGACTCTTACTCACACACAAAAACACACGCACAGTTAAATAAATCCTCAGTAACACAGTCAGAAGTACAAATTTGTGGATGCAGTTTGAGCTGTAAGGTGGCAGGTTTCACATGTTTTATTTTAAAAAGGCGGATCCCAGACAGTTCAGTCACTTAGCTGCGTCAATAACTAGTATTCAATTTTAAATAGTCATTTGGCAATTCAAAAATTATTGTAAACACTACTTTAGGCACAGTGATGCAGCAGATTACTGAACTCTAGCAAGTTAAAATGTCAAATTTCTGGGAGTCGATTTGGTTTTTGATTTTGATTTTAGGACAAGTTGGCTCATGTTTTAGATTAATGTGTTCCCTCCAAACACCAACGAACATGATTATAAAATAAATTAAAAAAACACTGTTCCCTTCCACAAACTTGGCACAGATTCCCCAACATCAGAAGTGTGGCAAAATTAAATATTTCCTCCTCTTCATCATAAAAATGACAGTTAAAAGCTTTTGAATATCAAGAAGTCATTAAAATTCCCATAGAGGGAAAACAACAGTTCTGAGTTTGTTTCTTTTTCAGCCCCATAACCCTCCAACATCTCAAAGTTTTTGCTCCTACTTCCTGACTCAAACAGGTTGATGCCGATCAGCAATTCGAGGGCAGCAGATACTTTTTCAAGAGTAAGGTCTTAAAAAAGCGGCAGCAGAAGTGCAGACTACGGCCGATGAAACCTGCAGAGGGGAAAGATTAACAAAAATGATTTAATTAAAATAAATTCTCAATCTGTTAATGAAATATGTAATATTTATTTCTGGGGAAAGACAAGAATTCTAGCAGCACAGCATCCACACAAAAAGGAATATTTATTATCAAATGCAACTTTGCAACGTCTAAACCAAGGAAAATGATCAAAAGTTTACATAAAGAACAGAAGCAACATAACAGAGCAACTCCAACATGCTGCAACCATGAGTAGCACAATTCTACAGCCATTCCTCTTAAACGCTGTACATTTCCTGCAGCTTCATTTGTGTTGCTGGGTTATGATCAAACAATAAAGCAGTGGCGTCTCTGCTGCTCCTCTCTGGCAGCAAAAAGTAATTTCGGTTTCAGAAGTTTTCTGATAAGACCTCCCAGTTTGGAGGGTGATTGGAATGTTCATGCTTGGCTGCCTTTAATTATGATTTAACAATTAGGCACAGAGTCAGCAGCTTGAGGCTGACGAAGTGGAACTCAAACTTCTGATAATAGTTGTGTGTCATGTAGAACAGCAGGACTTTCACCGACTACTACAACGTCATTTAACTTGAGTTTTTTCACAAACCTGGTCAGATGGCGGCTCGACTCGTGCACCTCCATCTCTGTGCTTTTAAACTCATTCAGTTCTTTTCTGATGGCAGCCTGAGGACAAACAGAAATAAATACCGCCAGATAAATCCAGATTTTATTTTTAAAAAATGCTGTGAAATATTTTTCCACTTTGATTTCTTCAGCATTTTTTTTTTTGCACTTTAAAGGTTCAAATAAAATTAATTTTATTTCAGACAAACAAAACCAGGCAGACACAAGAGGTTTATTTCTTGGGAGGATTACAAAGCAATTTCTAAGTCTTTGTGTCTCCAGAAATTCAGAGTCATTAACAACAAATAGCGAAAAAAAATGGAGCAGTTTTTCAAGGAACAACCAAACTACCAAAATAAATGTGTTTGGGTAATGCAACAATGATTTCAACGAAGCACATTAGCATGCCCACTTCTCAATGGCTTAAAGAAACCTAAATTAAGGTTATGAAGTGGCCTAGTCAAAGTCTGGAGTCTGGAGCTGCCGGATGACAAATAAATACTTTTTTACAGTACTGTGTGCTTCTGTTCTGTTGTGATTTTGTGCTTTAACCGGACCTTATCGGCTGCTGTTAGCCGAGTCCATGGCTTGTCTGCTCTCCTGTCGTAGTCCTGAGCTTCAGCGACTTCCACGTAGTCACTGAATCGGATGAGGATCTTGGCCTCCCTCAGCTCCTCCACTGTGGGCCTGTTGCTGAGCTGGATGGTGAAAGAAAAGCTAGATGACGAAACATTTTGCAGCAGAAATGAAGTTCCACAACTACGTACTCATTTTAAGTGAATGGAAACCACCAAGTTAAAAGAAGCAGTTTAGATTCATTGTGTGTAAACTTCTCTGTAAAGCTTTTTAGTCTGCATGTTTTCAAACGCAACAGGAACTACACTCTCAAGAAAACACTAAATTTGAGTTGTCTCAGCCAGCGCTACATTTCTTTCATCAAATCCTTACATGCTTCAATTTGTAATCTCTCTTTGTCCATTCTGTCCCTGTGTGTCCAAAAAGGAAGAACCAGTTTATCAGTATGTTTTTCAACACCCGAGTCCAGGAAGCTCTTATGAAAGACAGGTAATCAAAGTAGCTTTTGTTGATTCCAGACATTTGAGGTTGAATGTGCGACGTTTGGATGGTCAGTCATATCAAGCAAAGAGCCTAAAATTAAAATAGGTTAACAGACTGGCTTTTATTCTGAGCGGAAATAAGCAGCAGTCTAAATTTTTATTAAATAGCAAGACAATTTAACTGAACAGTATTTTTGTCTAAATTGGAACAACAGCTGTAATAAATACACAAGAGTGGATACACCTCTGACTGTGTTTCATCGTTAAGGTGTTCTTTAAAATCCTAATGAATTTGTCTCTAACAGCTATCAATGTTAGCTTCTAAAAAACTGATATTAAAATATTATGTGCAGATATTCTATTTTAAGTATCGTCATCTTAAAACTATTTTTAATTAGATTTTTTATTATTTTAAGGCTTGTCTGTTTACTGAACTCCACCATTTTTTATTACTAAATGTGTACAAAAATGTCCACATCTTAAATATTATGTCACAAAGTATTGAGTCGTAAAATGTTGATAACTGAAACCAGGTTCATCCAATCAAGTTTGTAGAATACCAATAGTAGTTTTTCAACCTGTCTTACCTTTTTGGATAAATGTCTCTTGATCTCCCTTTTCTCTTCCTGCTCCTCCAGATCATTTCGAGCTGAAAGCAACAGAGAACAAACACGTCCAAACACAAACGATAAATAATAACCTGCCACTGAAAATCCACTTACGCTTCAGAATGTTTCTCTGTTCCAGCTCCTCTGCTGTTGGCCTCTGACTCAACCGCCTGAAAAGGAAGAAAAAGTCTACACTTTAATTTTCACATACTGGTATGCAATATCACAACCACAAGCTATTCTGATTTCAGAAGAAATATTATGTACTATGGAGGATGAATAAAAACAAAAAGGAAAATAAATTACTAATAAACACTTCTATCATGTTCTTTGGTGAAATAGAACATTTACATCAAAGCTTAAACTGCTATAATATTGAAGATGACCAAATGCAGATCACCATGAAACATCAGCAGAGATGAAAGAAGCAAGAACAGATTAGTTGTTAGTGAAGTACATACTGTGCCATCACTGGAGCTTTGAAGTATCATGATGAAAGATCAGCTCTATATAAAAAAGACTAATAAATATAGATGTCCTATTACATAAAATATAAAAACTTGTGGAAAGGATTTGTTTGTAAAAATTTATTTTCCACTGATTAATAAAAAGTGTATAAATAAACTTTTGCCATGCAATATTTTTGCTAAAAAATAGAGAAACTCAGAAAAAAATATTTATTTCAAATAAGGGATAAGGGATAATATAACATCCATTAGTAACTCTGTTATTTGTCTGTTTCTTAAGAGACCAACTTCTTGAATGTAAAAAGTTAGAATCTAAATCTGTAATTGGCATGAATTGGGCTCAACTGCATGAACGTTAGAAGTAAAATGAAAGCACACAGTTCAGAGTGTTGGGTTTTACTTTAAAGAATTAAAACACACATATACTTTTTTGTTGACTATAGTGAAAGCAGGAAAAAAAATTGGTACTGCCACTCGAAAAGGAAATAGTTGCTGAATCGTTTTTTTTAGCAGTTTACCTATGGGTATACTTATTTTTCCTTTGTTTAGAAAATGTGGAATCATTTAGTGATGTTGCAACCTCCAACTGGACCACTAGATGTCAGTAACAGCAGCACACTGAACCTCCAACTCCACACTGACACCTTTTTTCTCCCAACCCTGCACACTGATGTTCACTTTTTATGTTATCAATTTGAATCATCACCTCTACTCTCTCTCGTCTTTCAGTAAACACTGATTAAACTCTGAGTCGGAGCCTCACCTGGTCAGTTTAGTGGCGGTTTGTTGCCGGTATTCCAGACGCTCCTGGTCCGACTGCATCGGCAGGATGTTCTTCTCTTGCAGCTCCCTCTTTGACGGACGGTTACTGAGCTTGATAGCCAGAGAATCTTTCCGTAAAACCTTCATGGCCAGCGTACCTTCAGCAGAAAAATGTAAGAATGTCATTTCAGAGTACAGATTCAGACTAGACTTTTTTTTTTTTGCTCCATTGTTAATATTACAGCATGTTCAGGACTAAGATGCAAGACGCTGGATACTTAGTTTAATTTTCCTGTTTAGGCAAACACTGTGAAAGTTTTTTGAAAAGCATTTTAAATTTGTCCTTCATATTTTTTTTTCCCTTTGAGAATTCTTCCTTTAGGTACTTTACAGTAATTTTTTGACTTTTAATAATCTAGTTTATTAAATTAAATGCTGCTTATACACAAACCTCTATTTAGAAGAGGACAAGGGGGAAAAGAAAGCAGCTTACTTGTAAGCAGTGTATCGTCATCTTCTTCCTCATCATCTTCATCATCTTCTTCTTCTTCTTCATCATCATCATCCTCCTCTTCCTCCTCCTCTTCTTCTTCTTCCTCATCCCTGTACATGCCAGGCAGCTCTTCGTAGTCGGCCTCATTCGGGAGATTTTCTTTATCGTCGTCGCACTCGATCATCATGGCAGGAACAGTGTGCATCATGGAACTGCGGTAAAGTGAGCGGGTCAGAAGTCGGAGTTCAGTCAAGTAAATAAATGCTTAAGTAATAATGTGACAACAGCTCAGTCGGAAACTACAGACAATGTTCAGACTATGAAGTATTTTCTGAGTTAAACAGAAAATGCAGCAGAAAGTTTCACCCGGATTAAGTTGGAGCAAAAGTTACAACAGAGTTTTGAATTGAAAAGAACAAAATAAATTTGGATACAAGCACAAGAAGCTCATGGGTGGATTTAATATTTCTGAGACAAAGTTTATCAAACTTATATAAGAAAGTCTGGAAGGAGAGAAAAATTTCGTGCAGTTGAACACAAACAGATATTTTTTATGGCTACCACTTCCTCACCTCTCAAACCTCTGCATGGTGAGGGCAAGTGTCTTGTTGAGTTCCTCTATGATCCTGCTGGGCGGGTGCAGGGATACCGGCAGCGCCCCATACTGTAGCGAGTGTCCGCCCATTCCAGTGTGGCTGGGTGGGCCGGGGCACTTCTGGAAGGCAAGGGGAGAGGGCTCCATGCTCCCTGCGGGAATGGAGATCAGGAGCTTCTTCGGAGGTAGAGGAGGAGACAGCTTGGCTGACATGCACGGCAACTTCACAGGGGTGCCGTCTGCAAAAGGAGGAGTAAATAGCAGAAAGAGGAACATGGATACTGATTCATGCACATAGAAGAGCTTACCTGTGATGTGATTGGGGAGTCTGCTGAAAGGTTTGGGTGGAAGAGCAGGCGGCTGTTTGTGTAACGTAAGAAGTCTTGAGCGGGGAGATTCTGATCCGTCAGCAGGAAACGCTGCCGAAGCCTTTGTGGGTGGAGTTGGGCTGGAGTTCTGGGCCTGGTCTGCTTGACATGTACCCTCACTTTGCATTTGAAACTCCAAACATCCAACTGTGAAATAACAATAGTAAGCAGTCAGAGGGTGCTACGTTTGACAAAAACAAACAGATAACAACGGCTGAGGTTTTGCTTCCTACCTACAGCGGCTGTTGCTCCTTCCATCAGCTCAGGACCTTCAGGTTCAGATGGGATAGAGCTGAGTGCTGGAGAGCGACCATTCTCCATCTTCACCTCCTCCCTGAGAACTGGAGAGGATGTCCCATCTACAGAGGAAAAGATGGAAAAAAGTAACCATAGCTTTAGAAAGACTGTTTTCATCTCCCAATACACAATTAATATCGTTGATATAAACATTCATCAAGTGGTCATCAGCTAGAATAAACGGTCCTACAAATTTAGCCTTTTACTGATCTGGAACACTTGTGTGGTTTAAAACAATTACCATCTCATACTAACAGTTAAGCATGGTGGTGGAGGGTTGATGATGTGGGCTTGTTTTTCAGCCACCCAATCAACCATAAACTCCAGGTGGAGCCAAAGAAGTTCTAGAGTCAAATATGAGGCTAACAGTCCAGTAGCTGAAGCTTTAGTGGAAAAAGTTTTGACAATCAGCTTATTATTAGACAAAATAATATTTATTATATTTATTTAATTTGTTGATGTGGTTAAGAACTAGAATGTTGTCATCATCTGAGACATAAGAACTCAATTCATTCTAGTTTGTTAAATGCTTTGTTGTTTTTTATTGCCCTTTCATATCTACTATTCAATTAAAGTAATGTTCTTCTTAGACGGAGTTAGAAAATGATACACCGTCTTTTATTAAATTACTGCATCATATCAACCATATAAAAAACAGAGTAATGTCAGATCTAAAACACCTAGAAAAACTTTCATATTCTTACCTTTCTCATAAACCTCCTTCAGGAGTCCTTTCTTGATGAGCTCCTCTCTGCTTTGGCGCGTAGACATTTTCCTCTCTAAAACTGAGGACACAAAACAAACCATCATGTGAAAAAAACAAACTACAACTGAAAGTGATACTACTGATGATAAAACCATCAATAGTAAAATAGTAAATCAGAAGGGATTTACTACAGATATTTCCCTTGGTCCTTAAAGACAGGTACAGTTGTGTCCTCAGACTAAACTCTCCTCTAAGAAAACTCATGTCTTAAGAGCTAGTAAATACTTTCCAGGCCTCTTTTTCAGAAACTGGGAAAACCATCCCACTCTGCCACTCCTGAGGTATAGTTTCTGCTAAAGATGCACCATATCGTGCAAATCTTGTGATTGCCATAATATTTATAAATATTGCGATGAAGTTTTCAGTGGCGAAATGTGCCTATTATCTTTTTTCATCTCTTTCTCATGTTTACTTCCATCAGTATATGGACTCTTAGCATTTTGGGCAATGCTATTTGTGTCGGGTGTGAACATCTGCTGCTGCGTGATTCTGTCCAACTGGCTAAATTACATTAGCATGAAAAATGCAAGCTGCTAATACTCAATATATTAGCCAGCAATTATCACATTCCAAGAAGTCCATTATTGTATCAGTATTCATATAGCAATCAGTGTGTGTGATATGAATATTGTCCAGTTGTTGTAAAGTGCCTGAAACTGTACCGTTGAACAACTATTGTCCTTTTATTTCATCTTCTGCTCTCAAAATAATCTGCATCCACAGCGCAGTACTTTAATTTGGAACAGTAATTCAAAATTACTTTAGTATTATTTTAATCTACACTTTCCACATCATAATATTCAGACAAGATCTTTTCATGTAGTAACTTTCATTCAATGTCAGAAGGAAAAAAACATACATTGTGATGTGTTTTTAATGAATACTGCAACAAATTAAAAGGCATTAATCCAAATAAAGCACATGGTGGTTGCCATAATATCACCATGTGCGACCTGTGTGTACAGATATGAGTTTAATTAGTTGCACATTCTGTGTTTGGATGCAGGTAGATGATAGATGAAAACTGATCTGCAGCGACAGCTGGGGGAGCAGCTTGACTGCCGTATGTTTGTTTCTCTAACAGGATGTAAAGCTATTTATCCAGCTGAGAAGCAGCAACAGCGGCTGTTCATGAATACAAATCAACGTTTTTGGTTTCTCAGGGTGAATATTGCAGCACATATGAATCATCTCCTAGAATGTTTTCCTGATATGTTTGGAGATTCCCAAATATCCAAACATCTCATCCCAGCTGTATAGCACAGTGATGATATGGCCTTGGTTTTTTTGTCCTTCAATTTACAAGTAATTGTGTTACAGTGTTTCATTTTTCAAACTGTGAGTTCTGTGCAAGGTTAGACTTTTTGACAAGTCTTAAGAAATAGAAAAGCAGAAAATAAAAATTTTTCAAACTTCGTAAACTTTCAAAGGCTGCCAGAACCCAGTGATGGTTTGCTGGCTAAAACAAGTGCCGATAATCGAAAGCTGACCTGACATTTGTGCTTCGACAGTTCACACAACCATCATGTAACATCAGTAGAGTTCCTCTGCAGCATTAACCTCAAAAACCACTCCACAGAGCTCTGTGGGTCTATTGTTATTAGCATCATGAAGATATCCATCATTTGTTAATATACAGAGGGGAGAAAATAAGGCATTTGTGGTTCATTCTGCCTCCGCTCTGACCTGCAGAGGTCTGCTTGAACTTCTCACTCTTCTTCTTCCTCCATTTCCAGGGTTTAAACAGGCGTCCCAGAGTGGCAAACTTGCTCCGCCGGCGGATGGGAGGCGTGTGGGTTCCTGGTACCAGAGAATCAGAGCGCATCGATGCCAGCCGCTCCACTTCCTCTGCTGGAACAGCAAAATGAAAAGATACAGTCAAAAACAAGCTGTTGGACAATAGCTGTTGATTAAACTAACGCAAGAAAGAAGAGAGGAACAAAGAAAAGAAGGAAGAAAACATTTGGTCAAAAGAAGAAGGTGGAAAGATTTGAGGAAAGGAAGGTTTCCATCAACAGGTAAAATAATTTGTGTTTGTGTAAACTTTTTCCAAACATGACATAAAAACTTTATGTAGACAGCTTTTCTAATTCCAGAAGTTAACATTTTTCTTTCTGATATTCCTCCCAAAAGCCATCTTGTTCTCACACATTATTAAGGTTTTCATCTGCTATTATAAATCTCAGTAAACTCAGGTTATCTACATGGGAGTTATATGTAATCACTTTGCTTTCAGGTTTCATACCAAATATAAAATAAAACTTTCTTTTGGTTGATTATTCCAACAATTACCATTTTTAATACACATTTTGGAAAACCAGATACTCCCAGGTGTTAGCGGACATGGTCTTAATCAGCATAAACTATTTGTGAGAAGGAAAAAGGTCATCAGAGGAAGTCTCAGTTAGCTGAAATCCCTCTTCTCCCCTGGGAAAGAATTTGTATACAGCAGGCAGAGGTTTCCATTTGAAACAACACATTTTCCATTAGATACAACATCCTCTGCAGAGAAAGGACATGACCTGGGAGCTGGGAGCGATTTATGGCAGAGGAATGTTTGAGAGGCGAGAGTGGATGTCAGCACACAAAGATGCACACACAAATAAACTCCTGACAGTTTATATGTTGACACTGATCCATCTTTCTACAGTGACCCTGACCATTCGTCAGACACAAATGAAATTCAAATTGATATTTCCACCCCAAACCAAATAATTATTGCTTTTAGCTGTGTACTGGAATCGGATAACTCCCTCTGGGGTTGTGCTAAGATCCACTGAAATGTTTGCAGTGGGATTATTCCTACTGCCAACTGCTAGGCAACAATTACTCAAACATCACTCAAGGCTGTGCATCTGATTTCTAAAATAATAAGTGAGAAACAACGAGAGCAGAATTTAAGTGTTCTGATCAAATGTTCCTTCATGAATCCTGGGCTTTTTTCAACAGATTTATCTGAGATGACAGCTCCAAACAGCAGAACAGCAGCTAAAATCTGAACATGATGTGGATGATGGAAAAACGAAGTGACTGTAAACCAGTAAGCAGCTGCAGAGAAGGGAAACCCCGAGGCGAACTTGAAGCAAGAGGGACATCAATTCAGATCTGGTTCTGGAGCAACGTAGCAAACATCTACAAGAGAACTTTGACCAATGAACCATTCAGAAGTGAAAAGCCTCGTGAAAAGCCTCAGAACCATCAGGATCTTTAGGGCACAACTTTGTTACTGCTAGCCAGAAAAGACTCAATTTATAAAATTTCTTTGGTTGAAAATACTGCCAATGCCCTAATTATTGTGATTAAAATGGTCCAATGTTCCCTCGATCCGCCTGAGAAGAGATAAGCAGGTCAAGTCCAAAAAACATGTCATTTTGCTTCACTCATTAAAAGAATCAAAATGAAAACTCCCACTTTTTTCTGTCTGCAAAATGCATCAGCATGCTACTTTGGTGCTCACTGTTTTGAGTTTAACACAACCCAGATAATGCTTGAAAAGCTTAATAATACATGTACAGCTCCAACCATAAAGAAGAACATTAATCAATAAAAGTTTGATTGATGCATCACTTATTAATAAATGTTAAAATAACGTTTTACATTATCAGATAATCCCTGAAATCCTCTTTAGCTTATCTACAATTTTTTTCTTTCGATATACCAGTTGCACTATTTCCCAACATAAGCCAGGATTTCTGGAAAATCCTGTATCTGAATAACTTCAATAGGTAGCAATATTTTAAACATGTTAAACATTACATTTGGCAATGCATTTGACTACTTTCTGTGTATCTCAAAAATGAGATGCTGGCTTATCAAAAGAGAAGAGATGTAAAGAAAAACTGAACTGAACTGGATGAGAGAACAAGTGCTGGTTGTTTGTCTTCCTCTTCCTTCTAACATTGGAATTTGGATGGAATAAAGTAAACTAAATAAACCAACTAAAATCCTAACTAACTTCTACCGGCAACATAACTTGCAGTACCATAAAAATTATTTTCACTCTTATAGATTATTTTTTGCCACTTATATGTTTCAGACTGTCAAACTAATTGTCACAGTTAGCCAAGGTAAATAAAAAATATGTGTGGCCACTCTGCCAAAAATGATCAAAACATCTAAAGCACTGCATCCTTCACTTGAACCTGAAACCACCAACAAAACATTTCCCTCTAAAATATTCTCATGATCCCCAAAACATTTGAGACGATATTAATTGGATTGACAAGATAAAGTGGAAGGTTTGTGTTCTTGTTATAGGAGATGTATAAAAGGGCTGCACAACAGCAATATGGTTTTGCTGGAAAAGTTGCCTATTCACCTATTAACAATAAGATGTTCTCCTATTTTCTGCTTAATTAAACCACAAACTTCACTAAATATACTACTGACCTAAACAGACTAGATGTCTGGTACTTATAGAATTTAGACGACATTATAACCTTCACATTATAATGTGTAGTCTAGTGTAATATAGTTTACTTGTATGTGAGATTGTTTAAAGAATGCACACAAACATAATGGGGAATAACCTTCAAATTAAAATCAAATACAAAACAACAAAATAGCATATGACTAAAAACAATGTTGATAAAGTAATAGCGCATATAATTTTTCTAGCAGAAAAACTCCCACAGGTCAGAGGACACAAACTGACAATTGATGAGTAAGTCCCAACATTAAACTGAAGTGCAGCACATCTAGATGTAATAAAGATTCATACTCTGTTCTGCTTTTACAGGTGGATCGGGAAACAGAAACTGGGAAGCAAAACTCAACACAAAACCAGAATCTTTGACTAGGTTTTATTGTAATTACAGATAAACAGAGGAGAAAGATTAGGAGGGTGGTGGACTATAAAGGATAAAACCATACTGATTCAAATACCTCACGGGAAGTTAAAAGCGGTATTTTTCCTCACCATCTACAGCCTCGGCTCCTCTACAGTTGCTGCAGATATGTTTCATTTCTTTACCGATCTGGCATCGGATCATAAACGGAGAGATGTTGTTGTTTACAGCAGCTTCAGTCCGGTCCCCGCAAAGCATGCGGGGCTTCATTTTGTCCAGGCAGAATGTCCCCATCCTCTTCCCCTGCTTTTGCGCTTCATCACTGGGATTCGCCGCGCATGAAGCGTCAATCTGCGAACCGAATCGAGACCATAAAGGCATCGCGAAGCCCTCGCTGCCCCCGCAGCCGAGGAGAGTGGAAAGGGATTTCAAACGGTCCGCAGCATCAACCAACAGTAATAAGTTAACAATCGTGAACTGTGATTTCCGGTTAGGTGTACTACAAAATAAAAGCGCCGGTAGCAGACTACAACAACAACACGACAAAACAAACACAACAAGAGATAAACAAAATAAATTGAAACTTTGACAATAAAGTAACAAGATAAAATATTAAAAAGGTTGCCAAAATGAACAAACTCCTTACTGTGTCATTAGTAAGATAAATCCAAATAATGTGTTCTTCCCTGAAATGGTTGTATAGTAATAAAATAAATAGACATTGCTGTGATAAATTGTACATTTTCTTAAATTCTAATATAATTTGGGCGTTATTCAGTGTTCTTAGCTTTATTTTGAAAGTCTTATGTTTCCGTTTTCACTGCAACATGACGAGGCAAGGCTTCTCTGTGACCAACCCCCAGCACCCGCCCCCATCTCAATGAACCAATCAGTTATTAGTAGGGGTCAAGCAACTTTAGCCAATCATTTTCTAGCATCTGAATATTGCTAGACTTTTAAAAGCTAAAACGAGAACGCGAACTTTATGTACATCCATCTATTTTCTTACATCCTTGTCCGTAGTGGGTTCGAGAGGGGTCCCTGTGCTTATCTCCAGCTAGTCATTTCGGGCGAGAGGCGGTGTGCACCCTGGACAGGTGGCCAGTGCATCGCAGAACTTTATGTGCATTTTTAAAAAATTAATCTGGGTTATATGAACATGCCTTAGATTTTGAGTCCAATATTTGCATTTCTAATAACAACACAATCTATTTTTTAATCTGTATATTATTTTTGTTGCTGTTCTTATTGATCTTGTTTGAAATATATATATATTTGGAATATATTTTAAACAAGTGTTAAAATATTTTTAACACTTAAATAATTTGTTTGTGAACCTTTATACATGGTGATGCTGTTAACCTGAATTTTCCCTTTGCTGGACATTAAAGCTGTTTTTATTCTATTCTAAATGCTATTAAAGGAAGGTTTTAAGATGTGTGAGGATATTATATCCTCACACATATGTATATATATGTAAAATTACAATTTTACGTAGCCACAGAGAGAGAAAAATAGATGCCGATTTTTAATGGATATAGGGAAAAGTTTCTTAGAGTAAACTTTTTTTTCTACTCGAAGCAGGTTCTGTCTTTTAGATTGTCCTTCAGTACTTTGGTTGTAGTTACTGCTGCATAAAACTAGAATTAGTGTTTAGGATGTGGTACTACCTATAAGTATGGCAAAAATTATTTTTAAAAAAAGCAAACTAAATGAAGAAATTCATGAAGAGTAAAAGGTTTGCAAGACATAGTTACAATTTTCTGCCAGCAGGTGGCGCTCAGTTAAAGTAAATAGGAGAAACTCATTGATTTATTTGTTAGACTGAGCTGCAGGGTGCAGAATGCAGGCAACCTCCAATAATTTCCTATACCTGTTATCTTTCAAACACAAGCTGTCATGTACATGAAATACACACTTCACATGTATAAGTAATATTGCTTTGTGGCTACTTCATGCTGATTGTTATTTTCTTTGAAAGCTTGCACAGTATGCTTTTTATATTAAAAAGGAAAACCAGTAAATAACAATGTATTGCAGTGTGTACAAGAGACTGTTGTACAAGTTGCAATAATCTCAACCATTAAGGCAAAGATAGAAAAGCAGAAGGAGGAGATTTCTAAGGGAGAAAGACACTTCAGAGTGCTTGAGTGACCTCAGAATGAGGTCTAAATTCATAAGAAACAAAGAGCAATTGCTTGACTGCTTATTCCAAGGTCTCATTTTGAAGCAAAATGCAGCTCCTCCAGCCAAAAGGAGAATGTAAACCAGAGTAACATATCTTATGAGCTTAATCAATAAAGCCTTGATCTCACCTGCACACCAGCAGGTCTATACATTCTGCAAGTAAAGACTGACATTACTGTATCTCGTGAGAATCACACTTGTGTACGAGCTATTAGAGCAGCTGGAAATAAATCAGGCAAGTCATCAGAGTAAGACTCTGAAGAGACTCTTAGAGATAAGGAGCCATTATGGTTCCTTGTATTTGGTCCTTGTTCCCCATCAAATCAGACCTTGTCTTCACTTTAGCTGAGTGCTGTTAAAAGTCTTTCCTGGCACAGAGAGGTTTTATAGTGACTGTGCTCAAATCAAAAGTTTGCCTGTTATCTTCAAACTCAAGGTTGGACAATTAGATAAGATGAGTTTTTTACTTTATTTTCATGATTACATGAAAAACTGAAATAAATCACTTTGATACAAAAGAGCAGTGGCTTTAATGCCAACTACCCCTGAATTATACAACTCATCTACCCTGACAGGAGCCCAATGCCATGGAGGAAACTAATTTATCCATTTTACCCATTTCTTCTGGAAATGTTTTTTTTTTTTTCTTCTTTTTAGGTATGATCCATGTTTTGATCATTGGTGAGAGTCTGAATGTAGATAGGCTGGTATGTTCACAGGTCCTGTTGTTAGTTCAGAGCCTTCTTCACCACAACAGGCCAGTGCAGCATTCACATAACTTTGGATGGGGTCTTAATCCATTTATCCATCTCTTGCTACATCCTGCCATTGGCCCAGCACAGGAGATTGGATACATTTGAGAGAAAGGCTGACATCCAGTCTTGTGGAAGCTGTCCACGGTTTTCTGGCTCTACTTCCTTCTCCCAATGAAGTCTGCCTATCACTGTGGTCTTGGTTCATTGATCTTTGAATCATTCTTGTATGATCCTCACTTTGAGATCAATTCTTTCATTTTTATAGAGGTATTCAAACTGCCACTGCCACATAAAGCTAGCAATTCTGCAGAGGAGGGATCCTGCGGCATTGCTTTAATTCAGATCTCCTTTAACTTACAAAGCCTTTATTTTATAGTCGGCAAGTAGTAACTGATTAGGCAATTTACAGATTATACCTGTTTCCCTATGTTTTTCTTGAACTTATTTCATTCTGAAGATTCTCTTAAAGCTCTCTTTTTTTATCTGCTAATTTTAACAAGGTTTAAGAATAGGCAGCCATGGAAGAAGGTCATGGAAGAAGGTTGACTTTGTGATTTTACAAAATTTTACCGGGAGTCCCATTAAAGATAGTGGACAAGCTTTGCATAGCTAAAGGACATACGGTAATTATGTAAAATATAATATATCTTTAAATGAGTGATAAAATGTCGGTCCAAAATAAGGCCAAACTTAAACTGGTCGCTTAGTTAAAACCATAGGGGCAAAGTATATATTTTTTCCTTCTGCTTCATCTAGTTGTTTTTTTTGTTGTTGTTGTTGTTGTTTTTTTCTACATAGGAATAGAAATTACTCTCAATTATGGCAAGAGCTAGTAACTCCAATTACTTGTAAAACATGTCATAGTTTTTCTTTTACTAATTAGATGCAGATATATAATAATATAACTAAAATATTTATGTGTAAACCTGTCAAATAGAAAAGTATTCTCATTTACGTTGTAACAATAAATAATCCATTGTCAATGCACTTGAAGTAAGCCACTGCTGTAAATAAGTAGCTCTAATTAAGTTGTCCTTCTGCAATGTGAAGTGTGGTAACTGTTTGTTGATGTGCATCCTGAGAGAAATATTCCAGCTACAATGCTGCTGAATAATTAAAGTGCCTTCTGCGTTACGTTAGCAGAATGATTTCTTATTTTTATCCATGTCTTCTATTCTTTTTATAATCCTCTGGGTACATCCAGTTTTTGTCCATTTTGGGAAAGCTGAGCTGCAGCATAAAATTGTGTAGGTGCTGTAAATCTGCACGAGACCTCTAACAGGGCAAAAATCAGAGGGGACTCAAATGTTTGACAGGCTATGGTTCAACATGCTGCACACACTCATGGACACATGAAAAGCTTTCTGATATTTAAGGGGTTCTCAGAACCATAAGTCTAAGCTCTCTGACCAAAGGAGTTCCTGTCAAAACAGAGCTGTCAGTTAACCTGCCGTCTGTAAGACACTGAGCTTGCCGCATCTGTCAGGTTGTAAACCATCCCCTCTAACAGCATCTATTTCAGCCCAGAATAGGTTTTCTAACTTTACCAGCAGACAGTATACTTAATCTCCCCTCTGGAACTGCTCACATCTCTATACTGCATTAGAGATCCACATTAGCCAGATCAATCTCACCTTGACCTGACTGAACTATGATCTCCATGGAGCTGTGTCAGCCTCGATGACTCCAACAAGACTTGGAGATCAAGGCCTTTTAACAACATCTGAAAACAGAAAGGGTGTAAAAATAGCTCAAAGAATGTCTTATCATCACTGTCACTGACAAGCTCTTGACATGTTAGGATTTTTATTTGGGTTTTGTTTTTAATTATGCTGCCAAGAATAATTGATCTCTGAGTTTTTGTTATCTCAGTGTTGTTTCTAGATTTTTCTTTCTAGGTTTTGTCATGTTTGAACTGATTCTGTCAACATCCTCCTGCTGTGAAAAAACATGAATCAAACATCCTGAAAGTGCTTACTTTACTTTTTCTTCCAGTTTCTGGTCTTAATTTGACTTTGTTTCGTAAACCATCCTCTTACTATAAATCTGGTTGATTTGTTACACACTCAGTGACTACCACTCTCTGTATGTCACCAATCAGACAGTTTCACTGGTTACAAAATTAAAACAAGAATTTTATTGCCAACAATTTCTGTTGAAAAGGCAGCAGGAAAGCACAGAGTCTTTGGGTCGAGGTTCAAGGGTAGTTTTATGCTGCAATGGAAAAACCTTGGAGACATTTAATGGAAAGTGTGTTTTAAAAGGAAAACAATCAAAGTAGTTATTGATGAGAAGGCACATGTCTGGCTGTGACAAGCAATGCACTAAAAGCCAAATGAAATTGTCCCGATCAATAGCAGCACTGTTACCAATCAGACTCACTGTGACCCTAAATGCTTTCAGGTCAGATGGTTTAACCGAGGCTTTTAAAGTAAACGCAGCCAACTTCAAAAGAGTTTAATTCAACTTATTTTTACTGAGATTCAAGTGCAGAGAATTTGATACACATCATTACTGTTGAAAGACTTGCATCATGTTTCACAAAATACACTCAGATTCATTCATCCCTTACTTTTCCTTTACGGCTCAAGACATTTGCAAAGAAATGTTTGCAAAAAAAAAAAACAATCAAAAAAACCAAGAACAGCAAGGGAATTAAATGTGACACCACAATTTATCTGTTAGCAAGAATTCGCAAGACCAAATGTCTGACTTGCATAGACACCTGGACAATTTAAGTAATAAGAAGTTACTGTAACACCAGTCCAAATTTGTCTACTTAGAATACACAGGCTCACAAAGATTGATAAACACTAAAGTTGCTTCACAGAAACAAAGTACACCAAGTAACTCAGCTAGAGAGCTGAGTTAGTCATATTAGTGACTGGCTTATATGACGACTCCAACAGCTTCATCAAACTGAATGCAATTTATAGAAAGCAAATGTACAGCTGCATTTCTATAAATCCGTAATGCACAGAAATAGTGGAAATTTGACTCTTCTTTGACAACAACTGACAACAACTGTTGTCTGTACAAATACAGGAAAAGGTTTCCTGCTCTTTTTTTACACTGAATCTGGATTTTTAAAAATGTGTTTATTGTTGTCATGATGGAGTTTGTACTTATGACTATCAGGAGTTTTCCGGACAGTGTAACATCAAAACTTTTAGTGTTATTTTCCTGACATGACCCTTGAAAATAATTTCTCCTGCCCTTTCTCCATTGAAAGAATCTCCTGTTTCTGATGATTATTAATGATTACTCTAAATATCTCTGAGTTGAACCAACAGAGCATCTTTCTCCATCAGGCAAAAGAAATTAATCATTCTGCGGTCTTTGATGGTACTGCTTCTAATTTTGGGTTTCGATCTGAGACTAAGATCCTGGCAATGTAAGCAAGATTAATGTGCTGCTGTGCCCCAGATGACTGTAAGATACGGTCCTTCTGACTTTAATCTGCATCACTCTCCCTCTCCGTTTCACCAGCAGTTCCATCCCTGATTAAGATGTTTGCTGGCTGCAGGGCTGCTGAAGTGCTACCTTGTTAAAACACACATGAACACAACACTGTGGGTGAGCTGTAAGAGAGCCCGTCGATCACAGATGATAGAAGGAGCTTAATGTGTTTTGCAGATAATTGGCTGCACAGCAGGATAGCTGCTCTATACTGCTTGGCTAAACTTTACAGCTTTATTCTGGTGTAATACATTTAGATTCTGTGGTCAGTTTTCAAAAAGTAGGTGGGCAAACAATGACAAAAACCTAGAATCAACTCAAAGTTATAACCAGACAAGAATGGGTCATCTTCAGTCAGAATGTATGTCTCTGTGTTGCTCTGTGATGAACTGGAGATCCATCCAGTCTGGACCTCCAACCAATGACTACTGGTGAAAGACCAACCTCTACACAACCCAGCAGTAATATGTGGATACAGACAACAATGGTCTTTCCGATGCATGTTGGGATGATGCATACTCTTAATACATTAGCAGTAGTTAAAGACAGTTGACTTAAATACTAGAAAAGTCTGTTTTTAACTGTTCTTTTAAATTGTATCATAATTCTCTGGGAGAATTAGAAAATTATACTTGGGATTGGATAGAATCAGTATTGGAATAAGACATTTGGTGTGGACTAGCATATTAATGGACTAAACTGAAAAAAAGAAACAGACTAAACTGTCAGATTGATTGGTTTGTTCAAAATATTTTGGTAACTCCATTCAGGGATTGGTTTGAAACAATAAAACTGCAGTGTTTTTTGTAGTTTTTTTTTTTACTTTTGATTTTGTCTCTGCTAGGACAAACATGCAGGCAGCAA
Source organism: Poeciliopsis retropinna (assembly GCA_010277075.1). Lineage (NCBI taxonomy): Eukaryota > Metazoa > Chordata > Actinopteri > Cyprinodontiformes > Poeciliidae > Poeciliopsis > Poeciliopsis retropinna. Next base: position 9,196,164 of record VMRM01000003.1, read on the forward strand.
ACAGCGGGAACAGTCTTAAAGAAGGTGGGATGTGACAGAGAAGAACAAAAGCAGTTTGCAAGTTCAAAGGCAACCCAAAGTTCATTGTTTCCTTTTGGTTTTACATTTCCTTCATCTTCTCTCTTGCTGCCATTCACCGCTCAACAGCTCTAAACACCCCTCCTCCCCTCTCTGCTCTGACCTAATACAAAGTGACAGTTCGCCAGGGCCTCTAGGAGAGTGTGTGCACTTGTCTGTTTATGTGTGAATATCACTATAAATGTGTGACGACTTGGCATATCGAAGAGGTATGAGTCACCCCCCTCTTCATCCTCTTTGTCTCCTGTGTGATTGGTGGCCTTCATGAAAATAGACACAAAAAAAAGCAGTTGGATGAGTGCTTTTCTTACAGTAGTTCAGTAGGGCTGCACTTCTGTCTGGTACAGGGGGCCGATATATGAAAGAGAACCATACAGAGAGACTGTAGAACAGGAGGAGTTCAACACAGCAGGCAGGCAATGCAGGTTGAAGACCCACAACTGACCTGTCTGAATTCATGACACATCTGGATATGAGGACGCTTCCAGGATTCTGTTTAAAACATCTGATATTTCTGCCATAGTCTTCTGCTTCAATTAACTAATAAACGTTAGTTTATTAGGAGCCCCATTTTCCATTTCCGTGACAATTGCTACTCTTCCTAGCACCACATCATAAAAACACATTCATAACAAAACAGCTACACACACTTAATATAACATTCGTAACATGAAATATTATTTAGTTCAAAGATGCACAATTGCAACAATTTATACAATAAAAATAATAAATGGGGCTCTTTTAAAAGTGCAAGCATTTGTTACATTTAAAAATGGAGAAGGAAAGGAACTCCTTGCTCTTGTTCCTCTAAAAATAACAGACTTTTGTCCAGCATTGCTGTTGGGTGACAAAAGTAAAACAACCCTTTAAAGGACACCTTTCATTAAAATTAGGTAAAGTGTGGCTCAATATCAGTTGATTATACAAAACATGTATAAAATATTTAGTATTTATTATAAACATGTAGCACATTTAGTACTACAATATTTCTAAAAAAAATACATTAAAAAAATCCCAAACAAGGCCTTTTTTCATAGAAATAATACTATTCTGTGCATGCTGAGAATATTTGTATATCTGCAGCAATTCAGAGTGAGACATGCTGCCCTCTTTTGGGAGTATGTAGTTTGATTATCCGTCTTTCTGAAGCTCTGGACCACACCATGGGGAAGTACTGCAATTGAGGCAAGAATTTGGGTGGTTTGCTAGTTATCTTTCTCAATCACTAAGCGGTCTTACGGTGAGTCTAGATAGTTAAAAGAGGCCAAAACTAACTCGGTCTTCAGAGATTACAACACTTTCATTTAAAAGATATATTTAAATCACAGGTGGTTCCTAATTTTTATGGAGGCAAATTCAGTTTTACTGTATAAGTACTGTAAAATGTTATTTAATATGGTAAAATTCTGGCAACTTAAAAACTCATACTATATTTATAAATATGGTATAAATTTTACTACTATAATTTTATTTATACTATAAAATTTATAGTATAAATTTTACTATAAATTTTACTAATTAAACGGTAAAATTCTGGCAACCACAGCTGCTGGTAGTTTACTGTAAATTAGAGAGGTTTTTCTTTTACAGTGTGCCTACTCTGATTTCTTTTCTACAAATTTCAACATACAAACTCATTTATCTATAAACTTTGTTTAAATTCGACAGTTATGTGTAACAGACATTGACCATCCATCCATCCATCTATCCATCCATCCATCCGTCCGTCCGTCCGCCCGTCCATCCATCCATCCATCCATCCATCCATCCATCCATCCATCCATCCATCCATCCATCCATCCATCCATCCATCCATCCATCCATCCGCTAATAATTATTGTATAAACTGCAACCTGAATGACACTTACTGATGCTAAGTGAACAGTTGAGCCCATTAATTGTTCATGGGGATTTATAAAAAGTTTGTACCCACTCGTAAATTTAATGAGTCTAAACATTACTTGCTTATGAGGAACTATACAATAAAGGAAAAATAAGAGTAAATCATTAATGTCATTAGATAAATGTACATGCTGCAAAGAGAAATCCATGAGGATCACATGGATTTTCATGTGATCCCCATGGATCACATGGAAAACAAGTAGCTGTCTGCAAATAAGATTTTGGAAACATTATTTTTCTCCCTACTTTTTAACAGCATATAAACTCCAAGTATTTAGAAGGATTGTAAGTTCCAGGTTCCAGGTTCCAGACTATTGCATTATTCACATCATCATGCAATACCTGGCTGGAATAAGCTTGAATGAAAAATTACGCAGTCTGGAGAAAGAATCATGCCCTATCATTGAAATACTGTTGAGCATAGCAGCACTGACTGGCTAATACTCCAGGGTATTTTCTGTTATGACACACCTCATTCTTGTTCTTGCACTCTGACATCATCCAGCAGGGAGACATAATTCCCACTGTCTTCAGTAACAACTCAGCTCTGACTCATTTGCCTTCCCTGGCTCAGGATTTTTCACTCAGCAGAATGGCCGGCTTGTGAGAGCTGAATGGACAGACTCAGAGGAAGAGAGGGAAGGTTTGTCTATTTGCAAGGAAACATTGCATTGATTTCAAACCTCACAGACTTCTTGTTTGAATTATTATTAGTACTATTATTATTATTCATTTATTTTTTTTGCTTAGGTATCTGTAGCTCTGTCTTACTCCAGGACTGACTGATGTTCATAGACAGCTAACAATAGAAGATACAAACCCTGTTCACACAGCGTTCTACGGATGCCAGTCAGCTTGGTCCCTCTTGTTTTTATTCTGTTGGTATTCAGGGTTTTACAGCATGAAAGGCCTCATCTTGTTCTCATCCTTAAAGCCTCTCCCACTCTTCTACCTCCTCTTATTCAAAGACTCTCTGTCTCAGCTCCTCATTCAGGATGGTATTAGCACTCTTTGTGTTTGAGTGAGAGCAGAATAATGCCAGCATCTCTTTTTCAGCTCAAACTGAGATGCCCTGAATTCCCATGGGTTCTTTCTATGTACGATCCGTAGTGACCTAATGTGACTAAAATGAGCTGAAATCCAAAAACACCATATTTAAAATGTGGAGACCCATATACCGGTGCAGAATGTAATTGTTTGATCAATATTTGATCAACCAGAAAAATCCTCTATGTAAAGTATTAACTAAATATTGATGACCTAGGTAGGAGGAATTGGTTATGAGTCTGTCTGCTGCTGTAATAAGAAACAGCAGGAACGGAGTATAGAAACATGTCCACATGACACAGAAGTCAGATAAAAACAGTTCTGAGAGGCAATAGAGACTCGACAGATTTAAAGATTCAGTCACAAGAGGGTCAGTCACAAGAAGCTCTCCATAACTGAGGAAATTTAAAAATACATATCTATTAAAAACATGCATCAAGTCCCTAAATATCTAGAAAAAAAAACATGCTTACTGAAAAACAGGTAAACACAGCAGCAAAACAAGGCACACATGCAGCTGCCGATTGCGCTGCACTGGTAGTTATGTGGTTAGTAAATTTTTTTGTCAATCAGAAAAGGGTGTCTGAGGATGAGAAAATGTTTTCTCATGTTACTGCAGTAAATGCAGGGCTGAGCTGTTATATATATATATATATATATATATATATATATATATATATATATATAAAAGTTGTATTGTCATGAAAACACTTTACAGTTATGAACTAATTTGTGTTAGAATATCAGATAAAATCTCAAACACATACATAAAAAATGCAAAGAAATGTTTATTGGGAATAATTTTTGAGGCACTATGCTCTTGAATAGAACATTTATTGGAATAGCAGCACATTATATTGATTAATGTCCATTCTGAGTTCAAACTGTAAAAAGCAACATGATGTCAAAAATTCTCCTTTAATAAACAAATCTGATTAAAAAAAGCCAGATGAAGACAAAGATGGTTGAACTTAAGGGAGCAACAACAACAACAAGCCATCTGGTGATAAACTGTTATTTACTACACTGAATTACTCAGAGATACACCCATCCTCCTACACACAAGACAAGTGTGCAAACAAAGACACACATGCTTGATGAAAATTTGTCACATGTGAAGGGTGACACACATCAAAGAGAGAAGTGGGTTGGATTTATCCTAAAATCCAACAGCAGCCAAAAAGCATAACTGGAAATCATGGGAGTGGGTGTGCAGTTGGCTTAAGTGATAACAGAAAATAAATGTGAATAGACTCAAAGAATATTTGAGAAAGAAGTAAAAAGGAATGCTCCAAGAAGGGAGGAGGAGACAGGGCAGTCTTTCCCTGCTTGTTCGGAGCATATTCAATCGTGTGGAACGCCTGACAGGAAAGAAATACAGCGTTATTTATATTGCAGAGGCTTGGCTAATCTGCCTGAGAGAAGGTGCTTTTTTAATAGGGCACAAAATGGACAGAGCAGAGGAGGTTATAGGCCAAAGAGAGGACAATTGAGAATGATCATGGATGCATGAACATAAGATGAATGTGCAATGTCTAAGAAAACCAAAAGGGAACAAAACAAGAAATATATAATTTCATACAAATTACTTTCAGCATTCCTCTGAATTCTTTTGCTTAAAATCTGCATACATTGGAGTGGAAGTGCATGTCTCAGTCAACAGCCAGGAGCAGGGAAATTTCCAGAGTTTGGACTGAAATGGAAAGTATGGACTGGGCTTTACACACCATGTGACTGAGAATCGTCTCATCAGCAGCCAGTTTTGGGGGGAAGGGAGTGTTGAACCCAAAATATTGTGGTGCAGCTGGAGAAAAATAACAATATATGTATTGTTGATGATGATCAGTTCCCGAGATGCCGCGGCTGCTCGCTCCATTCGTGGCATTTTCAGCACCGTGGGGCAGTGGACAGCTCCGGTCTGCTGTGTTGTGACATTACAGCCGCCTCCCTCAGCCATGCGTGCTTTCACATGAGGAAAAGGATGAGCAGAAACCAGTATGGAGACGCAGAAGAAAACAGGCGCACCTTATAGTGACCATGGTAACAAAGGAAACAACCACACAAAGGCTAAATCCTCCGAATTCCGGCATAAATTAAAGGCGCGATTTGCAAAATTAACAACCCGTAGCAGCCAAGTTCACCAACATTTCACTGCAGCTAACGATCAAGGCGGAGTCATGCTGGCAGCAGAAACAATCCATCGTCCTCCACGGACAATTGGCTTCCCTGCACATCACATGTAGTGGACTACTGTCAGAATGACAGCGCGGTGCGTGAGCTACTGTGTGCAGCTGCACCGTGGGTACAGTCCACCCTGCACAAAACCCAAAGTCACGCTGCGTCCGTGGGACTCGCCACGAACCAATGAAGCAATTAATCTCCCATCAAAATCGAAGTACTGAGGTGGTAAAACCGCCCAAAGCCGTGAATGTACAGACATGGAGGCTGCCTACCTGTCTCCAGGTGCAGGGAGATCCGCGCCTCATTGATGTAAGGCGTGTCGCTCTTGGACCGGACCCTCCGGATCGGTCTGCGGTCGACTTCCTCCTCCGGCGCCGCCGCCATGTTCGGCCAAGCCGGGCAGCGTCCACAGACGACCGGCGGGACTGAGACAAGGAGAGAGGGAGAGGGTCGGCGGCGCAGCAGCAGCAGTCAGCAGTGCGTTCGCCCGGAGAGACGGCTTGGGAGGGGGCGTAAAGAGGGGATAGAGATGAAGAGGAATAAATGAGAGGCTTGATGGGATATTTCTATCCCTGCAGTTCAGCTCAGGTTCCAACAAACCGCCACACATTACTGTAGATGGCATGTAGTCCTGTAAACCTTAAAGTGAAGGAATTAGTCGTGGACGTAATAAAATTTTTTAAAAGGCAATATGAAAAAATAAAATAAATCTAAACTCTAAAGATTTATAGAGGGACAAAAATGCCAATTCATTTTAATTTTTCGGAATCGTATAACTTAATACTACAATTTACTGAGAAAATAATTACAGTTAAAGTAATTGTTAAGTGGTAGATTGAAACAATATACTAAACAGCCTAAGTGATTTAATCATTCTGAATTTATGTATTAGATATTTTAGATCCTCTTCCTGTTCCTACTACTACTACTACTACTGCTACTACTACTACTACTACTACTACTACTACTACTACTACTACTACTACTACATAATAATAATAATAATAATAATAATAATAATAATAATATCTAGGCATTTGTGCTTCCTGATATGTCTAGATATTAAGCTCTGTTTAGCTGAATCTGCACCATTTCAGGAAGATTGACGATTTAAATTGCATGGGCCATTAAATTACTAGAAGAAATTTTATCAACAGATTTTTAAACCAAACACATCCCGCTCTGAAACAAGGGAGATTTTTTTAAGGATGTATGTACATAAATTACATATAAAATAGTCTATAATTAACTTTATTTGCAAATGAAATATTTATAGAACACTGGTACAGGAATTTAATTATTACAAGAGATGGTTTGATTTAGAGAGTTAAACCAAAGATTTAATATTTAGTAATAAATAAATGTAATATAAGAGTCTCATGATGAATTAAAATCAAATAGAAAGAGTGTTTGAAACACTTTTCAAGCACTGATTGAAAATTGTTCAATATTTTGGCTTGAAATACACAATTCATGATGAAACTACCACTGTGCATGAGCATTTATGTTTCTCATGTAGTTTCTAGAATCTTAACCAATTTTATTTAATCCAGATGCAGGTTAGGTCTTTTTCTATATCTTGGTAAATATGTGACACAGCTAAGTAACTTGTGTTTATGTACACTACAGGGAAAATCTACAATCAACTACTTTGTTTTGTTCACATTCAAGATGAGATGATTGGCATGGTGAGGAAATAATCATCTCATCCTGAATGTGAACAAAACAAAGGAGTTCATTTTAGATTTCAGAAAAATCAGGGTTAGATCAAACCCTTTTTTTACAACTTTGGAGAAGAAGAACTGGTTGGAGAATATAACTCAGTGTTCGTCGAGACAACAGACTGGACTGCAGAGTCAACAGTGAAGCTGTCTACAAAATCTTTGCTCCTTGAGGAAGCAAAGACCTTCCAAGGTTTGTGGAAAGACGCTACAGACCTTCTATAAGTTTGTTTTGAGAATGTCATCTCTTCTGCCATCCTCTATGGCTGCATCAGAGTCAGGGACCTAAAAATGCACAACAACCTGATAAAGAAGGCTGGTTCTGTTCTGGGGACTGTTTCAAACTCCAGTCCTGGAGGGCCACTGCCCTGCAACTTTTAGATGTGCCTCTGCTGCACCTGAATAGAATAATTAGGTCATTAGCAAGGCTCTGGAGAACTGATCTACACAAGGAGGAGGTAATTAAGCCATTTCATTCCAGCGTTTTTGTACCTGTGGCACATCTAAAAACTGCAGGACAGTGGCCCTTGAGGACTGGAGTTTGACACCCTGGTTTAACAAGATAATGCAAAGAAGGAGTTTACATGAAATCAAGAAAATTATAGACAACCCTAACTGTCCTCTTTATGAGACTGACTTAGTGTCTTTAGTCAGAGGCTTCTTCAAATTCAATACAGAGCGCTGCAGGAGGTAGGGTTAGGGTTTCGTGCCTACAGCCATCACCATCTTAACTAACTCAATGGTCAAACTTCTTATGGTATGATTTTAGGCATTTATGCCTAAAAGTAAAATGTATAAACTGATATGAAAGCCCAAATGCTGATAGATGTGTTGATGGTAATATTGTTGCAAAGCATAACAGTGAAAGTTATTATTAGCAACTGCCAAACAAACTACGTAGCCAAGCAGTTGAATGGGGGAATCATTGTTGATGCACCAGATTTGTAAAATTGTAAATTCAAGCTGCAGTAAAGATGGTTTTATTTTAATCAATGTCGTCAAAATCCAAAGCAGTGAATAACAGACATCTGTCTCCAAAAGGCAGCATAAGAATGGATCTTTTTCTTTTATCACAAGTTTCAACAGTGATAAAAAACGAAAATCATTCAAGAGTAAAGCGGTCAGTAAAAAGTAGACTTCCCCACTTACTGAAGTCAACAGGTGATCTAGAATCACTACCAACACCACGTATTCCAGAGCTACGCTTATCCACCAGAGGATATTTGTTTCAAAAGATCATCTTTCAAATGTATAAAAAAGAGATTTCCTAACACAAATCTGCTCCTTATAATTTTCACCGAATTTCTCTGTCGGTCAGTCATTGCTTTTAAGCGTATTCTTGTGTTGGCAAAAATAAACTACAAAGTGCAGTCTACTGAGAAGTTAATAAAATCATGTGGTTTTATGGTTTTACTCGTATTAATGTCGATGGTTTTACTTCCCTACCAAGATGACTACGGGCTCAGTGAATAAGTTGAGCAACAGTACCCTCTGCTGGTCATTCCTGTCTGTAAGAGAAAAAACGCAACGTCTTCCTGTTTGAAACGACTGGTTGTCCTGGTTTTGGTCCGAGAGGTAGGCCGGTAACTGTAAATTCTACGTCAGATAAAAAGACATATTTTATCACCAAAAGCCTAGATTCAGCCCATTTTCCTGTGCTAAAAGTTTGACTGCCAGTGGTTTCCTTGGCTACGGGTGTTTGTTCTCGTGCAACTCCAAGGTTGTTAGCTTAGCTAGCACAGGTCTGTGTTGCATTTATTGTAGTTAGAAAAGGGAAGTGTTAGACTCGGAATTGCGACAACTTTGGATATATAGCTGTTATGTGAGGGGGGGAAAAAAATACTTTTCTGAAATGATGTATAACATATCTTAATCTGAAATTATGTGTTTATTTTAATAAATACATCTAAGGCGGACATAAGACAGCATTGTAACCATGAAAATCAAACAGAAATGTTTTACGTTACTTTGCCGTTATACATGGGATCTGAAAGTGTCAGAAGAGGCTGTCATTCGGGTTAAGACGTTTCAAATTATTCAGTACTTCTGGAGATGTTTACCTAATTTTTTTTGTTTCGCGTTTCAAGATTCTGATTACAAAGTTTCTTTCGAACGCATCATTACCTTTTGCTAATAAACAGTTGACAGATCTTTTGGTCATGACGGCACATGGATCTAGATTGCACTTATCCAAAAGAGGGGAAAAAATACGGTTGTCCAACAATCTTCCTATGGAACAAGCATATTCCTGAAGTAGAAAAGCTGGTTTCTACTTCTGGGTTTTCCCTATCCCTCTGCGACACGTTCTCTCCTGATGCTTATTGCATAATGCATTTCTTAATATACGCTTATATGAAATGTAATCAATCCTACATCAGATTCCAGCATTCATTTTAAAAATATATTTTTTTATTTAAAAGGAAAAAAAATGCAGTATGGCGGATTAGCAAAGAAATGTGCTCTATTTGGAGTGTAATGAGATTTTTTTTAAAATTTGGAAAATATGATTTAAAATATGTATGGTACGCAGTTGTTCCAAAAATAAAATAAAATAAAATAAAAAAATCTCCAAACATACAAATATAATAGTGTTTTTAAACTTCAAATGTTCTTATAGCTGCTGTTGCACTGATTTTAGTGCAAAATCAAAATATGTTAATTGATAAAATATTTACATTTGTCAGCATTGGCAAGTGCCCTACCTGCCCCTTTGTTGCTAATTGCATCCCTTTAAATTTAGTTTTTATGTGCTACAAAGTCATTTCTCTTAGCCCTTATTAAACCCCAGAGTTGGGACTGCTGCCCTTAACCCTTTTACGAATGTGGGGGTCAGTGGGTGAGAGTTAGCTGTGTATCCTGGAGAGTTTTATTATGCATGTGTTTAGCAGGGGGAAGAAAATGAGTATGTGGAGAAAACTCATTTGAGCATGTGGAGGACATGCATATTCCACCAAAAAGAGCCAGACTGTGGAATGAGCACAGGATTGTCATATTTAGACAGTGAATATTGTGTTGTGTTTCTTTCCAACTAGTTCTAAAACCTGATGATTGTACACCGTTTCACCTGTGGCGTCATAAACACTCACCTGTATGCCCAGCTGAGAAAGACGTGGGGAATCCAGGCCATGGCAAGGCCCAGTTCAGGTAAGCCCAGTGGAATATATTTTATTATTTTTATTTTAAGTATCTTATCTCTCGTTTTTATATAGTGTGCCTTCATTTGTTTATGTTCAGACCTGGCAGCGTTCAGGGAGATTTTCTCCAAATCCAACAACATTGCCATCATCACAGGAGCAGGAGTGAGTGCTGAGAGTGGAGTTCCAACATTCAGAGGAGCAGGAGGGTACTGGAGAAAATGGCAAGCACAGGTGTGTATCTACTGGTATTGGTCTAGGACAGACAACTTCTATTTCGATAGACCTAAATCAAGGGGTGACTTTTAACTCATTATTCTGGATTATGCAGGGTTAGCACTGTTGGCCAATCATCACTTCTTTGGTTTTTGATTTGTCATCAACGTTTTTTGATCAATAGCTTTCCAGGCTTTTTGAAGGTCTTTCAATGTTTTTATTTATAGTTCTAGTTCTCATTTGACCATGTCAGTGTGTTTATAATAATAATAATAATAATAATAATAATAATAAATAAATAACTGTGTATGTGTTATGTTTTATGAAATCAATACAATTCCAGTGGTTCAAAAATACATTAACATATTAGATCTATTTTGAGGGGAACTGTAATTGTTTAGCTCAGAAGTTTGATTGTGTTTGGTTTTAATCTAAGACCATTTAAAAACTACACTGTTGTTTTTTGGGGCCAAATTTCAGGAATTGGCCACTCCGACAGCCTTCGCCCACAATCCCTCTCGTGTTTGGGAGTTCTACCACTACCGTCGAGAGGTTATGCTGACCAAGAACCCCAACCCTGCCCACCAGGCCATAGCAGAATGTGAGGAACGTCTTGGCAAACAAGGCCGAAAAGTTACCGTCATCACACAGAACATTGATGAACTGCACCGCCGTGCTGGAACAAAAAACCTGCTGGAAATCCATGGTGTGAGGTCTTTTTTTGTTGTTGTTTCGTAACCATTGTGTTAGTTAGCACATGTTTACTCTCCTTAACACTGGACTAATTCAAAGTGAATTCTGCAAATCTTTGAATTGGTGACCTGAAGCTTTACTGTTGTTTTCCCGGTACTAATTAGTCTTTTATTCTCTGTTTGTAAATGCAGGCAGCTTGTTTAAAACACGCTGCATGATGTGCGGTCACGAGGAGGCCAATTACAAGAGCCCCATTTGTTCCGCTTTAGAGGGCAGAGGGTAAGTGCTCATTCTCGTCTGGTTTCGTAATCTCCACTATTTTCCCAAGCGGTGTGAAAATGTGTTTTAAAAGATATCGATCGCAGTCATTTGAGCTTGAAATGCCAGAGAAAACGAGGCCGTCTCAGTCGGTCGAATGTCAGCGAGCTAAATAACACCCGATGACACAGAGAAAAGGAGAAATTTGACTCAAAACAAATCTCACTCTGAAAGCCACTTTGTCTCTTATCTGACATTTAAAATGGTTGCCAATATTTGAAAACCAATTTCCTATTGTTAAGATTTCAGCTCACCTGCAGAATTAAACTCTGATGGCACAATTCATACCAGAACTGTACCAGAGTTGACTTGTTTTAGGTCATTTTTGTAGCTGTGGAGTCTGAGCTCCATCAAAGGTCTAAATTGGCATGTTGAATGTTAAAACCCATGGTTGAATGAAAGAATTAACAAGTCTGGCTTGTTCACAAGAGCTGAAGAAGAAAGTTTATTTTTGTTACACAGAAAACGGCAGCATGAGTATTAGGAACCTCAATCTGAGACGAGCACAAGACTTCTGGAACAATGTTCTTTAGACAGATTAGTCTAATGTAGAGATGTGATTAAGACAAAAGTTTAAAAAGGAGAAGAAAACTGGTTAAGATATTGTCTAAAATAGTTAAATTATGTACATTTTAAAGTTTAGGTGAAAGTTGAGAATGTTTTTTTTGTATGCGTAAATGTGGATTTTAGGAATGCCACATACTTTTAAAGTAGCCTCATTCTGAGTAGCACGTACCTGTCTCCTCAGAGCACCTGACCCTGATGCACATGACGCCCAGATTCCTGTTGAGGAACTTCCTCGGTACAACACACTCAGACACTTGTACCTCAGTTTTTGTTTTCCAACTGAGTTTTGATATAAATTGTGTGTGTTTGTTCTAGATGTGAGCACAGAGGCTGTAACGGCCTTCTGAGACCGGCTGTGGTTTGGTTTGGCGAGACCCTGGATGCAGACATTCTCTCTGATGCAGAGAAAGTCTTGGACAACTGTGACCTATGTCTTATAGTAAGTGTTTGGGATGTTTTGTCGTATAAAGAACTTCTAATAAACATTTTTACATCATTCTCTTCTAAAGTGAGAAAAAAGATATTATTCAGCCTCAGTTTTAGCATAACATCATTTCTTTTGTCTTAAGGAAACCGTAAAAGCACTGAAATAACATTGTAGCATATGTTAAACTCCAGAGTCCATTTTTAGGGCTTCACAATTAATTAATGTTCACTTACTCTTTTGCTGAATCTGAGATTAAAAAATCAGACTGAAAGAAGCTAAGATGCCAACAAAAACAACAAATTATTGAGTCACCAAAAAAACCAAAAAAACAATACTTCCATTGTCCATGATGTTCGTTTAGTAAATGTATGTGCTTATTGAATGTTGGTAAATTGCTCTTAGATTTGGCATAATTTCAGGATTTTTATGTCATCTAAAAGTCATCACATGTGGAGAGGAAAGTTAGAAAGTTAGGTATTTTACTCCAGCAAATCCAAGAATATCCTTATTGTGAAATTTTACTGAAGTAAAAAAAAAAAAAGATTTACACATTGTGGGACTGAGATACAAATAAAATTGACTAGAAATAACACATTATCATATTACTGTAAAAAATGTGTGTGTGTTCAGTTTTCATACTGTATTTCCGTGAAGTTGGATTTTGTTCTGAATTATTTGGGTTCTTCACATCTACTGTTAAAATACCTTTTCAGAATCAGTTCTCAGAGTTATCAGTGCTTTTTAGACAATTGTATGGATTTTAAATACAAAATATTATTATGAATCGGCCTATTTCTTAAAATGGAAATGTGGTAGAAAATTTAAAATTACAATTATTTTTTTATAATTTAAATGCATCTTTTATGCCTAGGTTCCACTTAATGTAAAAAAATTGTGAGGCTGTTTAAAAGTTGTCCACAAAGTCTTTTTTTATATGCCAATTTAGTTAATTGTTCCTCCAGGTTGGCACCTCGTCAGTCGTGTATCCAGCAGCCATGTTTGCTCCTCAGGTGGCAGCCAGAGGTGTCCCTGTCGCTGAATTCAACTTGGAGAACACTCCAGCTACTGAGCGCTTCAAGCAAGTTTTTATTTTGACCTTGACACAAATCTCATGCTTTTTGTTCTTTCATGCACGTCAGTCACAATGACACCTGTCTGTCGGTAATTTTTCCTTCTGGTTACAGGTTCCACTTTCACGGCTCATGTGGGAGCACCTTACCCCCTGCGCTGGCAAGCCACGAGAGCGAGGCGAACTGAAAGCAGAACTGGGTTTTGCCAAAATAGTAAGACTTGTGCCGGTAATGTGAAGAATCTGGAGAAGAGGATAAAAGGGAGACTTGTTGACAGTATGCACACTAAACAGTGATCTTCACTATTGAGCATGGTTTGAATATGGTGATTTCAGCGTCTGTGTTGTAAGGCCTGATTTGTGAAACAGATATTTTTTAATGAATGGCAATTAAAAAGACAAGTTACTTCTATTGTTGTGACAGCAGGTGTCAGTGTTTAGCTGCTGCTAAACACTGACAGGTCGTGAGACTGCTAACTGGGATGACAAGAGACTGAACTATGAGTGTTTAAATTTGGATTACAATGTGTCTTGTGCTTTATTTTTTATTTTGAGGTACCAAAGAAATAATCCATCCATCCATTTTCTGTTCACCCTTGTCTCTAGTGGGGTTGGGAGTTACTGGTGCCTATCTCCAGCTGCGTTCCGGGCGAGAGACGGGGTACACCCTGGACAGGTCGCCAGTCTGTCGCAGGGCAACACAGAAACAAACAGGACAAACAACCATGCACACACACACTCACACCTTAGGAGAATTTGGAAAGACCAATTAACCTAACAGTCATGTTTTTGGACTGTGAGAGGAAGCCGGAGTACCCGGAGAGAACCTACGCATGTACAGGGAGAACATCCGTGCAGAAAGACCCTAGGCCGGGAATTGAACCCAGGACCTCCTTGCTGCAAGGCAACAATGCTATCAACTGCGCCACTGTGCAGCCCATCCAAAGAAAGAATATTTAATAAAAACTGTTGAACTCATTGTGTATGTGTGTGTAAATCAGCAGCTGAAAAAGAACTATCTGTAGGTTTAATGCTACAGTACAAGTTAAGACTTAATCTTAACCCTCTTCCACTACTTTAACTTCTTTAATCTGAGCATGAGCTATGCTGTGGCCAAGTCAAGGTGCACTATTGTGCAGTGTATACCAGAAATATAAATCCAATACGCCTCAATGTGCATATTAAAACAAACTTGCAGCTTATAGGAGGGTATAGGGCATACAATCGTTTTGTTCCGGTGTTGTGATTCATCTTAATTGCTGTTTCAAGATGTTTTTGCTTATGACGGTGACAAGCAGATGAACTCCATGACATAGCTAACAAACATTCTGGAAATTTATAGTGGAAAATATTTAACAAAATGATCCATCCCACAGAATTGATCTGCCATGTTGAAACCTAATTAATAAACTATGCTGTTTTTCATTAGTGAAATTGATGCAAAAGTACTAATTGTGGCATTTTATTTCATTAGCATGTCTTTTGTGACTAACCAAACTGATTAAACATCTTCCACAAGAATGATTCCGTTTTACTGTCGAGAGTTGTATTTGTGCTGAGGGGAGTGTATCAGACAGATTCTTGGTTTCTAAGTAAAAATCTGATTATTTGTGACACTTCTGTGCGTGGGCACAAACCATGCCGCAGAGTTCACTTCCAGTTTCACAATTTGAACATGAGCACAAGTTAAACTCAGGCTGAGTCTGGCTCTGACAACAGACGTTATCCAAATCTTTCTCATCATTATTGTGGTATTCAAGGTAACGTATAGAACTCGCACTATTTTCTTTTTCTCTGCTTTTACTTGCCCACCTCTCTCAGTGCTGTGTTGCGTCTCATCTGTACATCTGCCAGAGTGCTGTGTTTTAGACACCAATCATCCTTCCCTCCCTCCCAAGTTACGCCTCCATCACCTGCTCATTAGATAGAGGATGATGGTCCGATGGTCCCCCATGACTCCGCTCCAAAAATAACAGAGCCAATTTCCCGCCTGTTAGTCGGCGATTTCACACCAATCTGAGATGTACTGCCCAGCACAGCCTTTCGCTGACGAAAAGAAAAAAGGTGCAAAAGTAAAGAAAGCAAGGGCAGACAAAAACATTGGTAATACACAAACAAAGTCTTCTATTAACACATTGCCTTTGTCAGTAAATTTCCATCAATCATTGCACAGCATTCAATACTTCACATGCCAACATTTTAAAAGCTCTCCTACACAGAATCAACAAATACTGTACGTTGGATTAAAAAGACACAAAGTCTTGTTTTCATCTCTGACATTAAATCAGACTAAACTTCTCCCTTTTTAGGTCAGTTCAGGTCAATTTCTTTAGAATTTTATTTTTCAACTTTCTTCAAATTCAAATGTAGTAACAAACCTTTATGAATTTTGTAGAGCAATATTTAAACTACACACACATGCATTTTTCTATCATTTGACTTGTGCCACTGCTGTTAGCACCGTTGGGTTGGGAGGCTGTCACATTATAATGCAAAGTTGACCCAATTTTGCAACATAGTAAAATGTGGCTGAACTGAAAGAGCCACAGGGTGTACTTGTCTGTCCTGTTGTGCTACTTGTGATTCCAGTTTAATTGCACTGTCACTATATTTAAAACTCAACATAGATGTGTATTTGTGCAAACTAGACTTGGAAGAACAGTTCTGCAAGATGTATTTGATTTATGACATAGGAAACAGGCAAAAGTGCTTTTATGTGGGTGTTGTAAAGTAAGCACATTTTTAAATCTGGATTAAGGAATATTTTGAAGTTTTGTCTTGAGGCTTTGTTTCCATGAAAATAAAAAAAAATATATGTTGTGGACACGCAAATTGATTTGGCAAAAAAGTTGTTGGAATGAAGTATGAGGCATAATGCCAAGTGTTGGGCTGGTCTTTGGAGTCCGTTTTTAACTCTGTGCATGTGTATGTTTATGTTTATGTGTATGTTTAGGTTGTAATTTTGTTTTTATGCTATTAAAGGT